>JABWPP010000050.1:63896219-64513719 GCA_016920855.1 Puya raimondii | reverse complement strand
ATAATAGCTAATATTATCATTAAATTTCTTTTTAAAAAATCAACTTCACTAGTAAACATGAAATTAAGACTAGAATAGAAAGAGAAAGTTAATAAGAGTACTCTCAATCAAATAACTGGAATTGACATGCACCGGTGTATACGTAAACTTGATATGCACCACATATAATATGTGATTATCGATATCTTAAAGTCAAAATTTCATTTACTTGATGTGATCTAAAATACCTAAAGAGCTTATGTATAAAAAATTGTTCATTTTAAATATATTTATTTATTTAAAATAAATAGACAATATGAAGAGAATCATTATGTAATTTATAAAAAATATTTGTTCAGAATTTATTATTTGTTATAAGTATTTTATTTCTTTTCGAAGATGATAAGTAAGTTTCTTAGATATTTTTAGACACCTCTATTATTGAGCTTTAGCGCAGTGTATGAGAAGTACTCAATGATGAGAAATGTCACTCGTACTCAAAAATTGGGTGTAAAGATTATTCCCAAATTATTCAAGGATTTACAAATTTTGAATTTTTAATATTAAAAAGATTGACATGTGATAAAATCAGTGTGAAAAAAATTAGTTTTTAAATAGAGAGGATGTAAAATTTATTGGTAAAAATGTACGTAACTTACATGAGCTATGGGCCATTTTAATTTGGCAATTCAACCTTTTAAAATTTTGATTTTACTACTCAACTTTTAAATTTGTTTAATTTCAGTCAGTCAACGACACTTTGACTTTAAAATTTGAATACATGCATTGTTTATCTTTATATATTTAATTAGTATATTTCATATAATTCTCGTAACCATAAATTTATTAAAGTAAATAGTTAATTTAAAATTTGAAGTCAAATGTCATTAACTAACTGAAATTAAATAAATTGAAAAGTTGGATAGTAAAATCAAAATTTTGAAAGATTAGTTAGCAAAATCAAAATGATCCATACCTCAGATAAATTTTGTATATTTCACCAAATTTACACTCAGTTGGGTGTAGAGATTAGTATTGCTTCTTAATAATATCTCTTTTGTTCGAACTCAAGAAATAGTTTTTTGGTGTTTATGTTGAGAATCCGGTACTCGCCCCGGTTCCGGATCTTGTGAATCCGCAACCCTTTCCGATACCGATTGTTGTTGCTCCGGTACCGATTGTTGGGATTCCGCAACGGAAGCGTCAAATCGGGTTTTTACCAAAAACTCATTTTCTCAGCAAAAGCTGATACAATCATAAAAGAGAGAAAAACCAAATAGAAAATATGCGGGTAAAATAAGATTCATTAAATAAGAGAAGATTACACCTGACTCCTCTTCTACACAGAGTAGCTTCAACCCTAGCTCTCTTTCTGAATCTCTCTTACCCTTCTCTCGTCTTCTATAAACCCAAAAGAAGACTTCTCTCGGTGTATGCACCTATGCACTAGGTGCATACAACCATTGCTCTCTCTTTCTCCTGGTATGGTTCTACCCAAGAGGGTTTCTCTCTCACCATACTCACTTTAAAAGGGTACTCCAAAGAGCTATATATAAAGCTCCATCCAAAACGTACCCCAATCCTAATATAGTTAGAATTCATACTCCAATAAATATTTAAATCTATATTTAATTATCACCAATATATTTAAATATTAATATTTATCTAGTTAGATTTATACTCTAATTAATATTTAAATCTTAATATATCTCCAATAGATTTAAATATTAATTCTTATCCAACTAGAAAACCAACTACAAATCTAACCAAATCCTAACAGTTTATATATACACATAAAAGAAAAAAAAAGAAAAAAACTAGGTGTTGACTGAATCAAACTAGGGCTCCCTTCCCTCTATATTAAGACTACTGGTAGAGTGCATCACCTCCAACAAACTGAATCCAAACGAAAAAAATAAAAAGAAAAAGCAAACTGAAAGAAGTATGGAGCCTAAAGAAAACTCTATCTCCACCGGGATAGTCATTCTATTGGGACTGTTTCTGTTCCCGCTCCTGGTATTGCAGCTCACATCCGCGTCAGTCGCATTACCGGGGTGCCCAGAACGATGTGGCGAAGTCGAGATCCCCTATCCATTCGGCATCGGCCGGAACTGCTCGATGAAGGGTTTCACACTCAACTGCACTGTGAGCAACGGCAGCCACAAGCCCTTCCTGAGCAACGTCGAATTCTTCAGCATTTCCTTATCGTTGGGCATCGCCCGCATCAGCAACACTGTGTCGACCCAATGCTACAATGCCACGAACGACAACGTGACGTACGATGACTGGCAGATGAACCTTACGGCGACACCGTACCGGTTCTCCAGCACCCTCAACAAGTTCACGACCATCGGTTGCATGACTCTGGCCTACCTAACAGTGAGCGACACGGTGAATAGCCATTTCTCTGGGTGCGTATCAATGTGCAGGAGCAGGGAGGACTTGAGCAACGGTTCGTGCACGGGCGTTGGATGCTGCCAGACCGCCATCCCGAAGGGGATAGGGTACTGCCTAGTGCAGTTCGATGAAAACTTCAACAGCTCAGAGACATACAATTTCAGCCGGTGCGGCTACGCCGTGCTGGTGGAGGAACGCGCCTTCGAATTCAGCACCTCCTACATCGCAACGGGTGAGCTGTACAGAAGAAGGCTGCCGTTGATGGTCGATTGGGCTATCAGAAACAAGACGTGCTCGGAAGCGCGGCAAAACACGACTTCCTACGCATGCAAAAGCGAGCACAGCACGTGTGTAGAATCCGCGAATGGGCCCGGCTATCTCTGTAACTGCTCCGAGGGCTACCAAGGCAATCCTTATCTATCCCACGGCTGCCAAGGTTTGCATCTCTCTCTCTCTCTTGTTGGAAACATCTTTCTTGATTTTGTGATGTGTGAAAATGTTTGTCCACAGATAGTAACAGTAAAATTAATTTTTAGATGTATAAATAAAGTTTTAATATTTTAGAATACATAATTACTATTGAAACTAACCAATAATTTCAAATTGGTTGAGAAAGGATATATGAATGAAAATATAAGGATCCGAGACTCTAATAATAATAATTTTATTAAAATATTGTAGACAAGTAAACATATATATTTTTGATCAATGATTTGAGATTTGGTACATTTAGTATCAGACATGATTATTATATGTTCCCAAAAGAGTAGGAGACTTCAAGCCGGAGGGGGATTTTGAAGTAAACCAAGCATGCATATTATAATATATGCATATTATATATATATATATATATATATATATATATATATATATATATATATAGACAGTAATATCTTTTTATAGAAAATAGCTTAATTATTCTTTCTTAAAAAACTTTACTAGTTCCTCTTTGATATTAGAAAAGTTAAACTCAAATGAAAGTTGAACTTCCAATTTGAGGCTTGGATTGAATGGTAATTGACTAGTAAGTTAATTTTTTCTTGGGATCATTTTGTGATATGGGGAACAGATATCAACGAGTGTGATTCATCTCCGTGCTCTGGGGATTGTCACAATACACAAGGCGGATACTGGTGCTCATGCCCACGTGGTACACATGGCGACCCTTCTTATAATGGAACTTGCTATCAGAAATTTCCACTACCAGCGAAGCTAGTTATAGGTGAGCTCTTCGACCTTTTTCTTTTAGCCCCGTTTCGTTGGGGGGATAAATAGCAGGATAATTTTTTTTTATCCCTTAGATAGCTTACTATTCTGGAATAGTCAGAAATAAAAACAAAATTATGTTCGGGTTGTAATACTGCTATTCCGAGAAATAATTAAAATTATGTTTGGTTAATTTTATGGAATAGTATAGGATAGTAAAAAAAAATGATGATTGAATTTGATATAAAATATAATATAAAAAAATTAATTTATAATAAAATTAATTTATTTTAAAAATAATTTATAAAAATAATTAATTATAATATTCAATAAAAATAATTAATTAGAAATAATTATATAGTAAAAAAACAATTTTTTATATACATAATTTTTTTTAAAAATTGTACTTAAACTTAAATTTAATAAAAAAATTTATTATAATATTTCAAAATAATTTATTATATAAATATTAATAATATATATTAATATAGTACAATTAATAATTTTATAACAAAAATAATTTATTATAATATATAATATATTATGCCTATATAATTTAGTTTTAATCGATTTATAATCTTAATAAAGTTTGGATTTAAACATTGGAATAGCATTATTCCACCAAAACGGTGGAATAGTTCAACCCAAGCTATTCCGGAATAAACGGGAATAGCCAGGTTTGATCGGGATAAAATATCCCGGCAAAAAAAAAATACCGTTTGGCGGAATAGCAGGGATAACTTTCATTATCCCCACTTTATCCCTGAACAAAACGGGGTTAAAGATTGTTAGGCTTAGTTGCCTAATAGCTCGTTGAATTAAAAAAATAAAAATATATAAAATTTATCTCAACTATCATCCTTTTAGATAAAACTATGTATTTTTTTTAATTTTTTTTTATTTTTACTATCTGACCTTTTAATTTATTTAATTTGAGCCAATTAGTGACTTTTTAACTTCAATGTTTGAACTTCTTGTTTATTTTTATGGATTTAATTAGCATCTGTTATACAATTTATATAATTATACATTCATTAAAGTAAATAATTATTTTAAAATTTGAATATGAAGAGTCATCAAATTATTTAAATTGAAAGATTTGATATTAAAATTAAAATTTCAAAAGATTAGATATTTGAATCAAAATAATCTATAGTTCAGATAAATTTTATATATTTTACCAATAAAACATTAAAGTAGAAGAGTCAAGGTACAAACTTATTATGTGCTGGTGATAGAAAGCAAAATATTGACTTGTCCAAATACGAAAGGAACAACTTGACTTGAGGTTTAGAAAGTTAGTTTATGTTCCACAGACATGTAAAGTTTTCTCTTTACAATCGCCACCCAATATTTAATACAAAGCAAGACTTCTTCAAAACTTTGAGCTCTTTTGAAACAAATCAAACTTCAAAACTAAAATTAGAGTCGTGCAATATTCAGGGACTGATAGTGTAACTAACTCATTCGTTTGTCTATTTTGCTTATGCTCCTATACTGTTCATGATCTGATGCTGTTGATTTATATCCATGCAGGAATTTGCATCAGCCTCCTTATTATGCTAACTATCACGTTATGTATTCATATTATATTGGAAAGACGAAAGTTTATAAAAGTTAAGGAGGAGAACTTCCGACAACATGGAGGCTGGCTACTATTGGAAGAAATCGGAAAGCGACAAGGCCTTGCATTTAAGATGTTTATAGAAGAAGAGCTCGAACAGGCAACGAATAAGTTTCACAAGAACAACATCATTGGGCGCGGAAGCTATGGCACGGTGTATAAGGGAATTCTCAAAGACAATCGTGTCGTAGCGATAAAGAAAGCTAAAATTATTAATGACAGACAGAAGAAAGAATTCGGAAAAGAGATGCTTATTCTTTCCCAGGTCAACCATAGAAACATAGTTAAGCTCCTTGGATGTTGTTTAGAGGTGGAAGTTCCAATGTTGGTGTATGAATATATTTCCAATGGGACCCTATTCCAGTTGATTCATAGCAACAGTCGTAGAATCTATATATCTTTGGAGACTCGTTTGAAAATAGCTCTCGAGTCTGCAGAAGCACTTGCATACTTGCATTTGTCAGCGTCCCCTCCGATAATTCATGGAGATGTTAAGTCCGCAAACATCCTTTTGGATGATCATTTAATGGCAAAGGTCTCCGACTTCGGAGCTTCTATGCTCGCTCCTAAGGATGAAACACAGTTTGTCACATTGGTGCAAGGGACTTGTGGTTATTTAGACCCAGAATACCTACAAACATGCCAGTTGATTGATAAAAGCGATGTTTATAGTTTTGGAGTGGTTCTTTTGGAGCTCCTTACTGGTAGGAAAGCACTTCATTTTGAAGGAACTGAAATGGAGACGAGCCTTTCATCAACCTTCTTATCTGCTATGAAGGAGGGTCGCTTCAGCGAACTTCTTGATGAGCAGATTAAGTATGATGAAGATGTGGAAAGGATCAATGAAACTGCTGCACTAGCAAAAGCTTGCTTAAATGTCAAGGGGGAAGACAGGCCCTCAATGAAGGAAGTAGCAGAGGAGCTTGACAGACTCAGAAAAATGAAGCAACATCCCTGGGAACAACATAACCACGTAGAGGTAGAGAGTTTGCTTGACAATCCCTCAAGCTACCGTGAGGAAGCAAACACCGGCTTTTACAGTTTAGAGATGCAAGCTATGCTAAGCATAGAACCTGGACGTTGATGCTTTATATATATAGAGGAGAGAGAGGAGAGAGAGAGTTTGGTTTGTGTGCCTTTAGAAGTACGGTGACCATCGTGCTATAAAGTTGTTTTCAATGCTGGGACTTCTGAATCGATGTTCAGCTCTATTGGACTTGATCTAAAGTATTAAAAGTATTTATAAATTAAATTTCATATTTTTTCGTTATCTTTTAGCTAGTGATCGAAAGAGCTCAAAATTAACGGCTGAAAATAAAAATCTCGCAAAACATGATGATATGACACAAAAATTTTAGATAAAAAATGTTAATATCATTTTTATAGTATAAAAAAATTTGTCAAAATTTCACATGATTTTGATATTTCTATACCATTAAACTTGCAAAAGGTTCAGCACGACTACTAAAATTATTAATTTGGACCCCTTCGATCACTAGGTAAATGATATCGAAAAATCGTAAAATTTATTTGTTAAGTACATCAAATACTTGAAATCAAGTCTAACAGAGCCGAAAGTCGATTCGGAAATCCCAACAACGAACAACTGATAACATGAAGGCCACCGTACTTTTGAAAACACACAAGCCTAGCGCACGCTCTCTCTCTAGATATATATATATATATATATATATATATATATATATTATTTGAAATATTGTTCATAGTAGATGAATAGTATTTTCTATCTAGTTTTTAACTCTTGGATCAATACTATTCAGCCTGCCCCTACTGAACCCACAACATATAAGGGCTAAAAAAATAAATACTAAATACTCTTCCTTTAAATCTATGTATTTTGAACTTAGACATTTTAATGTTTGAACTTCCATATGAAATGCAAGAAAAATCATCTTTTGGGTGATCTTTCTATCTTAGATTAAGTGATTTTTGTCACACCATACGCATTGCATGCAACTTTTGGCCATTGAATAAAAGTTTCTGTGATTGTTGTTGGCAATATTAATAACATTATTATATTTCTCTCTTTAACGATGGGCCTGTTTGGCCTAGCTTCTAGAAAAGTAATTTCTGCAGAAGTGAGTTTGGTTTGGAGAAGTGATTTTGATGAAAAGCTGTAGAGCGTTTGACTAAGTTTAGATAAAAGTGATTTTTTTGAAGTGATTTTCTAAAGCTGTTTGGCAAAAAATTTCTAATGTTTGATATATTAATATTTTTACTAATTAAATTTTATTTTAAAATAATTTAAAATTTGAATTTTAATTAAAATTTTAAATTGTAATTAAAATTATAATTTTTAAAATTTAAATTTGGACAAAATAAATTTAAAATTTAAAATTTGAATTTTTAAATCCTGAAATTTAAAATCTAAAATGTCAAAATTTAAATTTTATCTTAAATTTAAATTTTGAAATTTTGAAATTTAAAATTTAAAGTTTGAGATTTGAAACTTAACTTTAAAATTTAAAATCTAAATTTTAAATATTAAATTTACAAAGTTGAAATTTAAAAATTTGAATATGAATTTAAAATTTCAAAAGTTAAATTTAAAGTTACATTTATACTTTGAATCTAAAGTGAAAATAAAAAATTGAAGTTTGAGTCCAAAAGCAGAATCAGTTTTGGAGAAGCAGCTTTTTTCTGCTTCTGATTCTGAAGCCTTCAAAATCAGTTTTCTGATTCTGAAAAGCAGAATCAGATTTTTCAAAGGTCATTGCCAAACGCTCTACTGAGCTCAGAAGTGATTTTGGACTCACAATCACTTCTGAAAAACTAGGCCAAACACCCCCGATGTCACATAAGAAACCACTCCGCATTCTCTTTCTGAGGAAAAAGGGTTTGGCCAACCCGTACCTGTGCATTAAACCACTGCAAAATTAATCAGCAGAAGTAGGATAGATAAACAAAAATACCCAACACACTCCTTCTAATAGTACAATTACTCAAGTGAGAATGAAGCTATAGTACTCGCCAATTCCCTACAGTGTCAACAACAAAATTTTCCTATCTGCTACTTGGGCCTTACCCTCTCACTTACAAAACTCTGGTGGCGAGACTATCTATCGCTACTCGAAGAGAAAAATAAAAGATTGGTAGGTTGGAAGAGCTCGCTCCTTTCCATCAGAGGCTACCTTACTTTACTAAATGCTGTCTTAACTGCACTGCCTATATACTTCATGGCCTTTTTCTTTTCTTTTTTTTTTGTTGAGAAAAGGTAGCATGCATGCTACCGTTTCGTTCATAAAGAAGATGAACTAAGCTACAAACTGAAACATTTAGGCTTCTGAAGGGGTGAAAAAAAAAAAAAAAAAACCTATCTTAACATATCCCAGGTGCTTCGGAGCGATCGGATCTCTGTCAGTAATGTATTCGCCGAGCATTTGCACTTCATGGCCTTTTTCAATCTGCCATCTTGGGTTGTTGATCGAATTGAACAAATTCGTAGAAGTTTTGGAGAGGAAAGGATGAAGCAAGCGGCGGCCGCTGCCTTGCGAACTGGATATTAGTTTGCCAACAAAAGAATAAGGGAGGAATTAGGATTAGAAGTATAAAACTACAAAACAAGGCCTTTCTCATTAAACGGTGAAGCTCATAAAGTCTATTTACTACTCTAGAAGAATCCCATGCTTTGCGCTGAGCCCAATCTCAGGATCACAATCGCAATTTTGGAGAGGAGCTAACAAACTATCTAACTTGTTCCATATTTCAACAGAATGGATCGTACGAGATGGAAAAAGCACACCATCTCATGTTTTTAAGAATACTTTTCCAAAATTTCTATATGGCCTCTCGCTTTAATCCGCTACTGTTTACTCGCTTGCTCCATAAAATGGAGGGGAGTGGAACCTCCCTCGTTTTGGTCCTTTAACTAAACAAGCTCAAGAACAGAAACAAATTCTACTTCAGAACCTACAAGATTGCCAAATGCAACACTTTTGCGACGTGATACAATGGCGGCGGATGAGTGATAGGTTGTTCTATGTAGTTTCAGCCAACCAATTCTTGGCATTTAGGGGTGTTAAATACAACAATTTCAATCTTATTTGGAAGACCACAATTTCAATCTTATTTGGAAGACTAACACCAAGATCATGCTCTTTTTCAAAGAAAGTTTGGAAAATCTGCACTTCGAGAACAGGGATTATCTCTTTGAGTGGAAGCTGTGACATCAACCCTTTTTGCTTTTGGAAGATACATATGAGTAGTCACAAGAACAAAACTAGCAGGAGCTCTTTTGATTCCTTGTTTATTAGATTTTGTTTGACAATTTGGTTAGAAAAGAATCGTCAAGTTTTCGAAGCGAAAGAAATAGACATGGCAAATGGTTTCGGAAAGGTGATGGACCTTTCTAGTTCATGAGCAGACACTTTATTTTTTTGCCATCTGACTTTTCTTTTGGTTTTTTTGTTCTCTGCTGTTTGT
The DNA here is from genome assembly GCA_016920855.1 of Puya raimondii. Taxonomy (NCBI): domain Eukaryota; kingdom Viridiplantae; phylum Streptophyta; class Magnoliopsida; order Poales; family Bromeliaceae; genus Puya; species Puya raimondii. The sequence continues at coordinate 64,504,070 of JABWPP010000050.1, read as the reverse complement.
TTTCGTTCCACCAATCGTTGGTTGGTGGACTCTCTTTTCTTTTTCTCTTTCTTCTTTACCTTACTCATACTTATTTCCTTCTATTCTTTAACGAAATAGAGATTTATCTCTGTCACAATAAAAAATAAAAAAAAATCTCCGGGACTAAATGGTACTGTGTAGCATCAATAGAGCTCCATTGATAGAGCTCCCCCAATATGCTCGCAAAATCACAAAGTATTTAAAGTATTACCAATGTAGAATAGCATCCAAGAATATCAAACTCGCTTTTCGCCAGGTGAGGGATGTTGTGCAGAAAAGACTCCAAGAATACCAAACTCAGTTTTTGTCAAGTGGGGGTAGTTGTGCAGATAATCACGTAGAGTCCCTCTGAAGTTTGAACAACTGTTCGTTTAATTTTTTTTTAGAAAAAATCCTAAATCATCACTTGGTTTGTATAAAATCGTGTGCAATGCATTTATTTGTCTTAACAGATAGGCGGCGAAGAACTCCCCAAAGACAACATTATATCTTGATGAAAGAATTTGAGGATTAACTTGCCTAAGTTGAAAGTACAAGGAACTACCTTGATTTCAAAGAAGGTTAAAACTAGCTATATTATATAATCCACCTGCAGGTGATCTGTACTGTGTAACTATATATTACATCTTTGTGATGTTTCTTTTTGTAAGTTTTTTTACTCATCAATAAATATGCATAGAAAATCATTCTATATTTTAATTTAAGAAAAAAAAAACCTATTTATATATTTCACTCAATAGGACGAACTCTCTCTCAGTCTCTTGTTACATTTTATCCTATTACTAGCCCTTGTCTCCTATATATTTAGATAGATCAGCCCTAATAATAATCATTGTAACTCCACGGCATCTTCTGGTTATTACTTAGGCATATTTGGTGTTCGTGATTGGACCTAATTGGATTAAAAGCTAATCCATGCAATATTCTCTAATCCATTGTTTGGAGCTACACAGATTTTCGACTTAGAGTGTCCGCCACCACAATTGCTTTTCCGGAATAATATAAGATTGTGATGTCGTAATTTTTCAACAATTTCAACAACCGACGTTGACTCAGGTTTAATTCCTTCTGGGTGAATAGGTACTTGAGATTTTTGTAGTCCGAGCAGGGACGAAGCCAGGATTTTAATTCTGGAGATGCCAAAAACACATTATAATACAAAACATATTGATCTTTAAAAAAATATTAATAAAGTAAACTATATATAATAAAAATTCGAAGTACAAAAATACAAAAGAAAATTTAAAAAATTTGCTTACCATGCAAATCATATAAAATTATTAAAAAAATAAAATCTAAAAATAAATTGTAAATAATTATTATTTTACTAACAGCTAGCCCAGAAAAGAAAAAGCTCTTGTTTATAAAGAAGGAACTCATATGAATTCAAAATTTTTGATCTACTACAGTATTTCATATTCTCAAATACTAAAATCCACTACTTGCCATTAGAAGGCCCCGAAAATTTTTTAATTTTTTTTTCTTTTGAATGAATTCAATTTGTAAAAAATTAAGAGAAGGTCAAAATATTCAAACTTTAAATAGATTAGTATTACAGAGTACTAAATCCAAAAAAAAATCTTCATTAATATTCTCTAATTTTTAAAAAGATAAAAAAGATTATTATCAATTCTGAACATGCAACAAAATCATAATTCCTTAATAACAAGAAAATATATAAGTGCCAAAAGATGAATTGCAGTGATTGATATGAAGACTTTAAAAAATATAAAACACACGAACGTTTTAAAATTAGAATTTAAACATGAATAAATTATCATTATTATCATAATTATTGATTATACAAAGCAAATTAGATTGATAAATTATTTTTATTGAAGCAATCCAAAGGGGAGAGAGAGATTACCGGTCTAATTGGATTTTGGGGCGCTACAGTTGAACGGTTTCAAAACCAACAATTATTAAGTGAATAAAGATTTCATCCATCAATTCCATGGATGGTATTACCGACAGTTTGAAAATTCATATCTAAAACCAAATCCGACCAAAAACTCGAAATCCAAACCCGAACCCCAAACCAAACCAAAAAATCCGAACCAAAAAAAATTATTTCTCTTTACAATATTTCAAAAATATTATATTAAAAGCTAAAAATTTAAAATACAAGGAGTCCGGCTACTATGCTATCAATAGCACGAAGCACTCGGTGCTACCAAGTTTTCCGCCGTTAGATACCCCTTTGATCATTTTCACCCGTTAGATCATACTATTCAACCAACCACCCACTCAACCCTAGAGTGCCCACATCATCCTAACCGCACATCTCTCAATCCAATGGCCGAAAACTTGGTAGCACCAATGATTTGGTGCTATTAATAGCATAGTAGCCTAGTTCAAATACAAGCTCAAATATAACATCAAATATTCATATATATTATATAATATAAAATCTATTCAGTTCGTATCGAGTTCGGTTTCATGTCAGGTGCATGCATACAAAATCTAAATCCATCGGGTTTTCATTCTTTATATCCATATCCGAAACCATATCTATTTAGCATCAGGTTTATTTGTTGTCCCTTTCAAGTTCAGGCTCGGATAAAATTTTGGTTATTTGTAACTATATTTTTTTTGATTAAACAGGGATATACCCTATTTTAGAGAGGAATACAAAGGTGGCCGATCACTCTGATCGTGAAACCACATAGATGCCAAAAGTATAAATCGGTTAGCTGAAGAAAACAACCTATAAGGACCCAAAACGAGAAGAAAGAGAAAACGAGCTTAGCATCCGAGCACCAGTTTCCACAGGTTAATATTATTGATAACCTCTTGTCCCAAGTTGTCGCTTTGGGCCAACCGGTTGTCGAAAATTCTTCTGTTTCGCTCCTTCCATAGTTCCCAGCACCCTGCCGCAAAGCAGAGATCAAAATCTTTTCTTGATTCCCCTGTAACTGTCTTCCTTAATCGAGACCATCTCGCTGCTAACCCTTCGGAGGAGTGGAGCAAAAGGTGGTGCGCAGTTGGGGTGTTGTGCGAGAGCCGGTCCCACATGGTTGTAGCATACGAGCAATGTAATAGAAGATGTTCCAGACTTTCAGCATTCGCATTGCAAAGCACGCAGATTGTAACTATTGATATGCCTAAGAGAGATAATACTAAAAGAGAGAGGATAAAGAAAAATATAGAACAAGGTTAAACTAACTAATTTCTTTAGAGTTAATATTATCGTCATTATGAAAAAAAAATTTAAGTTCTGAGGACGTATTTCTAAACGTTAATATTATCGTCATTATGAAAAAAAAATTTAAGTTCTGAGGACGTATTTCTAAACGGCAGGTGAAGCTTTTCCTGTTGGGCTTCGACCGCACTTACTGGCAGCCTGCCATCGTAGTATTCCTTCGCCAAACAGTTTTTTTTTTTTTTTTTGAGAAAAAAGTAGCATGCTACCCGCTTCATTCATAGAAAAAATGAATTAAGTTACATGGATGAGGCACCATAAGGCCTCGAACAAAGTGAACGGTTGGAAGAAAAAAAAAAAAGAAAAAAAAAGGAGAGGCGTTAGTGCTGTTTAGCTGAGAGAATGTGTCCCCAAAGATTCGTTAACTGCTTGATCTTGTAGACCGCTAAAAGAGGATTTGGTTTGATGTTTTTAAAGATCATATCGTCGCCAAACAGCTTTTGACAGTCAAAAGTTCAGTTAGACTCAAGCAAAGTTGGTAGGGGGATGGAAAAAGTCTAGAAAGCATCAGTTATATTACTGATGTGATATTTTTAATTAATAAGAGTATTCTTTTGAGTTCACCCATCCCATCATGATTATTAAAAAAATAATTTTAGTGTACTTTTATCTCAAATGAAGAGATGAGGTTGACTAGTTATTGATGACGTGGCGTAAGTATTACATAGTAGACTTTCTCGGGAGATGTTGCAGAACGACTTCAACGAATGTATTTATGAGAACGGAGTGATGTTAGTTGAGGTAAGGAGAGATAATTACGTAGCTATTTTAATATTTTTAGAAAAACATGAGCTAATTAGGATAGGAAAATTGTAGATATACATTTTTTTTACGGGGTGCATATCTTACACTCCTCTTCTAGGATTCACACATTTTATAGAATTTTAATATTTTATAAAAAAAAAGTTGACAAGACAAGTGAGTATTTATAATCCTTGGATCGATTGAAGGGATATAAGATTTAATTACACCCCAAAATGGGATGTACAAGTATCATTGCTCATTAGAATATTTTATACGATATATATATATATATATATATATATATATATATATATATATATATATATATATATATATATATATATATATATATATATATATATATATATATTCAATTACTCTTTTGTTCTTGAAAAATGCTAAGTCTACTATCCAAAGGGATTGTAATCTTTACAAGCCGTGATTTAATTGTAGCACTTTGAATTTCGGTGCGTTGCTTCGAACTTTACTAAATTTGAGAAGTTCGGAAAGAGCCGGTAATGGCTAGTGTGGGATTGAGTTCCGAAGGTTTCGGAATATTATGGGTGCGAGTGGGAACCCAGAAATCGAGGATTTCGATAAAAGGACCAACCGGAGCAAAACTGCTCACGGGGTCCGGACCCTGGAAGCTGGGGTCCGGACCCGGGCAGCTACGTTCCGGACCCGAGCCGATGTCCGAGATGGGGAACGTACGGGTTCCGGACCCGGGACTTGAGGTCCGGACCCGAGCGGGTCTCCAAGTTGGGGTGCGTACGGGTTCCGGACCCTGATGCCAAGGTCCGGACCCGGCCTGCACGCTGGTCGGTTATCAGTGCGGGGTCCGGACCCCATTCGCAAGGTCCGGACCCGGCTGGTGCAGAATGCCCAGTGAGGGATATTTTGGTAATTTTACGATGGAGGGGCTATATATTGAGGGTTGAGACCTCTCCCCTCAATCCATCTTCATCTTCCTCTTCCTCACACTCCCTCTCCCTCTCCCTCTCCCTCACTTTCTCTCTCTAGAGATCTCTCCAAGGCTTGGAGAAGTGAAGGATTTGACCTTGGGAAAAGCTTCTAAGGTAGATTTGGAGCTTCTTGGTGCAAGAAGAAGCTTGGGAGCTAAGGCTTTGAGGTGAGTTCTTGTGATTTAGGGTTTAAACCTTGGATTCAATCCTTTAGCATGAGATTTTTGGAGACCCTAGGCAATCTAAACCACAAAACGTGGAGATTGGCCAAGAGATTTTGTGGTTTCACATGCATGCATGTGAAACCTAAGTAGATTTGGGGCTTTTGCAATGAGAGGTTCTAAAAATATTTGGACCTTCGGGAATTGCAATTGAGGCCTAGGAAATCATGTTAGAACACTTGATTTCACATGTTGAGTTGAATTTAGGGTTCGTAATGAGTAACGAACCGTTTTCTTGTAGAAGCTTGGGTTGAAACAAGAACTCAAGGCTTGGACACTTAGGAGCTTAAAGAATACAAGGATTCGAAAGCTCTCGAGGTGGGTTTGTGTTTACCGAAGTGATTAGGTCACTTCCATGTCTAAGGTAAATATCCATTTAAAGATAAAATTGTATGTATTGTGAACCCTAGAATTTGCATGTTGGCAAAAGTAAAAATTATGGTAGGATGAACAATGAGATCCTATTGCATGAGGTATATTTCAAGTATAATTCAAATATTAATACTTGTTGCATGGTTGCATGTATGGTTAACCTAGTGTTATTGAACATAGGTTGGACATGAGGATTAAACCTAGTGTTATTGAACATAGGTTGGACATGTGAGATTGAAACCTAGTGTCATCGAACATAGGTTTGACATGAGATTGGAACCTAGAGTCATGGAACCTAGGTTGATAATGAGAAAGTAAGCCTAGAGTTATTGAACATAGGCGAGACTTAGTGACTTGAACCTAAGGTCCTGAGACTTAGGTTGGCAAGTGAAAAATGTGAAGACGGGATGTGCGACGATTTTGCTATCCCGGGTAGGCGACGATTTCGCTACCATGCCATGAGTTGGCCGTATTGAGACGGGATGTGCGACGATTTTGCTATCCCGGGTAGGCGACGATTTCACTACCATGCCATGAGTTAGCCGTATTGAGACGGGATGTGCGACGATTTTGCTATCCCGAGTAGGCGACGATTTCGCTACCATGCCATGAGTTGGCCGTATTGAGACGGGATGTGCGACGATTTTGCTATCCCGGGTAGGCGACGATTTCGCTACCATGCCATGTGTTGGCCGTACCGACACGGGATGTGCGACGAGTTTGCAATCCCGGGTAGGCGACGATTTCGCTACCTCGCCTTGAGTTGGCGGTGTCGAGAGGGGATGTGCGACGAGGTTGCTATCCCGGATATGCGACGAGTTCGCTATCCATGCCATGTAATGGCGGTGTTGAGACGGAGTAGGCGACGATTTCGCTATCCCGAGTATGCGACGAGTTCGCTACTCGAACTAGGAGGTGACGAGTTCACTCCTTCGAGGTTGGAACAATTATGGTGAGACGGCGATTCCGAAACCATAAGTAAATGACAAGTAAATGAACTTAGTCATTGTGAGACATATGATGAACCTAGGAGAGAATGATAAATTATATTTCATTTGGTTGCATCCTTTATGTTTATTTACAATCATGTAAATAATTGTTGTATAGTTATATGTGATCTAACTTATGCATATGGTGTTTCTTTGGACCTGGTGGGTCGAGCTTCTCTCTTGGGTGGCCTTACCCACTGGGAACTATGTTTATAGTTCTCACCCCACATTTTCCAGGTCCTTCCGCGAGTGAGGCGGCGGAGCGAGGCAAGGGTTTGGCTCTTTAGATAGCGGCCCTTCCATTTTGGTTGTATGTAGAGTTGTACCCCTATTTTTGGAATATGATAGTATAGGGGATTTACATTCTTGTATGAATGTTGTATATTCCATAGTTTTGAAACATAATGTATGGAATGAAAAAGAAAAAATTTGGGACATGTATATTGTGCCATGTGATGTAATAGAAGTAGAACTTCTTTATGTTGATGCTTTTCTTGTGCAACTCTTGTACTCCGTTCCTAGTTGGAACATTGTGGATAAGCTTGTGTTGTGACGCCTTGGGCGGATAGGAAAGACTCTATCCGTTCGGCGGGTCTGGTGCATGCGCTCGTGCGGTTATCCTTTCCACCTAGTTGGTGTTTAAGGACCCGGCGGAGCGTGACATTAATAGTTTAAGGATATATTAAACAATCCTTTTTTACTTTTATTTTTTTTAAAAAGAATAGTTAGACTAATGTGTTAATTATAGCCTTTAAATAGGCTAAATTGTAAGATTACAATCCGAATAGGTTATAGAGCTAGCAGATAATTAAAAATTATTAGATTCTCCTCAACTACAGGCCATTTTGATATACACCCCTTCAACTTTAATTTTCCCGGCTGAGACCCTTTTAAGTTTTGAATTTTTAGAATTAAGTAATTTTAATCAAACAAATTAAATAATTTATAAAATTCATTGATAATTTCATCTAATCTAATAATTTTAATCACTTTTTAGTAAATAAAAATAGAGCAATTAAGAGTTAGTAAACAAGTAAACCGATCAAATCTAACAATACGATTAATTTACTAAGTGTAAGAATTCACATAAAAAAATAATTAGAAGTTAAAAGAGTTCTCTATCAAAAAAAGTAAATATAGGGAGAACCATTTCAAAATGGTCCACAAATATAGATGATGGGGTCTCCAAACATTTCTATGAGTCTCCAGGTCAAAAGAGGCCGGAATTCTACAATCCTCTGTTCTAAGATCGAGCAAACTTTTTTTGGATTTTAGTATTAAAAAAATTTAAAAAGAAAAAGTTTATAAGATCAATGTGCTCATATGTTAAACTTGGCCTTTTGATGATGGAGTTGTAGGATTAATTACACCCCATGTAGTATTATTTGGGCAGCAATTAATAACTGCTTAATTGTCCAGAAAATGCTGCGGTAAACTAATTTGTAAAACCAATCAGAAAATGAGGAAACAATTGATATGTTTTAATTAGAAGTTTCTGATAGATCTTTATCGGTATGTAAAATAACAATAAATTAAATACATACCGAAATTCAGAATCACAAATAAAATAACTCACAGAGCGCCATAGAGAAAAAATTCTTTATCAATTTGCAGAAGCGAGAAGTCTGGCTATGATCTGAAAGTCACCGACCGAACTTGGGTAATTTGGTTTCTCCTCCTATCTCAGGCACTTTCCTTTATGGTGTGGAACCGATGGTAATTTTTTACCAGAATGCGTATGAGAAGGTGGCAGGATCAATTCCCCTCTTTATATAGAGTCAAGATCGACTTCCCATCAAAGTCTGATTAGAATTCTATTTAAATTTAAGGGTTAATTGCATACACGTCCCCGCAAACATAGTGAATTGCAGATATATTCCTGCAAAGTTCAACTTCCATTAGTTATCCCTGCAAAAGTCCTAATGTATTCAGATATGTCCCCGCCGTTATGATTCGTTAGAGAAATTTAATTAACCACAGTTAAAATGCTTAACCATGATTAGTTAATAAGGTGAATTGACAATTTTATCCCTCTCCCTTTTTTTCTTCCTCTTCCTCTTTCTCTTCCTCTTCCTTTTTTCTTCTACTTGATCGGGAACGGCGTAGGCGGCGGCCTTGACGTGGCGGGCTTGACGTGAACGATAACCTTGACGCCGGAGAGGTGGAACTCGGCCATCGGGGCCGGGGAGTCGAGGTCGGAGTGGTCGTCGTCGTCGTCGCCGGCGAGGGAGGAGATGCGGTGGGCGATCGCAGCGGAGAAGGAGGAGCCGCGGTCGCGGAGGAAGCGGCTGATGGAGGGCACGTCGACGGCGGAACGGGAGATCGACAGCGGCCGGACGTGCGGCGGTGGCCGGACAACGGCCTCCACCGCCTTCTTCTTCTTCTTCTTCTTCTTCTTCGTATCATCCTTTTGGAGGGACATATTTGCAAGGGCAAAAATATCATTTCGCGAAGCTACTGTAAAAAATAAACAGTTTTCTAACGGAATTAAACCAGAGGGACATATCTGAATACATTAGGACTTTTGCAGGGATAACTAATGGAAGTTGAACTTTGTAGGGATATATCTGCAATTCACTATGTTTACGGGGGCGTGTATGCAATTAATCCTAAATTTAAATAGATGTGAAAGGGATAAAAATATACCATATCAAGTAGTTCTATATCTTTTAGGATTGACCGTATCTATAGTAAATCCAAATTTGAATATGATTAATTGAGCCACATTTATAGAAATTGTAGTATATTTGCTTTTTAATAGTAGAAGATAGCAGTTTGATTGGACTGGACTTAAAGAAGTAAGCGATAAGTTAAAAATATCTGTGGAGAAATCGGAATGAAAAGACTAGATTTGGAATTTTTTTCCTAGGAACAGGGCCGGTATTTTAGTAGAAAATTTATAGTGGTGAAAAATTATGAAATTTTGGAAAGTTGTCGATATTAACTTTCTAAGGCCAGATTTAAAGTTTCGTGTGGTTCGGACACCTGAGCAGTGAAAACGGAGCTAAACAATAATCCGTTAAAGGTTTTAGTCGGTAAGGCATTCGGTGACTGAAAGTGGTCCGGAACTGAAATGTTAAGAAAAATTATTTTAACTTAACTCTCATTGAGACTGCCCATCAATTTGAGTATAAATCGGCTTTTAGAAGGGCTTCAATTAAGTGTATCAATTGAAGTTGGACTAAATCGTGAATATTGATAAATTGTGGACTTATTGGCATGTTATGCCAACTTAGTGGAATTCCACTGAAGCACCTGTGAAGCTTCCTGGAGCTTACTCCCTCCCAACCTACACGCATGAGAGAGAAAGAGGAAAGAAAAGGAAAGGAAAACAAAGGAAAAAAGAGAAGAATAAAGAGATCAAGGATTGATTTTGATGCTGTTTGACGAGCCGATTCGAACCCCGCGCACGCGATTTTTGGCATTTTGACACTGGGGTTAGTACTAGAATTCTTGTTCTTTTAATTTTTACGAATTTTGTGGATTCTTGATGATAGAATTTAGGATGGGAGGTCATGTTGAATTTTATTATGGTTTGACATTAAATTGAAGCGGAATTTCATGCGTTTTGGAGCCGCTATCGCGTTCTTTTTGCCGCAAGCTTTTGGGTCATCTTGGCGTACTTGTGGACATCTCGTTCAGCAGCAAGGGCTGCTGCCAGCAGCGGCTGCTGCCAGCAGCAGCAAGAGCTGCTGTAGCAGCAGCGGCTGCTGCCGCTTTCGCTGCAGCCTGTAGCAGCAGCGGCTGCTGCCACTGCCGCTGCAGCCGGCAGCAGTAGAAGCGGCTGTTGCTGCTGGTAGTGCAGCCAGCAATAGCAGAGACTGCTACTGCGGCTGCTGCTGCAAACACTAGCAGCAGCAAGCCTAGCAGCAGATGCAGTAACTGACGCGGCATTAATACATGAAGTTGATTCGCGGCAGCGGCACCGTGCTTTTGGAGACGTCGATCAAGTCCAATTTCACTCAATGTCGAAATTGAAGTTGATTGAAAGGTACAGATGGTAGTGAGCTTTGGATTGCACCTTATTCTAAGTGGAACTAGAGTGAATTGGAATGAAATTGAATTATTGCTTGAAGCAAGCCGCAAGTCGGATTTTGAGGGATTTTTTTTTACTAACTTCTCCATCCATTTCTCATATTCGAGTTGTAGGTATCAAATTGAACTCGTGTTATGTTCTTGCAAAGAAAAGGAATGTGTGGACCTGTCCCTACAACTAATGTCAGGTTAGAAAGTTACATCGGCAGCTGATTTTATGTTGAAGTGCAAGTGAGTTAATTTTAAGTGATTATGAACTACAGTGGTTTTGTCGTCCATTTCTTCCGGTCGAATGTTACAGAATCTTCACCGAACCTCTTTACCACTTTTGGTCCTTTTGGGATTATTGCTATTGGATTTTAAGGTATGTTAATTTTACCTGTATGAACAATCCCATATTCATTAATTGACTTGCCGAAATATCGGATTCCAACTCTTACATTTACCTTGGCAGTACCTCGCTGATTTTGGAGTTCTCGTTGTACATTTCCTACAAGTTTGAGTTGAGGAAAAGAACATGGAAGGTTGATTGCTTGCCACTACTAGAGTAACGATTTGAGGTGGGTTCCGAGTTGCCGAAAACGGCGGATTTTTCCCTATGTCTACTTTAGCGAAATGTCGAATACTTGAACACATGCATGTAATTTAGCTTCTATCTAATTTAGCTTCGAGGATTTGAACCAAGAACATGAGATTTAGCACCCGGATGATGAAACATGAACCTCTCTATTGTGACTCGTATTTCGCATAGGAGCATAATACATGAATCTGTCTTTCCTGCATCTTTGTATATTGAACATGCCATGAATACATGATAGAGGTCTAGGCTTTGTGAGACCTTGGATGATCGCTCCTTTGGATATTTTATGGCCGAGAATTCGTGAGATATGTATAAATGGATGTTTGGAAATTCAATGATTAAGTAGAGACCATTGGGTCGATCCTTCCGACTCTTGACCATCCTGTTATCACATAGAGTTGTCCTCATGATTGTTAGCCATACCATATGTTAGGCATTCTTCCATAGGACGTGGGAGGCCAGTTGTCATTGTATATATCTTGACTAATTACTTCTTACCCATTTGTCTTGAACGTGTCATTGCATTAAGGATATCAGAGTGAGGTCTTGCGATCTTTTAAGTTCTTACGATCTTGTGAAATATGATGTCGACCTCTTGTTTACTTCATGCTTACTCTGAGGATATCGGATTGACATTGTGATATTGTTGTCTATGATTTCGACCATAGCCTGCAAGGCCACTTTGAGCTTGACTGTATATGTACGATGGATATGTATTATGATACTCGGTTGGAGTCGCTCCCCTTCGAGTGCCACTCCGGAGGTTGGGCTATGAGACATGATTATGGCATGGGCTAGACAGTATATTATGGCATGGGCCAGACAGTATTTTATGGTATGGGCCAGACAGTAGCCCGCGTGGTAGCGGACCACTATAGGTGGGTGCTGGACACGAGGCGGCGCAGGCTTGACCGGACTTATGAGTCGGTCGTTGCGATTGGGTATTTTTATGGTATTTGTTGTAGTCGTTGTACTGATGCATATACCATTCAGCCTTTTCCCTTTTCTCTCACTACCCATACAGGGGCATGATAGTATAGCAGGTACAGAGACCTATTTATGGTACATGCAGTTATCCACTTTCTGTTATCTGACATCTCTCTATGCAGGTCCTAGCCAAATAGTCATTTACTGTACTTTACTTTTAGCTGTTCAGATCATTTACTTGTTTAGATTATCGCCAGTTTTTCCTTCGGTTACTCTTTTACTGCAGCTTTTACTGTTCCTTATTAGTCTGGCCTCCAGTAGACCTAGTAGGAAGGTCGTGGTTATCGCCGACCGTACCCACTGGGAACTACTGTTCAGTAGTTATCACACCCTATTGTGGTTTCTTCTTTTTTTTCAAGGATTCATGCACTGACGGTTGATCGTGGTGAGGGGGATCGTATATTAGATAGCATCCTCTACTAACATATCGGTATATTAGAAAACCACTAGATAGGGTGCTATTTTGTACTACATTTATGTATTGGCAAGGGCTAGGCCCCTTTTTCCTTGTATTTTGTTTTAAGGTTGAGTTTCTATTTGATGTAGTACATGATGTATAGCAGTGTGGCTTATAGAGAGTGCTCTGATACATGTCATTAGTTATTTCAGTGATGTAGATCTTGGCTAGATGATTTTCTTAAAACACCTGGTAATTGTTGCTTTTGTTTTTGTGGCCGCTTCATTCGGACATGGAAAATTCTGTCAGCTCGGCGGGTCTGTTAACGTCCCCATGGGCTTCTGCTGCGGTCTCGGGGCGTGACAGAAATCCTAACAGTTTCTACACAATCCTGCATGATAATCAATATTATATGTACATGTATAACCAATGCACTTGAAACCCTATATTTACACATGCACATGTATCTATTTTACACACAAAACTTCTTTCATCACCATGCTCCTAGTCTTATTAATTGTCATGAAGCAGAGGTAGAGTTGCTCCTCCAGCTCATCTAGCTGTTGCCTGAAGTTCACATCGTTTCTCTGTACCTCTCGCACCACTTCCCGCACCAGCCTTTCCCGTCCGTCGCGCCGCCGCTCCTCCGCGCACATCCTCAGCAGCGCCGCCACGTGCTCCGCCTCATCCTGCAACCGCACCACGAGTCAGCTGACAGTATCCAAGTCCCTGTTCAGTATGTGCGTCCCCTTCACTGCCGCGTCGAGCTGGGCTACCGCCCGGCCTGCCCGCGAAGACATCGTGACCAGAAGAAGCGCGGGTAGAGCTACTAAAGCCATCAACGCATGCACCACGATCAACGCGCTGATCATCGCCGTCGAGGCTGTGATAATGATTAAAGAGATACCGAAGGCTCGCCTTAGCCAGTTGACGAGCCGCAGCTTGGCTCTCGCCTTCTTACGGCTTGCCTCGAGCTGCCTGAGCAGGTCGGCGGAGCCGCCTTGTACCATGCGGAATTGACGCTGAGACGAAGCTAGAGAATGAGATGGATTGAACGTCTTCGAGACCTCGGCGAGGTATTTATCAATGGCTTGCATGCTACGCTGCGATGGGGGGTTATCGGAGACGAGCGATCGGAGCACGGCCTTAAGCAGGCGGTATCGGGCACGTATCCGTTCGATTTCCTTCAAGATGAGGCTGAAGAGGAGGGAGGCGTTCGCAGTTTCGGAGTAGTATTCGGAGAGGAGTAAGTGGACTACTGGGTGACAATGCTTTCATCATACTTTAAATGTACAAACTAAAATGAAGAAAATACTAAAACTTAAGTAATCAAATTTTATTATATTTTAAATATGTGAACTAAATAAAAGAGTAATTAATAACATAATTAAATATATTTAAATATAACTAGCATTACCTATTATATTATTTTATTATTTTTCCTTTATCTCTCTTTATCGTAATTGACTTCAGTTCAGGGTGGGCCGAAGTCAATTACGCTGTCTCGGATAACTCGAGTTTCGATCATATCTTTATTACGATGAACCAAACAGCAGAAGTGATCGTTTTCGGCCGAAAACGACTCCATCCCTCTCCACTTTCATCCAAACAAACATGCCCTTATTTGGGTGTAGAGATTAGTGTTGCTTCTTAATAATTTCTCTCTTTTTTGAACTCGAGAAATAGTTTTTGGTGTTTACATATACACCTAAAAAAAAGAAAAAGAGAAACTAAGTGGTTGAATGAGTCGAAGACAATATTCGATAGCAATTAATTAATGGCCTACTCCTTGGAGCTCTATATCAATGGCCCCCTTCCCTCCACATTAAAGACCATGAGTAGAGGGCACCCCCCTCGAACAAGCTGAATCCAAACAAAAACAAAAAAAAAAAAAAAAACAAAACAAACTAAAACTATGGAGCCTAAAGAAAACTCTAATCTCCACCGGAGTAGTTATTCTGTGGGAACTGCTTCTGTTTCCATAGAATCAATCATAGCCAAACATATATCCCTCCCACTCTCATTTCTTCTCTCCTACTCTCTCTCTCATTTCTCTCTCCAAAAGGGAGAAAATCCTAGTTTTTTCTATTGTTGGATCTCTTTGATTCATCTCATTGGGAACTTGGAGGAGGCTAAGAGAACCAAATAGAAGCTTTATGAGGGAGAAGACAACCATCTCTAGCCACATTTATCTTGGTTGGACAAGAAGAGGAGAGTTGGAGTTTTTGGGTTTATTTTAAAAGTTTTTCAAACGGATGATTTGGAAGTTCTAACTTGATTAGAAGTCTTTTTTTTTCCAGAATTTCTTAGAGTTCTAAAGAAATCAAGAGACAAGTACAAGAGGGTTAAATTTTATCTCCTCTTTGTTTAAAGTATTTATTGATTATATGTATATATCATGAGTAAAGAGTAGACTATAGCATGTCTAGTTTGCATGAGATGAGTTTTGAGAGGCCATAAGTGTTTATGGGCATTTGATCTAGAAAATAGAATTTTTACTCCCTTTGCTATGACAATAAAATAGTATGCTTTGTATATAAGTAGAGTACTATGTGAATTTTGGAATTTAGGATATTTAGTAGTGACATGAAACTTAGGAGTAAATCTAGGGCGTGGAACATAACAAAATATAGACAACTACGTGAACTTTAACAAGAGAACAAATAAACTTGTGAACAAACTTAGTGGGATTTGAAACATTAGGTGTAAACTAGGATATGAGTTCCTGACCTCTTGGAATTATTACAATGGGAGAAGCCTGATTATCATCGACTCCTTGTTGCAAACCTTGGGAGAAGCCCGATAACCTTCGACTCCCTATGCCACAAACCTTGGGAGAAGCCTGATAACCCTCGACTGCCTATGCTTATTTGGGGATGCCGATTGCCATCGATCCTAAGTGCCTATCGATTGAAGAGAAGCCCTATTGCCCTCAACTCTCCATGAGGTGTTTATTGTGAAAATAAAACTGAATTAGAAAATTGGTTAGAGATAAGAAATAATTTGGGACAATCATGTACACCAATGACATTAAATATCATTGTGACATATTGTTATTTATTTGAGGCATAATAGTTATACTTCTCTTTTTGTATCTCCATTGTAGTAATAGTAGTTTCATTTATTTCTATTGTCCTACTAATGCCTCCTTTGAACCAAATGAGTGTAGAGCGTCAATTTCGGTGGTTTGCACCTACTAAAAACTTATTTCAAGTTCTTATCCCAATATTGATGTTGTTTTTCAGAGCTATCCTTTGCCAGTGAGGTGCGTGATACCACAAGAGCGTCGCGAGTTAGCTAGATCATCTACAGGTCGGTCTAGAGAGAGTACTTTTTTTTTGTATAAGCAAAAATCTTATAACATTTTTTGTTTAACTGATGTACACTCAAAAATGTTGGAATGTAATAGTTTTAATTTAGAAGTCTATTTATTCTTATACTATTGTACCCAAATCTCATATGTGTTGTATATGTTGGTGTATGTTTTCGTTTCGTGCGGATAGAAAAAATCTTGCCCATTCAGTAAGTCTATTGCACGCACCTGAACGAGCTTATTGGGCGGATCTCGAGGTGATATATAGTATCAGCCAAATACTTTTTCCTCAGAAAAAGAATGCAGAGTGGATTCTTATAGAGACAAAGAAATGCAATAATGTTAACAATATTGCCAACAACAACCACAAAAATGTTTATTTACTGGCTGAAAGTTATATGCAATGCATTTGTTGTAACAAAAATCACTTAATCTAAAATAGGAAGATCACCCAAAAGAGGATTTTTGCAATTCATCGGAAAGTTCAAAGATTAAAATGTCTTAGTTCAAAATACATAGATCTAAAAGAATAGTGCTTACTATCTAGTTTTTAGCCCTTATATGTCTTGGGTTTAGTGTGGGCACGTGGAATAGTATTGATCCAAGAGCTAGAAACTAGATAATAAATAATATTCATCTACTATCAATAGTATTTCAAGTAATATATATATATCAAGAGAGATCGTGATCTTATATATCAAGAGAGATCAAGATAGATAGAGAGAGAGAGAGAGAGAGAGAGAGAGAGAGAGAGAGAGAGAGAGGCTTGTGTGGTTTTAAAAGTATAGAGGCCTTTGTGCTATCAAGTCGTTTTCGATGCTGGAACTTGCGAATCGACGATCAACTCCGTTAGACTTGATCTAAAGATTTGAAATATCTAAGAAATAAATTTCATGATTTTAGTGTCATATTATCACTTTTTGTGATATTTTTATTTTTAGTCGTTGATTTTGAGCCCTTTCAAACACTAGATAAATGATAACAAATAATCGTGAAAATTAATTTCCAAATACTTTCAATATTCTAGATCAAGTCTAACGGAGTCAATTGTCAATTCGGAAGTCCCAAGCATCGAAAATAATTTAATATTACGAAGGTCACCGTACTTCTAAAAGCACACAAGCCAGACTCTCTCTCTCTCTCTCTATATATATATATATATATATGTATCTATCTATCTATATATAAGAGGGTTTCCAAATAGAGGTGGAGAATATCACCAAATGGTTATATATATATATATATATAGAGAGAGAGAGAGAGAGAGAGAGAGAGAGAGATCTAGAGAGAGAGAGAGAGAGAGAGAGAGAGAGTTGAGCACCTGTGTTTTTGAAAGCACATGAGCATTTATACTTGTGACTTTTTAGCCGTCGGATCGCCTCAAGATCTGTACAGTATTATTAACAGTGTATTCCATTAAGTTTCCTTTATTAGTACTGCACGGATCTTGAGGCGATCCGACGGCTAAAAAATTACAAGCACGTTGAGCTGCTGTGCTTTTAGAAGCACAAGAGCTCAACTCTCTCTCTCTCTCTCTCTCTCTCTCTCTCTCTCTCTCTCTCTCTCTCTCTCTATATATATATATATATATATGTAATAGCATCAACGTCCAGGTTCTATGCTTAGCATAGCTTTCTTCTCTAAACTGTAAAAACCGGTGATTTCTTCCTCACGGTAGCTTGAGGGATTGTAAAGCAAACTCTCTATCTCTGCGTGGTTACGTTGCTCCCAGGGGTGTTGCTTCATTTTTCTGAGTCTGTCAAGCTCCTCCGCTACGTCCTTCATTGAGGGCCTGTCTTCCCCCTTGACATTTAAGCAAGCTTTTGCTAGTTCTGCAATTTTATTGATCCTTTCTATCTCTTCATCATACTTAATCTGACCATCAAGAAGTTCATTGAAGCGGCCCTCCATCACAGCAGATAAGAAGTTTGATGAAAGGCTCGTCTCTTGCTCAGTTCCTTCAAAACAAAGTGCTTTCTTGCTGGTGAGAAGCTCCAAAAGAACCACACCAAAACTATAAACATCACTCTTATCAGTCAACTTGCATGTTTGTAGGTATTCTGGGTCTAAATAACCACAAGTCCCTTGCACCAATGTGACAAACTGTGTTTCATCCCTAGGAGCGAGCATAGAAGCTCCGAAATCGGAGACCTTTGCTGTTAAATGATCATCCAAAAGGATGTTTGCGGACTTCACATCTCCGTGAATTATCGGAGGGGACGCCGATGAATGCAAGTATGCAAGTGCTTCTGCAGACTCGAGAGCTATTTTCAAACGAGTCTCCAAAGATATATAGATTCTAGGGCTGTTGCCATGAATCAACTGGAATAGGGTCCCTTTGGAAATATATTCATACACCAACATTGGAACTTCCACCTCCAAACAACATCCGAGGAGCTTAACTATGTTTTTATGGTTGATCTGGGAAAGAATAAGCATCTCTTTTCCAAATTCTTTCTTTTGTCTCTCATTAATATTTTTAGCTCTCTTTATCGCTACGACACAATTGTCTTTGAGAATTCCCTTATATACCGTACCAAAGCCTCCGTGCCCTAGGATGTTGTTCTTGTGAAACTTATTTGTCGCCTGTTCGAGCTCTTCTTCTGTAAACATCTTAAATGCAAGGCCTTGTCGCTTTCCAATTTCTTCCAATAGTAGCCAGCCTCCATGTTGTCGGAAGTTCTCCTCTTTAACTTTTATAAGCTTTCGTCTTTCCAATATAATATGAATACATAACATGATAATTAGAATAATGAGGAGGCTGATGCAAATGCCTGCATGGATATAGATCAACAGCATCAGATCAACAATATAGGACCATAAGCAATTAAGATTGACATATATATGAATGAGTTAATTACACTATCGGTCCCTGAACACTATCGGTCCCTGAACTTTGATTTGTTTCAAAAAGGGGCTCAAACTTTTGAAATGTTTCGGTCCTAGTCCCACCACAAGCGTCCTTCTCTCAGAAGTATTTTTTTTTAAAAAAATTCTAACATGACACATCAAATTAAATCACTATTTCTAGGTCCAATTTTGTGTCTATACTAGAACTCAAAAGTCTCCTTTATTATGGGATAATTTATTCCTTCCTTTCGTTCACATCTAGATTACTATTGTACTCAAGGAATATTTTCTTTATAGAGTTTCTATATTATCTTTGTAGACTAAGTATTTCTCTTTCTATGAACAGTGACTAACAGGTTTAGGAGCAGTGAAATGATAAACTACAATAGAATCCCTTGTCTTCGAGCCACTAAAATATTTTGCTTTCTTTATAGGTCTGTGGAACGTAAACTTACTTTCTAACAGGGGCGGAGCTATGTGGAGACCCAAAGGGGCCATGGCCCCCCTCAACTTTTTAATATTTACATTATAATCCTTTAATGGTTTATAAATTTTTTATAAATTTTTATAATATATGGGTCTATCTTATAAAAAAAAAATTAGTACTAGTATAGACTTCTCTCTCTTCTTGTGTGTTTATAGGTAAAAATATACTAAGAACCTCTTAATTATAGTGTATTTTGAAATAAGTCCTTTCAACTTTAAATATTTTATTTTATACATTCTTAACTTTCTAATTATTTTTTATGAGTTAATTTATTTAACTAAATAAAATAGTATGCTAAATTTAATAACTCTGTTAGATATTAATCATTGGTTGTTACTATTTAACTAATAAAAATTAAAAAAAATTAAATTCTAACTAAATTACTATTAGATTTAGTAAAATTAATTCTTAAGTCATTTGAATGGAATAATACAAAAAAAATAATTAGAAGTCATGCAAGAAAGTGTAAATTAAAGAAATAAATTTAATATTTTTTAACATTAATTATCTACTCACTAAATTTTTTTATTAAAAGTTTGAATAGTTAAAATTTTATTTATCTGCTAAAAGTTTTATTTGTATATATTTTGGCCCCCCTCGTGATTAAATCCTGGCTTCGTCCCTGCTTTCTAAGCCCTCCACTTAAGTCGTTCTCTCTGTATTTGGACAAGTCAATATTTTGCTTTCTTTTATTGCTCGTGGTTGCATGGAACAAAATTCCATCACCATCACATAGTATGTCTGAACCTTGACTCCTCTACTTTAATGCTTTGTCGGTAAAATATATAAAACTTATATATCTGAACTAAAGACCATTTTGATTCGAATATCTAATATTCCAAACTTTTGGTTCTAAACCCAACTTTTCAATTTGTTTGATTTAAGTGATTTAATGGCTCTTTTGGATTCAAAATTTAAGATAATTGTACTTTAATAAATTTATAGTTATATAAATTACATAAAATATGCTAACTAAATTCGTAAACATAAGCAACAAGTTCAAACTTTGAAGTTAAAAAGTCACTAATTGATTCAGATTAAATAAATTAAAAGGCCATGTAGCAAAATCAATTTTTTATAAAAAAATTAGATAATTTGATCTAAAAAGATGATAGTTGAGATAAATTATATACATTTTTACCTTTTTCATTCAACGAACTAATGGGCACTAAGCCCAACACGTACTCTTCAACAAAAAAAAAAAAAAAGAAACGAAAAAGGTGGAAGAGCTCACCTATAACTAGCTTAATGCTAGTGGAAGTTTCTGGTTCTGATAACAAGTTCCATTATAAGGGTCGCCATGTGTACCGCGTGGGCATGAGCACCAGTATCCACCTTGTGTATTGTGACAAACCCCAGAGCACGGAGATGCATCCTTGTTTGCACACTCATCAATATCTGTTTCCCATATCACAAAATTCCCCACCAAAAAAAATAAAAATAATAACTTACTAGTCAATTACCATTCAATCCAGGTCTCAAATTGAAAGTTTAACCAGAGGTTTACATGTCGTGTGCAATTTGATTTGAGTTTAACTTTCCAAATATATACAAAAGGAAGTATTTTTAAGAAAGAATAATTAAGCTATTTTGTATAAAAAACTATATATTCCTTTGTATATATTTTTTTTATATGCATGTTTGGTTTTCTTTTATTATTTTTGGAATATTCGCCAATTTAATGTTCTTCAATTACCCTCTTGGGATGCATCCTTCGTGGTATCGGGCCTTTGCATGTGAAGTAAATTTTTGTTTTCTTTTTCTTTTTCAAGTTAGTAGAAGGGAAAGTAGAGTTGCGGGAATGTAGTATAATTATGTATTTTTTTTTAAAAAAATATTATTTGTACATGCAAAAATTAGTGTCTATCTCTTACACTCACAAGTATGGTTTGGTTAACTTAATTTAGATTCTGCAATCGAAATGAGATTTACTGATTTCGATAATAGTCGTTTGATTTAGAGAAATCGGATTTCGAATCGGATTTCGATTACAATTCCATTCTGGAATGAGAATTGCCAATCTATTTATGGTTCAATCCGATTTTGAATTCTTAATTGGCTCATTTCAGAATAAACCACTCATCATTACCCTCTCTCACAAAAACCTCTCTTAATTTCCTCTCCCTTCGTCACTCTTCTCTTTCTTAACCAAATTCTTCTCTCAAAATTCTAAATGCACCAAATGTTCATTCAATTTTCTTTTCAGTAATGAATCAAATATTTTTGTAGAATTAATTATTCTATTCACATTCTAATTTAATCTAATTTTATTTTTTATTTGCACTCCACTTATAAACCAAACATACTTCAAGCACAAACTTTTCCACGCTATACAAAATCAAAAAGATGTTTCTAGAGAGATATGCAAACCTTGGCACCCGTGGGATAGATAAGGATTGCCTTGGTAGCCCTCGGAGCAGTTACAGAGATAGCCGGGCCCATTCGCGGAGTCTACGCACGTGCTGTGCTCGCTTACGCATGCGTAGGAAGTCATGTTCTGCCGGGCTTCCCGGCACGTCTTGTTTCTTACGGCCCAATCGACCATCAACGGCAGCCTTCTTCTGTACAGCTCACCAGTCGTGATGTAGGAGGTGCTGAATTCGAAGGCGCGTTCCTCCACCAGCACGGCGTAGCCGCACCGGCTGAAATTGTACGTGGTGGAGATGTTTAAGTTTTCCGCAAACCACACTCGGCAGTACCCTATCCCCTTCGGGATGGCGGTCTGGCAGCATCCGATGCCCGTGCACGAGCCGTTGCTCGGGTCCTCCCTCCTCCTGCACATCGATACGCACCCGGACCAATAGCTATTCGCCGTGTCGCTCTCTATGAGGTAGGCCAGCGTCATGCAGCCGATGGTCGTAAACTTGTTGAGGGTGCTGGAGAACCGGTACGGTGTCGCCGTAAGGTTCATATGCCAGTCATCGTACGTCATGTTGCCGCTGGTGGCATTGTAGCATTGGGTCGACACAGTGTTGCTGATGCGGGCGAGGCCCGACGATAAGGAAATGCTGAAGAATTCGACGTTGCCCAGGAAGGGCTTGTGGCTGCCGTTGCTGGAGGTGCAGTCGAGTGTGAAACCCTCCATCGAGCAGGCCCGGCCGATGCCGAACGGATAGGGGATCTCGACGTCGCCGCATCGTTGCGGGCAACCCGGCAATGCGACTGACGCGGATGTGAGCTGTAATGCTAGGAGCTGGAACAGAAACAGTCCCCATAGAATAATTACTCCGGTGGGGATATAGTATTTTTTAGCCTCCATACTTCTTTTAGTTTGCCTTTTTTTTTCCCCCTTCGATTTAGCTTGTTTGAGGGATTGCACTCTACTCATGGTCTTTAATATAGAGGGAATGGGGCCCTTCATATAGAGTGCCTAGGAGTAGACCATCACTATCAAATATTGACTTTGACCCGTTCAACAACCAAGTCTTTTTTTTTTTTTTTTCTTCCTTTTAGGTGCATATATAAACACAAAGAAATTATTTCTTGAGTTCACATTAACAAAAGAGAGATTGTTAATTAGAAGCAATACTAATCTCTACACCCAAGGAGTATAAATTTGACGAAAACATACAAAATTTATCTGAACTATGTACATTTTGATTTGGTAACGTAATCTTTCAAAAAAATTATTTTACTGACCCAACCTTTTAATTTATTTAATTTGAGTTAGCCAACGAAATTTTAACTTCAAAATTTAAGTTAACTACTTATTTTTATAAATTTATATTTATGAGAATGTATGAAATATACTGACTAAATCTATAAAGATAAATAATACATTTAAACTTTAAAATCAAAGTGTCGGTAACTGACTGAAATCAAACAAATTTAAAGCTTAGTAGTAAAATCAAAATTTTAAAAGATCGAATAACCAAATTAAAATGGTCCATAGTTTAGGTTAAGTTATATACATTTTTACCTATAAATTTTACATCCTCTTCATTCAAAAACTAATTTTTTCACTGCATTTCAATTTAAAAATTCAAAATGTGTGAATCCTTGAATAAGTTGGCCATAATCTTTACACCTAATTTTAGCGTACAAGTGGCATTTTCATCATAAAGAACTTCTCATACACTGCACAGCTAAAGCTCAATAATAGAGGTCTCTAAAAACATCTAAGAAACTTACTTATCACCTTCGAAAAGAAAAAAAAAATACATATAACAAATAATAAATTTTGAACACATATTTTTTATAAATTAAATAATGATTCTCTTCATATTGTCGATTTCTTAAACTATGTTAGGCATAAATAATTGATCTTTAAAATGAACAATTTTTGATATATAGGCTCTCTAGGTATTTTAGATCACATCGAGCAAGTTAAATTTCAATTTTAAGGTATGGATAATCACATATTGTGTATAGTGCAAAAAATTTACGTGTACGTTGGTGCATGTCATTTTCAACTTGTTTGATTGAGACTTCCTAACTTCCCCTTTTTTTACTTGAGTCTTTTAAGTTAGTGTGACTTTTTAATTTAATGATAATATTAGCAATTATTTTAGTTTTTCTAGTTTTATTTAGTCAAAAATAGTCGAACCTATCGAATTTGATAAAATTACTCATGATTTCGATAAAATCTTTAATGTAGTTTATAAAATCACTTAATTATAAAAAATTAAAAATTGAGAGAATATCAATCCAAAAAGAAATGAAAGTTAAGAGACTATTTCCGAATAGCAATAACTGAGGGGGTCTTCATCCAATTTTATCCAATCAAAAACTGTGGAACACGTAGTCATAAAAAGAATGAGATGACTTAATTTATTTTTCTCTAACCAAAAACGGTGGAACACGTAGTCATAAAAAGATAAGACGACTTAAGGTCTCTGAGGACAGTTTCCACACGTTTGATCAGTCAAAAAGTCTCAACTCGATCAACAGTTATTTGATATGGAATTAATAATAATATATAATTAAAAGTTTTTACGTTATCAAAAATTATTAAATCTATCTGCTAAAAATATTATTTTAATATAAAATTGTTATATTATTTTTAATTAATTAACCTAAGCCCATTCCCCCCGGATCCCATCCACTTGAGCAATGTTACCTATACAGCCAAAATATACATGAAAATTTAGCTCCTCTTCAGATAAGGGCCAGTTTTTTTTCACACTAGTTTTATTAATCAAATTTTCTAATATCAAAGCGGTATTTAAACTCTTGGATGGAATGGTGTAAAATTTATATCTAATTTTTAAGTGTACAAATAGCATTCTCTTCTTAATTAGATTCTTAACTATCTCACATGCCACAATAGAATTAATTTAATATATATTCTGAGGGGCGGAACCAGAACTTTCCTATAGGGAGGATACAATAGGAGTCAGATTAAATGAAGGACTGATCAACTAGCAAACAAAATCATGAATGTTCACTTTGTTAGATTTTGATTGGACTTTATAGTGATTTAAAACTTATTAGGCCTCCTAGGTAGCCCAATTTCTCAATGGGCCTTGCTTGGGAGCTCATACTAAGGTTTCCACATGTGAAGTTTAGTCCCACATTGGAAACTAAAAGTATGTTATTGCTATTTATATACTCATCTTTTCTCAAGTTAGTAACTTGGGAGAAATTGAGAGTTATTCTCTCGAATTAAACACACGAGCGAGCCGCGCCGGGTAGGGCACCTAGTTCATTTTGTCTTATTTTATTCTATTATTTTTTTTTTTTGGAAGTCTTAACGCGTAACCCGGAAATTACTGGCACGTAGGCTTATCTTGCGCTACACGGGATTTGCCCGTTGTAGCACGATCTCGGCATTGGATATTTTAGGAGGGGTTAACCCTAACCTGAGTTTTCATCTTGGAGTCTAAACCCTTGCATCCTCTACCTGAGATTTTGGGTTTTACAACTGCTACTACGTACTTCCTCTTCCTGCTACGTTCTATATTTTGCTGGATCTCTGAAAGCTCGCAGGGTTCATCTTGCACCACCTTGGAAGCGTGCTGACGGGGTGGAACGTGGACGTTGTATCGCTGGAAGTGATTGCCGGAAAGCCTCGCACGTGGAGGGGCAATCTCGCTTCTAGGACAGTGCTCTGCACGTCTCGATCCACAGGCCTTTTTCTGATCCTTCTCTTTAATATATAATTGTTAACTGTCGCCGATGATTTTCAAATCCATAAATCAAATTATTTTAATTTAAACTTGTTTCAAAACAAAGTTTTACTAAAAGTTTAGAAAGATTTTTCCAACAATCTAGAAGTGAGATTAATTTAATTTTTCTATTTCTTTTAGTACGGTACATAGATTATTTTTTATTTTTTTTGAGAAAAGGTAGCATGCTACCGCTTCATTCATTTAGAAAATGAATTTGGCTACAAAGTGAGGCAGCCAAGGCCTCAGATGAAAAAGAAAAGGACAGGAAACTTAAAAAAAAAAAAAAAAAAAAACTACGAAAAACGAAGCCACGAATCCTTAAGAGATCTAATCTCAGCCAACAAATAACCCAACGAGCGCTTAGACTTCACGAAGATCCTTCTGTTCCGCTCTAACCAAAGAGCCCACCAAGTTGCGGCAATATACACTAACTCTCTACCCCCGTGTACACCTCTCATACTACTACTCACATCCCAAATTCTTTTAGAAGATGGGCAATTGCGAAGCAGATGTTTGTTAGGGAGAAATCCTTCCAACAGGGCCGTTGTACTAGGGCACCCAGCAAAGAGATGGTCCACCGTCTCCAACCCCTCTAAACAGAAGACACAGTTCTCCTCGCCACTCCAACCTCTTTTTCGGAGGTTTTCGACGGTGAGCACTCTATTTTTTAAGACAAGCCACACAAAAATTTTTACTTTGAGAGGGGAACGAATCTTCCACAGCCAGGCTTCTATCTTTAACACCACCACTTTGAAGGAAGTAGTAAAGTGATTTGACTGAAAATAATTCAGAACGATCCCATCTCCATCGTACATCATCCTGAAAATTGCCGAGAGACATCGCAGAGACCGACTCCTTAAGATTCTGGTTCTGGGTACTCTCAAACTCGGATGCTGGAGAGAACCCTGACAGAATTTTACACCATCTCCACCCATTCCTACTCCAGCACTCCTTCACTCTAAGGTTTTTACTTGTAACTTTGTCGAAGATGCACGGGTGTAGAGTTCGTAGTGAAGCTTGGGCACACCAGATGTCCGTCCAAAAATTTACCATATGTCCATCCCCAAGTGAGAAGGACACACTGCATTTAAAAATAGCTCTGGTCGCTAGGACACCCCTCCACCAGAAGGAGTGGGGTCTGAACGACTGTCCTTCCATAAGCGGCTTCCTTCGATGGTAGTAAATTCCGTTGATAAGTGTGCCCCATTGATGCTTACGCTCGGAGAAGAGCCTCCACCACCATTTTGTCAGTAAGGCAGTGTTCATGGTCTCTAAGTCCTTAACTCCTAGTCCTCCCTCTGATTTGCTCCTGCACACCGTTTTCCATTGTACGAGACACTGACCTCCCACGACGGTTGTGTCCCCTCGCCAAAAGAATGCCCTTCGCAATGCCTCTAATCAGCGTATTACCCACTTCGGTGCTTTGAAAACCGAGAAGAAATATAAAGGCAGGTTCGAGAGAACTGAGTTCACAAGTACTAGCCTACCCCCTTGTGATAGGAGTTTAGCTTGCCACCCTCCAATCCGTTTTTCCATTTTGTCAATGATGACCCACCAATCCTCTTTTTTCAAACGTCCAATCCTCAGCGGTAGTCCCAAGTAACGGATTGGCAGAGACCCTAGCTTAACGCCCAGGGACATCGCAAGCGCATTGCCCAGATTGGCGTTCTCTTCCAAATAGAATAATTCCGACTTATTTCGGTTGATCTTTAGGCCTGATGCCCACTCGAAGACTTGCCATATGAAAAGATGGTTTCTCACCTGCTTTCTTTTCGCTTCGCAGAAGAATATAGTGTCATCAGCATACTGTAATATAGCTATTTTTGTGTTATCGTTTGGTCCAACACCTCTCAACAAGCCGTTACGTACAGCTTGTTCCGTTACTCTGGCAAGACCCTCTGCCAACAGCAGGAAAAGATAAGGGGACAATGGATCGCCTTGTCGTAGGCCCTGTTTGATTTTAATCCACTTGGTTGGTACACCGTTAACCAGAGCAGCTACTTTGGCATTGGAGATGCAAAGCTCGACCCAATCACACCACTTTCTGCTCGCCCCAAGCCATAGAAGTATTTTCCTTAAGAAGTCCCATCTCACTCTGTCATATGCCTTTTCGAAGTCAGCTTTAATCCCAATACTTTCCACACCTATTTTCGAGCACCAACTAGCAATTTCATTAGCGGTAACGAAGGAGTCCAGAATATACCGGCCTTTAAGAAATGCTGACTGTGTTGGGGAAATAATATCATTCATTACCACTTCTAGTCTGTTTGCTAGAACCTTAGAGATAATTTTTTGGACACTGTTGATAAGGCTAATAGGTCTAAAATCATTCACGGTTTTCGCTCCTTCTTTCTTGGGAATAAGGCATACATAAGAGTAATCCAGAGGTCCATTGTTTAAAGTTCCATCGAAAAGGTCGTTAAAAATTTTGTAGAGGTCATCCTTGGCATACATAAGAGTAATCCAGAGTATTATTTGATGTTGTTGTAGTTTAATATATATCCTGCGATTGATATTGCTATCGTCTTAAATATATATATTAATTTAAATATATATATTATTCTTGTTCCTACAAATTAATATATATATATATATATATATATATATATATATATATATATATATATATATATATATATATATATATATATATATATATATATATATATATATATATTTCTCATAATTCGTAGCATAGTTATTTTTTAGTATATATATATTATAATCTCCCTGAACATAACCTAGAATAATTTCCTATCATTCTCCTGAATAGTTTTGTGACATTATAGTAGAATTGTTTGTAAACAGATTTTTCATAAAGGAGGATTCAGCGAAACCTTTCATATTTGATGGTCGTAATTTTAAGAGGTGGCAGAACCAAATGAGGTTCTGGCTCACCACACTTGGGCTGGTTTCTGCTATCTTAGATCCTGCCGAGAATAGCAATGGATCTTCACTTGAAGGTGCAATCCAGACTGCGGTCAACAGACCGTTTACTCGGAGCCAAGCCCAGGCTGAATCCACTCCTCCCTCTACTGAAACTGCTGCTACATCTATACCTAGAACTGTATTGACCCTAACATAATTAATTATCACTGTTTGAACCGAATTCTTAGTACCCTATCTGACAAATTATATGACATCTACTGTAGTGCTAAAACAGCTAGAAAACTTTGGACATCTTTAGAAAACAAGTATGGTCAGGCTGATCCTACCCAGAAGAGATACCAGGCTTCAGATTTGATTAAATTTAAGTTGATAGATAATAAGTCTATATCTGACCAGCTTCATGATTTTGAGTACATAGTTGAACAGCTTAGATCTAGTGGTGTAGATCTTGATGAGAGTTTCTTAGTTGCCGCCCTTATAGATAAGTTGCCACCCTCTTGGTCGAACCATGCAAACGATCTTAACCACAATCAGAGAGAATTATCCCTGAATGATGTCCTAAGATCCATTAGGATGGAAGAGTCGAACCGAGTTAGGGATAAGAAGCCTAGTGAGCCTAAGCCAACCTTGTAGAGCATATCCTAAAAATAAGGATAGAAACTTTCAGCCTCTTAGGAACTTTAAGAAGAAGCCTTTCCACTATAGGAAGTTCAACCCAAACTTTAAGAAACCTAAACCTGAGGGGAGTAGAGGCAACTCTGGTTGCTTTGTGTGCGGGAAGACGAACCGCTTTGTGAAAGATTGCTACTTCTGCAAGACTCGACCTTCCGCACCAAAGAAGAAGAAGGGAGCTCCACCTGAGCACCAGGTGAATATGCTGACTGCTGGGTCTGACCCTTCTGACTCCACTATCAGGTTAGGATCTAGTTTACCTGAAGTTAATCTTGCCTATAGTTCTTCTGATTGGTGGATAGATACTAGAGAAAATGTACATGCTTGTTTTGATCGTTCATGATTTTCTACTTACCAGGACACATGTGGAGGATCAGTGAACATGGAGAATGCAGCCTCTTCTCGCGTGCTTGGGACAGGTCGAGTGGATTTGAAGCTGACCTCAGGGAAGACCCTAACCTTGCACGGAGTCCACCATGTTTCCGACCTTAGGAAGAATTTGATTAGTGGTTCTCTTTTAGTTCAGCAGGATTTTAAGTTAGTCTTTGAATGTAAGAGGGTAGTTATTACAAAAGGTGTGAACTTTGTAAGGAAGAAATTTTTTGAGTGATGGCTTGTTTAAATTATCTATATCTTCTCCTTCTATTAATGAAAGTGCTCTTGTTTTGAATGTTGTTTCTCCTAGTATGTGGCATGGAAGATTGGGACATGTGAATTATAACACTACTAAAAGAGTGATGCATCTTGATTTGATTCCTAAATCTGATTTACCTGATCATAGATGTAAAATATGTGTGCAAACTAAGGAGCTAGAAAATCATTTAAATCTGTGGATAGAGATTGTGATCTTTTAAAACTTGTGCACAGTGATGTTTGTGATGGAAGTAGACCTAATAGAGGTGAAAATAAGTATTTTGTGACTTTTATAGATGAACATTCAAAATACTATTATTTTTATTTGATTAAGTCAAAAGATGAGATTCTTAGCATATTCAAGATTTATAAGGCTGAGGTTGAAACTCAATTAGATATGAAAATCAAGATGTTGAGGTCTGATCGAGCTGGTGAATATACTTCAAATGGGATGACTACTTTCTATCAATAATTTGAAATCGTGCATCAAGTGACTGCTCCTTATACACCTCAATCTAATGGAGTTGCTGAACGTAAGAATAGGACTTTGATGAATATGGTGAACTCGATGATTATTAGTTCAGGTGCACCCGAGAACTTATGGGGGGAAGCTTTGATTTCTGCATGTGTGATTCTAAATAGAATTTCCCACAATAATTCTAATGTGTCTCCCTACGAGCTTTAGAAAGGTAGAAAGCTTAATCTGAATTATTTTAAAGTGTGGGGGTGCCTAGCTAAAGTGAAGATATCTGAGAATAAGAAGAGAAAGATTGGACCTAAGATTGTAGATACAGTTTTTGTAGGTTATGCACTGAATAGTAATGCAAATAGATTTTTGGTGGTGAATTCTGAGATTAGTGAGATTTCTAACAATACTATCCTTGAGGCTAGAGATGCAGTGTATTTTGAGGACATTTTTTTTTTTAGGACTAGAGTAGATAGACCTACTCCAGTTGAGCCTGTAGGTAGCTCTAGCATACCCAGAGTTAGTGAAACTACAGGAGAGATTGAACCTAGAAAAAGTAAGCGTCCTAGGATAGAGAAGACTTTTGGAGATGATTTTTATGCCCTACGTGTAGAAGATACTCCATCTACCTTTGACCAAGCTATGAAGTTTGTAAATGCATCGTTTAGGAAAGAGGCTATTAATCTTGAGATGCAGTCCATTCTACAGAATCATACTTGGGAGTTGACTGATTTACCTCTAGGATGTAAGCCTGTAGGATGTAGATGAATTTTTAAGAAGAAGTTGAGATCTGGTGGATCTGTAGATAAGTATAAGGGTAGATTAGTGGCACAAGGGTTTGCACAGAAGCCTGGGGTAGATTACTTTGATGTTTATGTTCCTATTGCTAGGATTACTTCTATTAGAGTGTTGATTGCCTTAACCTATATCCATGATTTGATTGTTCATCAAATGGATGTTAAGACAGCATTTCTGAATGGTGATTTAGATGAAGAGATTTATATGAAGCAACCTGAAGGCTTTGTAGTTTCTGGGTATGAGAACAAAGTGTGCAAATTGACTAGATCTTTATATGGACTTAAGAAAGCTCCTAAGCAGTGGCATTTGAAATTTGACTCTTTGGTTGTATCAAATGGCTTTCATGTGAACATGTCTGATGAATGTGTGTATTCGAAGAAATATGATGGACAGATAGTGATCTTATGTTTGTATGTTGATGGTATTTTGATCTTTGGTACTAATATGAATGTGATATATGATGTGAAGAAATTACTAAATGAAAATTTTGATATGAAAGATCTTGGGCAAGCAGATGTTATTCTCAACATGAAGATCATTAGAAAATCGAAAGAAATTATTATGAGCCAATCTCACTACAGTGAACAGTTATTGAAGAAGTTTGGATACTTTGATGTTAGACTTGTAGTGACACCTTATGATTCCAGTGTGCATCTTAAGAAGAATAGAGGAGATCCAATAGGTCAGAATAGATATTCACAAATTATTAGATCTTTAGGATATCTGGTAGATTACACTAGACCTGATTTGGCTTATACTGTGAACCGATTGAGAAGATATACTCATAATCCAAATAGAGAGCATTGGAATGCTTTAGAGAGAGTGTTGAGATATCTAAAGGGGACTATATCTTATGGATTACATTACAGTGGTTTTCCTGCAGTATTGGAAGGATATAGTGATGCTAATTGGATTGGTGACACAGCTGATGTGAAGTCGACTACTGGATTTGATTTTCTCCTAGGAGGAGTAGCTGTTTCTTGGAAGTCATCTAAACAATCTTTAATTTTTAGAAGTACTAATTAAGGAATCTGAACTTATAGCTTTAGATACTACTGTAGCAGAGGCCAAGTGGATTAGAGAGTTTCTTTATGATCTTCCACTGATAGAGCGACCTTTAGCACCAGTGTGTATTCATTGTGATTGTAGATCTGCAATAGATAAATGTGCCCAAGAGAATGTGGAGACTAAGATGAATATATTCATGAAAGTGAGACAGAAGTTTATTCGGCAGAATATGAAAGAAAATGTGATTGCATTGGAACTTGTGAGATCTGCAAAGAATTTGGCTGATCAGCTTACCAAGGGTTTGTCTAAGACCATGATCCTAGAATCGTCGAGGAGGATGGGGCTGAGCCCACAATAGAAGTTACCGGCGACAACAACCCAACCTGTTGCAGATTCAATGGGCAGAAACAAATCGAACAGGTAGCTGTGAGGAGCACTGTTTTTATATCCTCATCCCTATGGCGACAGTGCTCATATCTGCAAGTGGATAGGAAGGGCATTGGCCCTGAATAGTTTCGAGACCCATGAGGCAAGGTGTGACCTTGCATAGACCCTTTGAGGACCTACTATATGTGTGGAATCGTGAGGCCGCGACTATGGGAAGAGGGCGGTTCCCAAAAACACACATGAATCGATACTAGCGCATGGCCATAAAAGCGCTCACCCGCTTAGAACCTAATTGGCTGTATCATGTGTGCGGTTTGTGAAAATCTTATTCATCGGCCTTGGTTCAAGGCATAGTCCACCATTGTGCCCTCGGATGTACATAGACAAGCACTAAGTGAAGGTTCAAACCCGAAAGGTACCTTCACCGAGTACGTGGTATAAGAGATCCAGCATTCTTTTTAGTTATTTTGAATTTCAGTTTTGTTTACTTTCTTTATTTGAAGTTTTAAATCATGTAGGGGAATGTTAGATTTTGATTGGGCTTTATAGTGATTTAAAACTTATTTGGCCTCCTAGGTAGCCCAATTCTCAATGGGCCTTGCTTGGGAGCCCATATTAAGGTTTCCACATGTGAAGTTTAGTCCCACATTGAAAACCAAAAGTATGTTGTTGCTATTTATATACTCCTCTTTTCTCTAACTTAGTAGCTTGGGAGAAATTGAGAGTTATGCTCTCAATTTAAACACACGCATGCACGGCACGAGCACGAGCACGAGCAGCACCGGGTCAGGCGGGCGGGCGGCGGCGCGCGGTCCTGGCACCCGGTTCATTTTGTTTTATTTTATTCTATTTTTTTATTTTGGAAGTCTTAACCTGTAACCCGAAAATTACGGGCACGTAGGCTTATCTTGCGCTACACGGGATTTGCCCATTGTAGCACAATCTCGGCGTTGGATATTTTAGGAGGGGTTAACCCTAACCTGGGTTTTCACCTTGGAGTCTAAACCCTTGCATCCTCTACCTGAGATTTTGGATTTTACAACTGCTACTCCTTCCTCTTCCTGCTGCGTTCTATATTTTGCTGGATCTCTGAAAGCTCGCTGGGTTCATCTTGCGCCACCTTGGAAGCGTGCCGACGGGGTGGAACGTAGATAGGGGTGTAAAACGGGCCGGGCGGCACGTAGGCCTCCCGGCCCGGCACGGCCTCGGGCCGGGCTACAGCACGGCACGGGTGCTGTAGCACCCGTGCCGGGCCGGCCCGACCCGAGCTTCGGGGTCGTGCTAGGCCTCGCCCCTGGGGCCCGACGGCCGGGCACGGCCTGGCCCGAAATGGGCCTGGGCCGTGCCGGGCCGAGGAGAGGCGGGCGGCCCGGCACGGCACGGCCCGCTTGGGCCGTGCCAACCGGGCCAGCACGGCCCGGACCCCAAGGCCTAAGGCACTTGGTCCTTGGGGTCTGAGCTCCTGGGGAGCAGGAGCTCTCCTCCCAAGGTCTGGGCAGACCTTGGGAGGAGTGGTTTTGGTCCAATGGACCAAAGCATTTTGGTCCATTGGACCAAAACCCATCTCATTTCTTCTTTTTTTTTTCAAAAAATAATACAAATTTATTTATTTTTTAAAAAAATGTAAATATTTACTATATTATAATTATTTTTATAAATTTTTAATTATTTATTCAAAATGTTAGTTTAAATAAAAATAATGTATTGTTTCTATTTTTAAAGTTTATAATAAAAAAATTTAAATTTTTTTTAAAAATAAATACTTTAAAGGGCCGGCCGGAAGCACGGCCCGGCCCGGCACGGCCCGTGCCTTCCGGGCCGAAGGGGCCGGAGGCAAGGCAGCTCGGGCTCGGCACGGCACGGCCCGAATTTGAAGCCGGGCCGGGCCGGGCCGGCCCCTAGCCCGTTTCGGCCCAAAAAATATGGGCTGGCCAGCCCGGCACAGCCCACATTACACCCCTAAACGTAGACGTTGTATTGCTAGAAGCGATTGCCGGGAAGCCTCGCACGTGGAGGGGCAATCTCGCTTCTAGGACAGTGCTCTGCACGACTCGATCCACAGCCCTTTTTCTGATCCTTCTCTTTAATATATAATTGTTAACTGTTGCCGACAATTTTCAAATCCGTAAATCAAATTGTTTTAATTTAAACTTGTTTCAAAACAAAGTTTTACTACAAGTTTAGAAAGATTTTTCCAACACACTTTGCATGTAACGCAGGCTTTATTCTCCTCTCCTATAATTGCGACAATCTAGTAAATTTTTTATTTTCAAAGTGATATGAATAAAGATTGACTCTTCTAGTCCATTTTATTAATGTATCCTGTAGGAGGACTATATTAAGCAGCTTGTGCTATCATTGCATTTAACTTTATTGATTTATAAAATAAGAAAATTATACAAAATAAACATAAATATATCTTCAAGTAGAAACATTTATATCATAACGACCCAGCTCACTAGCAACAATAACTCGTTGAGCCCAAATCACCCGCCTAAAATATTTAAGTCAAGTTATTATATACTAAACACAAGCCCATTCCCATCTAATATAGGACTATTGGGGTGTCACAGACTCCCCCCGTTTAGGCCTTGACGTTTTCGTCAGCCCTATCACACACAGCCCAAGATCACCAGGCGATGTGAGACTTGTCTTGCTAGTCTTGTCATCCAGATTCTAGCATAGTCTGTTACCTTGTCATTCAGACCCTGACTCAGTCGAGACGTACTTGTCATACACTTCCGGCTGGTGATTGGCTCTGATAGCAACAATAACTCATTGGGCCCAAACCACCGGCCCAAAATGCTTAAACTCAGTTATTATTACTAGTGTCCATGGTCTCTTATATACCAAAACACAACTCCATTCCCCACTACTAAAAAATTAATCATTAGTGGCTTTTATTTATGCTGCTAAAAGATCAACAAATGCCGCTAAAAATTTTAGCAGCATATGACACCAAATGTTGCCTATGCTAATATTGCTAAAAGTATTAGCAGCATTTATAATAAATGCCACCAATGTAAATCAACCGGTGTCATTAGTAACAAGCCATAAAAAAAAGTTGTTAAATACTAAATTTCAAATTTAAATTTATATTTGAATTTTTTTTTAGAGAAAAGTAGCTGGAAATATGAATCAACTAGGATTCGAACTTGAGACATCGGGTACCAACCACCAAACCCTTTACCATTTGCGCTAGGGACAGTTGATTATATATATTTGAATTTTTTAAATTTTAAATTTTAAGTTTTAAGTTTTAAATTTTACAATTTTAAAATTTAAAATTTAAATTCAAGATTTAGATAATTAAATTTAAATTTTTAATTTTCAAATATCAAATTCTAAGTTTCAAATTCGCAATTTAAAATCTAAGATAAAATTTAAAAATTTAAAAATTTAAAATTTAAAACTTTAAAATTTAAAACTTTAAAATTTAAAATTAAAATTTTAAAATTTTAAATTTTAAATTATAAGTTTAATTTTTTAAATTATAAATCTCAAATTTCTAAAATTCAATTCTAAATTTTTATACTTTAATTTCAAAATTTTAAATTCTAAGTATAAAATAGAATATATTAATAATTATATATTGATTAATGACAGCATTTAGCAATAAGTGCTGCTACTTTGTTACATTTAATATCATTTTTTATAAAATGTTGGAAACTTCAGCGGCATTTACTAATTTACGCTGGTAATTTATTCTATTTTACAACATTAATAGCAAATTGCTGCTAAATTATTAAATCTAGCGGTAATTATCATGTAATGCTGTTAGATATATTACTTAGCATGATTTAAATAAATGCTCCAGAGTAAATGCCGCTAACTCATGAATTTGTTGTAGTGCCCATTCGATGTGGGACTATTGGGGTGTTACATACCTTTACCTATATATTAATCCTTAATAACTTGCACACGTGACATCACCACCTTCATTCTTG
The DNA here is from genome assembly GCA_016920855.1 of Puya raimondii. Classification (NCBI taxonomy): domain Eukaryota; kingdom Viridiplantae; phylum Streptophyta; class Magnoliopsida; order Poales; family Bromeliaceae; genus Puya; species Puya raimondii. The sequence goes on along the minus strand of JABWPP010000050.1, from coordinate 64,468,000 downwards.
AAAGTGGGTCCCACTTGCCAGGTTCTCTTTTTGGTTCGGTCTAATTTTTTTTTCTCTTCATTTTTCGGTTCGGTCCAGTAATATTTTCTCACTTTTAAACCATATTTTCTATATATTTGAATCTGAACCCCCTTAAACCGTCTTCACTTGCCAAGTTCTCTTTTGGGTTCTATCCGATTTTTTTTCTGTTTATTTTTTAGTTCGGTCCAGTAATATTTCTTCACCTTTGAACTAGTTTTTTTATTCACTTGAAAAAGAACCAGATTTTTTTATTCACTTGAATCATCTTTACGTACCAGGTTCTCTTTCGGGTTCGGTCCGGTTTTTCTTTCCTCTTCATTATTAGGTTCATCTTAATAGTATTTCCTTACCTTTGAACTGGATTTTCTGTTTACTTGAAACCGAACCATAATTTTTATACCATCTACTCATGTCACGCCCCGGGCCAGTTTTAGAAGCGGAAATACGTGCCTTTTTTTTTGAAAGCCTAGCCCGCGCCACGTACAGACCCGCCACAAATACAGGGCCCACTGTCCACACGGACAGAGCCTCCTCTGTATTTGCACGGCGTATACAACAGGATCACAACCACCATTCATTCATCACACAAACCAATCACACCAACAATACATACAGCTAACCGTCCTTAGCAGTTGCATGTATCTAAACAAGTCCTTAGGCGAAGAATGATGCGATGCACAAACAACAGATCATTCTATAAAACTGCTCCTTACCCAGAAGCTTTATTTAAAATCCTAATCTCAATCATTTAAGGATCATTTGAAAACCGTTCTCCACACGAGAACTCTCTTTTGAAATTCCAAAAGCCGATCAATCGAAAACGGTTTGAAAACTGTTTCCCACACAGAAACTTTTATTTGAAAACCGCTACCACGAGGGGTAGAAATCCAAGATACACAATATTAAGCCATAATTAAACCAGAATAGAGATCTAGTAAGTAAAGTCATCCACAATGTCTAAGTATGCAATCAACACATAAAAATTGAACCATATCCACGAAATCCAAACATGCAAGACAAACGACCAAAGTGTAACTGAACCACATCCACAACTAACTGATAAAGAGATAAAGGCGATAACCAATCTGAAGGGAGGAACCTCACAAGTCGGGACCTCTAATACCACTAACTAAGCGTGCCTCACTGCGTCCCGACTCCCACCACCCTGCTCACCTGAAAACAACAACGATGGCGGGGGGTGAGAACATGTAAACATGTCTCCCCTCCCAGTGGGTACCGCAAGCCGACGAAGGCGAGGTGTACACACCGGCACGAGGGTCAACAAATAGATAGATAAGGTAAACAGTAGCACAAATAAGTATGAGGCTGACATACAACTGAACAACTATGCTACTGCAAGAAAGATAACATATGCATCAACAGTGATAACCACAAATGTATACCCAATTCTTACGCCATCGTACGGATCCCTGGCACTGTCACTACCTGCTCAACCATCGGCACAAAACCTCCAAAACGCACATGCGTCGAGGCTCACGGGTCGGATACACACGACCCTTTTTTCAGAAAAGACGACCCAAATGGTAGATCAGACCGCTGGCATACGTGAGGTGCTAGAAGAGCTGTGACGATCGATGCGAATGCTCAATCCACAGAACGGCAACGAGCCGTGAAGCAACTGATAAACCGAAATACGAGGATCGCTCGGAACAACAGGCGATCACCACCGACCAACGAGGTTGTCTCAATAATCATGCAAACAACAACTACTCTACTAAGGCAAGCACACATAAGTAGAGTCAACAGGAGTCAAGTGAACTAATAACGAAATACAAGAGAAGGGATTGAAAGGTATCACCATAGTCCACTAAACCGACTCCGGATCGAAGTACCCACCTGTAGAAACGATAGAGCCTAACACCGACGGCTCTCAGGAACCACGACAGGACCTACGAAAGACTCACAGGGTCAAGGTCCACTAAGTCGACACTAAACACAAAGTGCTCACAACCCGAAACTGACGGATCGTCCGGAAAATTCGCCGGGACGATCCCGAAACCACTCCAAGCCCCACAGGGGTACCAACAACCAAACCAAGTCCTCCGCTGTCCCCAAGCACACTAAACAAGGTGACAGGACAGCGAGCACAAGCACGGGGTGCCACGAACACAAACGCACCCGAAACGGCTTTCCGGGTTCCCGAAAAATGTCGATTTGGCACCGAAATCCTTCGTCACTCATCCGCTGTCCTCGAAACTTTAAGACAGCGATGAGGAACAGCCAATGAGGCTATACGATGAAGCTGAGTCGCTCGCGAAACTAGCAAGTGAGTCGCACGACTAAAACGCGCGTTCTGCCGACTATTTCATCGGAAAACGCACCGGAAATCAATCCGGATCTCCGCGAAGGGCGAAGAGGTTGGACAACCAGTCCACAGGGCCTCAAGGGTCATGCCCTTGCTGCCCGCAGCATCACAATGCTGCCACAATCACAAAAGCCCTAAAACGAGCAACATACACACAATAATAAGCATAAAGAAGGCCGTTTGAGCACTCCGTTCGTCCGCAAGACCTTCCGCAAGCACCAGTGGATAGGGAACGACGCAACGGAGGCCATACTCATAGCCCCACAGCGACAGGAACAGTCGCCGGCACAAACAACCCATAAAAACAGCGACAACATGCGATAATAAAGCCGACAAAGGCTAAACAGCGAAACGGCGCGCCAAAACAGCAAAATGAGGTGAGCACGGTGATCAGCGCGTCGCCGCGATCATCGTGCTCACCTTCCCTAGTTTCGGGAGGCAACAGGAAGCTCCAAACCATGCATGCGGCCCAAACCAAGCCAAAAGCAACCCTGGCCGGAGCAAGCTTGCTCCGGCCGGCTGCCGGCCGACATGCAGCGCGCGCGGCAGCCAGGGTCGGACGCGGGGGAGGTGAGGAAGGGGGAGCTCACCTCAACCGGCGACAGGAAGCGGCGGCGGCGGGGCGGGGAGAGCACGAGCTCTCGGGTGGCTAGGGCACGACGGCACCGGCAACAAACGGCGGCGCCGGCGGTCGGGACGGCGAGCACCGGCAAGAGGGGCTCACCGGACGTCGGAAGGAAGGTGACCGCGACAGAAAAGGCCGGCGGCGGCGGCGGCGCAAGGCGCTCGGCCGCGGCTGCCCTAGCAGCCCAAGCTGCAACAGCGGCGGCTACGGCGGCACGGGGGCGGCCGGGGAGGAAGGCGACGGCGGCGGAGGTCCTCCCGGAGCTGGCCGGAGGTCACTGCGCCGGCGGGAGGCGGAGGCGGCTCGGGACCAACTCCCACTGCCCGCAGTAGCTCCAGCAGCAGCTAGCTGCGGCGCGACGGCGCTCGACGGCAGCTCCCGACGGCGGGGCTGGTCGCCGGCAGCTTTGCCACCTCAGGGGGACCTAGGGCACGGGTTCGCCCTGGGTGCACACAGCAAGGAGAAGAAGAAGGAGAAGAAGAAAAAAAGAGAGAGAGAGAAGGGAGTGAGGGAGTGGCCGGAGCTCCCCGCCGGCTAGGAGAGGTCGGCGGCGGTCGGCGGTGCACAGGGAGGTGGGCAGGGGAGCTGAGGAGGGAGTGGCACCTGCTGGGGGAGCTAAGGGAGAAGAGAAAGCAACAAAAACACTTCTCTCCACTCACACACACACTTATACAAAGTGCACAATTGCAAATAAGCCCCCAAAACCAGGGAATTTAGCCCCGAGTCCCTCACATCATGCATAAAATGCACAGACACCCCTCCACACTTGATCTCACGCAAAACGGTGCGTGAAACAGGGTCCAATTCGCAAAACGGTCAAACATGCAATACGACCTCTCAGCGAAGATCTCACGATATCTTACGATCCGATCGTCACATGTGCGAACGGATTACGCCGTCGCGTTCAGCACTGCCGAGACATCGAATCTACCATTTTGGATCGTCAGAAACGGACTCCGAATTGCGACACAACCCATCCTCTCTCCTCCAACAATAACTCAAAACCAAAAATTACCTATATATACGTATATATATACACCTATACATACATATATACATATACAAATACATATGTACACAAATACAAGGTAGAGAGAGAGAAAACACAGAATTCAAAATTCAAAATTCAAAAATTCGAATTCTCACAACTCACTTTTCTTTTTGAACCGAACCGGTCTTGGTGTTACCGTCTACTCACTTTTTTGAACTGAACCGACCGTAGTATCCTTCGAGCATTTCTCACTGTGGCCTTTCCCTTCCTCGCCACATCACCCATCGTCATTTGCTCTACCGTCCTAGCCATTTTCCTCTACTCTCTGCGTCCTAATGCCGCCCGATCGGTTGTCCATCGTCAGTTTCATCTTGCATTTCTTAGATGTCGTCTCATCTATCATTGTCATCTCATCTATCATTGTCGTCTCATCTATCATTCTTGCCATTCATTCTACTGGATTCATGGCTCATCAAATCTTGAAACCGCCAGCAAGTGGCATCGTTTCCCTATCACATCGATGGCTATATAATGCCGCATATCCTCCGATGTTAACCATACGCTTTGATTGCTTCTAAAACTGCTAATAGTTTGCTTTTCTAATAGGTTGTTTGATTTAATTTTAGTTGCACTAAGAAGGAAAGTTTTTCTTTAACTTACAAGTCCTATTATCTTTTATGCAGCCATTCGACGACGGTTGCATATACCGTGCTGCAGTTTTCTTCTATTTTTTTCTTTGCTTAGGTTGTAAGTAACCACACAACTTTATCTACTTTTCTCTCAAATTGTGTTTGAATGCAGTGAGGTTTGAATCCGTGAAATCGGAAATCAACCTGTAATCTTTTTTTTCATAGTGTATTGTTATCGCATGTTTGGTCTTATAGAGTTTTGCTCCTGTTTGGGGACTTTCTCAAGCTAAATCTCAGTATACTAATTTTAATTTTCTGTATTTATTTTTGCAACATTGAGTTTGTTTTAATTTTTGGTTCCTACATACATATTCACCTCTCTAGAAATTAATATAACCTATTAGATATAGGGTTAATACCTAATAGTGGTGACCGCGGTTGTCTCCGTGCGCCCCGCACTGTCAGGGCGACAAGGGAGGCAGCCTTAGGACCGATTCAGACACTTTCTCTACGGTAGATATTGTTACGGATTTTATATTGGCATATTTCGTGAAGTGAGTCGGAGTCTTGAAGGTTCAAAGAAGAAAAGACGAAGATTGAAGATTCGAAGACTCAACGTTTGAATTCACGATACTTGGTAAGTTTAAATAATCATGATGGTGATTTATGAACATTTTCAAGTGTTTGGAAGACATTAGAATAGGTTTTTAATGATTTATAAACGAATCAGAAAAATTCATGCTACGGGGTCCGGACCCTGGGAGCTGCGGTCCGGAACCCGTAAGCCTGTCAGGCTGTTTCGCAGAGCGGGTCCGGACCCTGATGGCTGCGGTCCGGACTATGAAACGTCTGGAAACTTCAAGGTCCGGACCCCGCAATCCAAGGTCCGGACCCCGACCCGTCGTGAATTTTTGGAAAGTTATTTTTTCATTCCTACTCTGATTCTAATGTCTCCCAAACCTACAAATAAGATGGTAGATTTCTTAAAATCATTTTAGCAATCCTAATTTGATTCCAAACCTTTTTTTAAAATTAGTTTTTCAATCCTAGTCGAAATCGGTTTGCTTTCAAACCTTTCCAAAAAACTATTTTTAATCCTAATCTATTTCGGATTGCTTCTAAACCTATGAATAAGATGTGGGGTGTCTCTAAAACGTGGTTAAGCATAGAATACCTTTTAGAAACCCTAGAAGCTTATAGGTAGCCGTTTTTCCTATCTTCTACATCAAGCTTCTCTCAAATTGATTCATGGTGCCCTAATTCCTAATATTCTTTTAGAATCAATTTGAGAATTGCTTTGAGATTATTCCCACAGATTTTTCATGTTCTTCTAAGCAAGGAATCATCATCAATCTTATTTATTTTGCTCCGAACGGAGTGGCGTCATGGATTCGGCGTGATCAAGACGGTTCGTGGATTCTGATCGTTGGTGCTCGAGGATTCGAGTGGCGTCCGTGGATTCGGACGTGGGGAGTGGACAACCCGTTGGTGCGCGTGATCCGCTGAAGAGAAGGAAGAGGTTAAGTCCGTGGAGTCGGTATTCACCTTGTAATTCTTTATTCTTAGTGGATTGTGTTTTCGCGTGTTGGTCCCGTGGGTTTTTCTCCAAGGTGGAGTTTCCCACGTAAATCTCGGTGTGCTATTTTTATTTTCCGTATTACTTTATCGCATTGAGATTTATAATTTTTATACACCTATTCACCCCCCTCTAGGTGATTGATATACTCTAGATAGATCCTAGGCTACCCCCTATCTTACAATTGGTATCAGAGCGGGATCTAGATTTTTTTATCATAGCGGGTGTAGATTGTAAACTATGGCCGAAGGCGGTAACATTAACCGACCTCCATTTTTCGATGGCACTAACTATGCGTATTGGAAGGTTCGCATGAGAGCTTTTCTAATTGCCATCGACGAGCGTGTTTGGCAATCCATCGAATTTGGATGGAAACATCCTACCGAAAAGGTAGAGAATGTTGACAAGCCCAAACCTCAGAATAAATGGAGTAAGAAAGAGATTGATTTAACTTCTTACAACGGTAGAGGAATTAATGCCTTATTTAATGCTCTATCTCAAACCGAGTTTTCACGCGTCTCGGCGTGTGAAACGGCTAAGGAGATTTGGGATACTCTCCAAGTTACGCATGAGGGAACTAGCTTGGTAAAGGTCCAAAAACTTTAAATGCTTACAAGTAAATTTGATTCAATTTTCATGGATGATCATGAGACCTTTACCGAGTACTATACTCGTCTTCAAGACATAGTCAACACATGCGCAAACTTGGGAGAGAAAATCTCGGAATCTAAAGTTGTAAGAAAATTTTTGAGAACTCTTCCTGAAAGATTTCGTCCGAAGGTTGCGGCTATTGAGACTATAAAACACCTAGACGAGATGTAAGTAGAAGAATTAGTAGGTGCTTTACAAACGTATGAAATGACTTTTCCTACTAATCAATCTTCTTCCAAGTCTTTCTCTAAAAGTACAGGTGTTGCACTTAATACAACAAAGGAGGAAGACGAGGATACCGAATCTGACTTTGAACATCAATTGGCGCGTCTCACGAAGAAATTTCGTCGGAATTTTCGGAAGAACAAGACAAATCGATCTACATCCAAATCTTCTTCTAAAGGATCTTCAAATTCTAAATCATCTAAAGAGAAGAACCTTGCAAAGTCCTCTAAAGAAAAGTATGAACTTGAGGGGGAAATCCAATGCTACAAATGTAGAGGCTACGGCCATATTTCTACGGATTGTCCCACTAAGAAATCCTATAAAAATAAAGCGTTACAAGCTAGAACTTGGGACGATTCAACTTCTAATGAATCGAGTTCTAGTGAAGAAGAAAAGAATAATGCAATTGCTTTATGTTCACATACTTCTTTACCTTCTTCATCTGCTTTTTGTTTATCATCTATTATTGCTGACTCGTTTACTTCTCCCTCTTTGCATGGTACATCGAGCGATGATGGCGCGAGTGAGGAGGAGTTCGATGATGAAGACTTAGCCGTTGCATACAATCAACTACTTATTGAATCGAAGAAGATGGCTAAGCACAACAAGAAGGTGAGGAAGCAACTTTTGGAACTTGAGGATGACAAGAAGTTGATTACATCAAATAAAGCTCTTGCGGAAGAAAGGGAGTCGATATTGAAGAACAACAAAATCCTCCAAGAGAAGCTAGACCAATCGGAGATAACGATCAAATCCTACCAAGAGAAGATTGGTTTTCTAGAACATCAAGTCAAGGAAATTCATACTTCTAACCAAGCCTTGACTAAACAAGTCCATGAACTCAAGTCCGACATACAAAAATTCTCCTCCGGATCAAAGAAACTTGATGATATGCTCGGATTGGGTCAAACAAGCAAACTTGAATTTGGATATGAGCGAAAACATGTTGAGAAGGTTAAAAAATCAGCATCTAAAGTCTCAACAAGTGTAAAAGAGAAAACATGCCATATATGCGGGAAGAAAGGACATATAAAGAAGACATGCCCTATAAAAGGAGAAAAACATCATTCGGCATCTTCTCAACATCTATCGGCATCTTCCAACATTCGACAACCCTCACGATTTCAAAAGCAACATAAAAAAGGTCGAGTATCCAAGGTCAACCGAAAGTCAAAGCCACAACAAACAAATCCTCAAAAGCGGAATGCGATGGTGAGACCCACGGTTGATCAAAAATCAAAACAAACCGTGCCCAACGTCAACAAATCAAGACAACCAACAATCCGACAAGTTTGGATTCGAAAAGGTGATATCTTTCCTTCTCTAAAGTTTTAATTTGTTTTGACTTAGTGTAGTGCTTTGATCGGTTTCTATTGCATATCTTTTGTTCATTGCATTACACGTTTTGGTGCTTTCATTGTTACGATTTTTAGATTCTTTGAATGATTAGAACATTAAATAGTGCTTTGAACATCAATAGGTTCACTTTCATTCACTCCTAGTTAATTGTATATTAATTATCGGTTTTACTTCATTTTCACTATGTTTGAAGATAATTCATTATAGAAGTTCTTAACACTTATATTGATCAAATTTAGACAATCATGTGTAATCTCTAGGACCTTAATCTATCTCGGTTGTGTGTGTTGAATTTGATGGATAGTCATTCTCTTACAGACTAAAATTTGTCACATGTTCTTTCAACTAAGAGATTGATAGAGAAAGGGGGAGTATTATTAAAAATATTATTACATGCTTGAAAGATGTGGAAATAGTTACATCCTTTAAAGGAGTGTAAAAATTACCACCACATGGAGGAAAGAGCTACCACCCCAGTCGTCTGGTTAGTGTGTGCAGCTACCACATGAATTGAATTGCATATCCGAAAAAAATATATATAATTGCAAAAGCTTGCAAAAAAAAAAAAAAAGTCACAAAATTTATTTTTCGGTGTTATAAGGTGGTCCACATACATGAAAGATGCTCAAAGAGCCACCCCTGTGCTATGTTTGTTTTATCTCAATTTTGAACGTTTATGCGATAATTTTTGTCTCTTTGATGAATCCCTTAAGTTATCTTTATAATCCGTTTACATCTTGATAGCTTTTGAGCCTTTAGATTATTTTTGATGACTTGATTTTCAAGTTTATATGAATTAAGAAATCGTGTAATATTTTATATACATCATATTGATTGTGTAGTAAAATTCTTAATTTTTATAAAATTAATAGGGATTAAAAGAAGTCAATGTGACCTTATACTCTTTATGCACTAACAATGTTTGTCGTTTATATCACAAGTGGTTTCGAAGTTGAACAACCTCTTAAACTTGTGTTTCTTGTGCTTTGATTTAATTTTCCTTTGCTCTCTATTTTTGGGTGTTTTCTTTTGGCAATTTTTGACAAAAAGGAGGAGAGAGGTGATGAGGTGATGATGTTGAAAACTTAAAAAAAACAAGGAAGAGATTTTGAACTTAGACGCATGAACAAAGGGGGAGAGATTTTGATATATTTTTTCTACTAACTTTGTTCGTGGAGAATGAAAACTTTTTGCAGGTCTTGGAAGACTTCAAGACTCCAAGTGTGTCTAAGTCATAGAGTTTGTTTAGGAGTTATAAAATTATAATTTTGAATTTTATTTGGATCTTTCACGCGAGAAGTTCATTGTTTTGGTGATGGCAATGAATTTCTTTTTTTTTGAGTGATGAGCATCGTGAGTGTTTTATGTAATTTTGGATTTTGTCACGAAATTGCCAAAGGGGGAGATTGTTACGGATTTTATATTGGCATATTTCGTGAAGTGAGTCGGAGTCTTGAAGGTTCAAAGAAGAAAAGACGAAGATTGAAGATTCGAAGACTCAACGTTTGAATTCACGATGCTTGGTAAGTATAAATAATCATGATGGTGATTTATGAACATTTTCAAGTGTTTGGAAGACATTAGAATAGGTTTTTAATGATTTATAAACGAATCAGAAAAATTCATGCTACGGGGTCCGAACCCTGGGAGCTGCGGTCCGGAACCCGTAAGCCTGTCAGGCTGTTTCGCAGAGCGGGTCCGGACCCTGATGGCTGCGGTTCGGACTATGAAACGTCTGAAAACTTCAAGGTCCGGACCCCGCAATCCAAGGTCCGGACCCCGACCCGTCGTGAATTTTTGGAAAGTTATTTTTTTCATTCATACTCTGATTCTAATGTCTCCCAAACCTATAAATAAGATAGTAGATTTTTTAAAATCATTTTAGCAATCCTAATTTGATTCCAAACCATTTTTTAAAATCAGTTTTTCAATCCTAGTCGAAATCGGTTTGCTTTCAAACCTTTCCAAAAAACTATTTTTAATCCTAATCTATTTCGGATTGCTTCTAAACCTATAAATAAGATGTGGGGGTGTCTCTAAAACGTGGTTAAGCATAGAATACCTTTTAGAAACCCTAGAAGCTTATAGGTAGCCGTGTTTCCTATCTTCTACATCAAGCTTCTCTCAAATTGATTCATGGTGCCCTAATTCCTAATATTCTTTTAGAATCAATTTGAGAATTGCTTAGAGATTATTTCCACAGATTTTTCATGTTCTTCTAAGCAAGGAATCATCATCAATCTTATTTGTTTTGCTCCGAACGGAGTGGCGTCGTGGATTCGGCGTGATCAAGACGGTTCGTGGATTCGGATCGTTGGTGCTCGAGGATTCGAGTGGCGTCCGTGGATTCGGACGTGGGGAGTGGACAACCCGTTGGTGCGCGTGATTCGCTGAAGAGAAGGGAGAGGTTAAGTCCGTGGAGTCGGTAATCACCTTGTAATTCTTTACTCTTAGTGGATTGTGTTTTCGCGTGTTGGTCCCGTGGGTATTTCTCCAAGGTGGAGTTTCCCACGTAAATCTCGGTGTGCTATTTTTATTTTTCGCATTACTTTATCGCATTGAGATTTGTAATTTTTATACACCTATTCACCCCCCTCTAGGTGATTGATATACTCTAGATAGATCCTAGGCTACCCCCCTATCTTACAGATATGGCTCTAGAGATGGAGCGGGAGTGAGCTCGGGCGAGTCTCACTAACTTTAGGAAGTTCAACCCATCAATTTATAACAGCGAGTGCACGGACCAATGGGTGGTTGAGTCATGGGTCGACTGAATGGAGAAGTTGTTCGATGATCTCTATATCCTAGACTAAGATAAGGTCTTCTTGGCCGCCTATTATTTGCATAATATTGCTCATTGGTGGTGGAAGACGGAGAGGGCCAAATGTTCCGTTGACTTGCCACCCTAACTTAGGAGGAGTTTTTGGGCTCCTCTTCAATTCTTACTTTTGGCAGCACGAAGTAGCAATTGGAGGAGGATTTTATAAACCTCTGGTAGAGAATCTCAAGGTGCTTGAGTACTAGGGGGAGTTCTTCTGCCTTGTGAGTTGCATATCGTTCGTCGTGCGGGATGACAAGAACAATGCCCGGTGCGTCAAGCATGGCCTATGATTGGAGATCTACAAGATGGTCCAACCCCTCGACTTGCAAACCTTTCAAAGGTTCTGGACCATGCCCTATTGGTGGAAAGGGGCGAATCCATGGCGTGCTTGGAGCGTGAGGCCTACAAAAAATAAGGAGAAGAAGCAGTCCTCAGGCGATTCTGGGGACCAATCAAGTTCGATATAAGCAGCCTTCTAAGACCCATGCTCGTAGTCACAGTTGCACGGGTCTTATGATCCATGACCCTGATCTTGGTGCGTAATTTGTGGCGGACCCCACCAGCCCCAGCTGTGCAAGCAGCAGGAGGGGAGTGCTACAACTGTGACCACCCAGGCCACATGGCCATTGACTACTAAAGGTGCCCATCAACGGCCCATCTTCGGCTTCTGTTCCATTTGCCTCGAGGCAGTGTGCAGGGATACCACCTACCACCACTGTAATATACTGAACCTTCGCAAATAGGTAAGGTTGCAGTATGAGGTGATAATTGACACTTCTGTAGAGTGCCGGACTAAGTTAAACCCATTTTGGCGCGAAATGGATGCAAGAAAAGTTTCAGATAGCTAAATTCAGCTCAACCTGTGCTTTTAAGCATTTTCGGACACCTGGATGTGCTTTAGGGCTCTCGAAAGTAGTGAGCTGAGTTGAACTCATTCTAGAATGTAGTTTCGAATGCTTGCTTATGCTATTGTGGAGCCTGAATTATTCGAGTGGAGTTTTGGGCACTCTATTTCATCGTAGCTGAGCCCGAAAGAGGAAGTCCCTATTCACATGAGAATCTGGGCTCCCGAATGTATTGTGGATGCCCGAAAGATAGGATAGAGATGACCGCGTTTAAGCGTTAAGAGGTGAACAGGTGAGTCAGCATAGTGACTCAGTGAGGATTCGGGCATAGGTCCTGGCGCCGAAAAGTTTTTGGGTGCAAGCTGTAGCCTGTGTGCGCTCGAATGTCCTCGGCTATGAGGAAACGGACGCCCAAAAGTTAGTTTCAGGCACCTGAATCTAGAGATTTTTGCACTGAAGTGGATATTTATAATTTTTGAGGGCCTTTTTGCAATTGCTACCTGTAACACCCCGTACCTTTATATATTTTGTTTTGACTCCTATTCTTTTGGAATTTGGACCTTCTCATAAATATTATTAGTTGAGGGGCTTAGTGAGATATTATGTAATTAAATCCCTAATTTTATCTTCTTTTCCTATTCGTATCAGCTATCCACCTCTCATTCTCTCTCTTCTCCTCACATCCGTACGGCCCCTCTCTCCCGCACGCGTGCACGACACGTTCTATCACCGTCGTCGCCATCGTCCCTGGCCACCGTCACCACAATCCTCATCCATTGGCATTTTTGGTTCGCCATCGACGGTATCTTGTCGTAGTCATTACCGTCTTTGAGAAGATTCTTTTTTTTATTTTTATCCCTAATACCTATTCTTGAAAGCATCCAATCCCATTTGTTCATATCATGTGAATATTTTGTGCATCTTTTTCTTGACGATTGAAATTTAAAACTGTTACGGATTTTATATTGGCATATTTCGTGAAGTGAGTCGGAGTCTTGAAGGTTCAAAGAAGAAAAGACAAAGATTGAAGACTCGAAGACTCAATGTATGAATTCACGATGCTTGGTAAGTTTAAATAATCTTGATGATGATTTATGATCATTTATAAGTATTTGGAAGACATTAGAATAGATAAAAATTGATTTAAAATATAATAAATGAGATTTTCAACTTCCAGGATCCGGACCCTGAGGTGAGGTCCGAAACCCGTAAGCCTCCCTGGCTGTCACGCAGGGAGGGTCCGGACCCTGAGGGATGAGGTCCGGACCTTGAGGGCGGAGGTCCGGACCCTGTGGGCTGAGGTCCGGACCCCAGGCTGTTTCGTAGAGCGGGTCCGGACCCTGATGGCTGCGGTCCGGACAATGAAAAGCTGAAACGTTTCAGAGTCCGGACCCTGCAATCCAAGGTCCGGACCCCGACCCGTCGCGAATTTTTGAAAAGTTATTTTTTCAATCCTACTCTGATTCTAATGTCTCCCAAACCTATAAATAAGATGATAGATTTCTTAAAATCATTTTTGCAATCCTTATTTGATTCTAAATCTTTTTAAAATTAGTTTTCAATCCTAGTCGAAATTGGATTGCTTCCAAACCTTTCTAAAATCTATTTTTTAATCCTAATCTATTTCGGATTGCTTCTAAACCTATAAATAAGATGTGGGGGTGTCTCTAAAATATGGTTAAGCATAGATTATCTTTTAGAAATCCTAGAAGCTTGTAGGTAATCGTTTTTCTCATTTTCTACATCAAGCTTCTCTCAAATTGATTCATGGTGCTCTAGTTTCTAATATTCTTATTAGAATCAATTTGATGATTGCTTAGAGATTATTCCCACAAATTTTTCATGTTCTTCTAAGTAAGGAATCATCATCAATCTTATTTGTTTTGCTCCGGACGGAGTGTCGTCATGGATTCGGCGTGATCAAGACGGTTCGTGGATTCGGATCGTTGGTGCTCGAGGATTCGAGTGGCGTCCGTGGATTCGGACGTGGGGCATGGACAACCCGTTGGTGCACGTGATCCGCTGAAGAGAAGGGAGAGGTTAAGTCCGTGGAGTCGGTAATCACCTTGTAATTCTTTACTCTTAGTGGATTGTGTTTTCGCGTGTTGGTCCCGTGGGTTTTTCTCCAAGGTATGTTTCCCACGTAAATCTCGGTGAGCTGATTTTATTTTTCACATTACTTTATCGCATTGAGATTTGTGATTTTTATTTCTACACCTATTCACCCCCCTCTAGGTGATTGATATACTCTAGATAGATCCTAGGCTACCCCCTATCTTACAATTTGGTATCAGAGCTGGATCTAGATTTTTCTATCATAGCGGGTGTAGGTTGTAAACTATGGCCGAAGGCGGTAACATTAATCGACCTCCATTTTTTTATGGCACTAACTATGCGTATTGGAAGGTTCGCATGAGAGCTTTTCTAATTGCCATCGATGAGCGTGTTTGGCAATCCATCGATTTTGGATAGAAACATTCTACCGAAAAGGTAGAGAATGTTGACAAGCCCAAACCTCGAAATAAATGGAGTAAGGAAGAGATTGATTTATCTTCTTACAACGGTAGAGGAATTAATGCCTTATTTAATGCTCTATCTCAAACCGAGTTTTCACGCGTCTCGGCGTGTGAAACGGCTAAGAAGATTTGGGATACTCTCCAAGTTACGCATGAGGGAACTAGCTTGGTAAAGGTCCAAAAACTTCAAATGCTTACAAGTAAATTTGATTCAATTTTTATGGACGATCATGAGACCTTTACCGAGTACTATACTCGTCTTCAAGACATAGTCAACACATGCGCAAACTTGGGAGAGAAAATCTCGAAATCTAAAGTTGTAAGAAAAATTTTGAGAACTCTTCCCGAAAGATTTCGTCCGAAGGTTGCGGCTATTGAGACTATAAAACACCCGGACGAGATGAAAGTAGAAGAATTAGTAGGTGCTTTATAAACGTATGAAATGACTTTCCTACTAATGAATCTTCTTCCAAGTCTTCTTCTAAAAGTACAGGTATTGCACTCAAATCTACTAAGGAGGAGGACAATGACTCGGATTCCGATGAAGAGATTTCGCTCGCCGACTTTGAACAACAACTAGCGCGTCTCACGAAGAAATTTCGTCGGAATTTTCGGAAGAACGAGACAAATCGATCTACATCCAAATCTTCTTCTAAAGGATCTTCACGTTCTAAATCCTCAAAAGAGAAGAGTCTTGTAAAGTCTTCTAAAGAAAAGGATGAATTTGATGGAGAAATCCAGTGTTACAAGTGTCGAGGCTGCGGCCATATCTCCACGGGTTATCCCACTAAAAAATCCTATAGAAAGAAGGCTTTACAAGCTAGAACTTGGGATGACACTACTTCTAATGAATCGAGTTCTAGTGAAGAAGAAAATAATGATGCGATTGCCTTATGTTCACATACCTCTTTGCCTTCTACTTCAGTTTTTTGTTTATCATCTATTTCTAATGATATGCTTTCTCCTTCTTTGCATGAAACGTCGAGCGACGATGGCACAAGTGAAGGAGAGTCGGATGATGATGACTTAGCCGTTGCTTACAATCAACTACTCATCGAATCGAAAAAGATGGCTAAGCTGAACAAGAAGCTAAGGATACGATTACTTGAGCTTGAAAGGGAAAATAATGAGATGAAGGAGTCATCTAAAGCTCTTGCGGAGGAAAGGGCATATATATTGACAAATAATAACATCCTCCAAGAGAAGCTAACCAATCGGAGATAACGATCAAATCACATCAAGAAAAGGTTGGCTTTCTAGAACTACAATACAAGAAAATTTATGCTTCCAACCAAGTTTTGACCAAACAAGTCCATCAACTCAAGTCTGACATACAAAAATTCTCCTCCAGTTCGAAAAAGCTTGATAGTATGCTCGGATTGGGTCAAACGGATAAACTTGGACTTGGATATGAGCGAAAATATGTTGAGAAAGTTAAAAAATCAGCACCCAAAGTCTCAACAAGTGTAAAAGAGAAAACATGCCATAGATGCGGAAAGAAAGGACATATCAAGAAGACATGCCTTAAAAAGAAAACTCAAGTGACATCTTCTAAACATCTATCGGCATCTTCCATCACTCGACAACCTTCACGGTTTCAAAAGCAACATAAAAAAGGTCGAGTACGTACCCAAGGTCAACCGAAATTCAAAGCCACAACAAACAAATCCTCAAAAGCGGAATGCGATGGTGAGACCCACGGGTGATCAAAAATTAAAACAAACCGTGCCCAACGTCAACAAATCAAGACAACCAACAATCCGACAAGTTTGGGTTCGGAAAGGTGATATCTTTCCTTCTCTAAAGTTTTAATTTGTTTTGACTTAGTGTAGTGCTTTGATCAGTTTCTATTGCATATATTTTGTTCATTGCATTACACGTTTTGGTGCTTTCATTGTTACGATTTTTAGATTCATTGGATGATTAGAACATTAAATAGTGGCTTGAACATCAATAGGTTCACTTTCATTCACTCCTAGTTAATTGCATATTAATTATCGATTTTACTTTATTTTCACTATATTTGAAGATAATTCATTATAGGAGTTCTTAACACTTATATTCATCAAATTTAGGCAATCATGTGTAATCTCTAGGACCTAAATCTATCTCGGTTGTGTGTGTTGAATTTGATGGATAGTCATTCTCTTACAGACTAAAATTTATCACATGTTCTTTCAACTAAGAGATTAATAGAGCAAGGGGGAGTATTATTAAAAATATTATTACATGCTTGAATGATGTGGAAAGAGTTACATCCTTTAAAGGAGTGTGAAAACTACCACCACATGAAAGAAAGAGCTACCACTCCGGTCGTCCGGTTAGTGTGTGCAGCTACCACATGAATTGAATTGCTTATCCGAAAAAAAAAAATATATAATTGCAAAAGCTTGCAAAGAAAAAAAAATTGTCATAAAATTTATTTTTCGATGTTATAAGGTGGTCCACATACATGAAAGATGCTCAAAGAGCCACCCCTGTGCGAGGTTTGTTTTATCTCAATTTTGAACGTTTATGCGACAATTTCTGTCTCTTTGATGAATCCCTTAAGTCATCTTCATAATCCGTTAACATCTTGATAGTTTTTGAGCGTTTAGATTATTTTTGATGACTTGATTTTGACGTTTATATGAATTAAGAAATCGTGTAATATTTTATCTACATCATGTTGATTGTGTAGTAAAATTCTTAATTTTTATGAAATTAATAGGGATTGAAAGAAGTCAATGGGACCTTATACTCTTTATGCATTAACAATGTTTGTCGTTTATATCACAGGTGGTTTCAAAGTTGAACAACATCTTAAACTTGTGTTTCTTGTGCTTTGATTTGATTTTCCTTTGCTCTCTATTTTTGGGTGTTTTATGTTGGAAATTTTTGACAAAAAGGGGAAGAAAGGGAGAGATTTTGAACTTAGACGCATGAACAAAGGGGGAGAGATTTTGATATATTTTTTCTACTAACTTTGTTCGTGGAGAATGAAAACTTTTTGCAGGTCTTGGAAGACTTCAAGACTCCAAGTGTGTCTAAGTCATAGAGTTTGTTTAGGAGTTATAAAATTGTAATTTTAGATTTTATTTGGATCTTTCACGCGAGAAGTTCATTGTTTTGGTGATGGCAATGAATTTCATTTTTTTTTAGAGATAAGCATCGTGAGTGTTTTATGTAATTTTGGGTTTTGTCACGAAATTGCCAAAGGGGGAGATTATTAAGGATTTTATATTGGCATATTTCGTGAAGTGAGTCGGAGTCTTGAAGGTTCAAAGAAGAAAAGACGAAGATTGAAGACTCGAAGACTCAACATATGAATTCACGATGCTTGGTAAGTTTAAATAATCTTGATGATGATTTATGATCATTTATAAGTGTTTGGAAGACATTAGAATAGATAAAAATTGATTTAAAATATAATAAATGAGATTTTCAACTTCCAGGATTCGGACCCTGAGGTGAGGTCCGGAACCCGTACGCCTCCCTGGCTGTCACGCAGGGAGGGTCCGGACCCTGAGGGATGAGGTCCGAACCCTGAGGGCGGAGGTCCGGACCCTGTGGGCTGAGGTCCGGACCCCATGCTGTTTCGTAGAGCGGGTCCGGACCCTGATGGCAGCGGTCCGGACAATGAAAAGCTGAAACGTTTCAGAGTCCGGACCCTGCAATCCAAGGTCCGGACCCCGACCCATCGCGAATTTTTGAAAAGTTATTTTTTCAATCCTACTCTGATTCTAATGTCTCCCAAACCTATAAATAAGATGGTAGATTTCTTAAAATTATTTTTACAATCCTTATTTGATTCCAAATCTTTTTAAAATCAGTTTTCAATCCTAGTCGAAATTGGATTGCTTCCAAACCTTTCTAAAATCTATTTTTTAATCCTAATCTATTTGGGATTGCTTCTAAACCTATAAATAAGATGTGGGGGTGTCTCTAAAATATGGTTAAGCATTAGATTATCTTTTAGAAACCCTAGAAGCTTGTAGGTAACTGTTTTCCTCATCTTCTACATCAAGCTTCTCTCAAATTGATTCATGGTGCTCTAGTTTCTAATATTCTTATTAGAATCAATTTGAGGATTGCTTAGAAATTATTCCCACAGATTTTTTATGTTCTTCTAAGCAAGGAATCATCATCAATCTTATTTGTTTTGCTCCGGACGGAGTGGCGTCGTGGATTCGGCGTGATCAAGACGGTTCGTGGATTCGGATCGTTGGTCCTCGAGGATTCGAGTGGCGTCCGTGGATTCGGGCGTGGACAACCCGTTGGTGCGCGTGATCCGCTGAAGAGAAGGGAGAGGTTAAGTCCGTGGAGTCGGTAATCACCTTGTAATTCTTTACTCTTAGTGGATTGTGTTTTCGCGTGTTGGTCCCGTGGGTTTTTCTCCAAGGTGTGTTTCCCACGTAAATCTCGGTGTACTGATTTTATTTTCCGCATTACTTTATCGCATTGAGATTTGTGATTTTTGTTTATATACCTATTCACTCCCCTCTAAGTGATTGATATACTCTAGATAGATCCTAAGCTACCCCCTATCTTACAAAAACTATTAAAATCTGATTTTTATTAATCTAAATTAATATTGATCGTACTGTTAATTTTTATCCCGTATTCTCTATGTGATTTAATTGTGTAAATTTTGTATATTTTACATACTTTTCGGAATGCCCTCTATATGTTCGACAAAATGCCTGAGAGAAGACATATGTCGTTTTTGTTTCTAATTTTGATCCCATCTGATTGCAGATTGTAAAATTATGATTCAACATCTGAAAATCCTCTTTTCGAATACTAGAACCTTCTTATTATTTAAAATTTTATTCATGTTATCTTACTTTTTTGAATAATTTAATCTTTCGAACTCTTCATCTTCTTGATTGATAGTTGATTTTAGTTGAGTTATTATTCTAAATCTCAACTTATTTGCATGCATTTGTAATCGACCTTGTCAACCTATGTGAACCTTCCTGAATTTAAAGTTTTGTATAAGTTTTTCTTTCTAAATGCTGATGCCTTCTTCGTAATTTTATTTTTAGTAACTTATAGAGAATCGTAATTCTTAATTTAGGTTCCAATGATTGACTCCCTTTGCATTTTCGATTGGATAGCTTCTTAGCTTAGAAACTGCTTTTGAGGTAAACGATCAGACATCCGTTAGCTTTCTGCAAAATAATTGAGAAAAATATTTTGATTGTGTGAAAATTTTTATTTTGTAAATTTTAAAATTAAGGATTAAGCGTATTACTAAATATTTCTGTAAACTGAGTTTCAACTGTGATTGAAAGGTTCTTTTAGCAAAAGAATTTTGAAATTTTATAATCTGTTCTGTAAATTAGTGACTGGATAAGTATTTTAAATTATAATATCTCTTAGTATTCTGCTATACTAATGTTGGTCATGTCGACATATATTCTATTATAGAAGCTAACTTTTTCTCTATACGTATTGCGCCTTCGGGTGCCTGCACTATCCGCGCCTCTATTCTATATTTGCGCTTTCGAGCGCCTTTGTTCTGTATATGCACCTTCGGGTGTCTCTGTTCTGTTTTGCGCCTAAGATTGCCTCTGGATCTCGCTAACGGAGCACATGTACAATATAGTTAGTTACCGAAGATTTAATTTTTATTTTGTTTATTTGCTAAAAGATAAAATACTTTGTAAATTTGTAGTCCCTATTTGATCTGAATTTTAAATTTTGATAATTTCTGTGTTCTGAAATTTTGCCAATTAAAGACCAGTCGCTTAAATTAATTTTTGTATGAAAATTTATTTCAGAGTATTTGTCATATATTTATTTGTATGCTTAATCCGACTAATGACCAGTATGATTGCTTACCCAGGTATTGAGACTGTATTGCCGGATAGGGGGCGGGACTGAGTGAACATTAGATGTAGTTACTATTTGAATTTAGTTTCTTTTATTTTTATTTCTGGTATAGTTAGATTTGAATATTTGAACTTCGTAAACTACCATCTGTTTATTTGCTTATGTTTCGTTATTTCTGCGTACCCCGCATAGTTATTATTTGTGGTATTATTGGACCGAATTTCATTTGTGTTTCGTAATAAACTCTAGTTTTATTAAACTCTAGTTCTATATATGTAAGAATTCATTTGATTCTAGTTGAAATTCAATTGTTAGTCTCATCTTTTAATTCTTTGGATTTAGTAAATAAATTTGTAATCATCATTTTGCCTATTTTCTGTCTGGTTCTGTAGCGTTACATATTTGCTAATTTAGCAAGTATGCGGCATCTGTTACACCTCGGATTTGCGGTGTGACATTATCTCCTATAAGTATATCACGGATGCTCAGCTAAATCTTTTTCACCTTGGTTGAGCTGAATCTTCGTCCTTCTCCTCTTCTTCTACTTTCTTTTCCTGCTAGCTTTAAGAAGGACCCCGTTGAGGAGTCCAGAAGGATCCCTCTCCTTCTTACTGGCTTGTCGATGATCGATCTGGGAATTGTAAGGCTGTTTGAAGGGGAGAGAAGTTGAGCTAGTACATAGGCACGTAACAGTTGGTTGTAATGCAAATTGAGATTGGTTTTGGGATTTTGGTGAAGACGGTGATTTTTATTCCTGATATAGGATTAGGTTTCTTTTGAGAGTTCTTGTTGGGCTGTTGAGGAGGAGGGTGTCGTATGTACGTACGATCTTTCCATTTTTCTTGAAACTATTTTCAGGTAGATTCCATGTCGTCGAAATTAACAGACTAACTCCTATATCTATTTTGTAATATTTAGCATGTGCTTTGTTGATATAGTTGAGATGATAGTAATTATCCTGACCCCTACATGTTGTTAGCTTATAGCCTTTAAATGGGCTAAGTTATAAGATTACAAGCCAAATAGGTTGTAGATCTTGCAGCACTCTTTATTCTTTGATAAAAATTATGAGATCCTCATTTTGATATACACCCCTTCAACTATAATTTTCTCAGCTGAGACCCTTTTGACTTTTCAGAATTAAGTAGAATCAAACAAATTAAATAATTTACGAAATTCATTGATAATTTCATCTAATCTAATAATTTTAATTACTTTTTAGTAAATAAAAATAGCGCAGTTAAGAGTTAATTAGTGAACAAGTAAACCGATCAAATCTAACAAAACTATTAATTTACTAAGTGTAAGAATTCACATAAAAAAATAATTAGAAGTTAAAAGATCCTCTCAATAAACAAAGTAAATATTGGGAGAACCATTTCAAAATGGTCGATAAGTATAGATGATGGGGTCTCCAAGTCAAAACAGGCTGGAATCTTACAATCCTTTGTTCTAAGATGGAGCAAACTCTTTTTGGATTTTAGTATAAATAAAAACTTAAAAAGAAAAAGTTTATAAGACCAATGTGATGTTAAACTTGGTCTTTAGATGATGGAGTTGTATGATTACAGCATGTTACGATGAGCGCACAAACAGAAACAAAAATGACGAACATAAAGTAGACAAATCACAAATAGAAAAGAAAAGAACACACATATTTACGTGAAAAATTCTATGTAGGAAAAAATTACGGGCGAGGAATGATAGAACTTCACTATGCAGAAAAGGAAATACAATATTTCTGAGTACAAACTCGATATGTCGCCTCTAGAGCAAAATGAAAAAAAAAGATCTCTTAACGGTTTTCGGATCTGATCCGTACCGCGGGGGGCGGAGATCCCCGCACACCACAGACATCCATTTTTTCTTCATAAATTTATTTTTCTAAAAATCTGCCGCACCGCGAAACTGTCGACGAGTCGAAGGCCTAAAACTGAAGTCGATTATCAAATTTCGAGACACATCTAACACAGCCCATGTAGCATTGTTTGGGCAGCAATTTAATAACTGCTTAATTGTCCAGAAAATGCTGCGGTAAACTAATTTGTAAAACTAATCAGAAAATGAGGAAACAATTAATATGTTTTAATTGAAGTTTCTATATATACAATCCTGCATGATAATCACTATTATATGTACATGTATAACCAATGCACTTGAAACCCTATATCTACACATGCACATGTATCTATTTTACACACAAAACTTCTTTCATCACCATGCTCCTAGCCTTATTAACTGTCATGAAGCAGAGGTAAAGCTGCTCCTCCAGCTCATCTAGCTGCTGCCTGAAGTTCACATCGTTTCTCTGTACCTCCCGCACCACCTCCCGCACCAGCCTTCCCCGCCTGTCGCGCCGCCGCTCCTCCGCGCACATCCTCAGCAGCGCCGCCACGTGCTCCGCCTCATCCTGCAGCCGCGCCACGAGTCGGCTGACGGTATCCAAGTCCCTGTTCAGTATGTACGTCCCCTTCGCTGCCGCGTCGAGCTGGGCTACCGCTCGGCCCACCCGCGAAGACTTCGTGAGCGGAAGAAGTGCGGGTAGAGCTACTAAAGCCATCAACGCATGCACCACTATCAACGCGCCGATCACCGCCGTCGAGGCTGTGATAATGATTAAAGAGATACCGAAGGCTCGATTTAGCCACTTGACGAGCTGCAGCTTGGCTCTCGCCTTCTTGCGGCTTGCCTCGAGCTGCCTGAGCAGGTCGGCGGAGCCGCCTTGCACCGTGTGGAATTGACGCTGAGACGAAGCTAGAGAATGAAATGGATTGAACGTCTTCGAAACCTTGGCGAGGTATTTATCAATGGCTTGCATGCTACGCTGCGACGGGGGGTTATCGGAGACGAGCGAGCAGAGCACGGCCTTGAGCGGGCGGTATCGGGCGCGTATCCGCTCGATGTCCTTCAAGATGAGGCTGAAGAGGAGGGAGGCGTTTGCTGTTTCGGAGTAGTATTCGGAGAGGAGGAAGTGGACTTCCGGGCGACAATGCTTTCGCGCATCGGCGAGAATTTCGGCGATTGTAGCTTGGTCGGGGTCGAGCAAGTGCTCCGCGAAGAGGCGGTAGGAAGGGAGGCGGGCGGCCGCAGTACTGCTGCTGCTGCTGCTCTCGCGACTCGTCGGCTTGAGAGCTGCGCCTTGGTCTAAGGTGAGATCCAGCACGCGCGCCCAGAACTCGTTGTAGGATTCTGTGCGGAACGCGCTCGCATACTCCTCGCGGAGGTTGAAGCTCGTCGAAGCGATCGGAGCGACGACTTCGTCGGCCACCGCTGATTCAACACAAAACAAGCATGTATATATGAGTATAATATGAGAAGGTAATGCATATGTTTTGTTTTATGAAATGTACATGATGGGTATTACCTTTCTTATTAGTTTGGTGTTTGCATGCGCCAAAAATGTTGAACTTTATACACATATCTCCCCTCTATTTTTGAATACCAGATGAACTATATATGATAGAACGAAGGATGGTGAGAGTGCAACAAAAAGAAGAAGAAGAAGAAGAGAGAGAGAGAGAGAGAGAGAGAGAGAGAGAGAGAGAGAGAGAGAGATGCTTCTATAAGTAAAAAGAAGAGACCTTCTTTGAGATAGAAGTGTGATGAGCTACTTATTTGCAAGCTTAAAGGGACAGTTAAAGATATATGTATATATCACTTCTTTATTGAGGAATAATCTTTGAGTTAAAGGATTATTATATGTGGAGTTTCCATGTCAAAAGCTTATATACATAAATTAATGGCAAATATGTATAGAGACTCCTCAACTTACGCTATTCTAAAATAGCTCCCTCAACCTCTTAACTTTTTTTTTAATTAAGTAATTTTAGTCAAAAAATTTGGAGATTCTATCAAATTCATTGATGCAGATTTCACCAAATTAAATTATTTTTTTTTAGCAAATAAAACTAGGTTAGTTAACAGTTCATAACTAATAGAATTATTAAATTTGATAAATTTTTTAATTTAACTAAAAATTTAGAAGTAGAAGGGGCTCTTTCAGAATGCGTTATAGTTGAGGGGTCTCCGTACATTTTACCACAATTAATTTTAGCCCTGTGGCTTGGAGAAATGGGTAAGGTTTCGTGGAAGCTTAAAAGCAAGTACAAAGGGTGGCACGTACTCAACGGAAAACTTGGGGTTTTAGAGAGAGAAAGAGAGGAGAGAGACGAGGTGTACGTGTATATACTAAATGTTTTTTAGCAAATCATAGCCGTGTGATCATCCTTCAAGGGCTAAAATTTAACCGTGTGATCTATTTGTAAAATCTAGTTTATTGCTAATTTTATACGTTGTTAGGGTGATCCGTGGCTGAGAATGTATGTACGTGGGCCCATGCGGATCTTTTGCTCCGTTTTTGGGGGAAGGATTTTTGTGGACACGATGCAATTTATTTGTGGTGACATGTGGATGAGGAGATCTATGATATTTAATTGGTGGGAGGTGTGAGTATCTTATTCATGAAGTAATTATAAATAACTAAGTACAGTTAAGGAAACTATATATATATATAGAGTTAGGCTAGAATACTTGTGGAAGTACCGGGGCTCCGGTACTTCCACGTCATTTTCGATGTTGGGACTTCCGAATCGACGATCGGCTCCGTTAAACTTGATCTAGAGTATTTGAAGTATCTAGAAAATAAATTTCGTGATTTTTCGATATCATTTACCTAGTGATCGAAATGGCTCAAAATCAATGGCTGAAAATAAAAATCTCACAAAATGTGATAATATGACTCTAAAATTTTAGATCAAAGATATTGATCTTGTTTTATATAGTATAAAAAATTTTCTATCAAAATTTTACGTGATTTGGATATTTCTACACCGTTAAACTTGCAAACGGCTCACCACGACCATTGAAATTGCTGATTTTGAGCCCTTCACCAGGCAAATGATATCGAAAAATCGCAAAATTTATTTTCTAGATACTTCAAATACTCTAGATCAAGTTTAACGGAGCCGATCGTCGATTCGGAAGTCCCAACATCGAAAACGACGTGGAAGTACCGGAGCCCCGGTACTTCCACAAGTATTCTAGCCTAACTCTATATATATATATATATATATATATATATATATATATATATATATATATATAGTTGAGCTAGAATACTATCGATAGCAAACGAGTATTTTTGCTACCCATTTGTTTTCGATGATGGAGCTTCCAAATCGACGATCGGCACTGTTGAACATGATCTAGAGCATTTAAAGTATTTAGAAACCAAATTTCATTCTTTTTCTACATCATTGACCTAATGATCAAAGGATTTCAAATTTTGTAATTTTAATGGTCGATATGAGACGTTTTCTTGTTTAACGGTGTAAAGATATCCAAATCAATTGAATTTTTGTTAGAAATTTTTTTAAACTATTTAAAACAAGATCTATAAATCATGTTCAACGGTACCGATCGTCGATTTGAAAGCTTTATCATCGAAAACAAATGGGTGGCAGAAGTGCCCGTTTGCTATCGATAGTATTCTAGCTCAACTATATATATATATATATATATATATATATATATATATATATATAAATTAAATTTGTTTAGAAATCAAATTTCATGCTTTTTCGATATTATTTTCTTGTCCATCAAGTAGATACAAAAATGAATGGTTGAAAATAAATATCCTTTAAAAAGTGATGATAGGAGTTTTGTAATCAAGATCAAGAGTATAGATCTTGTTTTAAATAGTTTAAAAAATTTTCTAACAAAAATTTAATTGATTTGAATATCTTTACACCGTTAAACAAGAAGACGTCTCATATCGACCATTAAAATTACAAAATTTGAAACCCTTTTATCATTAGGCCAATGATGTCGAAAAAGCATGAAATTTGATTTCTAGATACTTTAAATGCTTTAGATCATGTTCAACGATGCCGATCGTCGATTTAAAAGCTCCATCATCGAAAACAAATGGGTGGCAAAAGTGTTCGTTTGCTATCGATAGTATTCTAGCTCAACTCTCTCTCTCTCTCTCTCTCTCTATATATATATATATATATATATATATATAATTGGAGATATAGTTATACAGTGTAATATTTGCATGTAATACGTTTGGTAGTATGTGATGTGATTGAATCACAAATTTTCTATTTGGTTGCTGGTAATATTTGCAAGTTTTGTTATTTTGTATGTGGAATGAAAATAATTATTCCCCAAAAATTAGGATTTATCTTTTTTTTTTTATTTAAAATGTGAGTGGGGGTAGGTATAGTTACCTCTTATATAATATTACTATTTATTCTCTTCAATTGCTGCTTCTATAACTGCGCCTGATTTGGGCATAGTCTAAAATGCACCGGTTGGGCCTCGAACTGCAGCTCCAATTCTAAAACATATATGCAATTACAACTAGCCAACCAAATAAAATTTTTAGATTTGCTTGGCAGTTGCAATATAACTATTAAACATGGCCTTTTTGCATAAAGAATCCACTAGTTTTGGGCTTTTACAAAATTGGGTCGCTATTTTTGATTTTGCAGATTCGGTCCAAATTTTTAGTAAACTGACCAAAATACCCTTGATACTTTTTCTCTCTCCTCTTTTTTTTTTCTCTCGCTCTTTTTTTTTTCTCTCCGAAGAAGGCGGCGGCGGCGGAGGCGGAGGCGGAGGCGGACCGCCTCGCCTCTGCCCCTCACGCCCTCGCCCTCGCCCTCGCCCACGCACCCCCGCCCTCCACGCCTCCGACCCAGCCGAGGCCGCCCCGCGCCGCGACTCTTTTTTTCTTTTTTCCTCTCCGACCCTCCTCCACCCGCCATCTCCGCCGCCACCGCCGACGACAAAGAAGAAGTGCTTCTTGGGGCCGAGAAGCACACCGGCGAGGGAGGGAAAAAAATATAGTTACACTCCGGCGAGGGCGGTGGGTCGTGACAAAAAAATTATAGAGAGAAAAAAATAACAATAATAAAAAATAAAAATAAAAATAATATTTTTTCCTACAGGAAAGACCAAAAATCATAAAAGAAGGAAGAAGATGATGAAATTGCACTGTTAAAATAAATTTACACTGTTTTAAAAAAAATTTACACTGTTTTAATGAATGTTGCACTATTTAAGAAAAAAATTACACTCTTTTGGAATAGAATTTATACTTTTTAGGCAAAGTTGCACTATTTAGGAGAATTTTGCACCATTTCTTTCTCTTCCTATTCTTCTTCCTTCTTCCGCCACTCTCCATCTTCATCCTCCTCTCTCTCTCTCTCTCTCTCTCTCTCTCTCTCTCTCTCTCTCTCTCCTAAAAAAAATTTGGGCCGGTGCGGTCAAAGCCGGAGGAGGAGGAGCGGCCATAGTCGCGGGGGTCGAAGAGGTAGACGGGGAGGAGGGAGAGGGAGGCGTCGGCGGTGGCGCAGGGGGCGCGCACGGCGGTGGTGGGCGGGCGTAAGGGGCAAGGGGCGCAGCCCCCTGCGCGGCGAGCGCAGGGGGCGCGCGGGCAGGGGCGGGCCTGCGCCCGCCCCGCGCGCGCAGGGGGCAGGGGGCAGGGCGCAGGGGCGAGCCCTGCCCCCTGCGCCCGCCCGCCCCGCGCGCCCCACCCCTGCCCGCGTGCGAGCGCAGGTGGGCGTGAGCGAGCGGGGGTGAGCCTGCGCCCACCCCGCGCGCAGGGGGGGCAGGGGGGGGCAGGGCGCAGGGGACGGGCCCTGCCCCCTGCACCCGCCTCGCCTCGAGCGCTGCGGGACAGGCGCGGGCGGGGGCGGGGCCGGGGGCGGGGGCGGGGAAGGGGGCGCGGGCGGGGGCGGGGAAGGGGGCGCGGGCGGGCGGGCGCGGGCGGGGCGGGGGCGCAGGGGGCAGGGCCCGCCCCCTGCGCCCCCTGCCCCCTGCCTCCTGCGCACGGGGCGGGCGCAGGCCCGCCCCCGCCCTCGCGCCCCCTGCGCCCGCCCACCACCGCCTCGCGCACCCCCTGCGCCACCGCCGACGCCTTCCTCTCCCTCCTCCTCGTCTACCTCTTCGACCCCCGCGACTACGGCCGCTCCTCCTCCGGCTTCGACCGCACCGGCCCAAAATTTTTTTAGGAGTGTGAGGAGAGAGAGAGAGAGAGAGAAAGAGAGAGAGAGAGAGAGAGAGAGAGAGAGAGAGAGAGAGAGAGAGAGAGGAGGATGAAGATAGAGAGTGGAGGAAGAAGGAAGAAGAAGAGGAAGAGAAAGAAATGGTGCAAAATTCTTCTAAATAGTGCAACTTTGTCTAAAGAGTGTAAATTCTATTCCAAAAGAGTGTAATTTCTCTCTTAAATAGTGCAACATTCATTAAAACAGTGTAATTTTTTTTAAATAGTGTAAATTTATTTTAACAGTGCAATTTCATCATCTTCTTCCTTTTTTTATGATTTTTGGTCTTTCTTGTAGGAAAAAATATTATTTTTATTTTTTATTATTCTTATTTTTTTTTCTCTCTACAATTTTTTTTGTCACGACCCACCGCTCTCGCCGGAGTGTGACTATATTTTTTTTCCTCCCTCGCCGGCGTGCTTCTCGGCCCCAAGAAGCACTTCTTCTTCGTCGCCGGCGGTGGCGGCGGGGACGGCGGGTGGAGGAGGGTCGGAGAGGAAAAGAAAAAAAAGAGTCGCGGCGCGGCGCGGCCTCGGCGGGGTCGGAGGCGAGGACGGCGGAGGTGCGCGGGCGAGGGCGAGGGCGTGAGGGGCAGAGGCGAGGCGGGCCGCCTCCACCTCCGCCGCCTTCTTCGGAGAGAAAAAAAAAAGAGAGAGAGAAAAAAAAAGAGGAGAGAGAAAAAGTAACAAGGGTATTTTGGTCAGTTTACTGAAAATTCGGACCGAATCTGCAAAATCAAAAATAGCGACCCAATTTTACAAAAGCCCAAAACTAGTGGATTTTTTATGCAAAAAGGCCATTAAACATTTTGAAATCGGCCCTTTTATGTTTTTAGATTTTTTTAGTTTTTAATTTTTTTTTATTTGAATTATATATTTAATTTAGTTGAAAATTTTATCAAGTTTAATAATCATATTATTTTTCTCAAATTTAATAGTCAAATTAAATCAAAATTATATTAAAAATCCAAAAGAATTGTTTTAACCCTTGAATCACTTGTATATAACATTTATACTCTATCTAAACCATTCAAGAGCTGAGACAACCTTTTTAGGTTTTTAGTATTAAGTTTGATACTAAATTTAATCAATTTGATAATTAAATTTTATAAAATTAATATATAACTATTAAACTTGATAAAAATTTTAACTAAACTAAATATAACATTTAAATAAAAAAACTTAAAAAACTAAAGAATCTAAAAAATTAAAGGGCAGATTCTAAAATTGGTAATAGTTGAGGGGGCCTCCATACATTTTAATCCAGAAATGTTGGTTGGGCTTGGATGGGCACCGCTTTGCCAAGCGGCACCTATCCGCACCTTATTTAGTTGGTTTGGGGAAGGTGCCTATAAAATTTTTGTTCCCAACTTGCCTAACCCAGCCCATTTCAGTGGGCCGAGTCTGGCCTATTTTTCTACCGTAAACATGTATATATTTCAACCCAACTCAAACCAAAGAGAAAAATGTTACTTATACACTCCAAAAAGGGTGCATGATTTACACCTATATTTTAGAGTTTAAAAATTTTTACGTACTTAGTATTTTTTTAAAAAAAAATTGCAAGACAAGGATACAATATGGGCATTTGAATGAAGGGAGTGTAAAATTTATACATTATTTTGAGGTCTACCAGTAGCATTGTTCGACCAGAAATACATCAGCTTGAAATCAAGCCGAGCCAAACTCAACCTCACCTGGATCTGGCCTCACCTAAGTTTTCTCAGCTTTATTGAGAGTCATGTTGGGGTCTGAGAGGACCTAATTGACATTCAATGTTGCCTAACACTACTGCACTGAAAATAATTGGGGTGAAAGAATGTAGCTATATGCTTCCACATCTTACAATATCTATAAACCTATATTAATCCCCGTAATCTACAGTTCACGTGGCATGATTTGCTTAATTTGTGTTAGTGGGGCCCATCTGTCATATATACATTCCTTCTTACTAATTATTGTGTGGGGCCCATCTATTGATTTTGGGTTAACATTAAAAAATAATCCGTGAACCATATATATACACTATGTATATACTTTAAGCATGTAGGACCTACATGTCAGACCTTAATACTACTCTTTTGTGGACCAGGTCCTTATCTTCCTTCTCAACCGGTCCTTCGTGAACCAGATCCCTATTTCGAAAAAAAGGGATGCTCTTCTCAACCGGTTCGCCCGTTCGTTCTTCCTCTGCCACCGCTTCGAAGGTCGTCCTCCTCTTCTATGGATGGAAACTAAGGCTAGATTCAACATCGAGTTTCGTACGCTTCGAAGGTCGCCGCTTCGAAGGTCGCTTCGGAAGTCGCCGCCGCTTCGAAGGTCGCCGTCGCTTCGAAAGACGTTGTTCCTCTTCCATGGATGGAAAATAGGCTAGATTCGGCATCGATTTTGCTACCCTTCTTCGCCGTCTCCACTGCCGCCGCTTCGATCCGATCGAATGATCTATTCTTGAGTGAAAAATGGACTCGATTCATTGTTGCTGCGCCTTCCAACGCCGCGTTGATCAATTTGCCAGTTCATTCCCTCCTTTGTTGGCGCTTCGGAAACCATCGTTGCTCTTCCCTTTGCATGTTTCAGTTACTGCTGAAGTTCCTCTTGCATACTCTCGGTGCCTATATAATGGTGATGCGCTTACTTTGCTTCCCATCATACGGCATCTAACCCTGTAAAAAGTAAATTTTTATTCTGCTAATACTATTGCTTTCTCTTTTTCTTATGTAATTTGCTGCTCCAAATTATGCTACATCTTCACCTATCTTTTGTTTTGCTATTAGTACTATTTCGCTTCGTATTCCAGCTATGTTCCTGATGTTTCTTTTCCTACATCTATGTCCACTGTAGCATTTGTCCAGTATGTTACTGCTTTATTTTTTTGACTTTTTTCTTACTATTCTGATTCTATAACTTAAATTTAAACTTCTATTGATGTTGCCCCTTCGACCGCGTATTAGTCTCTTTTTTCCCCTTTTTTTTCTTATTCTGCTACCGAATATGTTGTTTTAATCCTTTTTATGTGTTATGCTTATTATTTTTTTAAAGTTGAATATGTCTTCTTTTCATTTTCTATTCTAATTCTATTCTTACTGCCTCTGCTACTGCGTCTTAACTTAAATTTTATTTTTTTCCTTCTTCTTCATGTTTTGCTGTCAACTATGTTTTTTTCCCCCCTCTTCTGATGTATTACAATTAATTATTATTCTTTTATATAGATTATAGATTAGTAAAATTGGTTTTCGTATTTTTTTTTGGTTTTTTTTTTTGCAACTCCAGATTGTTTGGTATTTTTTTTTTGCAACTCCAGATTGTTTAGTATTTATTCTACAATTCTTAACTTAGTTTTCTTATGTGAAAAGTAATTCTACATACTCTTCTCAGAGCCAAAAATTAAGGGTCATTATAGATTTGTAAAATTAAAGAACATTATAGATTTGTAGGATTGGTAGTTTTTTTTGTTTTGTTTTGTTTTTTTCTTTATGAACTCCAGATTATTTAGTAACTATTGTATAGTTCTTAAGAAAGTTGTGCCATGTATGTTGTATGCAGTACTAAGACATCCTTTCTTTGCCTCAGGAAACTGTCTACATTCAGCTGGAATTATTCGAATCTAGATCTATAAGTTTCCAGATTATAGTTTTTTTATGCTTATTTCATTTTTTTACGTTTACTTATTGTGTGCATATGTGGGAAAATAAAATTTTAATAGTATACTAAATAAATATATAATTTAATAAAGCAGGGATAATTGATTGAAATAGCAATTACCAAAAAAAATAGGTGAAATCTATTCTTACAGTACAAACATGTATTTTTTTCCTCCTCTTCTTTTAGATATCGATCTGCGGTTGTTTCTCTTATTCTATCACTAGGCGTTCCATTGCAGTTATGGCATCGCCTGTTACTGTTGATATCAACTATCGTCGTCTACTGCGTAGTATATATCTGTGTGAAATTTTCACTTCCTCCGCCAAAGTACGGAATCACTTTAGGTTCCGATGAACGCTTTTGTTCACATGTGGATGTAGCGGTTCCGAGGTGTAGTCGCTTTATGGAGATCATCACATGTTGGGGTTCACCGTCCACAAATGCAAGCCATTCTGCAGAGGATGCAGCTCGAGTAGCTATCGGGAAGCTAAGCATCGAGCTTGCTTTTGAAGTTAGGGATGCCAACTATGAGCAGAAAAAACATTATAAAAACTTATACGAACGCGTTTCCCAGGAATACGAAGATCTTCAGAATGAATGTGAGATGCTTAGGATGGAGCATACTGTTCTTAAGCGTTTCTATAATTCTTTAGTTGAAGAAAAAGATCGTATGCTTGCTGATTGGACTGAACTTAAGAAACACCTTGATAAGTGTTCCATCCTATTGAACCAACCCAATGCTGCCGAAGTTCCTCTTGCATACTCTCGGTGCCTATATAATGGTTATGCACTTACTTTGCTTCCCATCATACGGCATCTAGGCCTGTAAAAAGTAATTCTGCATCTGCATCCTCTTCTCAGAGCAAAAAAATTAAGGAAGATTATAGATTATAGATTTGTAAAATTGTTTTTCGTTTTTTTTTTTTTTGAACTACAGATTATTTAGTATTCTTAATTTATATTACACTTACTTTTATGTTATTTTAATAATATATTTATGTCTACAATTATATTTTTCCTTCTTATTTAATTGGCGATGATGATATAACGAAACAAGTGATGATCAAGTGACCAAAATATCCCTCTATTACTACTACATGAATTCCTGGTGTTTGTTGTTCTGCTATCGATTTTGCTTATCTTTCGGTTTTTTACTCTTGCATTTATTTCTTCTTTTGCGTTTATGCTTATTACAATTTTTTTTGATATCAAGTACCGGTTCCCTCTTATCTCATGCAGTGTTAAAAGACAAAACAAGAATGAATATCATGTTTCCCTTTTATAGATACTACCTACAATTTATTTATTTGTATAACTTATATTTTCAGCTCCTTTTATGATACTTTAATTATATCTTTTTGTTCAGAATTTTAATGTATAAATTTTCACTTCTTACTTATTTGGCAATGATGATATAACGGAGAAAGCAATGATTAAGTAAATAAAGTTTTCGCATGGTATGGCAACTCGGATGGTCTTTAGGCAACCGTTGCAACCGATAATTCAGCTCATAATTTGTCTAAATCGCTGATTACTGATATATCTTATTGATTATCTGAGCCAATACATCTATATTATTTTTACTCATTTTTCATTGCTTTTTCCTTCTCCTGCTCTTAACCTATTAATAATCCCTCAGATACTATTGCTGTTGCTAGCATTCCTGATTCTGTTGGTACTCCTGCATTTTTTTCTTCCTTACATTTATTTCTTTTGTTTTCGAATATAAGGACATGCTTCACAAAAGTGAGGACCATATGCCATTACATTTAAAGAAGAATTGAAAAAAAAACTGCCGCATAGGTCCTAAAAACTTGCTTAGTTTATTTTTATGGTACTTTGATAATATCTTTATATTCTAAATTTTTATGTGTAAATTTTCGCTTCTTACTTAATTGGCGATGATGATATAACAGTAAAAAAGGTAATGTGAGAATCCGAATTTTTGGGAATTTGGAATTCTCAGTGTTCCTCTCCCCCATTACTGTGTTTTTGCTCGGTATACGTATATAATACAGATATATATGTATATATAGGTATATAAGTGAGTTTTGGTGGAGTTTTTAAGTTTTCGGATTTTCGTCGCGGAGAGTGAACGGCTTAACGGCGCGATCCGGAGTTCGATTTTGGCGATCCAAATGGTGAGTTCGATGTCTCGGCAGTGCTGAGCGCGATGGCGCGATCCGCGTCGACGTGCGGCGAGCGGATAAAAAGTTATTTCATCTTGACCGCCGAGAGGTCCTATGTCACGTTTTATGTTTCGCGATCGGGTCCCCGTTTTCGCACCGTTTCGCGCATTTTCGAATCGCGGGGGGCCTGGGGGGGATTTTGTAGCTTGCTGTGGGATAGGGGGGCTTGGCTGAGAGGGGTTGGTGGGAGCATTTATGAGGCTCACCTACCCCCCTCTCTTTACCACTTGCACACTCCACCTCTCTCACACTCAACCTCTCCTCTCTCTCTCCCTCTCTCCCCCACTACTCCCAGAGATGAGCCCGAGCTCCCACTGCCCCTTGGCCTCCTCTCTGTGCAGCGCCGGCCGCCGCCGGCCACTGCCTGGCCGGAGCAACTCCGGCCACCCTCTCTCTCCTTTTTTCTTCTTCTTCTCTGTCTTCTTCTCCCTCTTCTTCTCCCTGCGGTGTGCACCCAGGGGAAACCCATGCTTGGGCTTCCCCTGAGGTGGCACGACCGCCGGAGTGGAGAGCCGCCGCCGTGGGGCCGCCGGAGCCACTGCAAGCTCTGGCCGAGAGCTGTGCTGGCCGAGCTTGGTGGGGCCGCGCCGCCGCCGCCGCCTCCTGACGCCGGAGAGGGTGAGCATGGTCACCCCCTCGGGACCTCCGCTACCGGACCCTGCCTCCCCGGCCATCGCCGTGCCGCCGGAGCGCCGCCGGAGCCACCGCAAGCCTCGGCGGGGCAGCCAGGGCATCCGCGGCTTGGGGTTGCTCCGCGCCGCCACCCGCCACCCTTTTTGTCGCGGTCACCGACAGGACGACGGTGGGCGACCTCCTCTTCCCGGTGCTCGCGTCGCCGCCGCCGCCGCCGCCGGCCGCCGCCGCCGTTGCCGGCGCCGCCGTGCCCTAGCCTCGGGTTTGCTAACCCGAGAGTAGGGCTCTTTCCTGCGCCGCCGCCGCCGCCGCCGCTTCCCGTCGCCGGCCAAGGTGAGCATCACCTTCCCCACCTCCTCCGCATCCACCCCTGGCCGCCGCCGGCCATGCTTGTCGGCCGGCAGCCGGCCGGAGCTAGCTGCTCCGGCCAGGGGTCAGTTCTGTGGTGTTTTCTTGTTTTGTTGGGATGTTTGAGCTCCCTGCTGACTTCCCGAAGCTCGGGAGGGTGAGCCCGACGATCGCAGCGATGTGCCGAACACCGTGCTCACCCTAGTTCTGGTTTTGGTTGAGCCGTTGCGTCGTTCGGCCTTCGTCGGGCTATTTTTTTTTGCCTATTGGCCGCTGTTTTTATGCACCTTCCCGGACTGCGACTGGTCCTGTCGCAGTGGGGGGGCTGTGAGCATGGCCTCCGTTACGTCGTTGCCGATCCGCTGGTGCTTGCAGAAGGTCGTGCGGATGTACGGCTTGCTCACACGGCCTTAGTTAAGCTTGCTTTTGCGCGCGCGCTCGCTCGCTGTTTTTTATGGGATTTCCCGGCTTGCGACTGGTCCTGTCGCAGCGGGACAGTGAGCACGGTCTTCGTGACGTCGCTACCTATCCGCTGGTGCTTGCGGAAGGTCGAGCGGACGTACGGTTTGCTCTAGCGGCTTAATTTAGTGATTGTATGTATATGTATGTCGCATGTTTGGGGACTTTGGCGTTTGTGACAGCGTAGCGACGCTGTGGGCTGCAAGGGTAAGGTCTTGGAGACCCTGTGGACTGGTTGTCCAACCCCCTCGCCCTTCGTGGAGTTTCGGATTTGTTTCCGACGCGTTTTTCGATGAAATAATCGGCGAAACGCACGTTTCGAGTTGTGCGACTCACTCGCTGTTTTCGCGAGCGACTTGGCTTCGTTGTTTAGCCTTGTTGGCTGTTCCTCATCGCTGTCCCGAAGTTCCGAGGACAGCGGATGAGTGATGTGGGGTTCCGGTGCCCAATCGGCGCTTTTCGGGAACCCGGGAAGCCTTTTCGGGTGCGTTTGGTATTCGTGGCACCCCGTGCTTGTGCTCGCTGTCCCGTCACTTGGTTTGTTGTGTTTGGGGACAGCGAGGGGCCTTGTTGGCTGTTGGGTACCCCTCTGGGGCTTTGTGTGGTTTCGGGATCGTCCCGGTGGGTTTCCCGGGCGATCCGTCGGTTTCGGGATGTGTGAGCTTTGTGTTTAGCGTCGACTTGGTGGACCTTGACCCCGTGAGTCTTTCGTAGGTCCTGTCGCGGTTCCCGAGAGCCGTCGGTGTTAGATTGGATCTTACCTACAGGTGGGTGCTTCGATCCGGAGTCGGTTCAGTGGACTACGGTGATACCTTTCTATCCCTTCTTTGGCATTACAGTTTTTAGTTCACTTGACTCCCGTAGACTCTACTTATATGCGTGCTTGGATAGTAGAGTAGTTGTAGTTGCATGGTTCTTGAGACGACCCAGTTGGTCGGTAGTAATCGCATGTTGTTCCGAGCGATCCTAGTTGTAGTTGCATGGTTCTTGAGACGACCCAGTTGGTCGGTAGTGATCGCATGTTGTTCCGAGCGATCCTAGTTGTAGTTGCATGGTTCTTGAGACGACCCAGTTGGTCGGTAGTGATCGCATGTTGTTCCGAGCGATCCTAGTTGTAGTTGCATGGTTCTTGAGACGACCCAGTTGGTCGGTAGTGATCGCATGTTGTCCCGAGCGATCCTAGTTGTGGTTTGCATGGTTCTTGAGACGACCCAGTTGGTCGGTGGTGATCGCCTGTTGTTCCGAGCGATCCTAGTTGTGGCTTATTGGTTGCTTCTCGGCTTGTTGCCGTTCTGTGGATTGAGCATTTGCATCGATCGTCACAGCTCTTCTAGCACTTCACGTACACCGCGGTCTGATCCACCGTTTGGAGGTGTTCTTTTCCGGAAAAGGGTCGTTGAGTTTGTGCCGACCCGTGAGCCTTGATGCAGTGCGTCCAGAAGGTTTATGTGCCGATAGATGAGCAGTGTGACAGTGCCAGGGCCACGTCCCGGTGGCTATAGATTGGGTTTACTTTGTGGTTTTCCCTTTGATGCATACTAGTTGCTTACAGTAGCATAGTTACTTCAGTTGAATGTTAGCCTCATACTTACTTGTGCTACTGTATACCATATCTATCTTTTGTTGACCCTCGTGCCGGTGTGTACACCTCGCCTTCGTCGGCTTGCGGTACCCACTGGGAGGGGAGACATGCGTGCATGTTCTCACCCCCCACCCCCCCCATTGCAGGTTTCAGGTGAGCAGGGTGGTGAGTGTCGGGACGCTGCGAGGCACGTCTAGATAGTAGCTCTAGAGGTTCCGACTCATGAGGCTACATCCCCAGATTTGGTTATCACCCTACTTTCGCCTATTAGATGTCATTTATGGTTCAGTTATTCTTTGGGCTTACTATAGCATGCTTATGTGTTGTAGATCTACTCTTTATGATTGAGTGATGATAGCATGCTTGTACTGATTGGTTGTATTCGATCGTTTCTTTTGTCGAGCAGTTTTGGTTTTCTACCCCTCGTGGTAGCGTCGTAAAGCAAGGTTTCTGTGTGGGAAACGGTTTTCAAATGGATTTCTGATTGCTCGGTTTTGTGATTTCAAAAAAGAGAGTTCTCGTGTGGAGAACAGTTTTCAAATGATTCTTGAATGTTTGAAATTAGGGTTTCAAATAAAGCTTCTGGGTAAGGAGCAGCTTTCTAGAATGTTTGTTGCTTGTGCATTGCATCATCCTTCGCTTAAGGACCTGCTTAGATTCATACAGGTTTAAGGACGGCTAGCTGTATGAATCTTTGGTGTCGTTGTGCTGTTGGGATGAATGAATAGTGGTTGTGATCTTGTTGTATGCTGTTGACGCCGTGCAAATACAGGGGAGGTTCTGTCCGTGTGTACAGTGGACCCTGTATTTGTGGCGGGTCTGTACGTGGCGCGGGCTAGGCTTTCAAAAAAAAAAATTAGCACGTTTTTTCCGCATCCTGAACTAGCCCGGGGCGTGACAGATTAAGATGGTATCAGAGCGTAAAGGGAACAAACACTCATTCATTCATCAACTTGTAACTGAACCACTGGTTAGGCTGACCCATAGGAAGACCTAGGATGTATAGGCGCGCGAGCTCGAGGGGTTTGTTTTCGGCTTGTGTTTTGTGGGAGTTGCCGACCCCTTTTCTCTTGCGCTGGATTCTGCTTTTTGCAGTTGGCTTGTGGTCTTGGTTGACCTCCTCGTCCGGGTCGTGGTGGTGGGCGTGCGCCTGCGGAGCTGTCTGCTGGTTTTCTGTTTCGGGCTGTCGTGGCTAGTTCGAGTGAGGAGCTGGCAGGAGGCGGACAGCCTGGTGTGGACCGTACCCTGTGTGCTTGAGGCCGAGGCGAGGGGTCAGCTGGCGACCCTCTCCGGCATGTTCCGGCTTGTTCCGGTGGTTTTCGCAACAGGCCACGGCAGCTGCCGCTCCAGCCCCTCCTACTCCTTCGCCGTGTACCCCGATGATTGCAGACCCTCCTGTGGCACCCACCCCGATGTGCGACGACCGTGACGATGACAGCGACTTTGTCGGCTGTTTCGCGCGTGGACGCCGACCCCGTGTTTGGGGGTGGTGGTCGCACTCAAGCGTGTTGGTCGGATTTCCTGTGTTTGATCTGCCCTAGTTCGCAGGCTCGTGCTGTTTCTGGTAGTGGTGGTGGAGTACCAGACAGATCCCAAGTGGCCGGGTTTTTTTTTTCCTTTGTGTAACCACTCGTTGGTGAGTGGTGGCCCTCGTGGGCTTGGGAAACGTCACTTGGTGGATCTGTGTTGTTGTGGGGCTGTTCTCGCCCTGTCCTCACTTTCCGTGTTGAGCACGAGGGCCTCTGCGAGCGTCTCCACGGAGATGTTGTTTTGAGCGGTTTCGACCGCAGTTTGGGTGTTTTCCCCTCTGTTTTGATGGGTAGGGCGGTGAAGCCTACCCCACTGACGTCTTGCTGGTGGCATCGTCAGTATTGGTCTTTTGACCATTGGCTAGTTCTGGCGTCGAACCGACGCGTACTAGACTGAGTGGACACTGTTGAGTGTCGGGCGTTTGTTGGTGCCTACATAGTTTGCGGATATCCTAACGCCCAAATTGTTGTGTTCTGAGATTTCTGGTGGCAATTGTAGGTTTCTGTGCTGCCGCGAGACCTTCCTGGTTCTTGTTGGAGGTCTCACCGCGTTCGACGTCGGTTAGTCGACGCTGGTTTTGTTCTTCCTCCGGTTTGATTCGTGTGGTTGACGACCCTTGTCACCTGTAGCTGTCGGTTCGTTGTTGGAAGCCGATGACTCCTAGGGAGTTGGCTCAGGGCAGACTTTGTTTTGTGGGTCGGTTTGCTGTTCCCGTTAATTCGGTGACTCGTCTGTGACCTTGGTCCAGCTATTGAGTGGTTGACCCGGTACCTTCGTGGTGTTGCCGACTGGTTGTTGGCCTTGACCTTGGGATATTTCGTTTTCTTTTGATAAGTACGTTGGCTGCAGACAACGTAGTGTCGAAAGTTAGAACCAAATACCCTATCCCTTTTGGGGACTTTCTGGATTGGGTCGGTGCTTTCCCTTGCAAGACTTTTCTCGCTCGTGGCCGTCTTGCGGAAAGCTGTGTGTTGGTCATCCCCGTTCCTGTTGTGAACCTTGAGCTAATCCTGGCGTGGTTTTGCGCAGTTGATTGACCATCACTGCCGTTGGTTTGACTCCGGTTGAGTCAGGGTGCCCTTTTAGCTCGGTCTCGGGATGACGGGAGCCTGGTGGTTGGCTCCGAGCTGTGTTCGCGTGCTGGGTTTTCGCCGCGTCTTTCGTGTAGTCTTGCTTTTGAGCGCGTGTCCGATCTCTTTGATTTGACGTTCGGCATCGTTGGTGTTGTATCGCTTGTTGCGATTGGCAGCCCTGTACACCTGAGTGATGGACTCTCAAGGTTTCAGTTGGTCGGTTTTGCCGTTCGGTTAAGCGATCGTCCCGGCAGCTTTTTGGACTTGTTGAACTGGGTTTCGGCAGTTCTTGGATCAATTTGTCGTGGTTCCCTTTGACGACATACTGATCTCTTCGTAGAGTTTCCTTCTTGGTTCACATCGTGACGTGGGTTGGTTGTGTGGAAGAGCCAAGGAAGGAGGACTCTGTAATGGTTTGACCTGTTCCGACTTCTGTGACAGACCGAGTTTAGGAACTTCCTCGGCTTGGGCGTTGATGCCGGCGATTTGTTGAGGGTTCTCCTCAAGATCGCCGCCCCTTTGAGTAGCTGTCGAGGTAAGGCGCGTTGTTTCTCTAGACTCCCGCCTGTCTGTTGAGCGCCTAGGAGCCGATGGACTGTTTGACCCGTGCCCCTATCTTAGCATCGACACAGCCTGGTGAGGTTGTCGTGGCCTTGTGCGATGCATCTTGGATGGGATTGGGGTGCGTGCTCATTCAGCATGAGAAGGTTATCGCCTATGCTCCGCGCTAGTTGATGGACTATGAGAAGATCTATCTGGCGCTCGATCTCGAGTTAGCAGCAGTAGTGTTCACTCTCAAGCTTTGGAGACCTTACCTTGTGGAGCTACCGCACAGTTGTTGTCGTTGGAGGTGCAACCCACCTTGGCGGATCAGATTTTCGGTGGGCAGCCGATGGATCCGCACTGGCAGAGAGTGCGAGCAGGTCAGAGAAGGTGACTTCGTGCTACATGCTGTTGGTCTTCCTTCGAGGATGGAGTTGTGTGCCCAGTGTTCAGGATTTGAGGTGAGAGTTTTGGCTGAGGCACACCAGTCGCCGTACACCGTTCATCCTGGAGAGACGAAGATGTACCGCGACTTGTGGCTGGTTTCTGGTTGTAACGCAGCATGTGGCACTGTGCCGGGTTTGTCAGCAGAGAAGCTTTGACCTTTGCCTGTACCTGTAGGGAAGTGGGAGCAGATCACCTTGGTTTTCGTCACCGGGTTGCCTCGTTCTCAGCGAGGTCATGTTGCGATCTGGGTTTTTGTGGAATGTTTGACGAAAACAGCTCACTTCCTACCAGTACATTCGTTTTTAGTCTTGGAATCGACTGGCGCAGCTCCACTTGGATGAGTTCGTCGGGCTGTCTGGAGAGCCAGTGTCGATCGCTTTGGACTGGAGTTCTCGCTTCGTTTCCCAGTTCTGGAGGAGCTTGCTGTAGGCACTGGGGACGAGGCTCAACTTTAGCTCAGTTCAACCCTCAGAGTGTTGGGCAGTCGGAGCGAGTCTTCTAGACTCTCGAGGTTATGCTCCGGGCATGCGTTTTGATTTTTGGTGAGGGTTGGTCCAGGTATCTTTCTTTGGTGGAGTTTGCCTTCTGCAACAGCTTCCTAGCGAGCATTGGATTGGCACCGCACGAGGCGTTTTTTTGGAAGTCGTTGTCGATCACTGTTCTGTTTGGTTGACGTGGATGAGCGTCGTGTGATTGGCCCGACAACGGTTCAGCTGAGGGAGGATCTCGGCTGCGGTGAGGTGCCTGTGAGGTTTTTGGCTCGCAATGTGAAACAGTTGAGGAATCGAAGCTTTCTGTTTGTGAGACTGCGTGGACGAGTTGCGGGGAGCGCGAGACTTCTTGGGAGCTAGAGTCTGCTTCGTGTGAGCGGTATCCGCTGTTGTTCGCGGATAGTGTGTGGGTAAGTTTCGGGGACGAAACTTCTTGTTAGGTGGGAGTGATGTGAGAATCCGAATTTTTGGGAATTTGGAATTCTCAGTGTTCCTCTCCCCCATTACTGTGTTTTTTGCTCGGTATAACGTATATAATACAGATATATATGTATATATAGGTATATAAGTGAGTTTTGGTGGAGTTTTTTTTAGTTTTCGGATTTTCGTCGCGGAGAGTGAACAGCTTAACGGCGCGATCCGGAGTTCGATTTTGGCGATCCAAATGGTGAGTTCGATGTCTCGGCAGTGCTGAGCGCGATGGCGCGATCCGCGTCGACGTGCGGCGAGCGGATAAAAAGTTATTTCATCTTGACCGCCGAGAGGTCCTATGTCACGTTTTATGTTTCGCGATCGGGTCCCCGTTTTCGCACCGTTTCGCGCATTTTCGAATCGCGGGGGGCCTGGGGGGGATTTTGTAGCTTGCTGTGGGATAGGGGGGCTTGGCTGAGAGGGGTTGGTGGGAGCATTTATGAGGCTCACCTACCCCCCTCTCTTTACCACTTGCACACTCCACCTCTCTCACACTCAACCTCTCCTCTCTCTCTCCCTCTCTCCCCCACTACTCCCAGAGATGAGCCCGAGCTCCCACTGCCCCTTGGCCTCCTCTCTGTGCAGCGCCGGCCGCCGCCGGCCACCCTCTCTCTCCTTTTTTCTTCTTCTTCTCTGTCTTCTTCTCCCTCTTCTTCTCCCTGC
The DNA here is from genome assembly GCA_016920855.1 of Puya raimondii. Lineage (NCBI taxonomy): Eukaryota > Viridiplantae > Streptophyta > Magnoliopsida > Poales > Bromeliaceae > Puya > Puya raimondii. The sequence continues at coordinate 64,425,471 of JABWPP010000050.1, read as the reverse complement.
GGTGTGCACCCAGGGGAAACCCATGCTTGGGCTTCCCCTGAGGTGGCACGACCGCCGGAGTGGAGAGCCGCCGCCGTGGGGCCGCCGGAGCCACTGCAAGCTCTGGCCGAGAGCTGTGCTGGCCGAGCTTGGTGGGGCCGCGCCGCCGCCGCCTCCTGACGCCGGAGAGGGTGAGCATGGTCACCCTCGGGACCTCCGCTACCGGACCCTGCCTCCCCGGCCATCGCCGTGCCGCCGGAGCGCCGCCGGAGCCACCGCAAGCCTCGGCGGGGCAGCCAGGGCATCCGCGGCTTGGGGTTGCTCCGCGCCGCCACCCCCGCCACACCCTTTTTGTCGCGGTCACCGACAGGACGACGGTCGGCGACCTCCTCTTCCCGGTGCTCGCGTCGCCGCCGGCCGCCGTCGCCGCCCGTTGCCGGCGCCGCCGTGCCCTAGCCTCGGGTTTGCTAACCCGAGAGTATGGCTCTTTCCTGCGCCGCCGCCGCCGCTTCCCGTTGTCGGCCAAGGTGAGCATCACCTTCCCCACCTCCTCCGCATCCACCCCTGGCCGCCGCCGGCCATGCTTGTCGGCCGGCAGCCGGCCGGAGCTAGCTGCTCCGGCCAGGGGTCAGTTCTGTGGTGTTTTCTTGTTTTGTTGGGATGTTTGAGCTCCCTGCTGACTCCCGAAGCTCGGGAGGGTGAGCCCGACGATCGCAGCGATGTGCCGAACACCGTGCTCACCCTAGTTCTGGTTTTGGTTGAGCCGTTGCGTCGTTCGGCCTTCGTCGTCGGGCTATTTTTTTTTTGCCTATTGGCCGCTGTTTTTATGCACCTTCCCGGACTGCGACTGGTCCTGTCGCAGTGGGGCTGTGAGCATGGCCTCCGTTACGTCGTTGCCGATCCGCTGGTGCTTGCGGAAGGTCGTGCGGATGTACGGCTTGCTCACACGGCCTTAGTTAAGCTTGCTTTTGCGCGCGCGCGCTCGCTGTTTTTATGGGATTTCCCGGCTTGCGACTGGTCCTGTCGCAGCGGGACAGTGAGCACGGTCTTCGTGACGTCGCTACCTATCCGCTGGTGCTTGCGGAAGGTCGAGCGGACGTACGGTTTGCTCTAGCGGCTTAATTTAGTGATTGTATGTATATGTATGTCGCATGTTTGGGGACTTTGGCGTTTGTGACAGCGTAGCGACGCTGTGGGCTGCAAGGGTAAGGTTTTGGAGTCCCTGTGGACTGGTTGTCCAACCCCATCGCCCTTCGTGGAGTTTCGGATTTGTTTCCGACGCGTTTTTCGATGAAATAATCGGCGAAACGCACGTTTCGAGTTGTGCGACTCACTCGCTGTTTTCGCGAGCGACTTGGCTTCGTTGTTTAGCCTTGTTGGCTGTTCCTCATCGCTGTCCCGAAGTTCCGAGGACAGCGGATGAGTGATGTGGGGTTCCGGTGCCCAATCGGCGCTTTTCGGGAACCCGGGAAGCCTTTTCGGGTGCGTTTGGTATTCGTGGCACCCCGTGCTTGTGCTCGCTGTCCCGTCACTTGGTTTGTTGTGTTTGGGGACAGCGAGGGGCCTTGTTGGCTGTTGGGTACCCCTCTGGGGCTTTGTGTGGTTTCGGGATCGTCCCGGTGGGTTTCCCGGGCGATCCGTCGGTTTCGGGATGTGTGAGCTTTGTGTTTAGCGTCGACTTGGTGGACCTTGACCCCGTGAGTCTTTCGTAGGTCCTGTCGCGGTTCCCGAGAGCCGTCGGTGTTAGATTGGATCTTACCTACAGGTAGGTGCTTCGATCCGGAGTCGGTTCAGTGGACTACGGTGATACCTTTCTATCCCTTCTTTGGCATTACAGTTTTTAGTTCACTTGACTCCCGTAGACTCTACTTATATGCGTGCTTGGATAGTAGAGTAGTTGTAGTTGCATGGTTCTTGAGACGACCCAGTTGGTCGGTAGTGATCGCATGTTGTTCCGAGCGATCCTAGTTGTAGTTGCATGGTTCTTGAGACGACCCAGTTGGTCGGTAGTGATCGCATGTTGTTCCGAGCGATCCTAGTTGTAGTTGCATGGTTCTTGAGACGACCCAGTTGGTCGGTAGTGATCGCATGTTGTTCCGAGCGATCCTAGTTGTAGTTGCATGGTTCTTGAGACGACCCAGTTGGTCGGTAGTGATCGCATGTTGTCCCGAGCGATCCTAGTTGTGGTTTGCATGGTTCTTGGACGACCCAGTTGGTCGGTGGTGATCGCCTGTTGTTCCGAGCGATCCTAGTTGTGGCTTATTGGTTGCTTCTCGGCTTGTTGCCGTTCTGTGGATTGAGCATTTGCATCGATCGTCACAGCTCTTCTAGCACTTCACGTACACCGCGGTCTGATCCACCGTTTGGAGGTGTTCTTTTCCGGAAAAGGGTCGTTGAGTTTGTGCCGACCCGTGAGCCTTGATGCAGTGCGTCCAGAAGGTTTATGTGCCGATAGATGAGCAATGTGACAGTGCCAGGGCCACGTCCCGGTGGCTATAGATTGGGTTTACTTTGTGGTTTTCCCTTTGATGCATACTAGTTGCTTACAGTAGCATAGTTACTTCGGTTGAATGTTAGCCTCATACTTACTTGTGCTACTGTATACCATATCTATCTTTTGTTGACCCTCGTGCCGGTGTGTACACCTCGCCTTCGTCGGCTTGCGGTACCCACTGGGAGGGGAGACATGCGTGCATGTTCTCACCCCCCACCCCCCATTGCAGGTTTCAGGTGAGCAGGGTGGTGAGTGTCGGGACGCTGCGAGGCACGTCTAGATAGTAGCTCTAGAGGTTCCGACTCATGAGGCTACATCCCCAGATTTGGTTATCACCCTACTTTCGCCTATTAGATGTCATTTGTGGTTCAGTTATTCTTTGGGCTTACTATAGCATGCTTATGTGTTGTAGATCTACTCTTTATGATTGAGTGATGATAGCATGCTTGTACTGATTGGTTGTATTCGATCGTTTCTTTTGTCGAGCAGTTTTGGTTTTCTACCCCTCGTGGTAGCGTCGTAAAGCAAGGTTTCTGTGTGGGAAACGGTTTTCAAATGGATTTCTGATTGCTCGGTTTTGTGATTTCAAAAAAGAGAGTTCTCGTGTGGAGAACAGTTTTCAAATGATTCTTGAATGTTTGAAATTAGGGTTTCAAATAAAGCTTCTGGGTAAGGAGCAGCTTTCTAGAATGTTTGTTGCTTGTGCATTGCATCATCCTTCGCTTAAGGACCTGCTTAGATTCATACAGGTTTAAGGACGGCTAGCTGTATGAATCTTTGGTGTCGTTGTGCTGTTGGGATGAATGAATAGTGGTTGTGATCTTGTTGTATGCTGTTGACGCCGTGCAAATACAGGGGAGGTTCTGTCCGTGTGTACAGTGGACCCTGTATTTGTGGCGGGTCTGTACGTGGCGCGGGCTAGGCTTTCAAAAAAAAATTAGCACGTTTTTCCGCATCCTGAACTAGCCCGGGGCGTGACAGGTAATGATTAAGCAAATAAAGTTTTGCCATGGTCTGGCAACTTGGATGGCCTTTAGGGAACTGTTGCAACCAATTATTTCTCTCATAATTTGTTTAAATGATATTCCGTTGATTAATGATATAACTTATTGATTATCTGACCCAATACATCTGTATTATTTTTACTTCTTTTTTATTTTTCTTTTTTGCTCTTCCTACTTTTGACCTATTAATAATTCCTCAGCTACTGCTGCTACTCACATTTCTTAATTCTGTTGTTACTCTTGCATTTATTCTTTTCTTGCATTCCTCCCACATGCCTTAACATTGACATGTAAGTCCCACATGCCACAAATACCATGTGGGCCTAAATTTACTGGGATTAATAAAGGTTTATAGCTAACTTACTATTCTGCAGGCGATACATATGTTAGTTTATTTCCAGCAGAACCTTTGGTATTTATTTATGAATTTCTTGCCACTATGATTGTAAGCTTTACTAATTCCGCTCATAATTTGTCAAAATCGTTGATTAGTGATATATCTTATTGATTATCTGAGCCAATACATCTATATTATTTTTACTCTATTGTTGCTTCGCAAGCCTTCGTTCCTCTTTTATCGACAAAGATTTGGCATGGTATGGCAACATGGATGGCATTTATGCAACTGTTGCAACCATTGATCAATCTTGCATCGATTTTGCTACCCTTATTTGCCGTCTACACTGCCGCCGCTTCGATCCGGACGAATGGTCTATTCTTGAGTGAAAAATTGTCTCGAATCATTGTTGGTGCGCCTTCCAAAGCCATGTTGATCAATTTGCCATTTCATTCCCTACTTTGTTGGCGCTTCGGAGTAACTCCTAGGTAAAACGAATGGAACTAGAACAAAAAGATTGCTCGCTAAAGGTAGATAAGCTACTCGAGAAATATGGTTGGATCACAGCAGACAAACAATTGTTTGGAAAAAATGGAGCTGACTACGATTTCGCATCTCGCGACCCTTATAAAGCAAGGGAAGAACTTGATATGTTGCAAGCCGAACAGGCAAGGTGTGTTATTTTCTAACTATTTGCGTTGTGGACAAGCTTCAGTAAGTGTGAAATTAATACTAGACTGCTTAATAATTTACTTTTATATGCAGCCTTGAGAAGAGGGTAAACAAAAAAGTTATGGCTATGTTTGAAAAAGCAGAAGACGAATACAATGACTTAATTACAAAGAAAAGCATAATTGAGGCAAGTGACTATCTGCAAACCTGCTTGGTAGTCATCCATATATTGTTAAATAAAACTGTTTGCGATTCATTCTTTAAATCTTTTGCAGAATGATAAGTCAAAGATCAAGAAGGTGATTGAAGAGTTCGTATATGGTGAGGCATCTCGAATGGTAAATACATAGTCATTGCGAACAATTTGTTTTCCTCATAAGTTTGTAAACCAACTGTTTAGTTAAATGTTTATACATTTGTTTTTAACTTCTGCCATAAGTTGTTGATGGATTTCTTCCAAAATTATTTTCCGTCTTCGATTATTGAGATGCCCTCTGCAGATGAAAAAATAGTTACTTTTAGTTGTTACTCCCTACTACTACCATAGGAATGATTATGATCTACTGTTTATACTTCATTTCTTTTGATAGTATACATGGCTTGATATCTATTGCGAACCTTAATTTTTTTTAAAAAAAAAAGAGATGTAAAAATAAGACCAACGTAATCTATTTTTTGTCATGTTACACCTTCATCTAATGCACAGGTAAAACACTATTTGCTTCTTTCGAAATATGTTCTGCCTGTGAGATTTATTTTGATAACATTATTCTACGAAATTTTGTTTGTTCCAATAGTGATTAACATGCATTTCCAAAGCTGTGTTATTTACGGTAATATTGTAAAGAAGTAAACTTCTCTGGTTGTTTTCTTCTCGATAATATTAAAAATTATTGTCTTTTGAAAAAATATATAGCTGTTCGTTTTTACAATACTTTGTGATTTATATTAGCCATATGCACTTACTTATTGCCATCTATTCAAGGGAACTGTTAAGTTATTTTACTATATTTTATGACTTCTATATTGTTCTTTAGATGGAAGAAAGCAATGAAGGAAGACATAAATTTACAAATGTAAAGTCAACAAAGAGGAAAGGGATGAAACCTAGCACCTTTTGTGGTTTGGCTTGAGCTAATGAGATTTCTACATTTAGATATGTTTTATATATTTAAGTACGCTTTCGCCCTCCCTTTGCATGGATCAGATCGTTTTATCCTCTCAAATGTTTAGGTAAGTTTTTTTAGTTAGTTGAAGAATCTCACTTGAAGAATATTTTTTACCTATGTTTACAGTCGTTTCGGGGTTTTTTTTCCTGCAGTTTTAATGTGATATATTCATCCATATTCTGAAACAATTCTACCATCCATATTATGAAGGGTTTTTCCTACACTAGTATAATTTGACAATACCTTCAAAACACGTGGCATGCCTACATTTGCCCATTCCACGTGGCGGGTTCTCAATACTCTCTTCTACACAGATGGCACCACCTCTCTCTTCCCCTCTCTCATCCTCTCTCTCTCTCTCTCTCTCTCTCTCTTCCTCTCTCTTCTCTCTCTCTCTCTTCCCCTCCAAGTGGCCCCACTCTCTCTCTCTCCTTTTCTCTCTCTCTTCCTTCCTACAGCTGGCCCTCACTCTCCCTCTCCCTCTCCCCCTCTTCCGTACTCTCCCCCCACCCCTCTCATCCCTCCTCTCTCTCTCTTCTCCCCCCCCGTCTCCCTCTCATTCGAAGTGGGGTTCGGCGGTTTGAGCGGCATCGGCGACGATCACCACAGCGACGGGCGGTGGTCACGGCGGCGGCGATTTGTGTGGCGTTAGCAGCGGACGTGACGGCGGCAACGTCGGACAAAAAAAAATCACAACTCTATGCCCTTTTTTTTTTTTCCTTTTTAATCCTTCTCCTTCTTTTTTTCTTCTTCTCCGTACCTCCCTCTTCTTCTTCTTTTTTTTTTTTTACTTCTTCCTTCTTTTACTTACTTCTTGCCTGATGACGGCGGCGGCAGCTTGGGCGCACGGGCGACGGCCACGGTGACGGGGGCGGCTTGGGCGGCGGCGACAACGGTCACGACGACGGCTGTGGCTTAAGAGCTATATCGCACTTCCGAAAAAATATTTGAAAAAATTTATCTTAAAAAAAAAATTTCACTCCAAGAATTTCATGATTTGATGTTTTTTTTATTTGAAAGTTAGTTTTTGTGGTTTGATGATTTTTCTATTTGAAAGCTATGTCGCACTTCAATAGTTTGATTTCAGTATAAATTTTTTTTCTAAAAAAATTATTTTGTATGGTTTTACGGTCGATTTATTTATATTAAACGCAATCTACTTATCCTAGCTTCCTGTGGCTATTTGGCCCCTACTCCCTGCTGCTGGTTGCTGGGCCACTAGATCTATTTGCCCCCTACTCCTCTACAGAGGGGATCAAAAGGAAAAAAACAGAAAAAAAAGAGTTTTAGTAACATATATTTGAAGCTGTAGATAAGAGCTAATGGTTTTCTTCATTAATAAGCCTATACTATGGCCTATTTCTACCTTCTTTCAGCCAATCTGCTGCCAGCTTTCATATGCCTATTTCTTTACTCTTTTTATGGGCTATTATATAGTAGCTTACTGTATATGTTAGAGCTTATAAATAGCTCTCTTACTGAGAAGTACAGTGCTCAGTTCCTGTAAAGACCGAGAATTTTACTATATAATTTAACTCTTTGTTGACGATGTTTATGTGTGTATTTTAATTACATAATCACTCGTCAAGTTTCGGGAGAAAATGATTTAAAATGAAAGAGTTACGCGATTTCGAAAATTCACTTAAGTGAATAGTAACTCTGGTTTTCCGGATAGGCCGATGATTAGAGATGGCTTCCGGAGTGTATTGGACTCTATTCTTAGTGGTCCAATAGCTCGTTTTCAACTGTCCGACTATTTTGGACTCGATGGCACCAATAGATTTAAGATTTGATGCACGGTTTTTGAGAAAACTGGACCTTGTCGAAAAATAGACTTTTTATTCTTCATTGTTTTAGACTCGCAAAGCTTACCGTAGCTCCGCTTTGCGTGTGAACCCTCGGACAGGGACCTTTCATGCGAAAGAAAGTTGGTGTCGATGGATTTTGGTCGCGAGTACGCTAATCGAGGAGATTTGGAAACGATCGATGGTTGTTATACACATGATGTATAGATGGATCGGATTGACAATGGGTTTGTCGTGAATCGACAATCAAATCGAACAAAACAAAATCGTGAGTTCGATGTCCCGCCAGTGCTGAACACGATGGCGCTACCCATTTGCAGATTCGACGGACGAATCGACGGATATCGCACGTTTACCGGGGAAGGGACAATCGATATATTTGTATTTCGCGCAAAAACCCCCAATATTTTATGTACCGAATCGCGTGAAACTTGGCGTGGAGGTGCTCATGCGCGATTTACGCGTGCTGTGAGGGATCCATGAAGAATTTAGGGTTGTCGGGGGACTTATGCGCAAAATGACAAATCTATATATTTTGCTCATTAGGGTTTGCTCCATGAAACCCTAACCCTAGCTGCCTCCACCCCTCCACAAAAACCCTAACCGACCCCCTCACCTCCTGTGCATCTTGATGGGCGCTGCCAGCCGCCGCCGGTCGTGGGTGCAGCCAAGCCCGTCCCTCACCATCATCACCACCATCTCCCTCTCTCCCTCCTTTCCTCTCTGGTTGGAAGCAACCAGGAGGATGGTGCATCTTTCTCTGCGGGTTGCTGCCGCTGCCACCGACCTCCGGCGCGCCGCTCCGCCGTCCCCGGCCGTCCCTGCGCGCCGGCGCCGCCCTGCAGCCATGGCTGGGCCATCCTGGACCCGTGCGGGCTGGTGGAGAAGAAAGCCACCAGCCGCCGCCTCCCCTGGCCCACCGTCGACCCCACTCGACCTTCCGACACCGCCGCATCCGATCCCGACGATCGCCGTCGCCGCCGCTCGCGCTGAGAGCCGCCGCGGCCGCGCCTGAGCATGGATCTGCTCGGGCGGCCGGGCCACCTTGCGCGCCGCCGCCGCTGCCCGGACCGGCACTCCCCTCCTCCCTTGTGACCCCGGAGGGACGCCGCGTCGCCGTCCGGCGCCGCCCGGCAGCCGCCGCCGCCTGGAAGGCCAACCCGAGCTCGGCCCGGTTGGCTGCGGGCTAGGGCACCAAGGCCTATCGCCGGCGCTGCATCCCGCCGTCATCTGAGGCGAGCCCCGGCCTCCCCTCGCCGGCCGCAACCGCCTGCCGCCGGTTAACCCGCCGTCCGGCCGCCGCCGGCCAACCCGAGCCGCCCCCTGCTCCGGTAAGCCTTACTATATGTCCTGTGCACTATTTTGGGTTTCGGCTCATTATTCCGGCAATCCGAGGCCACCCCGATGCCTCCGGATGTGAGCACGATGATCCTTGATCAGTGCTGATCATCGTGCTCACCTTCGTTTGGGTCAGCGAGCCCCTGGTTAGCGACAAAAGCGCGATTCATGTTCTGCGCGCGTAGTTCGCTGAACTTCACGTCGCTTTGGCCCTCTCCACAGCGGTCGGCTTTGCTCCAAATCAAGAGCACGGCCTCCGACACGTCGAGACCTATCGGTGCGTTGGCTGACCCCGAAAATGCTCAGTCTGTCGTATCGACCCATCGTGTCCGTTGAATCACATTGAATAATGTGATTTTATTAAAGATTGAGGACTTTTATGCAATTGTACACCGCGTGGGCCCTGTGGGCAGTATGTATGAACTGCGTGTGACCTCTGGACTGATTGTCCAAGGTCCGATGTCTTACGCGACAATCGAAAGTCGATTTTCGGAGCGTTTCCCGACGAAATCCGTCGACGGAACGCGGTTTACGATTCGGGAGTTATCCGACACGACTCGTATGTTCTATTGGCTGCCGCTGAGCCTTGTTGGCTGGCTGTCTCGGCCGTCTCGTGTATTCGGAGAAGCCCGATGAGCGGTAGTGGGTTCCGGTGTCGAAATCGACACTTACGGGAACCCGGATCGGAACGATTGTCCGACGATGATTGTTTCGATGTTTGATCTTGTGCTTGCTGCCAAGACACCCAAACGGATGTGCTTTGAGGCAGCGGTTGACTCGTGGAGCGAGTCGGTGCCTTTCAGGACTGTTCGTGTGTCCCGGGAACGTCCCGTTGTGATTTTGGGACTTCCGACACTGTTTGGAGATCGGTTGTGGGAAACCGAGTCTCGGGATTTTGGGAGTGTGTGCATGTGTCTTCTGATTGAGTCGTTTGAGGTTGTCCCTGACTCGGTGGACCTATCGTAGGTCCGATTGATTCGCAGCGCGTTCCGGATTCCGACGCGATCGTTACAGGTGGGTACTTCGATCCGAAGTTGGTTTAGTGGTGCATGCTCGGTGACGTTCCTTCCACTCTCCCTTTTTATACTTCGTATACATATATGCATGTGATAGTGAGCTAGCACCTTGTGATCTCTACTTGCATTCTTTACTTGTTCTAGCAGTAGAGTAGATATGATTACATCTGTATCTGAGATGATTTTCTCGTGACCTTCTTGGTCGGTTTCTTGACACGGTTGTCTGATGACCTATACGGTCGGTATACCCGGAGGGGTGGATTATTGGCTGTTTGCCAACATTTATTGGTCATACTTGCATTGATCGCCATTACTCTTGCGCATTTCGCGAACACCAGCGGTTGATCCCCGCAAGAGGGTGTTCTTTTCCGAAAAAGTGGTCGTACGTCCGACCCGTGAGCTCAATGGGGCACTTATATGCAGGCAGAGTAGGAGTGGCATGAGCCTGCGGTCTGCGGACTGGCGTGGCATGTTCAGATTGGGTATATTTGCTGTATTCATTTGTTGATGCATATCATTTACAGTAGCACTAGTGCAGTTATACCTTGTTTCCCTTCTTTCATGGCTATTGTATTGTTATATCTATCTATCTCCTGGTTATCGGTGTGTACGCTTGCCTTCGTCGGCTTGCGGTACCCACTGGGAGGAGGAGACATGTTTACATGTTCTCACTCCCCCCACTTTGTTGATTTTCAGGTGATCCAGCTGGTTCGAGTCGGGGCGAACGTGAGGCACGTCATTTGCGATCATTAGAACTCCCGACCCGGCCATTGGTTTAGTTTTTCTTACTTGCACTTTGAATAAATAACTTTAGAAGTATGGTTCAGTTTTATTTACTCTTTGGACATGTAGTTTATTAATGCTTAATAAAATACTTGTGATAAGATTTGCAAAACCCGTCTCCTACCCTTCGTGGTAGCTTTTCTCTAAACTGAAAGGATCTTTCTGTTGGTGATACGTTTGAATTATTGATGTGAATGAAATGAATGTGTTGTATATGTACTTGTGCGACGCCGTGCAGATACAGGGGAGGTTCTGTCCGAGTGAACAGTGGACTCCCTGTGTTTGTGGCGGGTCTGTCGTCTCTGGGGTCAAGATTGTCAATGTATTAATAAAAAGAAAAAAAAAAAAATTATCCTGTATTTTTCCGCTGATCTTTTATAAACTCTAAATGGACCCCCGGGGCGTGACAGTTCCTGTGTTAAAGAAGGTTGTATGTTTATATCTACACCTATCCTAGAACTCAATTTACTGTATCTTAAAGTATGTGATACTAACTGAACCTCTGAATCTTAGGCAATTGTACTCTGCTATTATTGGCTCTTTACAAGGTACGGTTCACAGTACCATTACTAGCCTTTATTACACACATACCTGACTAAATGTGTTCTTTATTTGCAGGTGATATGTTATCTCTTTATCCCCACTCTCCCCCACAGCTGTACACTCTATGCGTGTCCCTGGTTTTCAATATATATTCCTTCCTTTTTTCCCATGTTTTCTTTTTATGTTACTTTTTCGCTGTTGGTTGATGCCACATCCTTCCCTTACTTTCTGTGTTCATGCTCTGTTCTGCCTCACTTTCCCTTCTATATGTTTCTAATCCAAGTTTTTAACTATTTTTATGATGTGCCTGTTTTTGACCACTTCTTTGCATGCTTTTTATCTTGATCAGTTTTCGGCTTGATTGTAATCTCGGGGCGAAGATAACGGAAGTAAAAAATGGCGCGAGGTTGGATGGCCTTTCAAAGGCAACCCTGTTCTACGCCTGTGTTCACGCTCTGTTCTGCCTCACTTTCCATGCTATATGTTTCTAATCTAAGTTTTTCACTATTTTTATGATGTGCCTGTTTTTGACCACTTATTTGCATACTTTTTTATCTTGATCAGTTTTCGGCATGCTTTTTATCTTGATCAGTTTGCTGACTTGCTGTGTACCTGCTTGCCGGAAAAAAAAATGCTTGCTCGGTTTTTTTTCATGAACTTGGTTTTGTGGTATTATGTTTCGAATTCTAAATACTTTGCATGTGAGCCTTCCTTTTTGTTTAAGTACTGTAACTGGATAGTTGGATGTCGCAATATCTTTTTGTAGACTGTACATTCACACTTGCTGTTTTTTTCTGACTTGCTGTGTACCTACTTGCTGAAAAAAAAAAGCTTGCAGCTTCGGCGATGACGACTATTAGCCTTTCGTACGCTCGGATAATGCGCGAGGTTTTCGACCGGCTCCACCAACTAATCACACAGTGTGTTGTAAGCATGGATACCGAGGGGCAGTTCTTTGGTACTATAAATTTACAAATTCAGCGGAGCGGGACTATAGTTGAAACTGTTAGGCGTTCAAGTGCCCACTTTCCCACTGCTGCGGAGGCTGAAGATGATGCTGCTCGCGTAGCTCTAAAGCGCCTAAAAGATGAATGTGGTTCGCATGTTAGAGATATTAATTACAATGACTGTATATTCTACAAAAGTCTATATGACTACCAAGCAGCTGATAATGCAGTATTACTTGCACAAAATGGTAATCTTTTGCGGGAATATAAGTTCTTGAAGGACTGTTTTATCTCTACAGTTGCGCAACAAAATGAATATGTGAATGAACGAATCATGCTACTCCGTGCAATTGGAGAGTGCTATGACAGACTATATATAATCATATTTTCAATTCTATTATTATGTCCTTTAAATTTACCACAATTTATTTACCTTACTGTCATTTTCTTTAAATTTATCGCAATTTACTTACCCGCAGCGAAGCGCGGGTTTTTCACTGGTTTTCTTATAAAATCACAGAAATCATATCTTAAACCAAACTAGTTAGTGCAATCGACGTAAGGAATATAGCATGTTTCTCTTTTACAGAAGTAAGAAGAATATTTAATTCTATCGCACTCTCTCATTGAGCATAGTGTATAGTCCTTACAATTCCAAATGAAGCCTAAGATCTAACTTCATCTTAATTTTCGCTTGATAGGGGAATGGTTGGGTTTAAGAGCCATGAGCTGCGAGTTCGGGGGGGCAGGTGAAGGCTGCATTTATGCCCTGTTGATTTTCTCGTATCTGCTGCTACTGGATTTAATTAGGGCCTTTTTCTTGTACCTAAAATAACTTCAAAAAAGAAAACCCTATTAATTTCATTTTACCACATTTTTTTCTTGATTTAAAGCCTATAGGACAAATGCCCTTTTACGGCATGTTTGGTTTATGATTGGAATAGGAATGAGAAATAAAATTGGATTGCTTTGGAATGAAAAACGGAATGACGAATCATTCAAAAATATTTGGTTCATTATTGGAATGGAAATCGGAATGAGACTCTACGATTTTGATAGAGGGTTCTGATTAAGAGAGATGAAGGTAGAGGAGGGAGGTGTTTCTGATAGAGGATTTTGGATAATTTATTTTGGAATGGGTCAATCCGGGGTTCAAAGCCGGATTGGGCCATAAATGGATTTAGCCATTTCCATTCCGGAGTAGAATAGGAATCGGAATTCGATTCTTGTAAAACAAACAACAACTATCGGAATCGAGGAATCTCATTCCGATTCCATAGTCTAAAGTAGGTGAACCAAACATGCCCTTAATAGCCAACTATCAAATGGCTATTTAGTAAACAACTAAATGAGTAGAGATATTGTGGGTTAGTACTGATTCTTGAATTTAGCAGGTTCATAAGAATCAGAGAAAAATATAATTAGAATGACCAAAAGAAATGAAACTACCATACCCAAACCATACAACATGGGAGTAGCTCTAACATCATGCTAATCCTAATCTTGCCCAAAACATAAAATGCAAAAGATCTCCTTATAAATATTTGTTTTTGCACTTTACCCCTTGTCTTTTAAAAACTTGTATTTTGCCCTCTTGAAATTTAAAATTGTGGAATTTAAATCTGATACTGTTGTCACTATTTCAATACTATTCCATGCATATATTATATGGTACAATCGAGTTACTTACCAAGATATACAATTATACCCTTAGAAATAGTAGGATGCATAAGAATCTTTTATATTTTTTCGAAATTAGATAACTTTATGAAAAATTTCTTACTAATTACTAATTAACTCTTCGTCTGCCATCATTTCTAAGGATAAAATGGATATATTAGTATTTACTCAATTGTACCATAAACTGTGTGCATGGAACAGCTACGAAATCGTAACAATGCGAGGTTAAGTTGTACAATTTTAATTTTTGATAGGGAAAAATGGAAGTTTTTAAAAGATAGGAGTAATAAGATAAAAATGGATATTTATAGGGGCTTTTTCATATTTTAGCCAATGCAATAATCATGTTGTGAAACAAACTGCTACTATATCATGTCATGGCAGCTAATCTATACCACTATACCTATACATAGATTCTCATGGTCTAATTCGACGTGGCTGTATCCCCTTAATTTGAGGGCGGTGGGATCTAATTTTTTTTCTTAATTTTTTCTCTCTATCTAAGTAAAATATTTTCTCTCCCTCACCTCCAATTTCTTTAGTTTTCTTTCTCTCTCTCCTTTACTTTTCTCCTCCTATCTAAAGTGAGGAGAGGAATATTATCCATAAACTATTATGAATTTCCGTGGGATTCAAGCTCTCTCCTTATTTTAGGGAAAAAGTGGGACCCGCCTCTTCTCTAAGTGTACATAATATTTCTTTAGTGGGGCATACTTTCTCTCTCTAAATCTACATGCATATTCGCAACGTTTCGGTGGGGGACAACATATTCACGTCGTGCGACCGCCTATTTGGAAACGATCGCACTAAATAATAATGTTTAGTGGAATAGGAAACATTTGGATGTTAATTGAGGAGCCCATAAATGCCGAGTCGTTTCTATATTTGTAACGTTTCACATATAATATACAATAATAAGTGTCCAATAACTTAGGTATCTGTTCTTAGGTGTTTTAAACAATTAAATTTGTGTCGTCCATGTATTTAATGCAAATTTGGTTGTCTCCTCAAGAGACTTCTCGGGTTCTTCCCATCCACCCCTCCGTCTCCTTCTCTCTCAATTTTTTTTCCTTTCGTCCACCACCCCCTCCTGCCCCTCCGCCGCTCCCCGCTCACCTTTGACGCCCTCGAACGTCCCTTCCTCGACCACCTCCGCCGCCGCAGCAGCAGCCGCCTCGGCCGCTGCGTCGACTCAACACAGCCAAGATCACTTTGAACGAGAGGGTTGGTGTATCGACTGCAGAAGTGAAACATTGAGTGAATTTTTCAATACATTCAGTAATTTTAACTATTTTGTAGGTGCAGCAACAAGTGGTATCAGGGGTGGAGGGTGGATCGTGTATTTATAAGTCAACAACTTTTAATAGTCATGATGTTTATTTTCATAGTTTGATTCTACAACTTAGCTTTCTTATCTACTTTGAAGATTATTTTTAGTTCAACTATATGAATGTGCATGGCAAACAACTGTTTTATAATTATCTGATTTCGTGTTCTCGGACTCATTTCAAATATGGAAAGAAAAGAATATATATATAGCTCGAATGTTTAGCAAAATTAATGCATGATTGGATATGATTACAGTTGATATAATACAAAGATTGCAGATTTACCTTACTGAATACTTTTACTTTGTTTCAGGAAATTGACAGTTTCTGCCTACAATGGTTAATCATATTGACAGGTTTTTCTTTGATTTGAATTTGATGCTTTGTTTGTTTACTCTCATTTTTTTACTGTATAGTATATATTTTAAATTAATGTTAATCTTTTTTATTAAGATTCGTTGCATGTATACGGTTGATCTGCATTTTTTTTTTGTCTTGATCAAGCTGTAAAGAGAAAAAAAATAGCAAGCTACAATTTGTTTAAAATTACAGAAAACTGTAAAGAGCCATTCAACACATAGCAAAGAAAATCAGATCTGTCGGCAGCAATAAAATTGAAGCGAAAAGTCTCCAAACGACGTAAATTGCAGCAAAAAAAATAATTTATTGCAGCTCTGATCTATGCACTTTGTTATTTTTTCATAGTAGATATTTTTCCATCCACATATAGCAATATTTCAGAATCTCCTACCTAATGAGAGAAAGCCTAATGATTTATTAAGTTCATTTCTATTAAGTGTTTGAATAGTTAAAAATATATATAAAAACTACAAATAAGAATTATTACCTCACCCCTTAAATATAAAAACTACAAATAAGAATTATTACCTCACCCCTTTGTTTCTGTGTGTGAAAGAGAGAGAGAGAGAGAGAGAGAGAGAGAGTGTGTGTGAGCATTTTGCCTAACAAAATTTTACAATTAGGCCTAATTGGAAACTCTATAAATTTATAATTTTGAAGTGTTTTTGTTGTCTTATAGAAAATAATGTTAATATTAATATTAATATTTATAAACAGATATGTGGATATTTTTTTAGAGTATTGAAAAAAAACAATTAATAATTAAATGAATGTTTATTTAATGGATAAAACCTATCGACAATTCGTTCGACGTCGTTGTCATACTTCAATATATTTTGCATCTTATATATTACAAAGTACAATTTATAAGATAAAATTCCATTAACGCCCATAATCGTGTTCCACGTGCGAGGCTAGCTGTAAATTTTTTCTTTGAGACCTACCTAACTGAAAGTAGAAAAAAATATTAAGGTAAAAAAATTAAAGTTAAATATTGAATATTATCTACCCGCCGCATCGCGCGGGTCACTACACTAGTCCTATACATGAATTTCTCATGGCCTAATCCTACGTGGATGTATCCCCTTAATTTGAGGGTGGTGGGACCTACTTTTTTTTCTTAATTTTTTTCTCTCTATCTAAGTAAAACGTTTTCTCTCCCTCACCTCCAATTCCTTCAGTTTTCTTTCTCTCTCTCCTTTTCTTTTCAGAAGAGGAATATTATATTTCTTGGATCAATTAGGAGATGATGCGGCATATTCATTATATAATTAATGTTTGAAAAGGTTATGGAGAAGAATAGAATCAAATTAATTTAATGGTGTAATATTGTATAACGCATGTAATTAAGCACATGCACATAATTCACTTATGAACATCCTATTTCTAACAATTTCTATGTGAATATATATGGAGCAAAATAAGGCAGCGAATGCTTGGGGTTATGAACAAATTAATTCACAAATATATGCACTTAATTACATGTGCGCCTATAAGATTTATAATACATGCATATACGTGGGCGTCTCTCCCTCTCCCCTTACCTCACCTATGCATCAGATTTGATAAAGAAGCGAAGGTTATCCCACAAGAGCGCTCGCCAATTCAAATTCCTTCTCAAAGATATCTATTTTTTTCGCTCTAATCTTTCTTTTTATTTCGGTTGATTGATCCATCTACATCTCCTACTTTTGTTTTTTCTCTAACTCGAATCAATTTGGGGGTGATCGATCACGTGATGATGCAGTGTATAGCAAGATACTAAAGTTGGGGAGGGGGAAGAGTCGAAGCCACTGCCACTGGATAAGGACCTTCCAGGGATGGAGCAGTTCTATTACGTTCACTGCGAGTAAGATTTAAAATTGAGACGATTTGATTTAAAAAGTTTTAAGTTTTATGGTGTTTGGAAATCGGGATAATTCAATTTGGTGATTTGATTCAGAAAATTTTGATTTTGATGGGTTTCTTTTGGTGTATCAGCCGATATTTTGCGAACAACGATGTTAGGGAGGAGCATTTCCGGTCGAAGCGCCATAAGAAATAGTGAACTCTCACTGTTCTTACTGTTTCGTATTGATTCTATTGCATCAACACATTAAGTATTAGTGTGGTTTGATGTTATTACTATCGTCACCGCCGTCGTCGGCTGCCCCATCCTCAACTCTCTCTCTCTCTCCCCTCTAGGGTTTCAATCCTTCTCCGTGGCCGACGTCGAAGCCCTCATGGCAGCACCGCCTTTGCCGTCGTTCTTCATGTTCCGATAGGCGAGGCCACCACAAGGAATCACGCCCCTTTACTGCTCAACAATCATGGGATATCTATATTCCTATATTCTCATCTATCCCATATATTTTATTTTTTAATTATATTTTTTTCATTCATTTTTTATTGGAACTAATTAGTATGACTATTTATTGTCATTTCAAAAGTTACATGAAGATATTATAAGAATTTTTTTCTTATTCTTATGCTTTTACTGCACTAACTGTTATTTCTTCTTCAATTTCTTTTATTTTTATTCTTTTTTATTTTTTGCCTCTTTTTTGTTGTTTCTTTTTTTCTATAGCTTTATTTATTTATTTGTTTCTGCAGAATCCATCAGCCGCAACGCGCGGGTGCCTTCACTAGTTAATCAATGTTACCTAAAGATTGATCTACTAAACGGTTTATGAATAGTCTTCATATAGCCGCTCACTTGTATGGTGAAGATCAGAATAAAAAAAGGCTAGGTAATTTTTAATAGAGACTTAACCAAAAAAATAACAGGTTTGTAGAATTGATCAAACGGGTCGAAGGATTGAGGGCACCTAGTAGGACCGGTTCTGATACCATGTAGGCTAGGAACAAAAAATTTCTTCGTGGACTCGGGTCCCGCTGGGATCAGCCCCGAATAGGGCGGAGATGAGATGGAGAGTTTTTTGTCCTCACAAGGACCGAAACGGGAGAGAAATTCTCGCCCACAGTGAGAACGGGAATGCTAACCCCGCCTCGCGAAATCCCCATTCCCTACAAAATTATATTATATATTATTGTACAGTTTAAATTTAGTTATAAATATAGAATGTTAACTTTGATGTATTTAATATATTTTTAATGTAATCAAATATTTTAAATATATTTAATTTTTATACAGTATATTAGTTAAAGAAAATTGATTACTATATATTTTCAGTAATTTGATACGTCATACTTAATAATTTAATAATGAATAAAAAAAGCATAATAATTGGATAAAATTTAAACAAATTTAAATTAAATATAATTAAAATTTTAATAAAATATTAATTTAGTATATTTTTAAAAAAATTTTGGGGCCTCATAAAGTGAAGAGAAAAGCACAAACGGCTCCAATCCGAGCACACCCTTTTCTCCGATGCTTAGAAACCG
The DNA here is from genome assembly GCA_016920855.1 of Puya raimondii. Lineage (NCBI taxonomy): Eukaryota > Viridiplantae > Streptophyta > Magnoliopsida > Poales > Bromeliaceae > Puya > Puya raimondii. The sequence continues at coordinate 64,406,629 of JABWPP010000050.1, read as the reverse complement.
AAAATTCAAGTTTCCTCTATGCCCAAGATCGCACAATCACCATAAAAGACAAGAATGGAGAAATAAAAAACTCACAATAATAATCTTAAACGACACCACATGAATTTAACCAACTTCATCAAGAATATCAAAAACACCATATAATAGAAAAGTAAAAAATATCAAATAAACCTTCAACCAATAAATACCTTATAATGAATATTCACAAGAGAGGAAAAAAGGTAGATTAGAAGTCACCACCTAAAAACAAGCAAAATCCTAAAATTTTTGGATCTTGTTTCGCACTTTTCTTGCTTTTGTGAGAAACACCACATAAGGAATAATGATAAAAAGAGAAGAAGCTATTTTTCTCTCTTAACCTATTTCCTTATCCTTTTACTTGACTCTTTTGTTCTTTTGTGTAGTGTGCTAATGACGGAACCCGCACTATCAAGATACTAATCACACTAGTAAATAAATATGATGTATCTAAATTATCCACAACCAAGATATGCAAAATTGGAGTAAAAAAAATCCAAAGAGAAAAATCCAAGCACAACCACAACAACACAAGAGGATTTACATGGTTTATCCAAACCGGGCTACATCCACGGGCACGGAGAGATCAAATTCATTATCAAATGAGGAGATTACAAGATTTGGTTAGAGATTACCACTCCATTATAATGGACTTGCAACCTTCTAATTGGAAAAAATCTTTCTTGCTACACCTTCTTTGAAGCACCGTCCGAATCCACGAAATCCGTTTTGAAATGCCTCTTAGAATTCCTCCAATCAACTGTGGAAGCTTTGAATCAAGCAAAAAAAATAAGAGAGCTCCTTCTCCAACCCTCTCTTCACTTCTCTTCTCTATGTCAAGAAAAGAGAACCCCTATCTTACAAAACCCAAAGGCTTCGTTTGGTTCGGGGTTAAATAAGAATTGTCTATTCCAGGGATAGGGTTAAGTGCAGGGATAAGCCGGGGTTAGACGAATTTTGCGTTTGGATGAAAATTGGGTTATTCCCGGGAATAAGAAAAATAGCGTTTGGTTCGTTAAGGTGGAATAAGAACAATAATGAGTAGTTATAAATAGAAAATAATAATATTGCTCAATATATTTGAATTTAATTTTTTAAAATTTATATTTAAAATTTTAAGTTTAAATATATTACTTTAAAAATTCAAAATTTTAAAATAAAATTTAAATTTTAAAATCTCAAATTTAAAAATTTGAAGTTCTAAAATTTTAAATTTAAGATTAAATTTAAATTTAAAATATCAAATATCAAATTTTAAATTTAAAAAATTAAAAATAATATTTAAATATTTAAATTTAAAATTTTAAATTTAAAATATTAATTTTAAGAATACAAATATTAATCTCAAATTTAAAAATTTGAAGTTCTAAATTTTAAACTTAAGATTAAATTTAAATTTAAAATATCAAATATCAAATTTTAAATTTAAAAAATTAAAAATAATATTTTAAAATTTAAATTTAAAATTTAAAATTTAAAAATAATATTTTAAAATTTAAATTTAAATTTTAAAATTTAAATTTTAAAATATTAATTTTAAGAATACAAATTTTTAAATTTAAAAAATTAATATTTAAAATTTAAAATATAAATTTAAACTTAAAAATTAAATTTAAAATTTAAATTATAAATATAATTTAAAATTTAAATTGGGGTGGGATTACTTAATCCCACCCCAATTCCAGGGGGGTGTGGGGTTAACAAACCCCACCCCTTTTGAGTTATCCCGGGATAACTCAAAAGGGGTGGGGTTTGTTAACCCCACCCCCCCAAAAAAGTGTTTGGGGATAGGGGGGGATAACCCCCTTATCCCCCCTCCTAACCCCGAACCAAACACCCCAAAGAGAATCTCACTCTTAACATTACTTGACCAGACCAATATATCAAATGGGTCAACTAAAATCTAAACCACATAAGTTGTTGAACCAAACCCAAAATAAACCAAATAGGCTAATAAGTGAATTTAATATCACTAACCCAATATTTTGACCCCTAACTAAGCCCATGTGGCCCAGCTTAGCTCACTTAATCCAAAATAAGCCACAAGTCAATTTAACTCAAAAAGAACAAAAAAGATCCATTTAAACAAGACATTATTGGCTCCTACAAATACACTTATATATTAATCTAGTAAACCCAAAAAAAAAAATTTAAAAAAATTAGTACTAATTTTTAACACAAAGATGGGGATCACCACAGGGATGGGGATTCCCGCAAGGACGGAACAGGAAAAACTTTTTCTCCGTTGGCGGGGATTAAGTGGGGAACGGGAATCATGAAAATCTACGGGGACGGGACCGGAAGGGGCCACTGTCCCCGCCCGGCCCCACTCAGTTGTCATCCCTAATGTTGGCTAAAACATCTATATGATAGGAAGCTGGTTAGTCATAACAATTTAAAGGATTAATTGTATCCCTTGAAATTTTATACATGTATTACTTTGCATCTTATTTATTTAATGTAACCTTAATGCACCTAACTTCGATAAAGTATACCAAATTGATCTATTTTGTCATTAGACATTGATTTTACTGATGGAAAAAATGAACTAAATGCTAGGTAAGAGATTTTTTAACTCATGTATGTATTAAAGACACAAATGAGACTATCATCTAACAAACGGATGGTTGAACTAGCTCAAAAAAAAAAAAAAAAACTCATTTTACCAGCAAATATTCTTTTCAGATGGAAAGAAACTTCATGATACCAAGTTTCTTATAAAAAAATGTTATTAAAAGATTAATGAACTTAATATCAGATGATGAAACAGCCCAATTTGATGTGTTATATTAAACGATTATGAGGCATTAAGTTCAATTTCAAAAAATAGAGGCCAAAGGAAAACTTTGGCGAAATTTCAGAGGCTACTAGTTCAATTAATATTTAAATTATGTTGGGTATTACTAACAAAATTTAGTGTGAGAAATTAGCGACATCGATTCATGATCGTAATGCATTGAGAATAGTCTTAATCACGGCACGCAACTCCGAGTAATTTTCGGTTAATTTTGGACATTCAAGAAATTGTGGCAGTTGTTAAATCAGCTTCACTTGCAGAAATAAATTAAGGGTCAGATCATCAAAGCATTGACTAGCTAAACTTATTCTCAGTGCAGTGAAAACCTCACTTGATGAATTTTCTTAATAACTATTTAGACGAAGTCGCAAACAAAGGAGCAGTTGAAGTTCTTACCATCAACTTACATCTTAATATCCTCATGATATTATCAAAGAGAAATGACAATCAGAATTAATAATACGCAAATTCTCAATTTTTTTGTGATCTCTTTCTAAAACATGAATAAAAAAGCGAGAACACTTGAGAAACTCAGAATTGTGCGCAATAGTAGATTATGAGTACTTAGTCCTTGACTTCAACAGGTTGCATCTTTTCGGCCTCCTGCCTTAGGTCCTCAAACAAAGCTGATGACAAGTATCTTTCCCCCAAGCTCGGATGAACCGTCTGTAAGTAATTTTAGATAGTGCACAAGATCAAATTAGTCTTCGCAATTTATTAAGTAAGCAGGTGAGAGAATTGGATTTCAAAGGGAACTTGGAATGAATATGTTAATCTATGTTACTTTTCAAATGAAACTAGTTACTATGTTTCTTCAAGAAAGATGTCTGTAAGGAAACTTTTTGAACTTTTTCCGAAAGTAAATAACAACAGAGGGTAATAGGTGTTAATTGATCAAGAATCTGCATTTACATAACAAGTGACTCCGTTGTAACCAACGCGCTCGGTGAATTGCAATTTCGATCTGACAGATAAAAGCTCGAGATATCTGGCTTCAGATACACTCAAAGAGTAGCCTAGATTTGTTTCTGCATAAATGATGGCAGAAAATGCTAGGTGGAGAGTAATCTCTACAAATTTGTATACTTATGTAACCATTCTTATTGTGCTACACTTCTAACTAGCAAGCGTTATTGTGAAATTATATGAAACAATCGTTGGAAGAGGAGAGTTTAACTGATACTAGACTAGTTATCTGATGAAAGCTCCAGATCTTCAAATCAAACATGTTCTTCGCCATTCTTAAGGAAATGTTCCAGTCTCAGATGCAGAGTGTCTACTCTGGTACCATGTGAAATTACATGAAACAACTATTTTCTTCAAAAACTTAAGCTACTAAAGAACGGTGTTTTTAATATTTTATATTCAACACTTCATTATTGTTGATTGTCTTCAAATGATATAACTCAGGTTCAGGCATATATTCCCAATTCACATAACAAGTACTCATGTATTTAGATTCAGCCAATAGTGCTACCATAGTCATATAACTGTAATAGTCTTACTATTAGAGAATAGTTTGTAAAGATATTTGATCTTTAATTAAGACACTAAAGCAACATACCACAATAAGTTTCCCTTTGTTTTCCGGCTTCCTCGCAAGACTAAGTGCTGCAACCGTATTGGCGCCCGATGATATCCCTACCTACAAAATTGAAGAAACTTTGATGGTAAACGTTCCAATTAACGCTTACATTACAAGAAATAGTACTTGCAGAGCATCCAAAATCCTGTTCTTCGGTAGAACCATATTTTCTTAACATGGCATTTAGAAGAAAATTTGCATAATCAATGTGACGAACATTTGAGTAGATATAAATTTATTACCAAAAGTCCCTCTTTTCGTGCTAATTCTCTCGCCATGTTCACCGCATCGTCACTTCGTACCTGTAACTTAGTCGTCTCCGGTTAGCTCGACAAGTATACATGCAAGATTTCATAAATTAGAGAAAAAAAGAAGTAGACTGATTTTAAAATTAGAACTAGGCAACTTGCCTCAAGAACTTTCTCCATTACATCCATGTCGAGAATTTTAGGCTTGAAGCCAACTCCATTTCCAGTGATTAGATGAGGGCCTAAAAAGTAAATTCGTATGCGACAACATCAAATTATTACACAAACTATAAATATCTCAAATTTGAAAACAGGCATATATAGTTTCTACAAATCTTATCAGAAGGAAAAGAATACCAACTAAATTTTATATTTTATATCAAGAAACTTACTTAGCAAATTGTTTCTTTTGATCATTTTTTAAAAGACAATATTACGAAATATAATCACAATACCTGGTTTACCACCATTCAGAACATTGGATTCAGCAGGCTCAACTCCATATATCTAAAAAAAGACAACAGTGAAATCATTGAGTACATAATTTCTTAAGCTCTAAATCGATGACTAAATACAACAACTTGGTATCATAAAAGCTATCACAAAAGGCACTCAAACCATTTAGTTGTATTTTGGAATGAGTAACACAATACCTTGACATTAGGGTTCATAGATTTCAGGTATCTTCCAACACCAGTCACAGTACCTCCGCTCCCTATTCCCATAACGAAGATGTCGACTTGCCCTAGAGTATCTTCCCATATCTCAGGACCAGTGGTTTCAAAATGGATCTGGTATTGGAAAAAAGAAATTTAAAAATAACTTTATAAAACAAATCTTGTTAATTAGGTTCAAACATATAGAAAAATAACAAATGTGCGGAATTAGGATCTGATCATAGTTACTTCAGTTTCACTTCTATAAAATAGTCAATTGTGGACATTAGGAAGTATGTATATAAGAAAATCTAATTGCAAACAAAATTATATTTAATTATTCGCTTCGATTCATTTTTGATATGAAAAACTTTTATAGCAGGATCTAGAACTCCTCAAGATATACTATTGCTTGTTTCTAACATTAGGAAATGAATAAAACTGGCGAGACGAAATTAGTATAAAAAATAAGCACCCTTAAGTTTGTTGACCTTAAAATCTCATGCTTGCAGTTTTAGAACAAGTCTTATTTCTCATCGGTCACTACATTCTTTTCTGAAATATCTTGTCACTCATTTGCTAATTCCTACTTTCGTAAATAAGAACAAAGATGTGAATTCTTATTGATAGGCATGATAAGCATGAAAAGATGATACGATTCAAAGTACGTAAAGTATATAACATGTAGAAGAAGAGGTTAAGCTACCTTATCATTTGCAGGATTCTCAAACTGCTGAAGCATGAAGGCGTCGGGATAGGACTCCATAAGTTCATACGCTTTCTTCACGGTTCCGCCCATCCCTTTGGTAGGGTCAGTCAGCACCAAATTTGCGCCGTACGCCCTCATGACGACCCTCCTCTCGAGGCTCGTGTACGATGGCATGGTGAGCACTATCTTGTAACCTTTCAGAGCCGCCACGAACGCCATACTAATCCCCATGTTTCCCGACGTCGGCTCGATCAACGTCGTCTGATATAAACATAGAATCAATGTGTCAGTATGTGGAGCTAATGCAATATTTTTAGTGAGTTCTTTTTAACAAGATTTTTTGGATGGTAATTTAGTGTTCAAAAACAAAATGTAGAGAGGTTGTCAAAGAAGTTTGATAAGGTATAGTGTGTCCACTATGTTGATCTACTATTAATATGGCCTTTGAAAATGGATTGATATGACACTCAATTGCAGCAGCAACAACAGTATAAAGATTGTATAGTAGGAAAAGAGTACAGCAATAGGTGAAAAAGATTGTATAGTAGGAAAAGACATCAATAGGTGAACATAAGTTTCTTGTTTTGTTTAAAGAGTTAGTTATAAAATTGCTAATTCGAAGGCCATCACACTAGGGGTGAAAGTGGTTAGGATAAACTCCAATCGAATTCGATACCGAATTCGATCAGATGTGAATACGAATGTCAAAATTATGCATACGGTCGAATTCAAATTTGGATTCATATGTTATATTTACAACATTTTTGAATTCAGGTTTGGATAAGGATACTAGAATATTTCAAATTCGGATTCGGATTCGGATTAGAATTCGGATATTAGAAAATTAATATATATTATTAATTTATATATTTTGGAAAAATAAAAAAGACTGTGGTGCAGCTTAGAGGGCAGAGAGTTTTTTCATATGTGAGAGGTGTAGAATTCAATTTAATAATAATTATTAAATTTAAAATAAAAAATATTTAAATTTAGATATATGGTTTCGTATGTTAAATTTAGATATATGCATCCGAATTCGCATAAAAAAAAATATATATATGGATGTGAATATGGTTTTGTCAAATATCCGACCATATTCGACCGTCTTCACCCCTACATCAGACTGAGCTAACCGGTCAGAAACTAGAGGGTGTGAATCAAGCTTTTGATACCATCTAAGATGACGCGAATCCAACGCAAGAGCTTAACGTGATAGGTGGAGATCTTGCCCTCCAAATTATTATATACAGTTAAAGGGTCTATTATATATTCAATACGTGGTCATTGTTCTTAACATAATTGTACTCTTACTGTCCGTCCCTAACGCAAGTGGCAAAGAACTTGATGGTTGGTACCGGAGGTTTCAAATTTGAAGCACAGTTGTTTTACATTTTCAGCTAAATTTATTTCTAAAAAAAAATGAACAAAATGGTAGCATGCAACCGCTTCACTACCCTTCTCTCGAAAAACACATAAAACCTTTCCCTCATGCCAAGGTGCTAATTTTAGATGTCCTAGACACATGTGTGCAAATGATTTTATAATGCTTCAAAATGCAAAATAACGACAAAACTAATAAGTTTCCACTTCAAGCAGATAAAAGTAAAGAATTAAGATTGAAGAATGAGATGATCTCATCTAGAGATGACAATTTTTTCCGCGGACTTGGGTCCCCACGGTGATCCGCCCCAAATGGGGCGGGGATGTAGAGGATTTTGTCCCACGGGGACGGAAATGGGGCACGGACGGAGATACTACTCCCCGCCCCGCGAAATCACCAATTCCCGCAAAATAATATACTATATTACTATATAATTATTAATTTATTTATAAATATTAAAAACTAATTTTAATATTTTTGATATATTTTAAATTTAATTAAATATTTTAAACATATTTAGTTTATTATACAATATATTAGTTAAATAATATTTGATTGCTATTTTTGATAATTTGGTAGGCCATACTTAATAATTTGACATTTTAAAAAATAAAACTTAATAATTGAATACAATTTAAGCTAATTTGTTAAATTTTAAATAAAAATTAATTTAGTGTATTTTTAAAAATTCTACGGAGCTCCCGCGGGGATGGGGATTCACACGGGGACGGGATGCGGGTGGAATTTTTTTCCGTTGGCGGGGATTTGGCGGAGACGGCAATTCTAAAAATCCACTGGAAAAGGGCCCGTCCCCGCCCCGCCCCGTTGCCATCCCTAATTTCTTTTTCCATTTTTTTTAAAATGTCTTCATACGTTTAAAGAAAAGAGATAGATTTCTCTATTTTTTAACTTTAATACGATCACGTGCAAGATCTGTGACCCGAACCTGTTTAATTAGTAATTTAATTTCGTTTGACAAGAAGAGTCTACTATATTATTAGATAAAATTTAAAAAATTTGGCAAAAATTAAAAATTTAAAGAGATAGTTTAGTTGGATGTAATTATAAATAAATTAAGTATACTTGGAGATACATACAGTTTAAAGATAAGGCAGTGATAGCTACATTTATATTATCTAGTTGGATGTAATAGAAAAGGTACATTTACTAATAATTTGTTTAGTTGCATGCAGCTGAGAATTATATATTCAAACTTTATCACTTTATATACAGTGTGGTAAAGTTACCCCTAATTTAGAAAAAAAAAAAAAAAGTATTTTTTGTCCAACACTGTCTTTGAATATGCATACAACTAAAACTGTGGTGTAATTTCAATTGCGTGCAATCAAACAACCTCTAATGTTATTTGTAAAAATACTGACATTTATATTGCAAACGAGCAATGTTTATTCTACACCCACTATTGGTGTAAATCTTACACTCTTATCATTCAAGAGTCAACCTTTTCACACTAGTTTTAACAGTATAAATCTTTGAACGACAGGTATAAGATTTATACTCATACCGATTGTACCTAATGCAGTTGGCTAAGTGTCAAATGATTGGCATCTGTGTTAAATATAAAAATATTTAAACACCGTTCTCTATCAGCTTAAGTTTTTGGAGTACAACGGTTGTTTCATATATTTCACATGGTATCAGAACAGAAGGTCCTGAATTCGAATCACGCCAGGCTGCTAGTATTATTAATTTACTCCCATTTAATTCAATTCCACGTCATGGGCCTACAAAAAGTCTCGAGCCCAGACATGAGGGAGAGTGCAACACCGTTATCTATCAGCTTAAGATTTTAGGTATCGTTTGGTTCGGGGATAAGCAAAAAGTGACTATTCCAGTGATAGGTATAAATTGAGGTATAAACGATGATTAAATCAATTTTGCGTTTAGATGAAAAGTAGATTTTTTTCGGGAATAAGGAAAATAGTATTTTGATGGTTTGATTGGAATTGCGAGGATAAGAATAATTATAATTTTAAATAATAATATTTTATCTAATTAATTAAGACAAAATATTAATTAAGCAATAATTTAACTTATTTAATCTACTAATTAATTATGAATATTGCTAAAAATCCTTAATATTAATAAATAAATAAATTGGTAATTAATAATTTAATTAATTACAAATAATTTAATAAAATAATAAATTAGTTAAAATAGTCAGATGATTAATTAAGAAAATAATTAAATTACTCAAAATATTAATTAATTAAACAATATAATTAATTATTTAATTAGTAAATTAATTAAAATAATAAATTAATTACTCAAAAAATTAATTAAATATTTATTAAAGTAATAAATTAAATATTTAATTAATTATCTAGTTAATTAATTAGTAAATAAATTAACATATAAATTATTAATTAAATAAATAATATTTTATTATAAATCTAGCTTGGATATTTTTTATTTTATTATTAATTAAATATATTATGTTTATATAATTTATTTTTAACTTAATTTATTATCTTAATTAAATTTAGAATTAAGCTTGGAATAACGCTATTCCGTCAAAATGATGGAATAGTTTATCCCAGTTATTCCGGAATAACCGAGAATAACGAAGTTTGACCGGGATAAAATATCCCGGCCAAAATTCGTTTCGTTTGGCGGAATAGTAGGGATAACTAATATTATCCCCGCTTATCCCGCCAACCAAACATGGCCTTAGAGTACAACAGTTCATTTCATATATTTCACAATTTGAGATCTTAATTTTAAAATTTAATTGTTTCACATTTTTATCTGAGTTTATTTTTTAAAAAAAATAAATGAAACAAATAGTAGTAATTTTTTGTTGCAAATTTCGGTTGAAGTGGACTTTGGGTTGAAGTGGAGTTCGGCGAAACTACTTCTTCCCCCCTATTTGTTTCGTAGTTATGGAAGTGAAGTTTCATTAATTCTACTGTTTGTTTGGTAAGAAGTGCATGATGTAAAATTATAATTTATATATAAATAATAAATAATTTAATAAATAAAAATAATATAATTATATTTTTATATAATTAAAATTTAATTTAAAACAACTAAATTATTTTTTTATACATAAATTATAGTAATACAACAATAAAATTATAAAGTAAAAAAAATTAATACTTAATTAATCAATTTTTATCATATTTTAATTATACAAACTAAATGAAAAATATATTAAAACTTAACTAGTCAATTTTTATTATATTTTAAATATACAAACTAAATAAAAATAATAATTAGTACCATAATTAAATATATTTAAATATAACTATCTTTACCTAGTATATTATTTTATTAATTTTTCTTCACAACTCTTCACTGTAATGGACTTCGGCCCACGGCCGTTTTACGTAACTCGAGTTTCGACCGTAACTTTTTTACGGCGAACCAAACAACAAAAATAATTATTTACGACGAAAACGACTTTCCCCCTCTCCACTTCGACCCCACTTCCATCCAAACAAAGAGGCCTTAGCTGATGACTAACCTTGCCTGGAGCTATCAACCATCTCTTTTCAGCATCTTCGATCATGGAAAAAGCCGGCCTGCGCGACAACCAAATGGGACGAAACATTACCCACAACGTACGGCTCTGATTAATACCATAAAAATGGACGGCTCTGATTCGGTTAGTGCCAGCCGACGGCCGAAAGCATCCGGAGAAAGTCAGTGGTGACAGACAAACCTGTCTTTAACGCTGAAGGAAGGCTGCAGGAACTCCAGCTTAGCGGCCACCCGGCCCTCACACCCTTCCGTCACTTTGTTCAGATACACCAACGGCGTCCTCCCAATTAGCTGTAATTTTTTTTTCCAAAGAAAATATTTAGAATATTAAGGCTATGTTTGGATGTTGAATTAATTTATCCACTAATAACTTATTCCATAAGAGAATTTTGAAAGTTAAGAGTGACGATATTATTATTATTATTATTATTATTATATTTTTACTTAATGAAAGATTTTGGCATCTATTATTTGATAGAATAGCTTAGTAGTTTTATTTAAAAAAAATAAATTGAAAGCTGAATATGGTATGTTTTACTGGACATTTGATCACGCTTCTCATTATCAATTACTGCAAACTTCTTAGGTAAATTAAATAGATATATTAGCGAGCAATAAGTTTTTATGCGTCCGAACGGCCAAAATATTTTTTTTTTCTCTAAAAGAGAGAAATGTAATATGCTATCTGTTTTATTTATATTTTTACGAAAATAAAATTTAGCTGGAAATATAAGAAAGTAGGCTTTAAACATGGTCAAAAAGTTAAAGTTGTCGTAGTTGGCGAATTTTTTCGACTCAACACCAACTAATGTTCACCACATTAGTGCTTTATTGGCACTAAACATTGTTTTAACAACGGAATAATTGAAATAAATAATAAAATACAAGAACCTAATTGTTAAAAGTAAAATTAGACCAATATTTTTATAAAAAAAGTAAGGATTGGAATGATTGGTGCAATTAATCCAAGTAATAAAAAGAGCGACGCTACCTGTACACCTAAAAAAAATGGTATAAATTTTATCATCAGTAATCTCCAACGGTACATAGGTTAAATATCCAAGAACAATATTTTTGCGCTAATCCTATCAATTTATTTTTTAAATATTAGAAAATCTAAAAAAAATGTCTAGGCGCTTAGATGCGTGGGCATAAAATTTACACCCTAACTTTAAAAATACAAATAATATTTCTATACTAAATAAAAAAAAAATATCTAATATATTCTTCAAAATTTCAAAAATATCTAAAATACTTCTGGTTGACCAAAATATCTTTATTGGTCTCTAAATTTTTTTTAAAATACATTTCTAATCATAGAGTTTACTAATAAAATTTAAAATTAGAAAGATATTTTGAAAATAGAGAGAGATAAATTTGAAAAATTTGAATAGTTGGAGGAGATATGTAAGTAAAAGCCCAAAAAAAAGGTCGACTGCTGACCTCATCACTTTCTGCCATAGCTATCCAATTGGACTGCTGACCTCATCAATATCACTAAGAAAAATCTTCTAATTCAACAACACGAGGTGAAGTAATTTTCGAAAATTTGTCTGTAAGTTTGGATGTTAAATTTGCGACCTCCAAAAAGTCGACGACGTCGGCATTTGTTTCGACACCGAAGTTATCAGATCAGATCGCCTAATCATCCACTTATGATTGTATGGAGATCGGCCGATTGACTTCCGCCGGGTGGAGAGCGAAGTCGAGCTAGCCGAACTCGCGGACTCCTCATTCTCCGATTTCACGACTTTCAAATAGCTTCTAAAGTATGGGGCTATTCGATGAAGTGTTATCTCCTTAGTATAATTACGCAAAAACTTAACAGCCATTTAATCTAAACTTTTAAATAATTTATTCTATAGCAAAAATAGAAGTTCTAAATTAGTTTTTTTTAAAAATTTTTAAAACTTGAATTTGTATTTCCATTTGCAATCATAGCAGAAATTTTGGACCTTCTTGTTATTAAGTAATATAGTAAGGCAGAAATCAAACCAATCAGTCAACAGTAGACATGTGTAGAGAGAGAGAGAGAGAGAGAGAGAGAGAGAGAGAGAGAGAGAGAGAGAGAGAGAGAGAGAAGCATAATTTTGCCTGGGAAGGTAGGTTGCTGATTTTGAGAGCAGAGAGGTCCCTGATGGCTGGAGATCTGGCTGCCTGGTGATCTACTGCTTGCTGGGTAGAGAAAGAATTAGTCACCCTCTGCAGAAGAGAGAGCTTGCTGCTTCCCCTCCTGATCACCCCCATCAGCTTCTCCATCTCTCTCTCTCTCTCTCTCTCTCTCTCTCTCTCTCTCTCTCTCTCTCTCTACTTGTGTGGATGGTACTGATCTCTTTGTCAGCTTAAATATACATAGCCACAAGTGAAGTTCCAAAAATGTTACCCGTATATCTACGAAACAACCGTTGTACTTTAAAAATTTAAGTTGTTAGAGAACGGTGTTTATATATTTTTATATTTAGCACTCCCCCTCACGTCTGGACTCGAGACTTTTGGTAAAATTCTTGACGTGAATTTAAATTAAATGGGAGGAAAATAATAATGTTAGAAGCATGACGTGACTCAAACTCAGAATCTCCTGCTCTGATACCATGTGAAACAACCGTTGTATTCTAAAAATTTAAAGTGTTAGAGAACGATGTTTATATATATTTATATTTAACAATATCAATAAGTGATATTAATCTTACACCCAATATATCTTTGGATTTAGACATTCTTTTGAGTGTTATTAGTAAAAAAATATGAATGTAATAACACTAGCGTGAAATAATGAGCTATTTGACAAAAAGAGTAGAAGATTTACATTCACCAGTGTGAAATATACAGATAACATTGTTCGTAGAGTTATAGTACAAGTTGTATTTCTCTAAAGAGTTATAATACAAGTTGTATTTCTCTAAAGAGTTATAGTACAAGTCGTATTTCTCTACCAAATATGTACCAACAAGTGAAAGAAAAAGGTTAAATGTATGGAGAAACCCACTCAACAATACGCCGTCTAAAATGGATCGGCAATTTTTATATCATTCGAATGAAAACTACAAGTGAAACTTGTAGTCACGTGGACTGAAGAGGTATTTATATGAATTTGATTTAGTAGGATCATCATTAAAAGTAGTATATTTTTAAATTTAATTCATGCAATAACGTTAAAACAAAAAAAAACTTCGAAATGCTGCTTGGGGGTATAGCATTTATGCATTTTACTATCTTTTATTCTAAAGTGTAGCATCTTGCTCCTTGTAGTTTTATTTAAAAACATGGTGTTAAAAAGAATTAGCAGGATATCAAAGCGTAATAAATGGTATGATAGTTTTTTTTTCTGATGCAATTGTGCTTAGGCGTGTATTGTTGGATGTGGCCCAAAAAATTTATTCAATACGATTCCTAAGAATATAGTCGGTTCAACGGTTGGAATGTATCTGGACATGTTTTTGATTGACGGACGCGATTAAAATATTCTTACATTAGATTATATATATATATATAATGGGGGTCACGGTCTAGAAACATTCTGTTCTTTTACAGAACGTGACAGAGAAAAATCACATCACAAGGAAAACTGCTGTCTATAATTTATATTTGAAAATTAAAATTATAGCAAAATGTACGATTTTATTTTTATATATAATTTAAAATTTGTTATGAGAGCCAAATTTTTTACCGTATTTTTTATTTTGTAAATTTTAATTAATTTTTTAATTAAAAAATAAATAATAACAAAAGTAAAATTTTGTCGTCGACTGCATTACGTTAGCAGTGGCATCGACCGGTCCCACAAGGGACCGCACAATGCAGCCCCTTTTGGGAGAAAAATTCTAAAATGCAACGGGTGCATATGCTGACGTGGCGTCTCAAACTAATCAAATCTTTTTTTTAGGTATATATGTCACATCATAATTATAAAAAAATATTTTTATTATATTTTTTTAAAAAAGAAGAAATATAATTGGCTTGTTATTGATGACGTGGTGCAAGCGTGACACAGTAGACTTCCTCCTCTTGGGGGGATGCACGTAGCAAAAGGAGTTGCACATGGCAGCCCGTGGGGGCTGCCATACCCACGTGGGGTTGGCTGGAGAGCGTCCCTGGACCCTGTGTGGGTACTTCGGAAGTTCGGCCAAATGCAGGTTGAAGCAAAAAAAAAAAAATTATTATTATTATTATTATTATTTTCTGAAAAGATAGAACTATGCTACTATACTATTAATAGCACTACGTAATTGATGCTATTAGATTTTCGACCCTTTGATGAAGTAATGTGCGGTTAGAATGATAGCGGTCATCTAGGGTTGAGTGGATGGTTGGTTGAATAGTATAATCTAACGGGTGGAAATGATCAAAGGGGTAGATCTAACGACGAAAAATTCAATAGCTCCAAGCGCTTAGTAATATCAGTAGCCGAACTCTCTCTCTCTCTCTCTCTCTCTCTCTCTCTCTCTCTCTCTCTCTCTCTCTCTCTCTCTATATATATATATATATATATATATATATATATATATATATATATATATATATATATATATATATATATATATATATATATATATATATATATATATATATATATATATATATATATATATATATATATATATGTTTAATAAAATTCTTTGTAATGTGACTCATTGTTGAAAAAACCGATATATAAAAATCATGTATGACGTTTTGTTTTGTTATATATGATTTTTATACTATTCATTTGCTTATTTATTCATAACTATAAAGTAGTGTATTTGGTTTAATTTTCTGCAATATAATTTTACTTTACTGTTTTAAACACACATAGAATGATCATGAGAACTTAGAATAGTATAATATAGACTTAACACAATTTATAAATTTTTGAGTCACATAAGATTGTTAAGAAAATTATTCTGAACTTTTATTCTTTTCCGCTGTGTTTTGGAATAACATAAAATTTTGGGTCATTTGATGTCATATAAATATATGTGAGATCCACTATATCTAAGAGTAGCCACAGAATCTCAGTCATGTTTTTTATTACTTATGGTATTTTTGTAAATAAAATTAAATTAAAATTAGCAGATAGTAAAGAATGAAATTAAATTTTTAGAAGTAGCCACAATATTCTACAGATAGTAAAGAATGCATAAAGATTTACTGACATTGAATTAAAGTTTAACTATTTATTATAGTCAATAAAATGTTAATTTGACTGGAATAGAACAATGGACTGAATTTCTGGATAATAAGTTTTTTTATACCCATAGGTACATAAATCTCATTATCTGAAATTTGATTTACGTTAGTCTTATTATTAAAGTAGATGAATATTATGTGTGTAGCACCTCTACCCATAAGAAGATAGAATTTATGTAATTTAAAAATTATTGTCTCATAGTATGCGATAAAATTCTATATTTCTCTTATTATTATAACTTCTTCCTCTACCGCATTTCTTAGCGATACTTCTCGCATCCCTATAATTACTAGGGACGCTGATTGGAAAGAGAGTATTCCCCTTACTTTGGATTATATGTATCTTGAGTTGGCTCTGCACGTTAAGCAACCGCCTAAGATAATGGGGCCATTAATTGACTCCATAGCAGGAATCCACGTAGGATAAATGAGAGCGATCCAACCAATTAAGCTTTAAAGTCTAGAGTGTCAAGAAGTATGAGATGATCAATTTTGAAATGTGATAAAGTTAAGAATTACCTAAAGGCTATTGAGGAGCAATTTGTCAGCTCCAATAAAGTTTTTGCAAGCACGCTGATGAAGCGACTTTCAGGCATCAAGTACAATCAAATCAAGGTGTGCGCGAGCATATAATGGAGATTCGGAACATAGTGGCTCAACTACAAACTTTAGAGTTTGAGATCTCTGACGTCTTCTTAGTCCATCTCATTCTAAACTTATTATCGTCTGAGTTTGACCCCTTTAAGATCTCCTACAATACGCATAAGAATGAGTGGTTGATAAATGAATTACTGACCATGTGTGTTGAAGAAGATGAGAGACTTAAACAGTATAAGCCGGAGATCATGACATAATGTGTCAATCTAGCGACTCAGCACAGAAGAGGAAAGACCAAGAATGCCTCCAATTTTAAGAAGTTAGCACAGTTACTAATAAAAATTTTGGCAAGGAAGATCAACACTATTTTTGTAAGAAGAAAGGGTACATAAAAAGGGATTGCTTGAAGTATAAAATTTGACTCGAGAAGAAAGGTATTGAAATTATTTATATTTGTTATGAATCGATCATTTAGTTAATGTTCTTAAAAACACGTAGTAAATTGATTCTGACACTACTGTATAAATCTCAAAACCATGCAGGGCTTTCACAACCTAAAAACGCTGAAGCCAAATGAAAAGATTTTAATTAGTAGAGAAGGGGGGAAAAAAAATCTAAAGTTGAAGCTGTAGGAAACTTTATTTTAGAACTTAGTATTGGTTTTGTACTTGAATCCGAAAATATTCTTTATATTCCCAGATTTTCTTAAAAATTTATTTTCTATTTCTAAACTGAGAAATAAAGGTTTTAAGTTTTTATTTGATAATGAATCTTTTACTATCTTCTCCGATAATGTTATTGTTGGTAATGGTTGCTTGATAGATGATCTGTATAAATTTAATTTGAGTCAATTTTTTAGAATAATTTTAATGTTAATCATAACATTGGTGTTAAAAGAAACATTTTTAAGGAAACTCCTCTTTTTTGTGGCACAAATATTTTTGCTCATATCTCCTTAGAGAGAATAAAGTGATTGGTGAAAGAAAAGATCCTACAAGATCTTGACTTTACCATTTTTTGGTATTGGTATTGACTTTACAAGATCTTTTTCTTTTTCTGAAATTCTTGAAATCATACATACAAATATTCGTGGACATTTTTTCACTCCTTATTTCAATAGTCAAAAATATTTTATTACATTCATTAATGACCATTCAAAATATATATATTTCTATCTCCTATTTAAAAAAGTTGAGGCACTCAATACTTTCAAAGCTTATAATATTGAGGCGTTGAAATAATTAGATAGAAAAATCAAAATTGTGGGGTCCAGTAGATGGGGTAAGTACTATAGAAGATATAAAGATAAATGTCAAATGACAGATCCAAATCGGGCCAAACAAATCTCAAATGATTTATTTAGACTAGATTTGATCCGATTCTTTTTATGTATGATGATTTTTCAGATCGTGCGCATCATTATCATTTGGTGATTGCACTTTATAGTCATATTATTCTAAAAATATAGAATCCTATACCCTTTTTAATCGCAGATCTAAAAACGAGAGCAAAAACGACTTCCTCCACTTTTCACTTTCCATACAAATTATTAAAACATAATCTATCTTCAATTATTTTATAAGATTTTTCTAAATAAAGAAAAAAAATATAAAAATTAGGCGACTTTTAGTACAACAGTACTAACAATTCCAAAAAATCATTTGAGACATAACTAAGTTTCAGCAAAACAAACGGCAGATGTTATGCAACCTTATTTTCAATAATTAATTTTCATCAAAATAAACAACTAAAAAAAGTTGATTTTAGAAAAACTTACACTTCAATACACTTGAGTTTCACCTGCACTTATATTACATCAATGCAAGCGTGCCCTAAATTTGTGTCACTCATCTGAACCTCGAATAGTATTTTTATATTTTAAAATTTAATATTTTATCTCACGTTAGAAACCTAGTGCGACTCGAACCAACTCAAAAGCCATTAGTTTACAAGGCTACTAATGCCACCTATCTTTATGATTTAAGGAATCTAGGAAGGAGGAATGACACAAACTACGGGTGCTATTAATTTTAGAAAAGAAAAAGAAAAAGAAAAAGAAAAACAATAAATGAGAACGTGGGTTAAGTGGGATTTAGAATCTCATAATAAGCGGAGCACGTGCATGATTCAATGCACTTAGCTAAGTATATATTGGGATTGCAGCCAAAAGATTCCGTTCACGCCATCTTAATTAGACTAATTAGGAGTTCTAGAAAAATTTGTATTTTGTATTTAGCCGAAAAAATTTAAATTTGGAGCTCCTCATTCAAATTTATTCACTGTTTAATACAATATCAAAATTTAGATAAAAGCTTTTTAAGATTAGAACAAATTTTTAAAATTTGGATGCAGCGTCACCGTACTGCTTTAATGAGAACTCATTAAGGAGCTTTTCACTAAGTTTCTCATTTTCTAGTTTTTTTATGCTTCGTTTGGGGTTATAGGCAGAGCGCGATAAAAGGTTACAATAAAATAAATATTGAGTTTATTTCTGTATATAATTATACGGGGTTGTTTAGTTAACTGCATTTAAATTTTTTAAATTTTAATTTATTTTAAATTCTTTACTGATTATTATAAAAACTCTTCACAATTATATATATAGAATTCACACTCTATTCTCATACCGATTATTGTATATGTACAATACCCACTTTGATACCGGTTGCTAGGATTTTTGATAAAAATA
This sequence comes from Puya raimondii, assembly GCA_016920855.1. Taxonomy (NCBI): domain Eukaryota; kingdom Viridiplantae; phylum Streptophyta; class Magnoliopsida; order Poales; family Bromeliaceae; genus Puya; species Puya raimondii. The sequence continues at coordinate 64,387,279 of JABWPP010000050.1, read as the reverse complement.
ATTTTTATACCGTAAATTCTTATTCTCAACAAAAACCGAAACCATAAAGTAGAAAAAGTAAAATAATAACTATGGTTAAAATAAAATTTATCAACCAAAAAAAATTACACAGTTTAAATCCTTTTGAACGATCAAAACTTGTAGGATATCTGTACAATGTGGTCATTGAACTCAATTTTGATTCAACTACGTTTGAAAAGTGACACATTTTACACATTCAAAACCTACTCGAGTAATGGATACGAACATTAGGTTAACATTATCAACAAAATCGGTGATATAAGAGTTGTTATAGAGATAAATCCTACTATTGACCCTACTTTACCGTACTCTTAACTATAGGAAAGGTAACAAGAAAATCTACCGCAAACAATAAAAAAATTTACTGAAACTAACAAGAAAAGTTTATAGTAACAACTAACTCTTAAGAAAGCAGTAAATGCTGGAAATAAATGAATTGAAAATTACTGTGGTCTCTTGCTTCACGTGAAAAGATTATTTTTGCAGGCGTGTTTTTCTTATTTATATTCTCGCCTGTCGTTATTGGGTTAATTCCATCGTGGGGGTGTATTCGGCCACTCCCTATTTCATCGGGTTATGTTTCGGCCGTTTTCCCCACGTCTTCCACCGCGTCTCGCCTAAAATCGCCTTTCTGTTTCAGGCGCGCGCTTCTCAAATTCGAGTGCACCACGTGTTGCCTTACGTCTGACTCTTTTAAATTCGTCCAAGCGGCTCAGACTGCTCTACCGCGTGGCGCTATTTTTATGGCGCCAATAGATCCTTCAAGAAAAGGAGTATAAAATATAAATCTCACTTCACGGTGTGTCAGTAGTATTGCTCAAAAAAAAAAATACAAAAACTCATGAACTTTAGCTATTTTGTAAACAAGCGTATGAACTTTCAATTTTGACAAATAAATCTTCTAAGCTTTATCAAATAGTTTAATATACTCTCTCTCTAGTTAATATTACTAATTACGCAATCATTTTTGGCGTATGTATTACATATAGTTTTATAAGCTTCAGAATACAAAAGTTTTATTTTTTAAATTCTAATATGTAAAATAATTGTTCCGAATTCAAATAGCAGTTGAAAGTTAATTAAAGGAAATTTAGCGACAATCGATGAAAGTTTAATTAAAATGATTTTTTTATAAGGTGATAGAAGTTTGGGAGGATATATAAATTAACTTAAAATGTAGAGAAATATATAAATTATTTTTAAATTTTGTAACAATATAACAGTATTTAACCCCCCAAAAAAAAATTTGCACGTGCTTCTCATGAAGCGTAGCTAGTATTTTTGTAGATGAAGTGCTTTAGATCTAACAATCTAATTTTCAAGTGGGAAAAAAAAATTGTGATTCAGTAGATGATTAAGATTGAAATATAGTGTTAATCCAAGAGTCAAAAGATAAAGTAATACTTTTTTGGGATAACTTCAAATACCACCCCTGTGGTTTCGTGCTTTCTCACTTTAGTACCCTGTGGTTTAAAACGTATCACTTTAGTACCCTGTGGTTTGGTTATTCTCTTTTTGTTATCTTTTTGTTAATTTTTTTGTTAAATTAATGAGAAAGTTAAAACTACAGGATAGTAAAGTGAATATTCGATAAACCATAGGTGAGATATTTGAAGTTTTTCTGTATAATTTAACGAAAAAATTAACGAAAAGATAACAAAAAAAGAGAATAATCAAACCATATGGTACTAAAGTGATACGTTTTAAACCACAGGGCACTAAAGTGAGAAAGCACGAAACCACAGGGGTGGTATTTGAAGTTATCCCTTTAAATCTCTCCACTAGTCGACCGTTAGAATGACTTAAGTGAGATATATTTAGAAATTTACCAATGTGGAATGTAGATCTAGCTAAAAAGATTTCGTGAAAAATTTGGGACCAATGGTGCATTAATTTTATCCAAAAATAAATAAATAATATGGATAACTTCAAATATCACTCATGTGGTTTCGTGCTTTCTCACTTTAGTACCCTGTGGTTTAAAACGTATCACTTTAGTACCATGTGGTTTGGTTATTCTTTTTTTGTTATCTTTTCGTTAATTTTTTCGTTAAATTAATGAGAAAGTTAAAACTACAAAATAATAAAGTGAATATTCGATAAACCATAGGTGGAATATTTGAAATTTTTTCTGTATAATTTAACGAAAAAATTAACAAAAAAATAACAAAATAATAATAATAAAGTGATACGTTTTAAACCACAGGGCACTAAAGTGAGAAAGTACGAAATTATAGAGATGATACTTGAAGTTATTCCTAAATAATATGTGATCAACGGGAAAAAAAAAAAAAAAAAAAATACATTTCTTATTTTTTTTTCAATAAAAAGTACATTTGGCCTCTGAGAAAAGCAAAGGGGCATTTGGCGTTCAGATCCCACCTCTGACTACTTTTTTTTTTTTTTTTTTAAAAAAAAATCTCAATAGCTAACTAGGACTCAGAAGGCTCGCCTGGGTTAGGCTTTATTTGATTTTTCGAAATATATTTTTAAAAATAATTTTTTGGGTGAAAAAACATTTCTCGTCCGGTTAGTTTTTAGGGGGAAAAAAATATTTCTTGTCCGGTTAGTTTTTAAAATTTTTATTCAAAAAATTAAACTTATTAAAAGAAATATGTTCTATAAAAAAAAAAATTCCCTGAAAATTAGATTTTTTTATGTTTTTTCAGGAACAAAAACCCTCTGTGCTGTGGGAGTCTTTTGAGGCAGCATTTGAACGCCAAATGCTTCTTAATTAGCATGGAATTGGAACTAACAAAAATAGTATTATTATTAATATTATTACTTTTTCTACGAGGCTCCAATATTTCGTCGAATAAAGACACACTGGAATCGCATCACTGATCTTTTAAGCTGTATTTGGTGAAAGAATAATTAAGACAAAGCATTTTATCCCATATATTCTATCAAACCAATTAAATTTGACATGAATAATATAATTAGATATTTTCTAATTATCTAATTCGTTAAGAGCTATTCGTATCTCTTTCACCAATGAAATAGGACTATTTCATTGTTTGTCGATCTACCATTTGGCTCGTTTTTCGTGCCACACTTTTTTCACTATATTTAGTATTTAAAAAAAATAACCAAACACGAATGAGATTATTTTAGAAAATTTTAAAAAAAGTCAGATCAAACACAAAATTTATTTTATTCCTATATATTCTCAAATATTGAGTTACTACGAGAATATATAAAACTGTCATGATCCAAAGAACGGGTAGAATTCGCTGTTGACCGGTGCTTTGACTCTTGACGCCCGGACTTCACTGACCTCAATCTCCACCGTCGTGGTCGCCAGTTCCCGGGCTTCATTTTGTTTTATTTTAGTTTATTTTATATTTTGGAAGCCTCAACCCGTATCCCGTAAAATACGGGCACGTAGGCTTACCTTGCGCTACACGATTTTGACCCGTTGTAGCACGATCCTTTCCTCGGATATTTTTAGGGGAGGTTGCAAGGGTTTTAACCATAATCTGAGTTTACCTGAGTGCTCGACCTCTCATCCCCTTACTTCTTCTTCTTTTCCATTGTTTTTTTGCGCTGAGTTTGGCTGAATCTCCTAAAGCTTGTTGGGTTTATATTGCGCCACCTTGAAAGCGTGCCGACGGTGTGGAACGTGGACGTTGTATCGCTGAAAGTGATTGTCGGGAAGTCTCGCACGTGGAGGGGCAATCTCGCTAGTTTCTAGGACAGTACTCTGTTCGCCTCGATCCACAGGCCTTTTCTAATCCTTTTTCTCTACAGCATTTACTATTTAATTTCTTCTCTGAGTTTTCAAAACTACAAATTGAATTTTCATATTATTTTAAAACGAAAAGTTTACTAAAAGACTAGAAAGATTTTCCATCAAAAGTTAAATATTTGATGATAGAAAGATCGCGTAGCAGAATCAAAAATTAGATATGGCCCTACTTTTTGTGCTTTTTTTTTTGAATTTCTACATGTTGTACGTAACAACTCCCTGCAATAATAATTAAATTATAATTGGATTATCTCTTATGTGGATTAGTTTATTAAATTATACCCAGTCATCCTTATGTTATTCATTATTTTATATTCTATGACACTCTATTGACTAAGAAGGTAAAATATTATATGATCCACAAGGTGGTAAAATATTAATACATTTTGTCATCATATGATTTATACTTTACCATCTTATCATTTTATAAAATATAGCATTTTGTTACGATAAAATAAAATAAAAACTGTAGATAAGAAAAACACAATATTAGAAACCAGAGGGTGACAAGTGCAAATAGGCTAAGAAATAGGGTGCCTAATTGAAGTTTACCCTAGTATTTATTGCATAGCAAACATTTAACTTTGGATTAGGTAAAAATGAATGGTTGAACTATATATGCCGCATCTTGAATCAGTTATCTAAATTATAAAATTCTAATTAATTTACTTACCTAATCTTATAATATTATTGATTTAATATGTCTCTGGCACAATTTAACAATATTTTTCACTTTTAAAAGTGAATATTTTAAAATTTGATAAAATGTTCTGCTATTTGAGTGAATATTCTACGACTGCACTAATGAAAGACTTTCAAATTCTAACAAATATAAAATTCAATTTTTTGAAGTTCAGATACAAATTTCAAAAAGTGCAACTAATTTATACTATTACCTTTTAAATTACTAGCATGATGTTGAGTTATGTTGCTATTATTCTATTTTTCTAATTTCTTAATCTATCCTAGGAGAAATCATTTGCATTTACCTTTAAATTCTCTTATCCTCTTTGCTGGGCTGATAATGGGCCAGACCAGGCCCATCAAGGCCCATCGAGGACCAACGGGCCGTGAATGTATGTAGAATGAGAATTCACATTTACAGCAGGTGCCTAAACCTGTTAATTCATGTATCATTTCAATTTTAGGGCTGATAAAAGATAATGAGCCAGGTTAATCACATTGATCGCAATCCAGCCGAATCTGGCTTAGTTTCAAATTGAAGCTGCCAAAAGTTAGTTAAATGATATGTTCTGATTTTCTATATGCATTTGGAGTATATGTGTTGGCAAGTAAACTGGTATTCTGTCCATGTGACGGATGCTGGACGGACTAAGTCATAATGGAGGCCCATAGGTGCTGTGTCTGTACACTTCAAATAAAGCGATTACCTGCTCGAACTTTTGAAATAGTGACGCTAATGATTGACGAATGTATAAAAGCAGGTCACCATTGCTCTTTCTCTTCCAAATATGTGCATCAACCTAAACGAGTGAACCGAGTCGACTTAGTAATTAAAATTGAACCTATTCAGCCAAAATGAAGTAACTCTATTGGTATTTTTATTCGGAATGAACGGTGCACCCTAGCTAGTTATGGGACCTTCTTTCAAGGAGAAGGATAACAAAGGAAGAAAGAACAGAAAAGGAGAGGAAACATAAAGCAAGTAGAGAAAAGATTTCATGATTCATCAGGCAAAGGACTTCTTCATGCAAAACTGATATAATCACCACTTTTTTTTGAAATTTAAATATTTGTTGATTTCTTATGCATATTTATTAAAAAGAGAGAGAGCAATAAAGAGAAGTGTCGAAAGGATTCTACCAATAACTGATATATGAGTAGGGCTACTATACTCTTGAGTATAGTAGCCCTACTCATATATATACATACATATATATAGGCTAGAATACTATTAATTAATAGCACAAAGTCATTGGTGCTATTAGATTTTCAACCCATGGATGAAGCGATGTACGGTAAGGATGATAGTGGTCCCCTAGGGTTGAGTGGGTGGTTAGTTGAATAGTATGATCTAACGGGTGAAAATGACCAAAGAGATAGATCTAACGGCAGAAAACTTGGTAGCACCAAGTGCTTGGTGCTATCAATATATATAAGCTGATCTGATGCACCATCAAATGAATTGTGCGCAACCAAAACCTAAAAATTGATAGACTTTTGTATGAGATCAGGTGAGTTTGGATCGACAATAACAACCCTAATTTATAACATAATGAAAATTTTATTAATTAACATAAAGAATTTTGAACTTACAGTGTTTATGTGCCGTAACAATCAGTTAAATTACACTCTAGGGACATTTAATGGAGCTCAAGTTAATTTGCTTTTGTTGCTCTTATTACCCTTTGAAATGAACATATCATGAGTGTCGGATCATTGACACTAACCATTAATCCCCAAAACTCGAACGGTAGAAATATACAATCAATTCACTTAAAGCGTGCAGACACAACGCCCACGAGTCTCGATTGTGACTCGGCTCAATCTGACCTTTTGTCATTTCAAACGTGATTCGATCCAACCCGACTTCTTTAAGCCGGCAATGAGTTCTAAAGAAAGAAGAAAGAAAAATAGAAAGCACTTGTATTTTACGGTGCATACGTGCCCACTTATCGAGTACTATTTAATAGTGGCTACTTTTATTACTATGATGATGATTCTGAGCACAGCACTTTTCCAGCAAGTGGTGTGTACACACAAGCTGGTGAGCTACTGTTTGTGTTGTTCACCAGTTGCAACAGATTGCTGTTGCAATATTAAAAATGGGGCCAGAGCATTGGAATGCTGGCCATTGTGTTGTAACAGCAATAGCTAAAATGGCTTCTGACAAAATTGGTTGGGGAAGCATGAGGCATGTCACTAATAAGGGAATGACACATGGCCATCTCCTGCATGCTCAGTACACCATTGGCACATCACATCACCTGTCCAATCCAAAGTATCAACTTTTATATACTTATCTCAAAGATTTTCATAAATTTTTTTAAAAGTAAAAGTTATACATTAGTAGATGAATGGGAATGCAATCTGGTACAATCACTTCTATAGAAATCGCTATGCACGTTACTAATCTCACCGCTCGGACGGTACGGATTAATTTCGTCACTAATAAGCAGCGTGATCAACTCTATGCGTAGAAATTTCTATGCACGGAGTTGTAGGAAACCCGTACCCTAGATGAATATTATGTCAAAATGTGATTTATATGATTTTTGAAATGAGTATATTATTGGCAGATTCAGAATTATTATGATGCACTGTTGGGAGTGAATCTAGGCAAGTTCACCGTATTAATACTAACTAGATTCCATACATTTTATTCTCATAATAATCAATTCAAATCTAAAAATATCATTAATTTGATCCTTTTTCAAAATTTATTTTTATTTGGAGTCGCGAATTAAGCATCTGGCAGTCTAGAGCTTCTGTTGGATGAAAGCTAAAGCGAGCTTAGATATTACAAAACTAAAGTAAATTCCCTAATTCGATACTTCTGAATCATTGTAGTTAAAACCTGTAAGGAGAAATTCGATGAGAAAGATGCTAAACTTTTTTGGATAATATGTAAAAACCCAATCACGGTCCTAGTCAATCATCTAAATGCCCTTATTTGCAAGCACGCGCGCACATTAATATATACGATATCTGATAAGCCACTTCATTAAAGTAAAACATCGAAGAGATTTTAGTGTTGACTAATACAACTGAGAGTGATTACTCTCCATATATGATTACTCTCCATATAATTAAACTTTCACAAGGACTAATCATATAGTCCTAGTCAATCATCTTAATTTAATGCATAAAAAGATTATTTTGCCTATTCTTAGAAGTATATACGCCTTTTTTTAGTGAAAGTTGAATGACCTCCAAAAGGAAAGCTTTACTATTAAGATGGATTAGATTAAATGCATATAATAATCCATCATAAAACACAATCAACTAGATTAATTATGACCTCCAGTGCACATGTGCATTACCTTCAAATGTGCATAATAATGTGTTGGTCCTAATGCATGTGCAAACCCCAATGATCAATTTAAAGGATCATGTTATAATAATACAAACTTCACATGGAAGGGTGGGTAAAGAGGTTGGTTAATCAAAAACTTTATCATGAGGAGCAAATATCTTAACCAAAATCTAACATAGATAGCATTCGAATCTATACAAATAGCTCCATTTCTTTATCTAATTAATTACCTGATGATCTTGCTTAGCTAGTAACCAAATTTTTTGATAGCTTCTTGCTTAATTAGAGTAAATTAGAACAGGAGGTCTCTCCTTTTCTTAGAGCAAATTAGAGATGTTCAGTAGAGATGTTAAATTTATCTGTCGGTATTAAAATTACAGTTATGAGCTGTTGATCCTAACACCATCCAACATATAGCTAGTCTCACTCTGGGGCATAATTATTTCCCCATTAATTTTTATTTATTGCTCCATTTGTTGCTAGAACTACATTAATTTGGGAAATTATTATGATCACATGGGTCAGCTGATTGTGTAGCAGTGATGCATGTGAATCCAATTCCAATAATTTGATGGGTTCACAAATGTGTACAAGAATAGTACTGGAAGTTCAAAACATTCATGCTAAATTAAGTAAATCAACAGTTTTTTTTAATAGCTTAAGCTAGTAGAGAATGATATTTTTAATATTTACATATTCAACAATTCAGAACCAAGCGAAAGAGATTGTCGCACCTCACTGTAACCAATTTTGGATAGCACAAGGATAAATCTTTTTGTATATAAGAACATTAAATAATATACGTACGTTAGTTACTTATTGTTTGCCGAAGAGAAATAGAAAAGAACTTTTATTAATTAAGAGTTGAAGTGACAAGAGTTGAACCGATCATCCTTAGCATAAGTGACAAAGAACTTTATAGTTGGTACCCGAGATCCCGAATTCAAAGCTTAGTTTATTCACACTTCAAGTTAAGTTTATTTCTAAAAAATTGAACAAAACGGTTGCATACTACTGTTCTCTCTCTCTCAAAAAAAAAAAGAAAAAAAAAAAGAAAAAAGAAAAAAGAAAAAAGAAAAAAGAGTTGAAATGTCAATGAGTGGAGCCTCAAGCATTTCGGCTTAAATTCTTCACTGTGACTTAACCTCTATTAAATATGCTACATTCGGCCGCTTAGCTCAGACTGTAAGTTGGATGCATCGAATTTCACTAACTTTTTGCTGGGAACTGAAGAACTCTAAGAATTTGAGATTTCAACCTAAATCTTCGGATAGTCAAACATCAAGGAGATGTAAAACTATTTAGGCTACCGAAACTTTTACTAAAACTATCTAAGCTACCACTACCTAGGGCTGACAATCCAGCTCGTTATTCGCGAGGCAGCTCTTGCTCAGCTCGAAAATGAGCTCCAGATCGATCGGTCATTTTATAAATAAAAGGAACACGAGCTGGTTTTTAGCCCTTGAATCTACTATTTTGGTCATTGGGTTAAAAATCAACAATGATGCTTACTCCTGAGACCCACCATAATGCATGATCCAAAAATTGCTAGGGTTGATTCAATGGCCAAAAATATTATAGCACCAACACCTTGGTGCTTCTAAAAGCACCCTAGCTGAACTATATTTATTACAGATTTTTATTATTTGAATTTTAGGCCAACCCAAATGTAAAGAGACCTATACTTATAGCACCAACACCTTGGTGCTTCTAAAAGCACCCCAACCGGACTATATATATTACAAATTTTTACTATTTGGATTTTAGGCCCACCCAAATGTAAAAAAACCTATATTTTATGAATTTCAATTATTAGATTAAGATTCATTTTTTCTTAATTTTCTTCTAACATTTCACCTAATACTAGGACGGGCAACCTAACTTGCTATACGCGAGTCAGCTCGTGTTCAGCTCGTTAATACACGAGCCAAACTCGAACTAGATTTTTCAGCTTGATATTTTAACGAGCCAGTTCGTGTTCGACTCATTGACAATCCTATTGCCACCTTTGACTCGAATAAGAAAACTAAATTACTCTACTTGGTGGAAATATAAAAACTTCTAGTATTTCAAAAATCACCTCAATATCTTGAGAAGTTGAGGAGGAAGTTGTCTATGTGTTGAAGGAGAGGTCCCATCTTTGATTACCCGTGCGATATTATATATTATATTACATACTTAATTATTGTATAATATATTTTAAATATATTTTATGTATAAATATAATTTATAATACTAATATATGTAATATGATAATTATTATATATTAATAATATATAATATATAGAATAAGAGAAAATATGTATAATAGTTTTCTATTTATAATTTTTTCTTTGTTTTTCCTTTCTACCAAACAACTGTAACGAAAAATTATTTTTCTTTTCCTACAAACCAAATACTAGAGAGCATAAAATTTATTTTCCTCCGAAATTTTTTTTCCACTGAAATTTTTTTTTCCCAGTTTACGTGGAACCAAACAGCCCCTAAGCTCGAATCAATACAGAAATAGAATCATAATAACTTCAGCTAAATCCCGAAATATGGAGCTAACACTTAGGTTTAAGTATTTTGAGCTATGTGGCTAAGACATAGTAAGTTGCTATACTGTATTATATTTAAACTAATTAGGGCTGTCATACATATAGTCTACAACAAATATGTCTTCTTTCAAATCCATACTTTTCCCCTGAAATGTATTTGTATATTTGTGAACACTCATAGAAAGAAGGCAGTCTACTATGTGACAGTCACACCATATCATATATATTATAACCAATCAAATCTTTTTTTTGGAGAGAAAAGTATAATAGAAATATTTTTCTAAAAAACATGATAGAATGGATAAATTCTATAGAATAAATATGATTGGTTGAAGACGCCACGTCACCTATGTCACTGCTATATTTTAAACTTTTTTCATAGAAAGAGAGAGTGTACAATAAATCAAAAGTATTCTAATCTAAATATCATTTTCTTATTATTTGAGAACTGAAGTGTCACACGTCACATAATTTAAGGATCAAGAGTGTAATTTAGCAAATTAATTTTGATATGCTATTCTTGTATGAAATGGCTAACCGTCACTGTGATAACACAACACTAGTTAAATACTTTGTAACCTCATTGCTATATCTAAGGAACTAATTAAAATTTGACCAATGACCAAATCAAATAGAAATTAAAGGTTTGATATCTCAACTAAAACAAGACCTTTTTCATACAAAATTCACTATTTTGCGATTTTACAAAAGTAGTCCGCTTTTTTATTTTAGAAATTCAACCTAAATTTTTTTTGAATGACCAAATACTCTTATTCTCTCACTCTTTGCTCTCTTTCTCCTTCTGCTTCCTTTCACTCCTCCACCGCCCCACGTCGTCCTCCCCCACCTTGCGCACGAGAGAAAGGACGTGACGAAACTTGACTCGTTTATGGCTGTAGCCATGGCCATTCTCGGCGTTCTACCATGAGGTCGCCATGGTAAAGACGAGAGTGGTATTGCTCAAAGTATCATTGGAGATGGAGACAGAGGTGATGGATGACGATGATTGCTGGTCGAGGATGCTCCTGAAACAGGTTCAGTAGCTGGTTCACGAGCGTGGTCGATGGCTATTAGGTGATGGCGATAGTAAGAGAAACAAATCTGACCGACGACGCAATGTTGCATTTTTTTAAATTAAAATTTACACATTTTAATATTACTGTACTATTTAGCAAGAAAGTTGCACAATTTAATTCATATATTAAATTGTCAAATTGTGCAATATTTTGCTAAATAGTGCAATATATATTTGAATAGTATAACTTTTTTAAAAATAGTACAATATCGCGTCATCGGTCAGATTTTTTCGCTCACTACCGCCAATGCTTCGTCGCCGTCGGCCACACTCACCACGAACATTCTTCCGAAGCATTTTTGACTAGCGATCGTCGCCCTCATCCTCCACCACCTTTGTCTGCATCTCTGGCGAAGCGACAAGCAACCACGACGGCGAGCTAATCAAGTTCATCGTGTTTCTCTCACTCATAAGGCGTTCACTATGCGGACGCGGCAGAGGAGTTAGCGTGGAGGCGACGGGGATGGGACGAGCGCTCGAGACTGCTGCTGGCGATGGAGACATGTCCATAAGGAGAGAGGGAGAAGAAGAGATCGAGTTTTTAAGGCACAAGGGTATTCCGGTCTATTTTTAAATATTTTGGTCCAAATCTGCAAAAATAAAAAAAATAGTCCATTTTTGCAAAAACGAAAGACTAATGGATTTTTTTTACAAAGAAGCCTTAAAACAATAACAATTTCGTGAGTTAGTGAAATTTTACCAAAAATTAAATGATCAATAATCTATAGAAAAGTAAACTTTCGAATTTTTAGCTTTTGCTAGCTTTTAATTAGTAGAGTGTGATTTTCAGTATAAAAAAAAGAAGTTAACTCTGGCTCAAATTAACATTAAGCTCCAGCTGAGCCAAGTAGGCCTTAACTAGCTGCATGTGTAGGTATGCATGTGTAGTGTGTAGGTACTGCATGTATATGTATTTACTAGGAAAAACTTCAAATACCACTCATATAGTTTCGCACTTCTCATCTTAATATCATGTGGTTTAAAGTGTATCACTTTAATATCCTGTGGTTTCGTTTTTCTCTTTTCGTTGTTTCTTTTGTTAATTTTTTCGTTAAATTAGTGAGAAAGTTAAAACCACAGAATAATAAAATAAATATTCGATAAACCAGAGGTGGTTAATTATCTGAAGTTTTTTCTATATTATTTAACGAAAAAATTAACGAAAGGAACAAAAAAAAAAAAAATGAAATCACAGGGTATTAAAGTGATACACTTTAAATTACAGGGTACTAAAATGAGAAAGTGCGAAATCATAAGGGTGGTATTTGAAGTTTTTCTTATTTACTGTGATAAGCAAAGGACTAAGATAATAATAAAGAATTTAGTATTTAATTAATTTGGATGCGACTGAGCTCTCAAGTTGCGGGGTTTTGTAAGGTTTTTCTTTTCCCGTTCATGTGGAGCTTTGTCCTGATTGAAGAAGACAAGAAGAAGAACACAAACTAATAATAATTATAATAAATAATAATAATAATAAAATAAAATTAAAAAAAAAGAAATCCCTTTTATTTCTTTCTGCGAGCATCGTTAATGCTAGGAATAATATGTTATACGTGTCTCGAAATTTGGTTTTCGAATTCGATTTAATTTATTTCTCTGGTTTGCCGACAGTTTCGCATTGCGATAAATTTTGAAAAAAAAATCTGTAAAGGAAAAAAAAAAAAAGTCTGTAGTGGGTAGTGAAGGGTCCGGGCCGATAAGTACGGATCACATCCGATTATAAAGAAATCCGTTAAAGATTTTCTTTCTTCTTTTTTCCCTAGAGGCTAGAAGCGATACAGCGAATTTGTACTTCCACAACATTCTACTCCCTTTTCTCACAGTGAAAGTTCTTTTTTCTTTCGTCAGTGATTTTTTTCCTACAAAAAGTTTTCACGTAAATCCTTGTTTGCCATTTTATTTTGCTACTTTTTGTGGTTTGTCTATTTTGCGATCGCCATTTTTTGTTTCTATCTGTGCGCTCGTCGTAACATAACAATATCTCCATTTATGATTTATATCTATGTCATATATACATGTACTAGTTATACTATTTTATAGATATGTGGTGTTAAACTTAATTTTAAATTATTTTCTACGAGATTAAATTATATGGCATTTTGTTTCATACTATCAAACAAATAGTCATTTGTTTTATATAAAGTTGATTTAAATGTTTGAAATTTTGAATTGAAACCGTTGATCAGATGAAAGGCATCTAATCCTTCATGCAATCTTTTCTACGCTCTCCTTTCATAATTTTGTCCGAACAACATTAATTTGCTCTCGACTTTAACCTAGTTTACGAATATGTTAATTACTTAAACACACCCACTCTGATAATATTTAAAAGCACTTTAACATTGATCTTCATGCCGACGCCGTGAAAATCTGCTGTGAGAAAAAGCATTTTGATGCTTCTCTCGTAACGACTAGCTCGCATAACCAGTTTATATAACGAAAAAAGAAGAACGCTAAAATATTTTTAATTATCAAAATATATAGCTGTGTATTGTCGGTTCGTTAACGCTAATCATTAATTCCAAAAGTTCGAGCTGTTAAAAATATACAATCAATTTACTTAAATTCACAACATGTGTGAAACGAAACCGTGACCTCTGTCTTTAATACCACTTATCGGATCATCTGCGCTAATCATTAATCCCAAAATCTCGAGCGGTTAAAAATACGCAACTAATTTATTTAAAGCGTACAGACACAGCGCCTACGGGTGTCAATTGTGATTCGACCCAACCAGCCTCACGTCACTTCGAACATGACTCAGTCCAACCTGACCTCCCGCCACAGGACAGAATGCTAGCCTCTTTAAGCCTGGTACCAATTGTCGTATTGTTGACGCTAACCATGAATCCCAATTTCACTTTAAAGCATACAAATATAGCGTCTACGGGTCTCTGTTGTGACGCGGCCCAACCAGCCTCACATCACTTCGAACATTACTCAGTCCAACCTAGCCTCACGAAATTTCGATCGTGACTCGGCCCAATCTGACCTTCCGTCACAGGTAAAATGTTAGCCTCTTTAAGCCAACATGTATAAACAACACAGATGCAAACTTAGATTTGAACACTCTACTACAATATGCTATAGCACTAAATCCTCTCTTCTGCAAGGGCCATACCCAATAGTTAACATATTTCAAAGGCAACCACATGCATGCAATAAATATGTCCCTCATTTTGGAGATCTAGCACTCCTAAGCTGTCCTGTGAATCGTGTATAATATAACAAGTGAAGGACTGTTGCTGTTCATTCGGAGTCAACTAATTAATTTGGTGTGTGGTCCATTTTAGTTTAGTGTTCAACTTTTCACACAGGAAGAGACTAGGATTGATGACGAGATTGATTGACATATGCCAACTGTCAACGTACATACAATCAATCGTCGTACAAAGCAGATCCTGCGCACAATGATCAACTTGCGTACATGCATGGCATGTACCATGTGACATCGACAACTTCTTCTTTTTTTTCTTTTTTTTTTTGGCCTTTTCTCACTTGACTCTTCTTGTATTTTCCAAAAACATCGTGTCTATATTTTTAGACTGATGTGGATCTGAACTAGGCCAGGACGTATAATGCTCTCAGATTATTTCATATTATTATGTATTATTATGCATTATTAATGTTGAGAATATTAGTCATATACTGGTTATAAATAAGAGTCTTGACATGCATATAATGTGAGAGATTTTTCTACCTATTAATTTAAATTTTTGGGTTGGACAGCCTGTGATATTAGAACTTGACTCACATCTCCCTCGCAGGTTAGTTTCATTTGATTCAACCTTGTTACAGCCAAGTTCGTATCTTTTTGTACTGGTGTACTAAGATCGTGCCATGTGCGCAAAGCCTAGCGCATGCTAGGACGCATGTTAAGAATATTAGTACCATATTATTAATTCTATTTCAGGTACAAGTTTCAATACAGTGGCGAATCTAAAAAAAAATTAGGAGGTCAAATAAAAAATAAAAAATAAAAAATAAATATAAAAAACATACGAAAATTATTAAATATAATTGTTTAGAAATATTGAGTAAAAAGGAAACATGTATCATTTTGAATTATAATTATTTTCACGTATTTTTATATTTTAGAAATGATGCATGATAACATCATTAGATAGGATTAACTTTGTACTCCAACCACTATTGTTTTGAAAGAAGTGTAAAATATTTTACATTTTAATAGGTTCTTTTTTTTATTTGAATTCGAGTTTATAATACTGGAAAAGATGCCGCATGGGAGCAAAAGACGGCTTTACTTATTTATTAAAATAAAATAGGATCAATTAGTCAATAAAATAAAGTTAAATATAAAATAGACCCTACTTTAAGAGATGTTGGGACATTTTTGCAGAGGAATAAGTGGGGTGAATTGACCCCATTCCCCCTAAGCTAGATCCACCAATGAATCTGTATGTAACGTGATCAGGATGTGTTTTTCATGTGAGATCCTAGCTAGTCCTATATATAAGATATAATAGGGCAAAACTCTTAATCCAGTTTAAGCATTTTGGACGGTGGCTAGGCCCAAGAGGGTAAGAGAGTTAAGCGTGCTAGGACGGGAATAGTCCTAGGATGGGTGACCCCTTGGAAAGTTGGGGTGTCACAGTTGGTATCAGAGCCAATTACCAGCCAAAAATGTGAGATGAGTCTCGACTGAGCAGGATTATACAGCAGGGAGAGCGAGACTCTCATGCTGTTGGTTGTTGTGGGTGGAGCGCGGCTCACCACAAGGTCGATTTAGGCTAGCGAGACGAGTCTCACATCGCCTGGTACTTGTGAGTCTGAGCCTAACGAGGATGTCAGGATTTAAAGGGGGGAGAATGTGATACCCCAGGTAGTCCTATATATAAGATATAATAGGGCTAAACTCTTAACACAGCTTAAGCATTTTGGGCGGTGGCTAGGCCCAAGAGGTTAAGAGAGTAAAGCGTGCTAGGACGGGAGTAGTCCTAGGATGAGTGACCCATTGGGAAGTTAGGGCGTCACAGTTGGGCTTAGGCCGCCGGCGGGGCCCGCAACGGTCCGCACCCCGAGCCAACTGGGCGCGCTGGCGCCCCCCCGAATGGGGGCCCGCTGTGGCGGCGCGCGCCGCTTCCCCGGCCGCGTAGGCGGCGGTCTCGGAGGCGGGGTCGACCGCCCGGTGGGCGCGCTGGCGGCCCCCCGAAAGGGGGCGCGCTATTATATATGAGATATAATAGGGCTAAACTCTTAATCCGGCTTAAACATTTTGGGCGGTGGCTAGCCCAAGAGGTTGAGAGAGTTAAGCGTGTTAGGACAGGAGTAGTCTTAGGATGGGTGACCCCCTGGGAAGTTGGGGCGTCACGGTTGGTATCAGAGCCAATTACCAGCCGGAAGTGTGAGACTCGTCTCGGCTAAGCCAGGATTGTACAGCGAGAGCGAGGCTCTCATACTGTTGACTGTTGTGAGTGGAGCGCAGCTCACCACAAGGTCAGTTCAGGCTAGCGAGACGAGTCTCACATCGCCTGGTACTTGAGTCTGAGCCTGACGAGGACGTCAGGGCTTAAAAGGGGGAAGATTGTGAGACCCAAAGTAGTCCTATATATGAGATATAATAGGGCTAAACTCTTAATCCGGCTTAAATATTTTGGGCGGTGGCTAGGCCCAATAGGTTGAGAGAGTTAAGCATGCTAGGACGGGAGTAGTCCTATGATGGGTGACCCCCCGGGAAGTTGGGGCGTCATATCCTAGGACTACTCCCGTCCTAGCACGCTTAACTCTCTCAACCTATTGGGCCTAGCCACCGCCCAAAATGCTTAAGCCGGGTTAAGAGTTTAGCCCTCTCATATATAGGACTAGCTGGGATCTCACATTCTCCCACCCTTTAAGCCCTGACAGGCTCACAAGTATCAGGCGATGTGAGAGTCGTCTCGCTAGTCTAAACTGACATTGTGGTGAGCCGCGCTCCACCCACAACAGTCAACAGTATGAGAGCCTCGCTCTCCCCGCTGTACAATTCTGGCTCAGCCGAGACTCATCTCACACTTTCGGCTGGTAATTGGCTCTGATACCAACTATGACGCTCCAACTTCCCAGGGGTCACCCATCCTAGGAATACTCTCGTCCTAGCACGCTTAACTCTCTTAACCTCTTGGGCCTAGCCACCGCCCAAAATACTTAAGCCGGGTTAAGAGTTTAGCCCTATTATATATTATATATAGGACTATATGAGGTATCACATTTCGTATCAAATATACTAAATAAAATATTTATATCTCGAAACAAGGTTCCCATATTTTAGCGGGTTCATGATCTTATTAAGCTAGGGTTAAAAAATACAAATAGTCTTTAAAGCTTTCGTTAAAATTATCTAACTTCTTTTATAAATGACAAAATAATAGCATTTAACCACCAAAATTCTAATATTTGCGCATATAAAAGAACGATCATGCGGCAGTGATTTTGGAGCTAGTAAACCAAGGGATGAGACTCAAGATCTAAGAGGCTTTTTGGTCGCATATAATTGCAACTGCCCACTGGATTTAACCATATATAAATTTAAATATGATGTTTGGTTTGATGCATCAGAATTCAACTAATGCATACTAAATATGTCTCGAGTTCTTAATTTGGAATATTTTTTAACCCTATTTTATTTTGATTGAGCAGTTTAGTTAAGTTAGAACTATTCCTAATTTTATTAAAGTTTTACCTAATTGTATTGGTTTTAGTTATTAATATAAATATATCTTTCTTTCGTGAATTGGTCCGGTATATGAGACAGAGTATTGGGTGTATTTTAGAAATTAGAGTTTTGTGAGAAAAACATCCTTTTGTGCTTTATTTTGCTTATAACTAAAGTATTCGCTCTGTTTCGCCTGTGGATGTAAGCTAGTAATCGAACCATATAAATTATTTGTGTGCTTTATTTTTTTTTTTTCTTTTTTGATTATCTTTTAGTAATTTTGCACTTAACAAATTAGATCGTTTTGGCTTTTGCTGTAACATTACAGTTGGAACTATACAAAAAATCTCAATTGTAATAGTTGAAACTATTCTCAAATTTATTACAAGTTCAACTATAGCACTTGGAGTAAGTAATTTTAAACAAGAAACAAAGTTACCTACCTAATTACCTTTTAAATGAAAAAAATATTTTTTTTCTTCTTCATTGATAGTAATCTTACAATCTTATATATAAAGTGATAAAATTTGTAAATACAATTCTCAAACTGCATTAACTATATATATAAATTATTTATAATTGCAGTGCTTTCTATTACTGCTGCTATTTTTTTCATTATATATATTTTCAATAATACTATATTTTCAATTACATCAAAAATTCGGGATTTATACATGCATATTCCACTTCAAATAGTCCAATTTACCAAGCATTTAACCTCAGCAATTACTCTCTTCTTAAAAATAACATTGCGTTTATTTCTTTTAGAAATAAACTTAGTTGGAAATGTGAATCAACTAGGATTCGAACTGGGACCTCGGGTACCAACCATCAAGCCCTTTGCCACTTGCGCTAGGGACGGTCGGTTATATGAAAGGAGAATTAATCTAACTTTTCTCCTATTTTTACACCTAGTTTTGACACCAAGACGAGTACGAATCCAAAAAAGATACAGGCATCAAAGAGAGCTTTGACATAAGATTCGAACTTTAGTAGACAACTATATTGAAGGCCATTTCAGATAGTAACTTCAACAAAAGAACTTAAGCTTTGTTAACATAGGACATGCTAAAAGTCATCTCGAATAGTAAGTGCTCCAAGAATTCGAATAATAGATCCCCATGAATCCGCAAATAGGTAAAGATTTGGGAACGGTTTCGATAATGGGGAGCAAATATCTTACGAAAATTGCCTTTGCCATGTGCACCTTCTCGAAAGCCATTTTCATGATATAAACAGGTACTAAAGCTCAATCTCAGACAGGATTAACAGCTGAGATCTGAGAGGCCAAACATTTGCATTCGGCTAGTACTCGAAGTCTCAAGACTATTCCTCGAGCGAGGCCAACCCGCTTCAGACGGTTTGCTCTTCGGTTCGCACTTGAGACGTAGTCAGATCAGCCTTCAGTCAGAGTGACATGAAGGGTTGGGCCAGTTAGAACACGTCACGTGATGATCTACTTTTTTTAAAATTTTACCGTAACAATGGCAATGTTTGATTCACAAAATTTAAAATTTTCACAAATAGATTAGCTTTTCAAGAATTACTATCCTAAAATTGAATTTCAACATCATAGAAATATTTTTGTTTGATAAATTATATTATTTCAATGTTGGATATAACATAAGAAATAAATGGATTATATCAATAAATTTACTATAATATGCTTATTAATAGAGATTGATATTATGTTTATTTCTAAAAGAAATAAACGAAGCGAGTAGCATGCTACCTTTCTCTTAAAAAAAAATAAAATAGAGATTGATATTATCTAACATTCTATGTCAAATAGTATGATAAATATTAAAATTGAAAGAAGTAATTTTGTTAACTGAAATTACACTAACATAGAAAAAAAGAGGCTGGTTTTGAATCCTCGTATTTTGTGGAATTAGAAAATGTCATAATAATTATAAATTTATGACATGTTAGATTCTGGAGGTTGTTGGCTTAAAGGGACCAGCATTTTGCCATGTGGCGAGTAGGGATGTCAATGGGTCGGGTTTGGGTCGGGTTTTTCAAAATCCGAACCCGAACCCGACAATTAAACTAAAACCCGAACCCGGACCCGAACCCGGCGGGTTTTAAAAAACCGTACCCATGCCCGACCCGACAAAAAACCCGGTACCCGTACCCGAAACCCGAACCCGACGGTCGGGGGGCGACGAAGGAGAGGGGGTCGGGGGACGGGCGAGGTGGGCAGCGAGGTCGGGGGAGGCGAAGACGTAGTTGACTCGACGACGGCCTTGAAGAGGAGAGGGCGGCCTGGCGGCAGAGGGGTAGAGGAAGAGGAGTTAGCAGGCGGCGGCGACGAGGGGAGGCGGCGGCGACGAGGGGGAGGAGGGGTGGGGGGGGGAGGAGGGGGAGGAGGTCGGGCCCATATTCGAACGGCGAGGTGGGCCATGGGCGGTGAGGTCGGGGGAGGCGGCTGGGGAGGAGAGGAAGTGGAGGGGGAGGCGGCTGGGGAGGAGAGGAAGTGGAGGGGGAGGCTGAGGGGTTAGGTTTGAAATTTTAACCGTTGGATCTGGATCCAACGGCTAAAATACTATTAAATATTTTATATATTATATAAATAACTAAATAATATATATATATATATAATATTTGTTCGGGTTCGGGTTCGGGTTCGGGTACATACAAATCCATACCCGTACCCATACCCGTCGGGTTTTCATTTTCAAAACCCATACCCGAATCCATATCCATTTAGTTCGGGTAAACCCGCCCCATTCGGGTTCGGGTTCGGGTAATTTTTCGGGTACCCATACCCATTGACATCCCTAGTGGCGAGAGGTCAGGTTGGGTCAAATCATGTTCGGAATGGCGAGAGGCTGGTTGGACCTAGTCACAATCGAGACCCATGGGTACTGTGTCTGTATGCCTTAAGTGGATTAGTTGTATATTTCTAACAGCTTGAGCTTTTGGACTACTTTGTATACTCAAAATTTAGTTATAGATACATTTAATTTATCTTTTGTGAAACATATATATCACCAAATTATAAGCATTGGATACTAATTAAATACTATAAAATGTAGGTGATGAATTTCATTAATTATATCTCAAAGGGAAAAAAAAAGAAAAAAAAAAGGACATGTACTTTGCTCTTCCAAGTTAAGAGCACAAGATGTTGGAGCTACCCATGTAGGAAAGAGTGCCAAGTAGGGATGCAAACGGGGCGGATCTGGGGGCGGGAGCCCCGCCCCGCCTCCCGCCCCGATTAGTAAAACCCGCCCCGCCTCCCGCCCCGAATCCGTGACGGGTTAAAAATAGGTATCCCATGATCCGCCCCGCCTCATAACCCGCCTCCCGCCGGCGCCCCGAATCCGCCCCGCCAAAGAGTATTTGTTTTACAAATTTTAATATTATTAACATTTTGTAAATATAAATTAACAAAAATTTTAATATTAATTGATAATATTATCAAGTTTTATATAAATAACAGTATCAACTATAAAAATAAAAAATATCACTCACAATTCGCAATAAAATTCAAAAAATTTAAATACATACATATGGCAAAAAAATCTACTAGAATTACAATAATTTGTCAACAACATAAAAAATGTTATACACTAATACACTATCATGCAAAAAAAGCAAAATATTCAAATAACAAAAAACACTCTCCAAAATCACAAGTTTATACAACAACAGCATAGTAAAGTGTTTTTTAAAACATAATTCACAACAATCAAGTCTAGCAAAACTATTACAACAATATTGCAAAGTCCAAATCCATCATAGCCACGATAAAGTCTAACCAGTAGATAATAACACATAAATAAAAAGAAGTTTACAACAATAAAATGATTGATAATAAAATATGTAAACTCCATCACTTTGCCACTTTCCATGCGATAAAAAAACATCATTCCACGGCCGCAGTTTCCTAATGCACATACCAAATTAACAAAAGAAATGTAAAGGCACAATATTATAAGTAACATAAAAATTGAATTTAATGTAAAAAATAAAAAAAAAATCACATACCTCATTCTCGACATCATAACTGTCATCAAGTTTGCCAAACTTAGAAGAACTTGTCTCATCCGAAGAAGATGCTTAAAAAACAAGAAAAAAAATTGATTTATAGTTAGAAAAATTATTAAACATCATATATTAAAGCTAATATTGATATATGTATGATTTACCTTCTAATTCAGCCCACAACCAATTTCTTGCACACATTAGAGCTTCTAGAGTTTCAGAAGTGAGCCTGTTCCTGTTTGGATTCACAATTCTACCACCAATACTAAATGCAGATTCTGAAGCTACTGTTGATACTGGAATGGCAAGAATATCTCTTGCAATCAATTGTAATGTAGGATACTTGAGTCCATTATTTCTCCACCATCCCAAAATATCAAAATCTTCCATTCTTGGCAATATATCTTCCTCAAAATACATGTCTAATTCTGACTTCACTAATGTATTAGTTTTTCTTTTAATGGCAGCAAGAGTATCAAATTTTTTTAAAAAATTTGAAGTGCTAGATGTATTGGATATAGAAGTTTCTGCCACAATTGAAGATGATGTTTGAAATGAATCCGATTGGCTTATCTCACTTCTACTTCGACTTTGGTACTCTCGAAGTAAACTATAACATATGTCACGAATTCTTTGAACTTCATCACTTGCATTTTCATGAATTTCATTATAAGCAACTTCTAACATTGTTAATTTATATCTAGGATCGAGTACACACGCAACTCCCATAATTCCATGAATCACTGACCAATACTTGTTAAACTTTACCAACATCTTTTCCGCCATTGATCTCACTAGATTACTTGAATCTAGTGAGTCAATCCATTCATGCAAGTTTGATAGAATACTACAAATATAAGGAAAATATTGATTCGCCGTTGGATACTTAGTCCCTGAGAAAAGCGATGTAACACTATAAAAGATCTCCAATTTGCCACATATTTCTTTGGCTCTACTCCAATCCTCCTCTGTTGGCAAACATTTATAGTTAGAATCACGTAGCCTTAACCGAGGGAAGACATCTTTATATATCAAAGCTGTCTCTAACATAATATAAGTAGAATTCCATCGAGTTTTGCAATCAAGAGCTAACTTTTTACCATTTTCAAACCCCTCTTGTTTTGCTAGCTCTTCAAATTTCTCTACTCGTTTTGGTGTTGCTGTCCAAAAAGCTACACTTTCTCGGATTTTCTCAATGCCATCACCAATAACTTCCAATCCATCTTTAACAATGAGATTAAGAATGTGAGCACAACATCTCATATGAAAAAATTTTCCTTGCATTATTAGAGAACTAGGAAGCAAAGAGTCTTTCAAAATTTCATCAACAAATCATTACTAGTACAGTTGTCCACAGTAACAGTACTAATCTTTGTCTCAATTTTCCAAGTGATTAAACAATCTTTCAAGACATTTGAAAGTATCTCAGCAGTGTGTGGGCAAGGAACATAAGCAAACCTATAATTTGTACAAAATATATTAGTAGATTATGCTAGTTTATAAGATAAAATAGATAGAAATATAATATGCACATGAAAAATAGTAAATTGAGTGTGCAAAAGAAAATAGAATATATCCAAACAATAAATATTGTAAAAAAGCAAGTAGATTATGCAAGAAATAAAGTACTTAATTACCTTAATATTCGATTTTGAATGAGCCAAGAATCATCAATCCAATGAGCTGTGACGGCCATAAATCCTTTCTTTTGATTGCTAGCGGTCCACATATCAGTGGTTATAGCAATTCGGCTTCTATTCCTTTCTAACAACTTCATAGTTTTTTGCTTCTCAACATCATAAATCTTTAAAATGTCACTCTTTAATGTTGTTCTTGAAACCATCTTAAAAGCAGGTTGAAGACTATGACATAATTCTCTAAAGCCATGATATTCAACAAAACAAAGAGGCAACTCATGTAAAATGATCATATTGGCAACTTTCCTTCTACAAACTTCTTGGTCAAATGTATAATTAGTTATCTTGAGTTTTCCATCCCTCTCATCAATTTTCAATCTTTTTTGATTTTGCATTGCATATTGGATGTCTTGATGTTTCCTCTTCAAGCATCTACCATAATGGTCATGTAAATGTCTTGTTCCTTTTTTCCCATCACCTACAAGATATGCTTTACAATAATTGCAAACTGCTTTAATCTCTCCATTAATCTTCTTTTTCTTAGAATGTTCCCACATTTTTTATGTTAATTTTCTTGCTCCAATTACATCTTCACCAGATCGATCAGATTGACTTCCAGATTCAACTGGAGTTGGATTAGAATCTACTTGAATTGGCAACGGTGTAGAAGCCGATGTTCCTCCTTTTGAACGATTTGTTGCTGCTTCACCAGTTGTAGAATGTGTAGGAGGAACACTTGATTGTGCTTGTTGAGACATTCTTTTGAATAGCAAAAAAAAAAAAAATAAAATTTTAAAACCCTTCACAAATCCATATGTATTTTTATATTAGTGGAATGATTACAAACAAATAAAAAAGAGTAATCACTGTTTAATTTCTCACTTTTTGGATATCCAAAATTACTCATAAAACCTCAGTTTACTGAGAAAGTAAAGGCACAATTTGCGAAGGAGAAACTTGCCTTAGTTGCCTATATGTACATTCATTGATGAGAGAATATTACTTACTCCTACCCACATGACCACAACAATGATGTAATGTAGGTATAATAACCCTTGAATGTTCTGGTGAATGAGATTAATTTGCCACACTACTGTTTGTAAGGTTTAGAATACGTGTGTTGAAGTCGTTGAGGGTACGGTACTCGTAGACGGAGGTAAAGAAGAAGATGGAGGCGAGGGAAAGGGGCGACCGGCGGAGGCGAGGGAAAGGGCGGCGACCGGCGGAGGCGAGGGAAAGGAAAAGGACGGCGGCGGCGGGCGGAAGCGAGGGAAAGAGCGGCGGGCCGGCGACGGCGGCGGCCGATTGTGTAAGGGGAGAGGGAGGAGGGTCGGTCGGTGACTCGGTGTGGACTGTAGAGGGGTTGTGAGAGTGGCTGTGGGACTCACACAGACAGAGAGAGATCAGAGATGGATTTTAGGGTTTGCAAAATGATCTATATGACTATATATATATAGTTGGGTGTTTTGTAAATTTATTATTTTTCAGGGGTATTTTTAAAAAATACAGAATTAGTTTTCGGGGCGGATTCGGGGCGGATTCGGGGCGGAGTCGGGGCGGGGCGGATTCGGGGCGGATCAAAAATTTTCCCGTTTCCTGCCCCGAATCCGCCTCGGATCATAAAAACTGCCCCGTTTCCTGCCCCGAATCCGTTTATTTCCTCCCGTTTACTGCCCCATTCGGGGCGGGTCGGGGCGGAGCTCCACCAACCCGAATCCATTTGCATCCCTAGTGCCAAGGAAGATGTGTGTAAGGGACTTGTGTCTCCACATTGTGTGTACAACAAACTTACCATTTTCTCTTCAAATTTCTCTCATGAGAGAATACAAAATTTGTTTCTTTCTTTCACTTTTCTATTTCCTTTTTGTCAGTTGTCACTGTTTACCCCCAAACTGAAGTAAATAACCAACCCATGGAAGTGTACTATGCAAGAGGCCACTCTTTACCTTTACTCCAAATACTAGGAAAATGTGGATATGCATATGCTCTCTCTCTCTCTCTCTCTTTATTCACCCACCACCTTTTTTTTTTACTTTAACCTGCACTTTCCTCTGTCCTTATTTAACTATTTATTTGAGTAAAAAGAAAAAGCCCTAATTCAATATAATCCCTAACTAAAAAAGTATCATTAGAGATCAAACTCCAAATATCCCTGATACCAAATAAGTAAATGAAATTTGTATGCAAATGTGCAATTAAATAGCTCAATATAAAAAATTAAGTATTAAATAATTATGTTGAGCTGAAAGCAGAGAAAATTGGTTGACACATGCATGAGCATTCTAAACTTCGCAGAAATCTAACAAACATAGAAGAAAAATGAGACATCTGAAAAAAAAAAAGAAGGAATATCAAGAACTTAACTAACTCAACGGCGGACTTAGGCTACAATGATATGTTAATAACTAAATATTTTAATCAATGGCGGATTTTAAATTTGAAATTTAAAATTTAAAATTTAAAATTTTAAACTAAAATATCAATTTTTAACTTTTTGTTGAAATTTAAAGTTTAAAATTTAAATTCAAATTCAAAATTTAACTTTTATATTGTTTTAAAATAAAATTTGGTAAAAAATTATTATTTGCAAACATCAAAATTTTTTTGTCAAATAATTTTACAAAATCACTTCAGAAAAATTACTTTTCATCTAAAATCAGCGAAATACTATACAGCTTTTAATCAAAATTAATCCAGCAATTTTTTTTTTTTTTCAGAATATAGACCAAACAGGCCTTAAGCCTTAAGTGAGATAAAACAAAAGTCAATTAGAAAATAGAAAATAAAAAGAAAGGGGGTGATTTTAGCAAAGCAGTAATAAGGGAAAGAGACTAGGGCAAAAAGGAAATGTGAAACCAAAGCATGGTAACCCTTATCCCCTGTTTCTTTATATATATATATAGTATTAAAACACCCCATTTGCCTCCTTCGATATGTTATTATTACCACTGAGCTCACTTGAGTCTACAGTACTTTTCTTTTTTTCGTCAGAGTGAGAAGGGGGCCAACTCTTTGGATTTTTTGTTTTTTTTGTTTTTGGCTTTGCAATAACACAGAAGTTGTAATGAGAAAGGATGTAAGTGCTTCTTGATATTGGATCTCTTTGTTTTTTTTTTTTAAAATTTTTAGTTTTCATTTTCACCATCCAAACCTTCTTTAAATGAATATAATGCTCTAAAATTTTTGGTTTTCCCATTGCCTGATTGGTTCAATCTTTGAAAATTGTAATTGTTGTTTTTTTTTTGTTCCTGTGTTCTTCATATTTTGGTCAGATCTGAGATTAGAAATATTTGGTTTCAGAAAAATATAAGAGATGCTATTTTATTGATTTAAACAGCAAGTTGAAGATCTCAATTTGTGCAGAGGAAAATTGCAGATCTAGAATAGTTATGGGAGAAAGTGAATGTGAGATTCCTGGATATTCTTCTTTCTTGAGTTTACAGATGCTGTTGCATTTCAAAGATTTGGGTTCATAGAGATATCTTATATTCTGTTTGTAGGCCCCCAAAGTTTTTTTTTTAAAATTTAATTTATTTTATTTTTGCATTTTCTTGGAGAGACTCTTCCTTAGTTCCTTTTGAATTTCTTCCAATATTGATTTATTGGGCTGATATTTTCTTTTAGTTCTTGTAATTGCATATTATTATTTTTTCCTCTCAAAGGAATCCATTTTATATTGGGTTAAATATTGGATTGTTTCCATCTTCTTAAAATCAATCCCATAACCAACTGTGTAATGCTAATTTTCTGCATTTTTTTTCGCTGAATTCGCTTTTCTTCCTCTTCAATTTGTTTAGAAGTGCTTCTCTTCCCTTGCTTCAGTATTTCGCAGTGAGGCAGGCAGTATTTCCTGCTGGAAAACAAATATAAACTTTTTAAAAAAAAACTTTGGAGATCGGGAAATTTACACTAGACATATTCTGATTCCTGTTAGTTGAAGATGCAAATCATTTTGCTCGTGAAAATGCAGTGCTTTCCTCATCATGTCGAAACAATCACATACTGAAATACAAAGTTTCGTTCGTTAATCCTCAGTTCATTTCTATGAATTTCTTTACATCTTTTGGATAATTTGTTGGTTTGGAATAATATTTCTTACTTATCCTGAATTAGAACGCAAGCAATCGCCATGCTTATTACACCCCAATAGTTTGAATTCGGATGGCGCGACAAAGTGGATGGCTCTATATTGACTGGTATACTAGTGTTAACATTTTAGCTCTTAAGCGTTAAATCGAATGTGTTCAAGCCGCCCCAAGTTACTAAGCAAGAGTATTAGGGGTGCGACATCCTCCCCGCTAGATTGAAAGTAACAATCAATCGGTACTCTTGATGACTTTTGAGCACACTACAAATGTTTAAGCCCATGTCGGTAATGCTACTATGTTAGCCTACATGTAGAAATCTTCTCATGCCGCTGTTTGGAGTTTTATGTTCATAGTTTTGTAAAGTTGTTAAAAATTCTGAGACCTTATCTGAAATAAAATGCAATTTGAAATGGTTTAGAAAATTTTGATTTTACAGCATAGCCTATCATTACTTCTGGTTTCTGTACCTCTCTATAAGAGCTAAATGGTGTTCAAGACCTTTTTAACTGAATATTCTGTGACGCAATCCGTTAGTTGAAAATTACTCTATGACATTTTTGGCTGATGCCAGTAAGTTCTGGTTGAACTTGACAGAATTTTCGGAAATGAAATATGATGAAAGGTTAGGCAATAAACCAAAATTTCGAAACTTTAGGTACTAATTTCAGAATGCTCCATTATTTCAGGTTAGGTCCATGCATGCTTGTTCTTAAAATTCATTGGCTGATTGTCTTCGACATAGTTTGAAATCTTCAAAGAATGTTAAGTAGGCCTTCTTTTTCTTTTCTTTTTGTCTTTGCAGAGAGTTGTCATGGCTTGAATGAATTGAAATCCCGAACATTCGGAGAGCTGGGCTATATATGAAGATGGATATATGGAGCTTCAGCAGGAAAGCTCCAACGCTGGGGCGTTATCCGCCACACCCTCGAGAAATCTTTCGTCTTCATCGTCAGCATTCTTCTCAGCAAATCAGTCCCCTTTCTTCTCTCCAAGGTCACCATCAATACATGCCTCTGAAACCATCCGTCAGCACGCAACAAGCTCGTCCAATGGCGTTGCTCTGAGAGTCGATCATCTCGTTTCCACTGCTCTTACTAAACAATGTGAATCGTTATCCAATATAAAATTTCTAGCTTCTGATGTTTCTCCTGCTCCGAGTTTCTGCACTTCCAGTAATTTTGGCACTCCAAGCACAGTTTATAACAATTCCTGCTTGGTTTCCTCCTTTAATGGTGCTGGTAATGGCAGTTCATCTAATAACAGCCAAGGAACTAGTAATGGTTACGTTGCTCGCAGAGAGAAGCAAAAGCGATCAGCGAGAAGCCACGGAAAGCTTTCATTGGCTCGATCTTCAGCTTCAGTTTCTTCCACTAACAGGCTTAGGAGCTGTGATGTATATATAGGATTTCATGGTCGTAAGCCTTCTTTGCTTCGATTTGCCAACTGGCTTCGTGCGGAGTTGGAGATACATGGAATTAGCTGTTTCGCATCTGATAGAGCTCACTGTAGGAACTCTCGCAGCCTCAACACAGTGGGGAGAATAATGAATGCTTCTTCCTTTGGAGTGGTGATAGTAACGAAGAAGTCCTTCGGAAATCCTTACAGTTTAGAAGAGCTCAGAGATTTCTTCGGAAAGAAGAATTTAATTCCTATATACTTCGAGCTGGGCGCTGGCGATTGTCTTACGAGAGATATAATAGAGAAGAGGGGGGAGCTGTGGGAAAAACATGGTGGTGAATTGTGGATGCTGTATGGTGGTTTAGAGAGAGAGTGGAGAGAAGCAGTTGATGGGCTTTTACGGGTATCGGAATGGCAATTAGAAGCAAATGATGGTAATTGGAGGGATTGTATACTACAAGCCGTAGTTCTCTTAGCTACAAGATTGGGAAGGAGGAGTGTGGTTGATAGAGTAAATAGGGGGAGGGAAAGAGCGGAAAAGGACGAATTTCCTTTTCCTCGAAACGAATTGTTTGTTGGGCGGAAGAAAGAACTCTCAGAATTGGAGCTCATTTTGTTTGGTGATGTAAGTGGGGATGGAGAGAGAGAATATTTCGAGCTCAAAACAAGGCATAGACGAAAGAGTCTATCAATTGGATGGTCTGGAAGCTATCACGAAAAAAATATTAATAAAAAGGAGAAACTGCCAGAAATTGGAGACAAAGGAAAGGAAGTTGTTTTGTGGAAGGAGTCCGAGAAGGAAATTGAGATGCAAAGGATGGATAGTCCACAAAGGCAACGCCGCCAACTAAGAGGCAAGAATGGAGGGCGGCACGGTAAAAAGAAAGGGTTATCAAAGATTCTCTATGGAAAGGGTATTGCTTGTGTGTCAGGCGAGTCAGGGATCGGTAAAACGGAGTTGGTTTTAGAATATGCTTACAGATTTTCTCAAAGATACAAGATGGTCTTTTGGGTGGGAGGGGAAAGTCGATATATTCGGCAAATTTTTTTGGCTCTACGTTCTTTATTAGAAGTTGATCTCAGCATCGAAAACCATTATCACGAGAAAGGAAAAATCAGGTCCTTTGAGGAGCAAGAGGAAGACGCGATTGCCCAAGTAAGGAAGGAACTATCACGAGACATCCCTTATTTAGTTATCATCGACAATTTAGAAAGCGAAAAGGACTGGTGGGACCGAAAGGTTATAATGGATCTTCTTCCATCCTTTAGTGGAGAAACCCACTTCATAATAACCACACGTCTTTCTCGCGTAATGAACTTGGAGCCGATGAAGCTTTCATACTTATCTGGTGTTGAGGCAATGTCTTTGATGAAGGGGAGTGTGAAAGATTACCCATTAATGGAACTCGATGCTCTCAGGGTAATTGAAGAGAAACTTGGGAGGCTTACACTCGGCCTTGGTATCGTTGGAGCTATTCTTAGTGAGCTACCTATAACTCCGAGTAGACTCCTTGATGCCATAAATAGAATGCCTTTAAAGGACATGGCATGGACCGATAGAGATACTCTTCCCCTGAAACAACACAAAGCCCTTATTCAGCTTTTAGATGTGTGCCTTTCTATATTCGATCATGCTGATGGGCCGATGAGTTTGGCTACTAGGATGGTCCAAGCAAGTGGTTGGTTCGCTCCCTCCTCTATTCCAGTTCATCTTTTAGCTTTGGCTGCTCAGAAAATTCCGGAGAAGAATCACGGTGTTTCAATATGGAAGAAGATATTGCATGCGCTAAGATGCGGCTTCTCAGTTGCTAACACCAAAAGATCAGAAGTTGAGGCTTCTTCCATGTTAATTAGATTTGGAATTGCTAAATGCAGCACCAGAAATGATTACTTGCATTTCCATGAGCTTATTAAGCTATATGCTTGCAAAAGAGGAGGTACCCGTGTAGCTCAAGCCATGGTTCAGGCAGTTTACCTAAGAGGCTCGATCTCCCAATGCGGTGAACATCTCTGGGCGGCCTGCTTCTTGGTGTTTGGTTTTCGATCTGATACAGTGGTAGTAGAACCGTTGAGACCATCTGAGTTGATTTTCTTTGTAAAGCGCATTGTTCTCCCTCTTTCCATACATACCTTCATCACTTTCTCGAGGTGCAATGCAGCGTTGGAGCTTTTGCGCCTTTGTACTGATGCATTGGAAATCTGCGCTGAATCATTAGTTTCTCGAACTGATAAATGGCTCGATAAGTCAGTTTGTTGTGTTAAATCGGTACGATCGGATTCTCAGTACACATATCTTTGGCAGGAGTTGGCACTTCTGAAAGCAACTGTCCTGGAAACTAGGGCTAAGCTAATGCTTCGGGGCGCAGAATATGATAGAGGGGATGACCTTATAAGAAAGGCTATATTTATCCGGACTTCAATTTGTGGCGAGCATCACCCAGACACAATATCTGCTCGGGAAACGCTAAGTAAACTTACGAGGCTTCTTACAAATGTTCAATTTAGTTAATTTTGTGTAGCTTTTAACAAAGTTTACTATATATATTCTTTAATGTGGCGTCTGCATAAGAATCACAGAAACTTCTTATTGTTCAAATAACAAGAAACCTAGCCCAAAATATCTATTCTTTTTTCAGTTTTTCCCTTTTGTATACTATCTACTTTATCTTGTTCCATTTTGCTGTTTTACAGACTGTTGCCCTTTTCTTTCTCCATTAGAATGGCTTTTTATGTATAGTCGTTAGAGTTATCTCTGATAGTTTTATCTCTGTCTACTTTTTAGCATTTTGTCGGGGAATCATGTGAAGTCACAATTTTTTCATCATTTAATGCGCATGAACGTCCTTACCTGCAAGGGGTCATCTATACTCTGGCAATACTTTAATTGTATGTCTTTTATTTTCTCTTAATTTATGAGAGAGTTTTGTGTCATTCAAGTTGCTCTTCAGTGTATTACTATGGAAAGCAGCTGCTGAAAACCATGTTGGTGAACTTTGCTTTCTTATTCTCGGAAATCGAGAAAAAGGAAAATAATTTTTCAAACAAATTGTCAAAAGGCATGGGCATAAGATTGATTCACAAATGTGACCAAACTATGAATTGGTCTTAAGCTGCAGCAGCAACATAA
Organism: Puya raimondii; assembly: GCA_016920855.1. NCBI lineage: Eukaryota > Viridiplantae > Streptophyta > Magnoliopsida > Poales > Bromeliaceae > Puya > Puya raimondii. Next base: position 64,355,006 of record JABWPP010000050.1, on the reverse strand, counting down.
CCTTTTCTCTTCTCAGTATATATGTTTGTATATTACTCAAGTATTGTGAACTCTATGATATGTTGTAGTTGTTTCAGAAGAATTTTAGTTCAAAGTCTCTTACTGATGTAACGACCCACCCAGCCTACTAGCAACAATAACTCGTTGGGCCCAATCAACAACCCAAAATGCTTAAGCCTAGTTATTGTTACTAGTGGCCCAAGTCTCTTATAAACCCAATGACAATCCCATTCCCATCCGATGTGGGACTATTGGGGTGTCACAACTGATGAAACTCGCATACCTATCATTTGAGTTCCCAAGTAAACATGCATATGAAACCACATATTATTTTGCTATTTTACATTATTTTCTTATCAACACTACATGTATTCTATGTATTGAAGTTACAGTTGTTGGTGTTGGTACATCAAATACATTTTGGCTAGAATTGTGCTAATTAGGATCGGAAAAAATGTTTGGAACATCACTTTCATGCCCTACAAGGTATATAATTGCTATTTGGGATTATATTTTTTCATGATTTCCTATTTCCGAACATTTGATGAACAATAAATTACAGAATGTGGTTAAGCGTAAACAACACAAAATAGAGTGGCATTTATAGTTTTGTTATATTGAGGGGTGGTAAAATGCAGAACACATATGTGGAGGGTTTCCACATTTTAGCTTTTTTATATATGTTTATGTAACATTACATTTCGGACAGAAGGTTATCAGTATTTGCTCAGTAGCATTTTTAAGTCAAAACTTCATGAAGTTTTCTCAATATTTAATCTTTTTTTTCTTCTTTTTTTCTGTGGCTGTGGACAATGCTTGTGATGGAATTTTTATCTGATTGTTACTTCCTCATGCTAAACCATCTGGCATATGCTAGTAGTATTTGCTGCATCTCCACTACCTCTGCTTCTTTTTACATGATTCAAGAGTGACATTGTACTCTAATTTCTCCTTAGAGGTTTCTTTTCGCGTGATATCTTTTCGATCTTTTCATTTGTAGTATTTTATGGTTATTTGGTAGATGAAGCCAAAACTAGAGTACAATTCTCAGTGTTTATGTTCTGTCAAATTATATATACAAAATAGTTATAGGAAAAAAAAAAAAGGATTAGGGAGAAACTAGTATTTTAGATTATTATCCTGTGAGCTGTATTTTAGTAGGTGAATTAGCTGTGTTGAACTTCATGGTTGGGAGTTCATTTTTCCAAGTTGTATGTTCTTTGAACTTCATCTCAGAGTGTTCTTTTTAAATTAGTTTTGTCAAATAACTTTTTTAGTGAGCATCAAAACAATGTTCCGTGAATTGACCATGCTGATGCCACCTCTGTTGTGACTAGTTGGCATGAAATGTTTATGTGCATCGACATATAGGTGGTTTGAACTCTAAGATTATAATAAATAATTCACCATCTTTAAAAAACAGCTAATCATTCACTGGTTTACGAAAGGAGTGTAGAGCGAAACCCTTTTCTCTTATGTTAGTATTAGTGCGAAAATCGTTGGTGATTCAGTCACCATGTATTTGATTCAATTATCATCGATCGTATCACCTATAAGTTTTTACTAAGGTTAAAATCTAAACTTTTTTGGACATAGTTTAAAAAAAAAAAATTAATTTTTTAATTTTTCAATTTGTAGAAATTTTTAAAATCGTGCAATGTGAATCGAAATAGCTAATAATTTAAATTTAAAGTTTCTAATGGCTAATTTTTTAAAATTATCAGAAATCTTATGGAATTACATAATTTGTATCCAAACATCTTTTAAAATGAATTTATGAAATTTTTTTAGAGTTACAGAATTTCACATTTCATTTAGACCAAAACTACGGTATTTAAACTCCATGAAATTTTTTTACTGCGCATCCAAACAGGACCTAAATTGTAACAAATTTTTACTGTAACACTCATGCCACGTTGATAGAATAAAAATCTAACACATGAGGATATTCCCGATTTCTTTGGAAAGATCAAAGATATGTTACAATTTCAGCAGAAAACATAACAACAATAATTGCAGTTAAAAGGTTTTAGTGCAACATGGTCAAGATCGAGTAGCTCATTATTTTGTCTGGTTTGGTGCTGCAGTTTTTGACCTCGACATCACATTTCTTATTCTCACTGCAATGGAAAGTAGTAAAACTTTTATATATACGAAACAAAGGTAACTGTAACTGAAAGTAGAAGCAAAAGCGGAGCAACCTCATAAGTGCAGAAAAACTCACCAAGCTCCATTTTCTACAAATCATCCCAACCTAATATCAGCTAAACTCAACATGAAAGTTTTTACATCCGTTTTTGGTTCTACAATACTCAACACAGGTCAAACCATCAACTGCTGAAATACAAAATTAATTTCAGCAGTATGTCCTTCTTGAAGTACTAATTATTTCATACATTTTTCATTCCATGAAATAAGATTCATAAATATTAATATCGTTCGGGCAATGATTCCAACATTCCATCATATAAAAGATTTTAACTGACAAAAATATGTGGCAAGCTAGAAAAGCATCTCCCAGAACAGAAACCTACATTTCACTTCATCTTTGCTTCTGTGAAGAGAACATGCCGATTCACTCGGGGATCATACTTGCGGAATTCAAGCTTCTCTGTAATTCGGTGCGGATTTTTCCGCTTGACATAGAAGAATCCAGTCCCTGCAGCTGAAACCAGCCTGATGAATATCGATCCACCCTTAGCTTTCCCCATCTATTGTAATGCCAGTATCTAGCAAAACGAATAAAAGAAATAGCTCAGTGGGGAAACATTCAGCAATTGCCCTTGTTAAAAGTCGAGAAGCTATTTATTTTTCCTCTTTTTTTTTTCTTTTTTTTGACAGGAATAAACTTAGGCCCTGTTTAGATGTTGGAGTAAGTTCTCTTTGAATAACTTATTCGGCATGAAGTTTTTTTTTGTGATTGGAGGCGAAGAGTTTGATTTTTACTTCTTGAAAGATCTTGTCCTTCATGATTTGGTAGAAGAATATATTTCACCTACAAGATAATTTATTTTGTTCTGAAAAATTGATTAGAAAGTGAAATATGTTATTCCATTCTACACATTTGATCATATTTCTAATCTATCATATACTACAACTTCTTGAGTAAATCAACGGTACATCCGGAATAAGATATTCATGCATCCAAATAGGCCTTGGTAAAATAAGACTACTACAAAGTGCCAAATTCAAATGTTTTTGATCTCGAGTCACACAATCCAATCATTAACAAATGCTTCCTTAAGACTTGCTAGAAGATGTTCGACATTGGCAAAATATGCGCCCGATGAAAATGCCAAACAAAAAATCCTTCACGTAATTGAAAATAAACAGCAAACTATCACAGCATATCTACAAACTTTCAAAATCAGATAAATGGCAACTCAAAGCAGTTTTGAATAGACTCCTCAACTTCAATTTATTTTTTTTTTTCATTGACACACTAACTTCTAGTTCTATTGATTTGTTGAATTTGGGATTTCCATGAAATGATTATGTTACAATCATGAATCCAAAACCCATCTTGGATATCTAGTATTTTCCTTAATAGATTAGGATTATTCTATTTATGAGATTAGCGATAATTATTATATTTAAAATATCTTATTAGATTAGGAGTATCTTTAATCTTTGATTTCCTAATCATATTAGGACTACCGTATAATTATAGGCCTACAAAAATGAGGCATCTCTTTTCGTTGTAATATGGTCTTGAGCATTAATAATGTGCTAGCAGTTTGTCAATGGTAAAGTAGGCATAGGAGTAATCGGAATATAATCATAGGAATCATCGTGATCCCTCGGCGAATCACGACACGTGTTAGGGTGTAAACAAACCCTAACATATTAGCTATCGGTCATTAATCATTAAGAAAATCCACACTTCCTTCCGCTAAAAGTAGATAAGAGACGTGAAACTCGACTAAAATAACTTAAACAAATGTAAATTGATGGGGTGTGAATAAAAGAAAAAGGTCTAGAGGCATATTTCAAAATGGCCTATAGTTGAGGCCTGATTGGTCTCCATATAGTTTTACCTTATTTTTTGAAAAATAGTCGCTGCATAATGAATAGTGTCCAAAAGGCATGCAGTTATATCCAACATCCCAATAAGAGCAGGAAATGGGGTAGCCAGCTACAAAAAACATGAACCAAAGGTCGACTACAGCAGGAAGGGCAAAATAAAAGACCCAAAAGATAATCAAAACCCAAATAAGAAGTTGGATACGCAATCAAGGGCCGAAGATTAAACTGGACCAGAATTAAATTCTCAAACTACTCGAAATTTAGTGGTGTCAAACCATTGTAACATCACTGGAGCAAAAAACACCAAAACTATCTTACTAAAACCAACAACTACAAGAAAAATTAATCCGGAAGAAATCCTGATAGACAACTAAAAGTTAAACTAATTAAAGAAAAAAAAAAGATAAGAATCATCCTTAAGCTGCATCAAAATATGCTTGGTCCAATTTTCTTATGAGTAAAGCACCATAGTACTTGATGATGTCTTCTAGAGTAGATTTGTAAAATTTGTTTGGTTGACCATCAAATTCATTCAGTGGTCCCTCCAAATTAGGGACTGCTTTGAAACTTGGCAAATTTGTTTTGAAGCAACATTTGATATTTAATTATAAAACCAGGAGAGTCACCTTTAAAATAACAGGCCAAAAGTACACTTCCATTGCTTTCTTCATCTCACGTTCTTTGTGAGAACTACAAACTTTCTCTTGCTACCAAAAGAGAAGATTCATGCTATCATTTACATCAATTAAAGGGGTGTTTGGTTCCTCGGAAAAATGTGGTAAACTATTTTTCGAGAAAAAAAATTCCCGTGGAAAACACTCTTTCCATTGTTTTCGTTTTCCGGATAAAAAAAATCCAACAAATGAAAAGGAGACTTTTCCATGAAATGTGGAAAAAACTTTTCTAGGAAAACTACCTTTCCTGGAAACCAAACGGACGAAAAATACTTTTTCAGCCAGAAAACTATTTTCTGGGATATTTTTTGTGCAACCAAACAGTCCCTAAATCAAAGCTACTATTTTAAGTTTAGCGTTAAGCCCACGACATAGTATTCCCAAATCATTTCTTTCCTCAGAAACAAAAAATCCTCCAGTAAGTATTTGTTTATAGAGATCTGCACATCTATATATTTAAAATTTCAATGCTAAATAGATTGTGCATAAGCAACGACTCGGGTGCTTTCATTTACAAAGTTTAAAACCTCCAGATTCTATTTGTTTGAGGGATGTTAGTTGCTTGTCCTGCATTTATAACAACAAAACCTATTAAAATAGTAAATATATTTATAAGGTGTTTGCAACTTAAATGACAAACAACACAAATATTAGGCCTCGTTTGGCATTGTTGTTGTTTCTTTTTGTTTCTTTAAATAGAATTCTACCTGGATTAGTGTAGGAGGGGATAGTGGATTTCGCGCAATTCTCGCATCCAAAGATTTGAAAGCAACTTTCAATTTTTTTTAGGTTAAAACTTACATAACTAATCTAAAACTACGGATAATTTTGAGTTGAATACCCAACCTTTCAAAATTTTGATTTTATTGTTTGATATTGAGTCAGTCAACAGTAATTTGGCTTCAAAATTTGAATACATCGTTCATCTTTATAAGTTCAATTAGTACACTTCATGCAATTCTCACAACTATACGTTCAGAAAAATAAATAATTAGTTTAAATTTTGAAATTAAAATACTGTTGACAGATTCAAATCAAACAAATTGAAAGATTGGATAGTAAAATCAAAATTTTGAAAGGTTGAGTAGTCGATTAAAAATGATCCATAGTTCATGGCCGGGGGCGCATTGCGACCTAGCCAATTCCGACAAGAAGAGGAAACTCCTTCCGCCAATATATCAAATTATGTAGAATTAGCGGTTAAAAAAACACAATCAAAATGGCAACGATGCCGAACGAGGCCATTGTTTGGAATAGCCATAGATCACAACCCTTGAGATCTATAGTCTTCCGCATAATCTTATCAACCACCACAAATTAACCCTAAAATCCCTCAAAAAAAAGGAAGCACAACGAGAAAAGGATTCAGAAACCGTGATCATAAGAGGAATTAGATGAAGCAAGGATTAAATAGATTCAAGATATCATTTTTATTATTAGAGAGAGAGAGAGAGAGAAGGGTTTACCTCACTTGGGATGAAGCTCTAATGGCGACGAGATGGAACGGGGCGGCGGAAGCTAGGGATGAAGAGAAGGGGTGAATTGCACCGCTTATTTTCACTTTAGTACCTCATCTTTTATATTGTTATAATAAAGTCCCTAATAGCTAGGCTAAATTACGGACTTGGTTTTAAGTACACCGTTAGTCCCTAAACTTTACCACTTTTAGCACTTTCGTCCCAAATATTTTATTTTTTTTTGCTATTAGCTCCCTAAGCTTTATATTTTGTTTCAACTATGTCCTAGCTATCCGAATTCTTACTAACTTTGATAAAACAGTTAAATAGATCACAATTATAGTGTGACAGTCCCTTGATTAATCTCAACACTGACTTTTTTAAATTTTCAGAATAGAGCACGCCCCGCTTGACGCAAAGGATATTAAATAATCCAAAGGAGAGTAAGTATTAGATGCGTAATCGAGATGATAGAGATATAAAAGACAATATTGATGATATGAAATTGGGCTTAATATGATGGTCTGCACGAGAAAGAAGAGGTTAGAGACTAAAGTGAAAAACAAGTAAAAAGTTACGGACCAATGGTGCAAATAATTTTAAAGGTTAAGGATCAAATTACAAAAAATCAAAAGAAAAAAGCTTATGGTACATCCAATTTTTGGGTGTACATCTGACACCTTTTACATGAATGATTGAGATTAACTCAACTTAAATGCTTTTTTTATTCTCACTCCTTTTTTTTTTTCTACACAAGAGATAGAGGGAGAGAAGGAAAAGAATTGGAGAGAAAAGAAAGAAAAAAAAGGGGTAGATAACAAGTATTTTTTTAATAAAAAAATTTAAACTAATCATAGCCGTCAGATTAGCAAGATGTATGATGTACACCTAAGATTGAAATGTACCTGTAGCATTGCTCAAAAAAAGAAAATATTGGGGATCTAATTAAAAAATTGGATGAAGGTTGGGAACCAAGGGCACAATTAATCCTAAGTAGTCCCTCATACACTTTCGCTTCGCGTTTTAATTATCCCTTGCATAAAATTTTGCTTCAGTGTGAACCCTACACTTTACTATTTTTTTTGAATAATTTTGCAAATCATTTTAATCCTACAATTAAACAACTAGCTAAGTTAATACTTATACAATATATCTAAACTTAAATAAAAGATTTTTTTCATAATTAAAGTTATGAAAATTGGCTGTATATAAAGCAACTTGTTTAATTTGTGTGACTACATGTTATTGAATATAATAATCATTGTCAGCCAATTTGTTCTTCTTGAATTTCTACATCCAACTGCAGTAGTCATTAAAAAAAAATTGGACCTATTTGATATAGTGGTAGAGTGTAGGGTTCAATTTGAAGCCAGATTTAATGCTAATTAATAATTATTATTAATTATTCCAATCTAGTATGGTATCTTTGGGTGGCGTTGGGAGAGCACAATCATTTTTGGCCATCCTCTGTGTTTGAATTGTGGGAGTTGGGATCAAATTTACAAACTAGGGGTGGCAATCCAGCTCGCTGTTTGTGAGTCAGCTTGTGCTCGCTTCAAAATGAGCTCGAGATCGAAATGTTTGTTTAGTAAACAAGTCGAACACGAGCTAAATTTTTTAGCTCGTTTAATAAATGAGCTGAACACGAGCTGTGGTTGTGTTCGACTTAATAACAGTTCAAATATATATATTTTATATTTATTATATAATTTATATATATAAATAAATAATTATTTATATAATACAGATTTTTATTATTTGATTTTTAGTCCAATCTAAATATAAAGCACAACTCAAATATAAAAAGGCTCATTTATATATAAAGTTTTAAGGGATAACTTCAAATACCACCCTTGTGGTTTCGTGCTTTCTCACTTTAGTACCCTGTGGTTTAAAACGTATCACTTTAGTACCATGTGGTTTGATTATTCTATTTTTGTTATCCTTTCGTTAATTTTTTCGTTAAATTAATTAGAAAGTTAAAACTACAGGATAGTAAAGTGAATATTCGATAAACCATAGGTGAGATATTTGAAGTTTTTCTGTATAATTTAACAAAAAAATTAATGAAAAGATAACATAAAAAAGAGAATAACCAAACCACAGGGTACTAAAGTGATACGTTTTAAACCACAGGGCACTAAAGTGAGAAAGCACGAAACCACAGGGGTGGTATTTGAAGTTATCACAAGTTTCAACTATTAAATCAAAGTCTAATAAGTAAGATCTCATAAATTTATTTTCTATATATATTTTTTCTAATTTTTTAAACTTGTTGTTCGTGAGCCAAATGAGTCGAACACGCGCTAAATTTTTCGGCTCCATACTTTAACAAGCCAGCTCGAGTTCGGCTCATCTATGAAACAAGCCGAACACGAGCCGACCCCAACTCGCTCATGTTCGGCTCGTTGACACCTCTATTACAAACTATGACAAAGCTACTTATCAGCATCATACAACATTAGTCATATCAGTGCCATACGTTTTTCTCTTTTTAAAGTCGTGGCTCAATTTCATCAATAGTCCTCAAACTGGAACAAAAATTTATAAGCGAAATGTAATATTTTGGTTTTCAAAATTTTGACTTGTTACCAAAAATTAATTACATCAATAGTTTCAAACCATAAGTTGCTAAATGAATAAAGCAGGTAACGTGCTACCTTTTTCTCAAAAAAAAAAGCTTCAAATTATAAGAAGCAAGGCAAGTGGATGGTAGGGGGTTTTCAAAATTTTAAGGGTTAATTGCATACAGATCCCCACAAATATAGTAAATAGCAAATATATTCCTGTAAGATTTAATTTTTGTAAAATATCCCTGCAAAAGTCCTAAGTTATGTAGATATATTCCTCTGGTTTGTTTCTGTTAGAACTCTATTAAAATTTTAACATCAAATAAGTGAAATGACTCTTTTACCCTCACAAATATGTCCCTAAAAAAAAAGGACACGAAAAAAGAAGAAGAAGAAGAAGAAGGCGGCAGCGGCGGTCGGCAGTGACGGTGGCCGGCGGCGGTGCCCACGCGGGCAGCGGTGGGCGGCGGTGGGTGGCGGAGTGCGGCAGCAGGTGGACGAGGAGGAGGAGGAGGCCGAGATCGGGGGAGGTTGCGGAGAAGCGGTGGATCGACGGCGGCGGGAGCGGGAGCAGTGCTGCTTCCACCAGCGCCGCCTTTTTCGACGGGAGGAGGGGCCTCCGCATGGGGCAGGAGCCTGGGGGCGACGTCGCGTTCATGTCGAGGGACGAGATCGGCAGAGGCGAAGGAGGCGAGGAGCGTGAGGATGCCGCCGCCGCGGGGCCGGAGCCATGGGCGGAGGCGAAGAAGGCGAGGAGCGTGAAGACGCCGCCGCCACCGCCGCCGGCGGAGATCGGCTCACGCCGTTCCCGATCAAGGAAGAGGAAGAGGAAGAGGATGAGGATAAGGGTAAAATTATCAATTCACATTATTAACTAACTATGGTTAAGCATGTTAACTGTGGTTAACTAAATTTTTCTAACAGAATATAACAGTAGGGATATTTTTGCAGACGGTAGAACTTTTGCAGGAACATTTTGCAAAAGTTGAACTTTGCAGGAATATATTTGCTATTCACTATATTTGCAGGAACATGTATGCAATTAACCCAAATTTTAACTTATCACAATTTCTGGTTTAAACAAGCATCTGCGGAAAAGTTTGACCACCACTTACAAGATGATCTCAAGCTGATGTGAAACCACTAAACTTTTATACATGATTTCAAGCAAAACATAGAGAAGCAAAGGAGATTGGCATTAAATCTACTATAAAATTTTGTGACTACATAGTTTCTAATACATCTGAAAAAAGTACCAACTGTCTCTAGCGCAAGTAGCAAAGAGCTTGACGGTCAGTACCCAAGGTCCCAAATTCGAAGCCTAATTGCTTCATATTTCTAACTAAGTTCATTTCTTAAAAAAAAAAAAAAATCTCTCAAAGAATAAAATAAAATCAACGTTAATTAAAAATAAGTTCTCCTGTGTACTAATGATTTATGCAACAGCAAACTCACAATGTCTTCCGCTGCAGCGACAAAACCAAATGTCGCAGCTACGCCGCCAATCTGCAAAACAGATCAATTATGTCTTCTCAAAAGTGTCGAATAATATAAAAACATACTCAAAACTACTGTACACCTCGCCAACTGTATGCTACAGAACAGTTTCCGTTGAAGGTCAATACGCCCTGCATATTCAATAAAAGTCAGAATTAACCATTGTCAAAGGTGATTCTAATACAGAATGAAGAAGGATACTTGAAGAAATACTACCTTTGCTTCCGCAAGGTTAAGTTACTCATCCTTCTTCAATCTCCGACAACAAATGTAATAATCCCACATGTTAAGTCCACCATTACTGCTTGAACAAAAACTCTCTGGCATGTCAGGCCTCCTAGGGAACTCCGTATGCCAAGTTTCTTCAAGCATGTCCTCATTATCATAAAACCTGGCAACGATGAAAACGACGACTGATTATTAAGTAATTAATCTATTTGCCGGATTGACACAATAGCGAAATCACATCTCATCAAGAACGGGGAGGCGGGTGCTCTTCCGGGACAAAGAGTGTTGGGTAGAAAAGACCCATAGGAGGAACCTACATGAATTATGACAAGATATTTAAAAAATCATGATTCATTCTATAAAATGTTTTCTGCAAAGGAATCAACATGAGCAGTGTGGGCATTAATGAAGCAGTAAATCGTCTCCCATGATATGTCTTAATTGCCTTTCAGCAATATAACAACATAGATCATTTAATTCATGGTTGGCATCAATGTATTGATGGAAGAACATTTCCTTCACTCAAATTTGATACATTATATATCATTGAAACTTAACGCCATAGGAGTCATGCTATATCTTGCGAAGTTATGCAAAGCTTGCACAGCTATGCTTTCTTTATGAGCAATTGAGCATCACCCTGTCATATTTGAGTGTCACCGTATTTACCTCTGCATATCGAACTTACAATGATATTTTGATAGGTCATTAAACTGATGAACTGAAGAAAAATTTCTGTTACTATCAGCTCCAGATGGCCTCAAGACTTCCAGATGGATAGATGGCACGCTGTTCTAAATCAGATTCCATGTCCTCCTAAGCAAATAACATATTTGCTGCATCATGAGAATCACTGCAAGATAGTCCTGGAGATGACATGGCAGCTGAACCTGCTGCCACATCATCTTTCAGTCAGGAAAGTGGAATATCCTTGACGACCAGAACCAATTGTAACAGAAATTGAAATTCATGCATAGATTGCAAGAAATTGAAGTTTGGTGTCCTAAGTGAAATTTTGCAAAAATTCAAGTGACCAATGAAGCAAATTAGACACATAATAAGCTTTTCATGAATAAAGGAGGGAAATTAAATTAGTCATGCCAACTTGACTTCAGGAAAAAAAGAAACAAACAAATTTTATGCTACTTTTAATAGTTGAGGGCACTGTTTAACAAAGAATATCACAGTAAATATGAGAATGAAATACGCAGTTTGAAAAAGGAGCATTACATTGAGGGCTGATAGCCTTGCCTTATGCGAGGCAACATGTTCTTGATCAAACGAATTAACTACAGCAACAGCATCAAATTCTCCTTCCTATAAAATATATCCAGAAAAAGGAGGTTACGTTTATAAAGAAAAAAGGAGACTTGCAAAACATATACAGATGTCTTAGCATAATAACAAATCTGGATACAACTAGAAGTAGAACAAAGTATAAACTTGAACCAAAAATTCGTAATAAATGTCATGACAATTATAAATACAGGAACAGAGAAGTTAAGACCAAAACAAGACTCCAGTTCAAATGCGAATATAAAGAACTATATAGACTAAATAATTGACTCAATTACAACTCAAAGCTTCAAAGCGCAACTGGAAATCTAACAACACAGTCAACCAGTTTATTGAACCCTCAACCCTAAAATTGGACTGCATCAGGTTCAGATAAATATCATGTCAGTAAGATCAATGAATTTCCCACTGCCTTGATTTGAACTATAAAGCATTACGGACAGTCAAAAAGATCGTGTATTCTATTTTGCACCAAAATTTTTTAAAAAAAAATTAAAGAAAAACTTTGCAGGTATCCAGGTTCATAAATTCATGCATATGCGTAAATTCTATTATGTTGGATCATTATATTATTTTTTGTTGAAAAGCAGGGGCAAAGAACATCTAAAGCAGTTATGAAAAACAATATGGCAAGATATGAATTATTACGTAAGAGAAATAACCATAATATGTCATGAATTACAATCTTCACGGAATGCACATAGACATGCAACCTAAATCACACTGGTGTACAACACTCACTCTGATCTGACAATATGATTCTTTTAACTTGCTGAGCACTAACATATCAGCAGGCTTGTTCATTGGATTTGTAGGAATAGGTGGCCAGGTTTGATGATGCTGTTGAAGAAAAAAAATAAACGAAGAAGAAAAATTCTGTAACGAGTCATGCAGAAAGACTCTGGATTACAAAAGAAGTTTTTTTATTAATAGGCTTACAAATTTTTATAATTATAAAAAGTCTTATAAAAAATTTATTTATAAAATTAGGCATATGCGGTGAATGAATTACCGCATTCTAAATGCGGTAATTCATTCACCGCTTTCTTCAAAAATTTATAACTACTTTTAGTATTTAATATTATATATTTTTTAAAGTTTGGATATAAAAAATATATATGTTAGGATAAAAGCGGTGAATGATTCACCGCATTTAAAAGCGGTGAATCATTCACCGTTTTTACAGGTCTATTTTTATAAATAATAATTTTAGACGCCTAATTTTATATTTAAAGTTTTTGGCAGGCTTATTAGCCCAAAAACTCCATTACAAAATGTTTGACCAAGAGATCGCCAAATATAGGTATTTCATATCCATTTGACTGTCAAACGAGATGCCTGATGTGAACAGCAATTACAGACTTATTATTATTAATAATTTATTGTGCAAGTAAAAAACTAACTCTTCTCAATGAGGCAAAGGCAGTTCAATAAACTAATCCCATTTCCCAATGAAAGAAAGCTCTTTAATTCAATTTCTGGATGTAGTTCATGAAGAAGATGATTGACTCACCTTTGGCTCATCGAAAACCAATATAGGTTCCAATTCTAGCAGGACCATATTAGACCTCTTAGATTTCCTTTCCTTGGCTTAACAGAAACTCCATGGTAAACTTCAACTGTCATAACTTTATCCTAACTAAACTTCCACAGAATTGTTTGAAAAACTATAGCCCTTTGAAATTAAGTGTTAATAAAGTAGTTTAGATACTTGTATCCCATTTGAACTACAATGGCAAAAAGCTGTCCCAGATAAGATGATGATAAAGTTATTGGAAAAAGGTCGAATCCGTATAACTTGGAGCCCTAATTGAGGCTCTCGAGCACATAGCCAGTACAGAGACCACTTACTCCTCATTTGCATGTAATGCCGACCAATCTTTCAGTATATAAACTTGACTAAGCAAATGCATCAAGATATAGTTACCGACAGTGAGAACTAGTACCGGTATAACAAGCAAATTGCTAATCTCGATAGGTTAATAACATCAAGACTTTGCTCTAAGTCCTATACATTTTATGTTAGTTTTTATGAACATAATAGTGCCCACCAAAACAATCCCATTCGGATTATTCTACTGCATAAAATATATCTTAATAGGTAAGACAAAATTAGGAATAAATAAACAGTTGGAATAATAGAGACAAATTTCGGATTATTGAGGTCCAACTTTCAAAGCAATAAGTTTAGTAGAAGGAGGAGAGTGGACGGATGTTTGAAATATTCAAGGTTATGACCTCCTTAAAAAAAGACATTTCCCAAACATGGAGTCAAATATTCAAATTGATAGGTAAATTCGCAGAATTGCCATATTGCTTATTGAACAACACGGAGAACCAATATGAAACAACACATTCGTGGAATAAGTGTGACTAAGATATGGATATTATCGTTGATAAGTAGTTATATAAAATTAGGATTGGGAAGGAAGGGATTCATCTATGTAAAGAGAGATGAGAGAGTAAAATAAAAGGTAGAGATCTGCATGTCCCTCTGGCAGATGATATGATAAGAGACAGTGAGAGGTATGACAGAGTTAGAAGTGACTAGGAAAGATTCACCCAAGACTGTTTCAGGAGAAGTTATAGCTGAAAATAAGATTAAGTTGTGAATGAGAATTCATATGAGAGATCTCATATAGTTTCTTTTTAGACTTCACATGGCCAACAAAACTTAGAATGGAGTGAAGGCTGGCTTTAAATAAGCTGAGCTGACCAGATTTTGGTTAATCAAAAGATAGTAAAAATGGATACAACTATAATATTTGAATAACGTCACTCTAAAATGTATCTTCACCTTTGTCCTCGACAGTAACTATTTGACATCAAGCATGACGTGCATTTTCTGTCATTTTCAACATATTGTCCCATTGGGAACGTGTGTCAAAGTAGAAAGTGAACTTTCACTTTTCTTCCGGACATTGAATAATGATATGTTAGAAAGCAAAAATTGATATATGCAACCCCTCAAGAAAGTATGCAGTGTGTGGTGTTATGAAAATTATACAGCATATACTTACCACGAGTTAATTGGAGCTGCTGCAGATGTGCTGTATAAGTTGTTTGAAGAAGCACGAAAAGCTTTTCACCGAATCTTGACTCTCAGGTTGCTGCTATAGCAAACAAAGAAGCTTCAAACTGAAGCCTCTACTTTTCTCCCCAGAATCTCATTTCAGCTTCCTTTATTCACCAAATTCGAGGCTGCTACTTGTAGGAGTGGAGAAGCAGCTAGAAGCTACGTCAAGAAGGAATTAATTATCATGAAATTTATTGTAACTCTTTACGTCTTCTGCTCTGTGCTGCGGTTGATGCCTAGTGACAAATTAGCCAGCATATCAGGCAGAATTCCCTGTTTTATCATTCTATTATACATGTCAAAAGCCTTATCCCAGTCACCCATTTTGCGATACCCAGCTATGAGAGAAGTATAAGTAACTACAGTAGGTGATAGTCCCATCTTTATCATCTCATGAAAGAGTGATTCTGCTTTGTCCATACGTAGAAACTTGCTATATCCATCAATAAGACAAGAGTAGGCAACAACATCAGGCGAAAAACCACATTGCACCATCTTGTTAAACAACTCCACGGCTTTCTCAACATCTCCACACCTACAATAACCCCCAATCACCGAGGTATAAAGAACTCTATCAGGCGTGAAACCTTTTTCGATCAGTTCCTCAAGTAAACTCAAAGCTTCTGGGAATCTACCATTCCTGCAAAGGCCATTAATGAGGCTCGTGTATGTGAAAATGTTGGGCTCAACTGCTTTTCTTGACATTCTTGAAAATAATCTGCAAGCCCCCGTAAGGTCTGACATTTTCAAAGCAGCATCAATAAGAATTGTATAGACAACTACATCTGGCACAATCCCTCTCTTTGTCATAGCACCAAAAACTTCCCATACCTTATGCGGCATTTCCTCCTTGCATAGTGCAATCATGAGAACCTTATATATAAATATATTGGGAATGACACCCCAGCCAAGCATCTCATTCAAGAACTGGAATGCGTCTGCTAGAAGCCCCTTTTTGCAGAACCCATCAACGATCACAGCACAGGTGACAACACTAGGCGCCACTCCATTACAAAGCATGAGCTCAAATTGTTGAAGAGCTTCATTCAAGCATCCAATTTTGCAATAGCCATAAATAGTGCTCGTATAACAAATAGCATCGGGTTTTAAATCTCTTTGAATCATCTCATCCCAGAGTTTACAAGCACCATCGAGGTTGCCAAGATGACAATACCCATCAATGAGAATGCCGTAAGCAACCAAGTCATGCTCATAACCTCGATATTTAAGCTCATAGAACAAATTCACCGCTGTCTCCATCTCTCCTCTCATGCACAAGCCGTGCAAGAGCGAGCTATAACAAACTATCGTCGGCATTATTCCGCTATTTGCCATTTCAATAAGCAAGTCGTACCCTTTCAAAACATCTCCTTTCTTGCAAAACCCATCAATAAGAATACTATATGTATGCACATCTGGCGTCAATCCGCAAGCCTTCATTTCTTCAAGAACCGTCAGCGCCCTAGGCAGCAACGAAGCTTCACGGCAAAAACCAAGAATCACAGCATTAAAACAGTAGTTATTATATTGCAGGCCTTTACCAAGCAAATCCTTGAGAAACTCCCATGCAGATTCAATCATTCCAGCTCCACAAAGGACGCGGATGTACGTACCATAGGTTACTTCATTTGGCTTGACACCACGTTGCTCCATTTCCTTCAAAATTCCACTAGCTTCATCGATATTGAACATGCCATCTTTGGCATATAGGTTCATCAAAATAGTGTAGGTGTGGACATTAGGCAACGGCCCGCAATTCTTCATGTTTTGAAATAACGTTTTAGCACGCTCTACCTCACGGTGTTTAACCAAGGACTTGAGCAAGAAATTGCACACCGGAGCACCGATATGAACTCCAAATATCTTCGCTTCCAAGTAGGACTCTACCGCAGCATCAAGCATTGAAGACTCCACAAGAACTTGGATCGCCAATCCGTATGCTTGTAACAAGCTCAGCGCACCACTCGATAGCTCAGGCAATATAGTGGGCAGCTCAAGCAAGCTGAAGCCAACATTCTTATCGTAATCAACTAGGCATTTAATCAAACACCTCACCTGCGAATACATTCCGGCCGAGGCAAACACCCCAATGAGCATTCCAAAGGACTCCAATGAGTGAGAGAACCCATACACATCTACTACCTCCGAGAATCGCAGCGTTCGCACGATGCCCCAATTCAGAGTGCGAACGACCGAAGCAACGAGTGGCAAGAGACTCGGGGCACGATTAGGGCGAAAGGCGGCAACTTTTGAATGACAGCCATAAGAAGATTCGATTTTGACCGCGGAATTCGAATCGAACAGGTGGTGTGCATCCAAAAACTGCAGGGAGAGAGCAGAGGAAGAGTAGAAGCGCTTTTCTGTTACTACAGAAGCAGCTCGGCGGAGTGGCCGGGATACAACCCTGATCATAGATGGTCACTAAACTCATGAATTGAAACCGCAAAAGCTCATCCCAGTAGTATGTTTCTTTCCACAATAAACCCAACAAAAGAAAAAGTTGTTTTTCTATGGATTCAGGCCATTTTTGGCAGTAAAAGAAGCTTCTTTTTGGAATGAGGGTGGTGTTGGGATTGAAACAAAGAGAATTTACGAAGTAATTAGAAGGTTTTGATTGAGGATTGGAGCATAGGAGATAAGAAATCATGTGAAAAAAAAAAAAAAAAACAAGGAGATGGTTTTGAGCGGATGGAAACGTAGGGTTTGTGGGCAAAGGGGCGAGGCGGGAGGTTTTGAGGGGTTTTTCGTTCTGGGATTTTTTTTTTTCTATTTAGTAAAAATACAAAAAAAAACTAAAAAAAAAGACTCGGCCTCGTTTATTACTTAGGCCCCGTTTGGATGGACCTAAAAATCTAGCATAGTTAAACTATGTTACGCTCATAGAAAATTTTTTCTGCGAAGTGTTTGGAAGCAGAAAAAATGAAGTAATTTTTGGAGTATAGTTAGACTATACTCTAAAAAATGGAGTAAACTTATAAACCAATCCAACCAAAAAAAAAAAATTCTACCATTATTGGGCTAGCTCTCTCACCCCAAAAATGTACTAAGTTTTAAATTTCAAATTTTAAATTCTAAATTTTAAATATCAAAAATTTAAATTTTAAAAATTTAATTTAAATGTCAAATTTAAAATTTTAAACTTTTTATTTTCAAATCTCAAATCTCAAATCTCAAATTCAAATTTTAAATTTTAAATTTTTTATTTCATATTTCAAATTTCAAATTTATTTATAAAATTTAAATTTCAAAATTTAAATTTAAATTTCAAATTTCAAATTTCAAATTTCAAATTTCGAATTTCAAATTTCAAATTTCAAATTTCAAATTATAAAATTTGAACTTATAACTTATAAATTTTTAAATTTTAGATTTAATTTTGAATTTCAAATTTCAAATTTCAAATTTCAAATTTTAATAAATTTTAAATTTTCAATTATCAATTTTATATTTCAAATTCAAATTTTAAATTTTAAATTTTAAATTTTTTATTTCAAATTTTAAATTTCAAATTTCAAATTTCAAATTTTAAAATTTAAAATTTTCAATATTCAAATTTATTTATAACATTTATTCTTAAATTTTAAAATTTCAAATTTCAAATTTTAAATTTCAATTTTCAAATTTCAAAAAAAAAATTGAAAATTTAGAATTATAACTTTTAAATTTTTAAATTTTAAATTTAATTTTTATTTAGATTTTAAATTTAAAAAGTTTTAATTTTAAAATTTTAAATTATTTTTTAAATTTTTAGTTTGTATAAATCTTTTGAAATCGTACTTATGTGAATCCAAATAGCTAATAATTTAAATTTAAAGTTTCTAATGGCTAATTTTTTAAATATTGTGAGAAATTCTATGAAATTGTATAATTTGTATCCAAACGGCTTTTAAAATGATTCCGTGAAATTTTTTTGGAGTTACAGGATTCCGTATTTCATCCGGACCAAAACTACGGTATTTAGACTCCATGGTATTTTTTTACTGCGCATCCAAACAGGACCTTATTGTTGTTATTTTTTTTTTTGGACTAAATTACACTTATTGGTCCTTAAACTATAAGGTGTGCAGCATTTTATGGTGAAAGAACTTTTTAAAATGATTTATCATTTTTAAGTTTTATTGAAGACAGCAAATCGTCCTTCATACACAAGTTATTTTCGATAATAAAACTTCAGAATCGGCGATTCATACAGTTAAAAATAATATACAATATTTAAACTTTTTTTAAAAAAATTCATAATTTTTCAAAATTATAATGTATTTTATCAAGCGGGTATAAAATGAACATATTATATATATAAATATATGAGAGAGAGAGAGAGAGAGAGAGAGAGAGAGAGAGAGTTTGTCACGTCCCGGGCTACAACGGTAGCCTCCAGGTACATCAACGGACCTGCCAATACAAATAAATTCTAGGAATCCATGACTCAACAGATCTTAGGAGTCCACAACTAATAGGTATTAGAGTTTATAAAAATTGTAAAAATATAATAACACTATACATACATCAACCACCAGCCATACAACCCTAAAATTACCAAAATAATATACAGTACTTTACTGGCCTATCCAGTTCAAATGTATAATGTGCTATCCAAAACTCAAACGTGGGTCCTCTAACTCAAGCTCACTGGTAGGAGATGCTATCCAGCTCGTTATCCCCTTACCTCGGTTAGATTCAGGCGCTAAGAGCTCTGAAACAAAAAAATAAAATAAAGAGAGGGCGTCAGAACTACTAAACTGTAGTCCCAAGTGGGTACAGTCGACTACAACGATGACCTACACCATTAGATGTACTAGAGGCAAAGATAGTAAACTAAACTATATGAAAGCAGTATATAAATGCTGAAAATAAACTACTACTACCATACCTCTATACTACTACTGAAAACTGTAAATCATGAATAATATACATCAACTAACTACTGGATAAAGCAAAACTATAACCTAATCATACCGATCAACTCACAGGTCCAGTCAAGCCTGCGCTCGCCTCACGCTTGGCCCCCATACTTACCTAATGCTCCGTTAACGCATAGGCAACCTATCATTTATGTTAGTCGCCAGCCTCCGAAGGGGCACTCAAGGGACGCAACCCACTTGAGTATAATAATATCTCTGTCAATCTCAATATGGCTTTGCAGGCTACAGTCAAATACGAATGATCAATCAAATCATAAAAATACCGGCGAGGTGATCTCTGGCACAATCAAATATTGTCCGATATCGCCACCCTGTCCCGTGGCATAATACAATCTTACACTACCGCACAAACTGTCACCACCCACTAACCCTGGCATAAGTCAAATTATCTGTTTAATGCATGCACAAAGAATGCCATCTCTACTAGAAGAAATCAGTAATTACGATTAAATATATTGCTAGATATGATCTCAACCCAATCTTAGGTAAGGAGAAATAAAGCATTTATACAACATTCATGCTAACAGTATTGCCCATTTAACAAAAAAGTGTCAGAATTATCACTACCATGTCAACAGGTTAACACACAAGCTAATTCTACATAATAGACATAGTAGGAAGTTCATTATTTTCGGCAACATAACCCACCTGTAAATGATAGTCCAAGAAGATAGAAAACGACGATCAAAATTCACCTCATCACAGAGCAAGAACTCAACAAGAAAAATCCTCCAAAATCCCAATCCTAACAACAGCAATAAAATCCACTGCTAAATCCAAAGGAATCAAGAAATCCAACAGACTCCAAAAAATCCAATCTCCCGAAACCATCACAGAAAACATAGTCAGCTACCTCAAAGATCTTGTGGGAGAGAAGGCTCAGCTCACAACTCTTCCTCCTCAGCCACGTATGCTCTAGGTTCAACAGTACACCTGTGACACCCCAATAGTCTCACATCGGATGGGAATAGAGTTGTAATTGGGTATATAAGAGATCATGGATACTAGTAATAATAACTGGACTAAAGTATTTTGGGCTAGTAGTTTGGGCCTAACGAGTTATAATTGCTAGTGGGCGGGTCGTTACATTTGGTATCAGAGCCAATCACCTACTGGAAGTGTGAGATGAGTTTCAGCTGAACCAGGGTCGGAATAACAGGCTAAGTCGGGGTTGGAATGACAAGGTGACAGGCAAAGCTAAGTCGGAATGACAGGGCTAGCGAGACAAGTTTTACATCGCCTGGCGATCTTAGACTGTGTGTGTGTGATCGGACTGACGAGAACGTCAGGACCTAAACGGAGGGAGTCCGTGACACCCCAATAGTCCACATCGGATGGGAATAGAGTTGTAAGTGAGTATATAAGAGAATGGATCCTAGTAATAATAACTGGCTTAAACATTTTGGGCTAGTGGTTTGGGCCCAATTAGTTATTATTGTTAGTGAGCCAGGTCGTTACAACCCCACCAGCCAGGAAAGAAAGAAGACAATCTCTTGGCTTGCTTTAATAGGGAACTCCTTCACGTTGATGAGGATGGGAAGAAGAAGAAGAAAAATGAGCTAAGGGTCTTAGAGGTAGAAGGGAATGACAAAAGAATGAATGTGATCACCCCTGAGCTATTTATAGGTGTCAGGACCTACGGGCCAAGGGACAGTTTCCGGCTTCATGCAGGCGAGTTGCAGCCTGCAATCCGAACTGAGGACGGGTTTTTGGTATCTCACTGATGGCTCGGGCCCCCCCGGAAGGGAGCGAAATGGGAGCAGCCTAAACCGTGCAAAGAATCAATTTCAAAAAGGCCCTCCAAGTTTCAAAAAACACACCTCAGCTGAAAATTCGGGTTTCGGGCGCCCGGAACCATCCTTCGGGCGTCTGAAACCATGAGAACATGACCTTTTGGGCGCTCCCGAACTATAATAGGTCGACCGATTCCCATCGGAGACGCACCCGCTCTACATTCTGGCGCCCGGACAGAAGGCCGAATCTATCGTAACTCCGTCTAGTAAATTCGGACACCCGGACCCTGCCCCCAAATCTCCTGCTGAGTTACTGTGCACATGTCCACACGATAGTCAAATCTTCACCAACTCTCCTCTGGGCTACTACAGTGACTCCGGGTGTCCAGTTCTGGGATCCAAATAAACATCAGTGCCTATACGCCACTTTCAGGCACCCTAATCCCCTTTCGGACATCCGAAAGACCTTGAAACTTTAGTTTCAACTGCACTCGACTTTTCAAGTCCGTCTTCGCGTCTATTTCGCACCAAAACAATTTCCACTTGACCCAGCACTCTACAGATGTACTGACCAACTAGCCACACTGTAACCTTGCCTATTTGTCAAGGTCCAGTACACTATAGAGTCTGATTACTATACTATTATTGCCTTCGTACTCATAAGTCGTTTCGATGATGAAATTTTGGAATTGACGATCCATACCGTTAAATATAATCTAGAGCATTTGAAACTTGTAGAAATCAAATTACATAATTTTTCGACAACATTTACCTTACAATCAAAAGATCTAAAAACTGACAAATTTTAATGGCTGGTATGGACTGCTTACTAGTTTAACAGTGTAAAAGGATCGGAATCAGTTATTTTTTAATAAAAAATTCTATTCATTATTAAGATAAAGATCAATAACTCCGATCTTAAATTAAAAAAATCTAATCCTCTATTTTTAGAAAAGTTGTTAGATTTTGACCGTTCATTATATGCCCGCTTGATAGACTTTATTATACTTTCAAAAAATTACAAAATTCATTTTCTAGAAGTTTTAAATATTCTATATCATGTTTAACAGTATGGATCGTCGATTCAAAAACTCTATCATTGAAAACATCTTATAAGTACGAAGGTCTCCATACTTTTTAAAGAGTATAGTAGTTGTACTTGAAATTTGGTTTTCAGATAGTTTATATAGAAAAAGAGAAAGAGTATGTGCGTGTAGGGGTGTCAACGAGCCGAACACGAGCGAGCTGGGGCCGGCTCGTGTTCGGCTCGATTAATAAACGAGCCGAACACGAGCTGGCTCATTTAAATATCAAGCCAAAAAACTCAGCTCGTGTTCGGCTCGTTTATTAACGAGCCGAACACGAGCCAAACACGAGCTGGCTCACAAACAACAAGTTAAAAGGATTAGGAAGGATATGTATATATAGAAAATAAATTTATGAGATCTTACCCATTAGACTTTGATCTAATGGTTGAAACTTTATATATAAATTAGCTTTTTATAATTGAGTTGGGCTTTATATTTAGGTTAGGCTAAAAATAAAATAATAAAAATTTATATTTATATATATAATTATTTATTTATATATATAAATATAAATATATATATTCGAGCTGTTATTGAGCCGAATACGAGCGAGCCGACTGTAGCTCATGTTCGGCTCGTTTATTAAACGAGCTGAAAAATTCAGCTCGTGTTCGACTCGTTTACTAAACGAGCGATTCGATCTCGAGCTCATTTCGAGCTGAACACGAGCTGGTTCGCTAACAGCGAGTTGGATTGCCACCCCTATGTGCGTGTGTGTATGTGCGTATGTGTGTGTGTGTGTTTTGCTGGCCTACTATCAATAGTAAACGGCTTAATTTACTATTGATTTATTTTCAATTATTGTGACGCCTCATTTTCCAAGGGGTTACCCATCCTAGGACTACTCTAGCCCTAGCTATAGCCGGGTTAAGAAGTTTAGTCCTATTATATTTTATATATAGGATTATTCCAAATCTTGGGGTCTCAAATTCTTTCTCTCTTTAAGCCCTGGCGTCCTCGTTAGGCTCAGACACTCACAAGTTCTAAGCGATGTGAGACTCGTCTCGCTAGCCTTAGCCGACCTTGTTGGGAGCCATGCTCCACCCACAACAATAAATCAGCTAGAGAGCCTCGCTCTGCCCGCTATATAATTTTGGCTCAGCCGAGACTCATCTCACACTTTCGACTGATAATTGGCTCTGATACCAAATATAACGCCCTACTTTCCAAGGGGTCATCCATCCTAGGACTACTCTAGCCCTAGCACGCTTAACTCTCTTAATCTCTTAGGCCTAACAACCACCAAAATGCTATAGCCATGTTAAGATGTTTAGTCCTATTATATCTTATATATAGGACTATTCCACATCCTGAGGTCTCACAATGATAGAGCTTCCAAATCGACGATCAATACCATTAAACATGATATATATATATATATATATATATATATATATATATATATATACACACACACACACACACACACACACACACACACACACACACCTATATATGAATTCTCATGCCTAAATCCTACGTGGATGTACCCCTTAATTTGAGGGAGGTGGGGCCCTAAGCTGTTTCTTCTCTTCTCTAAAAAATTGCATTTACTTTATTTTTTCCAAATGGCTCTTCACTTTTCGTTGCATTTACTCGCATTTACTTCCTTTTTTTCAGTGACCCTTGGCTACCATCCATGAGAGGTGAGATCAGGGAGATACTGAAACAATTTACTTTGTTCATTGCCACCACTGACGCATCAACATCCATATCTGATCGCCCTAATCGTGCTCTACGTTCCTGCTTCTTCTATACTTTAATTCGACCCACAACCTCCGTATATAAAAATCACCATCCACCTCTCTACCTTCACCCAACCCCATCAATTTAGGATTTTTTTCCCCTTAATTAATTAATCTCAATGGCCACACCAGCTAGATACCATCTCTTCTTCTTTACCAAAATTTTCTTTTTTGTTTAATAGTTAATTGAGGAATTTGATGATGTTTATTCTTTCTTTCTAAATCAGTATGTTTTTTTTCCCTTTTATATATAATTTGTTGTTGTTGTTGGTTTTATATTATATATAAGATGTGTAATGTTTGTACTTAAATTTGTATTGTATAGTTATGCGAAGGAGGTGCTTCCCCTTCCTCTAATGGCCCCCCGAGGACAAGAAGTATCGGCTAGGATATGAAGTCGCCAGAAAGGAGTTGAAGGCGCTGTGGTAACTCATGAAATCGTCGGCATTGGCAGAGAATGCCCTAAACAAAGGTGCGAAGGGGTCCGATATCTATGTAACAATTTTTCTTCTTCTATAGTTATTTCTGTCTTTTGTTGTTTCTCATTGAATTGTAATTCCATTCTAAAAGCTTTAATGTATTTATCATATTATTAAATTCAATCAAATATGGTTATATCCTTTTATTTCTTTTTTATGTTCTATATTTGTTTAGTTAATCTATAAATTTTTACTAAAAAATGTTTATCCGTCGTATCGCGCGGGTTCCTATACTAATATATCATTGAGCTCCTATGCTTTTAAAAACACCAAGTCATTGGTGCTTGTGAGTTTCGGCCTTTGAATGAAGATTTTGTAGGGTTAGAATAATAGTGGTCTCATAGGGTTGAGTGGGTGGTTGGGGGATAGCATAATCTAAGGAGTGGAATTGGTCAAAGGGATAGATCTAACATTGGAAAACTTGCAAGCACCAAGTGCTTGGTGTTTTTAAAAGCACCATAGCCGGACTCTCTCTATGAATTGAGCTCCTATGCTTTTAAAAGCACCAAGTTCTTGTGAGTTTTCGGCCTATATATATAGAGAGAGAGAGAGTCCGGCTATGGTGCTTTTAAAAGCACCAAGCACTTAGTGCTTGTAAGTTTCTCATCGTTAGATCTATCCCTTTAATCAATTTCACCCATTAGATTATGCTATTCCACCAACCACCCACTCAACCTTGGGAGACCACTATCATCCTAACCGCATATCCCTTCATCCAAGGGCCGAAAACGTACAAGAACAAATAACTTGGTACTTTTAAAAACATAGGAACTCAATTATATATATATATATATATATATATATAGTTCGGCTAGGGTGCTTCTAATAGTACCAAGCACTTGGTGCTACCAAGTTTTCCACCGTTAGATTTACTCATTTGACCATTTTCATCCGTTAGATCATACTATTCAACCAACCACTTACTCAACCCTAGGGGACCAATATCATCCTAACCGCACCTAATAGTACCAATGATTTGGTGTATTAGAAGCATTCCAGCCTAATTCTCTCTCTCTCTCTATATATATAGAGTCCGGTTACTATATTATCAATAGCACCAAGCACTTGTGCTACCAAGTTTTTCGCCGTTAGATATGTCTTTTTGACCATTTTCACCTGTTAGATCATACTATTCAACCAACCACCCACTCAACCATAGGGGACCACTGTCATCCTAACCGCATATCCCTTCATCCAAGAGCCGAAAATCTAATAGCACCAATGACTTGATGCTATTAATAGTATAGTGGCCTAGTCCATATATATATATATATATATATATATATATATATATATATATATATATATATATATATATATATATATATAAATAGAGAGAAAGAGAGAGAGATGGGCTGGAATACTCTTAATGGTATCCGCCAAATACTATCCAATTTTTAACCCTTGGAGAAAAAATTGTAGGGTTGGGATGATAGTGGTCCCTTGAGTTTAGTGGCAGTCCCTAGGGTTTAGAGGGTTGTTGGTAGAATAGCATGATCTAACGGTTGTAATTGATCTAATGGTGGAAAACTGAATAGAACCAAGTGCTTGGTCCTATCAATAGTATAGTAGCCTACTATACTATTAATAGTACCAAGCGCTTGGTACAATTAGGTTTTCGGCCCTTGGATGAAGGGATGTGCAGTTAAGATGATAATGATCCCTGGTTATGATGATAGTGGTCCCCTATGGTTGAGTGGGTGGTTGGTTGAATAATATGATCTAACGGGTGAAAATGGTTAAAGGGGTAGATCTAACGGCGAAAAACTCGATAGCACCAAGCGCTTGGTACTATCGATAGTATAGTAGCCGGACTCTACGTATATATATATATATATACACTAGCAAAGTATACGTGCAAATGCACGCAACAGTTAGTTTAATTTATTTTAAATCAATATAAATTTGTACATCACATTTGTTAAAAAATTTAGAATAAAAATTATATTTTATAAATTCGTATATTATATTTTATTAGAAAATATT
This sequence comes from Puya raimondii, assembly GCA_016920855.1. Lineage (NCBI taxonomy): Eukaryota > Viridiplantae > Streptophyta > Magnoliopsida > Poales > Bromeliaceae > Puya > Puya raimondii. Next base: position 64,328,229 of record JABWPP010000050.1, on the reverse strand, counting down.
TGTAATATCTTTTTATTATATACATTAAATATTTTTATATATTTTTGATTTATGATAAATCTAAAATTTAAGTATGTGCTTTAAACCAAAAGTATCAAAATTTCATTCATAATTATTTTAAAATTTAAAATTTAATTTTGACCCACTATAATTAAAGTTTTTAATTGTTAATTCAAATTTGATATAAAAAATTATATCAAATTCGCAATTTAAACTCAAATTTTAATTTAATGTAAAATAGGTCGATTAGAACTGTTCATTTTTATTTGAGATATTTTTTAATAAATTGATCATAACCATTCCTTATAAATTGATCGTAAATGTTCCTAGAATTGAATTTTTTGATAAATAGAAATGCTTTTAACAAATTGTTCATAATCGTTCATCCTTATTTGAGATTATTTTTAATAAATTGATTATAATCATTCATTTTTTTTTATTTTTTATTATATGTTATATTTTATTTGAAAAAATATCCGCAATATCTTATATTATTCATTTTTTAATATATATTGAATATTTTTATGTATTTTTCAAGTTATGGTGAATCTAAAATTTAAGTATGTATTTTAAACTAAAAATATAAAAATTTAATTCACATTTATTTTAAAAATTAAAATTTATTTTTGATCGACTGTAATTAAAAGAAATTAATTATTAATTTAAATTTGATATCAAAGATTAAATTTAATTTGTGATTTAATCTTAAATTATAATTTTAATGTAAAAATAGATGGATAAGAATGCTATTTCCTAATAATTGATCCTAACCCTTCATTTTTATTTGGGATATTTTTAATCATGATCATAACCGTAAATAAGATTGAATTTATAGATAGATAGGAGTGCTATTTTTTAGCAAATTGATTATAACCATTCATTATTATTTGAGATACTTTTTTAACAAACTGAATTTTTTTAACAAATTGAGCATAATGGTTCGTAGGGAATATTCTTTTATTTCTTTTTTTATTCCGTTTGTCTATATATTTTAAACTAAAAACATGAATGGGAAGCATTAGTTTAAAAGGACGAGTTAACCAGTAGAACGAGTTTTAATTCATATTTATTTTCAAATTTAAAATTTAATTTTGATCTACTATGATTAAAATATTTTAATTATTAATTCAAATTTGATATCAAAAACTAAATTTAATCCATGAACTAAACTCAAATTTTAATGGAGTGCTAATTTTTAGCAAATTGGTTATAACTATTTATTATTATTTGAGATATTTTTTTAACAAATTGAATTTTTTTTTATAAATTGAGTATAACCGTTTGTAGGGAATATTTTTTATTCCTTTTTTTATTCTGTTTCTCTATATGTTTTAAAATAAAAATATTAAAATTTAATTCATATTTATTTTCAAATTTAAAATTTAATTTTGATCTACTATGATTAAAATATTTTAATTATTAATTCAAATTTGATATCAAAAACTAAATTTAATTCATGAACTAAACTCAAATTTTAATTTTAATGTAAAGTAGATGAATAGGAATGCTATTTTTAACAGATTGATCATAACTGTTCATTATTTTTGAGATATTTTAAATAAAATTATCATAACCGTTCGTGGAATTGGATTTGTAGATGGATAAGAATGTTATTTTTTTAACATATGGAGAAAAAATAGGAACTAATAGTTTGTTACGTTACGTTCGTTTTTTTGCATACGAAAAAGAGAAATTTTGAAATGGGTCTGTCGACAGACCCAAATTTGAAATACGTGCTTTTATATATATATATATATATATATATATATATATATATATATATATATATATATATATATATATATATATATATAGTGTAGAGCTACTATATTTTCAGAAGCATAAAGGAATTGACGCTTTTGATTTTTTAGCCCTTAGATGATCAAAGGCTGTACGGTTGGGATGATAGTGGTCCCCCATAGGATTGATGTAGTGTACCGAATTTTTAATATAAAAGTAAGTGTAAATAGAAATAATATGAGATACTATTTTATTGGACTTAGAGAAGTAAAATATAAGTCGGGAATGACTTGTGCTGAAATTGAAATAAAAATATGAGACTTAGAATTTTCTGTAAGGAACGAGGCTTATTTTTTTAGCAGAAAATTCACAGTGTCAGAAAATTATGAAAATTTGAGAATATGTCGAAACTATTTTTCTGAGGCTAGATTTAATGTTTCGTGTCATTCTGACACCCGAAAAGTGAAAACGGAACATAACAACAATCTGATAGAGATTTTAGTCGGTAAACCTTTCGGTGACAAAAAATGGTTCAAAACTGAAAAGTTAAGATCACTTTCTTCTGATTGATTTTAACCGAGCCTGACTATCAAAGTTGAGCGCAAACGGATATTCAGAAGAGCTAAAACGAAAAGTATCAGATTATGAACTGGACTAAAGTTTATATGCTTAATTCTTGTGGACCTACAGGCAATTGTTACATTGCTTAGTGGATTCCCACTAAGCTGCCAGGGATCCCTCCATTCTTATCCTCTTCAACCTGTACGTAGAGAGAGAGAGAGAGAGAGAGAGAGAGAGAGAGGGAGAGGAAAAGGAAGGAAAAGAGAAGACGAAGAAAAATAAAGAGATTTCTTGGGTCGTTTGACGAGTCGATCGAGCCTCCGCGGGCGTTGGAAATTTTTGGCGCTTCGATTGCAAGATAGTATTTTATTATTATAATTTCGAATAGAATTTTTTGGTGGATTCTTAATATTGGATGTTAAGAGAGGTGGTTTTGATATTTTTGGAAGTCCTAAATAATTCTAAACCAATTTAATCAAAAAATTAATCATGAAATTTGGAGTGTTCTTGTAAAACTTGTCCATAAGAGGTTTTGAACTAAATTGATCTCACAAACCTCAAATTGAAGGTTAGAGAAACATGCTGCAACCTTAATTTGAAAAACGGCGAGGTCTTGGTGGTCGATTAGAGGAATTGAGCGATTTGAAGAATTTCATTCGTTAGCGCCGAAAAATGCCGAATCGACGTCGAAAATCAAATTGATTGGAAATCCTAGCAATTGGTAATTAGCGAAGGTGGGTGGTGCTCTCCGGAATGGTTGGATTTCTCCCTATGTCTAATTCTCTTTGTTGAGCATATATATGTATTGATTATGTATGATAGGATTCAAGTATTTTCTTGTTATAGAAACTTGCATGCCTCCTATGATGTATATCTGAATAATTATGGTGATAACTTGGAACTTATGATGCATAAATTTAGTGACATATGAACCCTCGTGACATTTTGAACTAGTAGAAAAAAACTACTGGATTGGACATAGAAAATAAGTGGTGGACAGTGAAACAAGTGAGATACTAGATGTCATTGTGAGGATTAGATGTGAACCTAGTAATGGATCCATGATTTGGGTATAGTGTGATATGCATGAGAGGATTATGGCATGAATTGAGAGAACCCCAAGTGTAAAATGTGAAATTTGGGTCATTGCATGAATGTATGACCATAGTCGATGAAGCATTGCATAGTTGCTTGTGCCCACATAGTGTGGTGTTCGTATGTCCTATTGATGCACGCGACATGAGTTGAGTAAACTCTCGAGTATATGTGGAAAAGATTGGGTCGGTGCATATGTAGCGTGACATCTAGTGCTATGATGTTATTGAACATGCGAGGGATTGAAATAGATTTCCATGACATTTGTTATTCTCCACAGGTGGGTGGATGAGATCATACTCACATACACATGGTCTGTATTAGGCTTGGGGAGATCGCTACTCCCAAGCCGTAAGCTCCGAAGTGTCACACGAATCGGGGGAGGGCATGGTGCAACCCCGGCAGACGGTCACGGCAGTTGGTTCTGGAGCGAAAGGCTCTTCCCCGCGTGATTGTTGTGGTGATTTGAACTATAGCAGTCACGGCTGTTGGTTCCGGGGCGAAAGGCTCTTACCCGCGTGGCTTGCTATAGTGAATAGAATTATGATAAAAGAGACAGGTTGATTGACCATATTGTACCCTATGCTACTTGCATTATTACATCTTATATAGAGAGTAAGCATAGTGAGATCACATGTTGTGTGTGGGGTCGATCATGATATTCTTGTGAGATGGGCTTGGTCTTGTGAGAAGCCCCGATTGGGTCAAGAATGAATTGGGTCAAGAGTGTGTGAGGGACACCGTTGAACATATTGGACCATGACATTCATTCCTTATTGTAAGGCATAGTAGTGGTCATTGTTGCATGTTGTATGTTTTGTAGTGGTAGACTACATATTCGGTTGCTTATATATCACATTGCTATCTCCTTTCGTTTCACTATGCCTTATTGGACCTTTGTGGGAAAGTCGGCGAGGTCGGTGGCCGAACCCACTGGGAACTTCTTTTAGTTCTCACCCCCTGTTGTTGCAGAGCCACCATTAGCAGAGCAGCACCGGACAGAGACGTGGGCGTCGCGCCCTAGATAGCAGGGTTACCAAGTGTAGGTCACCTGTGTACAGATAAAAGTTGTAAATGCATGTTGTAAATAATGTATTTTGTAAGGAAAGAATGAAATTGTAAATTGAAGGAACGACATGTATTATAGTAAAATGGAGAATGTATGTAAAACGTGAATGATAGAATGTTGTAGTAGTTAGTTTAAATTATATTCTTGCGATATGCCCTCGTGCGGAGCTGTATTGTTGTTTTTCCTGGGTGAAATTTAATATATCTGTTTTGTTTGAGCCTTGGGCGGATAGGAAAAACTCTATCCGTTCGGCGGTCTGTGCGCGTATCCGTTTTGCCTCTGCTGTGCTACGGGAGGGGCATGACAATTGAGTGGTTCCCCTAAGGGTTTAGTTGTTCCCCTAGGAGAATAATATTAATCCAAAGGTTAGAAATGATCAAAGCAGGTGATCCAAGGGTTAAAAATTTGGAAGCACCAATTCCTTTATACTTCCGAAAGCAACATAGTCGGACTCTATATATATGTATAGAGAGAGAGGGGGGAAGGGGGGAAGGGGAGAGAGTTTTGCTGGGCTACTATCGATAGTAAATGGCTCGATTTACTACCGATTTGTTTCATTGATAGAGCTTCCAAATCAATAATTAGTACCGTTAAATATAATCTAGACGATTTAAACTATCTAGAAATCAAACTTCATGCTTTTTTGACATTACTAATCGAACAATCAAACGGTCACAAACTTTGTAATTTTAATGGCCGATACTGTGCGTTTGCTTGCTTATTTAAATATTTATTATTATATCATACTTTATTTTACGATATTAATCACCAAAATTTCATCAATTATATAATAATCTATGCGGCATATGAAAAATTAGTACGCACCTGGTGCAAGCAAATATTTCTTCTCTCTTTTGGAAGTGGTAAAGCCACATTGCCCATCAAGTCATTAATCAATGGGGGATTGCCATATGACTACTAAAAATATTGGATGTGTCCATTGCATCGTAAATCTACTCTAAATGTGCATCAAAAATAAAATTTCGATGGTAATAAATTATTTAAATATTTATTATTATATCATATTTTATTTTACAGTATTAATCACCAAAACTCTATCAATCATATAATATTTTATGCGGTATATGAAAAATTATTACGCCACCAGGTGCAAACAAAGATTTTTCCTCTTATTTAAATATTTAGAATTATATGTGCACCGTACCAAGCATTCTCTGCACTGAGTGTATTTATGTATATACACCACGTGCTCAACATTCTTTAATAGAGATTTTAAAATTTATTTTTTAAATATAATTTAAATTATTAGATTTTATGAATCAGTTGTATTTAATTAATTTTTTATACGGAAACATTAGTCATCTAATATAAATTGCGGTGTATTCAATAATAATATGCACTAGGTGCATGCAATAATTTCTTCTCATCCAATTAATTTTAACAAGCTAAACACACCCTCTCCTATTCTTTGATTAGAAATAAGTCCTCCGACTTTAACATTTTAGTTAAAATAATTTATTTATAGAATAGCTATCAAAACTATAAAATTTGATTAACTTTTTAAATAAAATTATTATAATATTTAACTCTATAAATATTGAAAGTTAAGAAAATATTAATAAAAAAATTATTTTTTATAATGTACTATTTTATAGATTTTTTTGTGTGTTTCTTTTGATATAATTTTTTATTCTTAAAATTGTAATAATTATATTCTTAATTGGCTGAAATATTATCTACCCGCCGCGAAGCGCTGGCCTACACTAGTATATATATAAAGCGTAAAACTATATTAAAAGAATAAAAAGTAAGAATGCTAGCACAAGATTCTTAAATTCTAGTGAAAGATGAATTGAGTTTCTATACTTTTAAAAGCGCCAAGTTATTGGTACTTATAGGTTTTCAACCTTTGAATGAAGATTTGCAGGGTTTGGATAATAGTAGTCCCCTAGGATTGAGTCGGTATTTGGTGGAATAGCATAATCTAATGGGTGGAATTGGTCAAAGGGATAGATCTAACGGTGTAAAACTTACAAGCACCAAGTGTTTAGTGATTTTAAAGCACTATAGCCGGACTCGTGAAAGATACTCATCAAAAAACTTTTCAAAGAAAAAATAGATAAATAAAAATTTAAGGACTTACAAGATTAGAAGTTTTGGAGCCTTTGGGATTGTCTTGAAATATGGTGACCTATGTATAACAATTCTACAAAAAATACATATATACTTAAAACTCAAGAGTTTGCACTGGGCTGGTCAAGTAATAAAATCCAGGATTAGGGTGAGTCAAACAAAAAAAATTAAAATTCATGTCTCAATACAAACTTTCTCATTTGTGATCAGACCTGGCTCAGTAAACCAGATAAGGCCCACCATGACCCACTAAAAGTCGGTGCTATTTTTCTAAAACTCTGTGAGCACAAAAGTTCATACACGTGGCTATCCTGCTGCTCATCAACGATGAGATGCAGTATGTATGTATGTAAGTATGTATGTATGAGATGCTACTATTACAGATGGCAATGAAATAGTGCAGGAATGGAGGCCCTTTCTCGTCTCCCTTCCCGTGTATTTTCTTTTAATCCCCGTCCCTGCCCCATCCCCGCCAATGGGAGGAAAACAACCCTGCGTCCCAGTCCCCGTCCCCATCCCCATTCCCATCCCTGTGAGGACCCCACAGATTTTAAAAAATATACTAAATTAATTTTTATTGACCTTTTTGCATAAAAAAATTCACTAGTTTTGGGCTTTTGCAAAATTGGGTCGACTTTTTCGATTTTGCAAATTCGGTTCGGATTTTCAGCAAACTGACCAAAATACCTTTATTACTTTTTCTCTCTCCTCTTTTTTTTTCTCTCGTTCTTTTTTTTCTCTCTTCGAAGAAGGCAGCGGAGGCGGAGGCGGAAACACCCCCTGCCCTCCTCACCTCCGACCCTGCTGAGGCCGCGCCGCGACCCTCATTCTCAACTAGGGCACGGCGACGTCGAGGCGCAGGCTCTCCTCCTCCACCGCGCGTCGGAACGCCGCGACGTCGGAGGCGGCGAGCTCGCCTCCGACGACGTCGCGGTGGTTACGTTAGAGAGCAAGTTGGGAGAGGTGGTGACCAAAAAACAAAAAAACTATAGAGAGAAAAAATAAGAATAATAAGAAATAAAAATAAAAATTATTTTTTCCCTACAGAACAGACCAAAAATCATAGAAGAAGAAAGAAGATGATGAAATTGCACTGTTAAAATAAAGTTACACTGTTTTCAAAAATTTGCACTGTTTTAATAAAATTTACACTATTTGGAATATAAATTACACTCTTTTGGGGTGTGATTTATACTTTTTAGGTCAAAGTTGCACTCTTTAGACCAAATTTACATCATTTTTTCTTCTCTTCTTCTTCCTCCTTCTCCTTCCCCTTCCCCTCATCCTCATCCTCATCCTCATCCACACATGCACACATGCACACACCCACAACGTCGGCCTCCGCCTCCGCAGCCGCGGTGCCTACGCCGGCGCCGGCGCGGCGGCGCTGGCGCGGCGGCGCTGGCGGCGCACGCGGCGCGGCGGGAGCGGGCGACGGCAGCGCGGGAGCAGGCGACGGCAGCGCGGGAGCGGGAGCGAGCGGGGTGTGCGTGTGAGATATTTAATTATAGCTACTATAGCTACTATATGTATTTACCTATCAAAATTTAGTGAAAACTGCATTTGCCATTGGATAATTAATTAATTACGCTCCTCCTCCTCCGTCCGTATACTCCTCCTATGTGGAACGACGACGGCGACGACCTCGGCGCCCGCGTCCCCGCCGCCGCGGCGCCCGCCACCATCGCCCCCAATCTCTGCGACGCCGCGTGCGCGCTCCTCGGCGGCGGCACCTCGGGCGAGGGCGAGGGCGAGGGCGAGATCGTAACAAAAAAATATATATAAAAAGAAAAAAAATAAGAATAAACAAAAATAAAAATAAAAAATATTTTTTTTCACAGAAAAGAATAAAAAATAGAGAAAAAGAAAGTAGATGATGAAATTGCACTGTTAAAATAAAATTACACTGTTTTAAAAAAAAATTTGCACTGTTTTAATGAAAGTTGGATTATTTGAGATAATAATTACACTCTTTTGGGATGAAATTTATACTCTTTAGGTAATGTTGCACTCTTTAGGAGAGTTTTGCACCATTTCTTTCTCTTCCTCTTCTTCTTCCTTCTTCCTCCACTCTCCATCCTCATCCCCCCCCCCCCCCCCCCCCTCTCTCTCTTTCCTCACACTTCCAAACATGGAGCAACTCAAACCCCTCCCCATCGCCTCCCTCTCCCTCTCCTCGCTCCTCTCCCTCCCCTCCAAACCCTCGCCCCCGACCCTCTCCTTGCCAACAATGGTGGCGCCGGCGAAGAACGCGGAGACGCAGCTCCCCCGCACGCCGCCGCACACTCCCCAACAGTGGTGGCGACCGGCGAGGATCCCGCAGGCGAGGCGGGAGTGGAGCGCCGCGCGCGCGACAGCCAGGGCACGCACGGTCTCCGCGGTGCCGCCATCGAGGAGCGCGCATACAGCGTCGCAGAGGTGGGGGGCGATGGTGGCGGGCGCGGCGGCAGTGGGGACGTGGGTGCCGAGGTCGTCGCCGTCGTCGTCCGCATAGGAAGAATATACGGACGGAGGAGGAGGAGCGTAATTCATTAATGGGTTAATTGCATACAGGTCCCCACAAATATAGTGAATAGCAAAAATATTCCTGCAAAGTTCAACTTTTGCAAAATGTCCCTGCAAAAGTTCTACCGTTTGCAAAAATGTCCCTGCTGTTATACTCTGTTAGAAATTTTGAATTAACCATAGTTAAATTCTTAACTCTCATTAGTTAAGAAGGTCAAATGACCCTTTTACTCCCATCCTCTTCCTCTTCCTCTTCCTTGATCCGCCGCCCGCTCCCGCCGCTCCGCTGACTCCTCCGGCGGCGCCCGTTCCCGCCGCTCCGCCGACCCTTTTACCCCCATCCGCCTCCCGGCCGCCCCCTCCGCCGCCTCCCCGCCACTCTCGTCCACCCCCTCCACCGCCTCCCCTCCGCCATCGTCCGCCCCCTCCGCCACCTCCCCCCGCCGCCCTCGTCCGCCCCCTCCGCCGCCTCCCCCGCCGCCCTCGTCCGCCCCCTCTGCCGCTGCCGCTGCCGCCGCGAGGTCGGCCTCCTCCTCGACCACGGTGGCGATCCGCGGCTCGAGGCGCCGGATCGCGGCGAGGAACGCGTCGCGCCGGCGCGGCGCGGGAGGGACGCTGCGCAGAGCACCGACGCAGTTGACGGCGAGGATGGCGCCGTCGCCGCGGAGGCCAAGGGACTCGAAGTCAAGCTCCGCCACCCGCCCGGGGGAGGGTGGACGGCGGCGAAGCGGAAGGGGAAGCGGGGGCACCGCCGCCGGCCGCCGGCCGCCGCCGCCCCCTTCTTCTTCTTCTTCTTTGTGTCTCCTTTTCCAGGGACATATTTGTGATGGCAAAAGAGTCATTTCACAGACTCACTGTTAAAAAATAAACAGTTCTCTAACAGCAACTGACCAGAGGGATATATCTGCAAGAGTTAGGACTTTTGCAGTGACATTTTACAAAAGTTGAACTTTGCAGGGATATTTTTACTATTCACTATATTTGCGGGGACCTGTATGCAATTAACTCTTAATTAATTATCCAATGGCCAATGTAGTTTTCACTAAATTTTGATAGGTAAATACATATAGTAGCTATAGTAGCTATAATTAATTATCTCACACGCACACCCGCCCGATCCACTCCCGCTCCCGCTCCCACGCTGCCGTCGCCCGCTCCTGCCGCACCGTGTGCGCCGCCAGCGCCGCCGCTACCGCCGCCGCACCGGCGTCGGCTTCGGCGCCGCGGCCGCGGAGGCGGAGGCCGACGTTGTGGGTGTGTGCATGTGTGGATGAGGATGAGGATGAGAATGAGGGGAAGGAGAAGGAGGAAGAAGAAGAGAAGGAGAAATGGTGTAAATTTGGCCTAAAGAGTGCAACTTTTGCCTAAAGAGTGTAATTTTCACTCCAAAAGAGTGTAATTTCTATCTCAAATAGTGTAAATTTTATTAAAACAGTGGAAATTTTTTTTAATACAGTGTAACTTTATTTTAACAGTGCAATTTCATCATCTTCTTCCTTCTTCTATGATTTTTGGTCTGTTCTGTAGAAAAAAAATATTTTTTATTTTCATTTCTTATTATTCTTATTTTTTCTCTCTATAGTTTTTTTATTTTTTTGTCACCACCTCTCCCAACTTGCTCTCTACCGTAACCACCGCGACGTTGTCGGAGGCGAGCGCCTCCGACGACGTCGCAGCGTTCCGACGCGCGGTGGAGGAGGAGCGCCTACGCCTCGACGTCGCCGTGCCCTAGTGGAGAAGGAGGGTCGCGGCGCGGCCTTAGCAGGGTCGGAGGCGAGGAGGGCGAGGGGTGCAGGGGCGGGGGCGAGGGCGAGGGCGAGGGCGAGGGCGTGCGGGGCAGAGAAGAGGCGGGCTGTTTCCGCCTCCGCCTCCGCTGCCTTCTTCGGAGAGAGAAAAAAAAGAACGAGAAAAAAAAGAGGAGAGAGAAAAAGTAATAAGGATATTTTGGTCAGTTTGCTAAAAATCCGGACCGAATCTGCAAACTCGAAAAAGTCGACCCAATTTTGCAAAAGCCCAAAACTAGTGGATTTTTTTTTTTGCAAAATGGCCATTTTTATTTAGAATAAGAATATATTTAATTTAATTTTAATTCAAATTAATTTAAATTTTGCTCTTAATTTTTTTATTTGTTATCAAATTATTAAGTATAACACATCAAATTGGTACAAATATATAGTAATTAAATATTATTTAACTAACATATCAAATAAAAATTTTCTAAGAAAATATTTAATTAAATTAGAAATATATTAAAGGCATATTCTATGTTTATAAATAAATTAAAATGTATAAAATAATATATTATACGCGGACGCTCTTTCGGAGAGTAAGGTTGGCGATGAAGCCAGTTTCACGCGTTTAGATTGCCCTGTGGGCGCCCGAAAGTTTTCGAACTCTACTTGAGGGCATCCTATACTTTTCTGGACTCGCATCTCAAGAGCTGGAATGTGGACTTAAACATTCGGGCGTCCGAAAACCCTTTAGCCACTAGATAAATGATATTGAAAAATCGCAAAATTTATTTTGTAGGTACTTCAAATACCCTCGATAAAGTCTAACTGCTTTTATCGTCCATTTGGAAGTCTCAGTATCGAAAACGACTTGATAGCACGGAGAACCGTACTTATAAAAGCAAACAATTACATATATATGAGTCCGGCTACGGTGCTTTTAAAAGCACCAAGCACTTGGTGCTTGTAAGTTTTCTGTCATTTGATCTACCTCTTTGATCATTTTCATCCGTTAAATCATACTATTCAATCAACCACTTATTCAACCTTAGGGGACCACTATCATCCTAACCGCATATCCCTTAATCCAAGGACCAAAAATCTGTAATTACCAATGACTTGGTACTTTTAAAAGCATAGGAGCTCAATTCTACACATATATATATATATATATATATATATATAGAGCTTGACTGGGCTACTATCAGTAGTAAACCGCCCTGTTTACTACCGATTTGTTTTCGATGCTGGAGCTTCCAAATTGACGATCGGCACCGTTGAACATGATCTAGACCATTTAAACTATCTAGAAATTAAATTTCATGCTTTTTTGATATCATTAACCGAACGATCAAAGGGTTACAAAATCTGTAATTTTAATGGCCGATATGGTGTGTTTGCTCGTTTAACGGTATAGAAGAATCTAAATCAACTAAATTTTTGTTAGAAAATTCTTTAGACTATTTAAAATAAGATCTGTACTCTTGATCTTGATTACAAGACTTCTATCATCACTTTTTATAGGATATTTATTTTCAGCCATTCATTTTCTGTTCACTTGATGGACAAGAGAACAATATCGAAAAAACGTGAAATTTGATTTCCAGATAGTTTGAATGGTCTAGATCATGTTCAACGGTGCCGATCGTCGATTTGGAAGCTCCAGCATCGAAAACAAATCGGTAGTAAACCGCTCGGTTTACTACCGATAGTATTCTAGCAAAACTCTATATGAGCTTGACTGGGCTATTATCAGTAGTAAACCGCCATGTTTACTAACGATTTGTTTTCGATGCTGGAGCTTCCAAATTGACGATCGGCACCGTTGAACATGATCTAGACCATTTAAACTATCTAGAAATCAAATTTCATGCTTTTTTGATATCATTAACCGAACGATCAAAAGGTTACAAAATCTGTAATTTTTTATATATATATATATATAGAGAGAGAGAGAGAGAGAGTGAGTCCAGCTAGAGTGGTCTTAAAAGTACCAAGACCTTAGTGTTTTCAACTTTTTTGGCCCTTGAATCATTCAAACTAGGGGGCTCCCCTATGAACCTTTATTGTTGACTTTTGATCCAATGATCAAAAGAATTGATCCAATCACCCAAAACTTATAAGCACCGATAAATTGGTGCTTTCTAAAAATCATAGCTAATACTATAAAGTGTAGTTAGAATACTATAAATAGTACGTGATAGTATATACATTTTTTTTTAACCCTCATATCCATAATAGTATCACTACCAAATTGTAATCTTAGGCAAGCAAGAGTGAATAAGTCTATATTATATACTATTACATACTATTAATAGTATTTTAACTGGATTCAATAAAACCCTTAACCCTAAACCCAAAATCAAAAATAACAGATGCGAAGAAGAACAAAAGGCCTTGGACGCGTAATGGATCTTGAAGCACTATTTCTGCATCTCCCTGACCAAACCCTCTATAACACTCAAATAGTTCCACATCGGATGGAAAAATGATCCTGATTGGATTATATGAGGCCTTACACGTCAGTAATAATAACTGGACTTAAGCATTTTGGGCTGGTAGTTTGGGCCCAACGAGTTATTATTGCTAGCGGGTCCGGTCGTTACGACCCAAGGAGTTATTATTGCTAACGGGTCAGATCGTTACAATTGGTATCAGAGCCGAATACCAACCGAAAGTGTGAGAGCTAAGTACTATGCGGAGCAAAGTGCTACACCAACGGATTTGGTGGGAGCCACCTCTTGAACCTGTAGGAGCCACCTCTAGAATCTCACATCGGCTGGTAATTCTGGTCTGTCTGTGATCTGATCTGGACCCGACAAAGACGTCAAGGTCTAAACGAGGGGGAGTCTATAACACCCCAATAGTCCCACATCGAATGAAAAAATGATCCTGATTGGATTATATGAGGACGTCAGGGTCTAAACGGGCGGAGTCTGTAGCACCCCAATAGTCCCACATCGGATGAAAAAATGATCCTGATTGGATTATATGAGGCCTTACACGCTAGTAATAATAACTGGGCTTAAGCATTTTGGGCCGATGGTTTGGGCCCAACGAGTTATTATTGCTAGCAGGTCGAATCGTTACACCCTCCTACATCGGAATTGCTTGTTAATAATTAATCACGCTTGATGGATTCACCTTATGAAACAAGAAGTTCTGACCATGGGGATAAAATATCAACCACCTGACATCCATCTGATGGATCAACTATGGTTATATATATATATATATATGTGTGCGCGCGCGTGTGTGTATATATATGAGCTCAATTCTATATGAGTCTAGCTATGATGTTTTTAAAAACACCAAGCACTTTGTGTTTGTAAGTTTTTCACCATTAGATCTATCCCTTTGATCAATTTCACCTCTTAGATCGTGCAATTCTATCAACCACACTCTCAACCCTAGAGGAACACTATCATCCTAACCATCCAAATCTTCATTCAACGGTCAAAAATTTACAAGCACACTAATTTGACACTTTTAAAAACATAAGAGCTCAATTATATATATAGAATCCAGCTATTATTCTTTTAGGAGGATGGGAGCCTTCGTCCTCCTAAGTTTTCTACCGTTCGGATGAAAAGATGTGCGGCTAGGATGAGAGTGGTTACGGTTAGGTTGATAGTGGGCCCCTTAGGGTTGAGTGGGTGGTTGGTTGAATAGTATAATCTAACGGTTGAAAATGATTAAAAATTAGATCTAACGGCCAAAAATTTGATAGGACAAAGGCTTCTATCCTCTTAAGAGGATAGTAGCCGGACTCTATATATATATATATATATATATATAGAGAGAGAGAGAGAGAGAGAGAGAGGGTGCATGGAACAGAGGGCTTGGTGCATAGAAGTCCGCATCTAAATGTGGACCGTGTTGCAAACAAGGCAAAATGGACTCACTCACCCCGCTAGGGGTGAAAATGATCGAATACAACGCCGCCGCTAGGGATGAAAATAATCAAATACGGTCGGATGTTTGACAAAAACATATTTGTATCCATATTTTGTTTCAGATATGTGTCGACGCTAATTTTCGTTATTGTATCCGCTAAAAAAGAATTCAAATTTAGATACAACTCGAATTTCTATTTGGATATTATTCGAATACTAATATATACTAATATGCATATATAAGTATTAACTTTAATTTGCGCAAATCAGACACACTATGAAAGTAAAAGTTTACATTCATGTTCAAACTTTATATACCTATATTTTATTCAATAAAATTTAATATTTAACAAATAAATGTAATTTTAATATAAACTCAATTTATCCCCCTATAAAATAAAATAAATACACACACACATACATATAGAGAGAGAGAGAGGCTTCTATAATATCTATAGTACCGGGTTCCGATACTATAGTCTCATTTTCGATCTAAGAGTGTTTAAATCAATGATCGACACTGTTAAAACTGATCTAGAATATTTAAAGTTTTAGAAATAAAATTTTATATTTTTTCAACATAGTTTACTTTATAATCAAATCATTTCAAAATTATCAATTTTCAATAGCTACTATGACGAATTTATAGTTTAATGGTATAGAAAAATCTAAATTTATTCAAATTTTGCTAGAAAACATTTTAAACTATTTAGTCAAGCTGAGCATCCTTGATCTTGAATTCAAAAGTTCTATCCTTAAATTTTAAAGATTGTTCAATTTTTATTGTTCATTTTGACATGATTTACTTACTAAGTAAACTATGTCGAAATTTTTTTTTTTTTATTCTTAAGAACTGCATATATTCTAAATCATATTTAACGGTGTGGATCATTGATTAAACATCCTAAAATCGAAAGCAAGAATATAGTACCGGAAGCTCCAGTACTATAAATAGTATAGTAGCCTCGTTCTATACACACACACTGTGAGACCCCAGGCAGTCCTATATATAAGATATAATAGGGCTAAACTCTTAATCCGGCTTAAGCATTTTGGGCGGTGGCTAGGCCCAAGAGGTTAAGAGAGTTAAGCGTGCTAGGACGGAAGTAGTCCTAAGATGGGTGACCACCCGGGAAAATCGGGGCGTCACAGTTGGTATCAGAGCCAATTACCAGCCGGAAGTGTGAGATGAGTCTCGGCTGAGCCATGATTGTACAGCGGGAAGAGCGAGGCTCTCATGCTATTGACTGTTGTGGGTGGAGCACGGCTGACCATAAGGCCAATTTAGGCTAGCGAGACGAGTCTCACATCGCCTGATACTTGTGAGTCTGAGCCTGACGAGGACGTCAGGGCTTAAAGGGGGGGAGATTGTGAGACCCCAGGTCTATATATAAGATATAATATGGCTAAACTCTTAATCCGGCTTAAGCATTTTGGGCGGTGGCTAGGCCCAAGAGGTTAAGAGAGTTAAGCATGTTAGGACGGGAGTAGTCCTAAGATGGGTGACCCCCTGGGAAGTTGGGGCGTCACACACACACAGACACACACATATACATATATAGAGAGAGAGCGTTCAACTAGTCTACTACTAGTAGTATAAGAATAATGGTTACTATCTACTTTTCCACCATTGAATTGTTATTATTCCACCAACCCCTTACTAAACCCTAGACATTCAATAATCAAAAAGCACTAAATTCAGTCTTAAGGTAGTCCTCAATGGATGCGAGATAGTTATACTTCAGTTTCAAACCTTATTCGTTCTAAATGCCGGGTGAGATGACCAACTGAAACACCCACTGATGTGCATTGCGTTGAAAAGACATCTCGATCAATTTATTTCCGCGGAGTAACGAAGAAAGATGAAGCAAGAAATCCAATACTTTTAAGTCCAAGCTAACTCGAATATACAGAACTAGGCTAGGATACTATTAATAGCACCAAATCATTAGATTTTCGACCCTTGAATTTAGGGATGTGCGGTTAGCATGATAGTGGTCCCCTAGGGTTGAGTGGGTGGTGGGTAGAATAGTATGATCTAAGAGGTGGAAATGATCAAAGAAGTAGATCTAACAGTGAAAAATTTGGTAACATCTAGTGCTTGGTAGCCTAGTATAGTAGATAGTAAAATAGTATAGTAGCCTAGTTCTCTCTATATATATATGGTCAATTATCCCATATATATATATATATATATATATATATATATATATATATATATATATATAGTGAGAGAGAGAGAGAGAGAGAGAGAGAGAGAGAGAGAGAGTTGAGCTCTTGTGCTTTTAAAAGCACATGAGCATTTATTTTTATAACTTTTTAGCCATCAGATTGCCTCAAGATCTGTACAGCACTGACAAACGGGCGAGTTGGGTAACCCGCAGATAGGTTATTATACCCGCCGGTTATATGGGTATGGGTAGAATTTATTCGTAAATTTTTCGGTAGTCAATATTTTTACCCACACCCGCCCGCGGGCGTGGGCGGGTATGCGAGTTATCTGTAAGATTTTTTTTATTTGCTCTATACTTTCCAAATATATATATATAGTTGAGCTAGAATACTATCGATAGCAAACATGCACTTTTGCCACCCATTTGTTTTCGATGATGGAGCTTCCAAATCGACGATCGGCACCGTTGAACATGATCTAGAGCATTTAAAGTATCTAGAAACTAAATTTCATACTTTTTCGACATCATTGGCCTAATGATCAGAGGGTTTCAAAATTTGTAATTTTAATGGTCGATATGAGACGTTTTCTTGCTTAACGGTGTAAAGATATCCAAATCAATTAATTTTTTGTTAGAAAATTCTTTAAACTATTTAAAACAAGATCTATACTCTTGATCTTGATTACAAAACTCCTATTATCACTTTTAAAAGGATATTTATTTTCAACATTTTATTTTTGTGTCCACTTGATGGCAATATCGAAAAAGCATAAAATTTGATTTCTAAATACTTTAAATGCTCTAGATCATATTCAACGGTACCGATCGTCGATTTGGAAGCTCCATCATCGAAAACAAATGGGTGGCAAAAGTGTCCGTTTGCTATCGATAGTATTCTAGCTCAACTATATATATATATATATATATATATATAATTTTTAAAAATATAACATAATTTATTGTTTGAAATATTACAACATACAATAAACAATATAAATTTTAAAGCGCATTTATCATCTCAAATTTTCGTGATACAAAATTAATAAACTTTTCATGATTATAGAGTCAATATTACAAAGATTATAATATTTTTTAATTAAAAAAATATGCGGGTACCCGTGGGTATCCGCAGGTTGCCAAAAATGTCCACAATTTAACGGGTACCTACCCATTTTACCCGTAATTTTTTGGGTAAAAAAAACTCGTACCCATACCCGCAAATTTACGAGTAACCCGCATGTACCCGCTGGTACGGGTAGAGATTGCCAAGTCTAAGCACTATTAATGGTGTGTCACATTTAGTCCCCTTTACTAGTACTGTACGTATCTTGCGACGATCCGACGGCTAAAAAATCACAAGCATGTTAAACTCCTGTGGTTTTAAAGCGCAAGAGCTCATATATGTACATATATAGAGAAAGAGAGAGAGTCCGACTATGGTGCTGTTAAAAGCACCAAGCACTTGGTGTAGATCATACTATTCAATCAACCACCACTAAACCCTAGAAAATCACTATCATCCTAACCGCACATCCCTTAATCCAAGGGCCGAAAACCTACAAGCACTAATGACTTGGTACTTTTAAAAGCATAAGAGCTCAATTTATATATATAGTAGGGCTACTATACTCTTATGAGTATAGAGCTCTTTATACTCATTAGTTAGTTTTAATGATAGAGCTTCCGAATCAACGATCCACGCCGTTAAATATGATCTAGAGTATTTGAAACTTCTAGAAAATAAATATTGTAATTTTTCAAAATTATAATAAAATCCATCAAGCGGGTATAAAATGAACGGCCAAAGTTAAACAACATCCTAAAATTGGATGATCGAATCCTTCAATTTAAGATCGGAGTTATTGATCATTATCTAAATAGTGAATAATTTTTCTATCAAAAATTTAATCAATTCCAATTCTTTTACACTGTTAAACTAGCAAGTATCCCATATCGGCCATTAAAAATTATCAATTTTGAGATCTTTTGATCGTAAGGTAAATGATGTCGAAAAATTATGAAATTTGATTTCTAGAAGTTTTAAATGTTCTAAATCATATTTAACGGTATGAATCGTTGATTCGAAAGTTCTATCATCGAAAACGACTTATGAGTACGAAAACGATCATACTCATAAGAGTATAGTAGCCGGACTCTCTCTCTCTTTATATATATAGTTCACCAGGAATACTATTGATATTATATGAATAATGCGTACTATCAACTTTATAACCATTGAAAATACTATTCCACCTAACCCTACTAAATCTAAGCATCCAATGAATAAAAAGTTGATAGTAAACACTATTTCTCTACTATCAATAGTGTTCCAGCTATATTCTATATATATATATATATAGAGAGAGAGAGAGAGAGGGAGAGAGAGAGAGAGTTGAGCTTCTCTGAGCACAGAAGCTCAACGTGCTAGTGATTTTTAGTTGTCGAATCACCTCAAGATCCGTGCAGCACTATTAACGGTGTATCCCATTAAATTTCTTTTACTAGTATTGTACAAATCTTGAGGTGATCCGATGGCTAAAAAGTCACAAGCACATAGAGCTCCTGTGCTAAAAGCACAGCACAGGAACTCAACTCTCTCTATATATATCATGTGGTTGGAATATTTTTGACAGTATGAAAATATCGTTTATTATCAACTTTTTGACCCTTGGATGTTTAGTGTTTAGTAGGGGTTAGTGGAATAGTAATAATCCAAGGATGAAAAAGTTAATAGTAAACACAATTTATATACTATCGATAGTGTAGCAGGTAAACTATATATATATAAGACACACTACGCAACTTAAGATTTACATTCCTATTCAAACTTTAAATACCTATATTTTATTCAATAAAATTTAATATTTAACAAACATAAATGTATAAAACTCAATTTATCCCCCGAAGGTATATACATTAGGGCTGTCGAACACGGTCGAATTTTTCAGAAATTATATTCTCATCATTTTTTTTATTTTTTTCGGATGCGAATTTTAATACGAACATGCCGAATGCTAAATTTTAACATCCATATTCACATACTATCAAATCCAAAGAAAACTTGTTTCAATACCAAACAGGCGCTTAACCATGAAAATCAAATAGAGACTAATTAGGAGGAAACTAACAAAAGAACCAACTATGCATTAAATTCAAACTTTACGAACATGCCCGAGCGAAGAACAGGAGCTAAAGAAACAAATCTTCGAGTTTTTTCGAATCATAAAATGTTTATTTTAAACTCTGGTTTCTTTCTCATATAAAACTCAAGAGACCACGTAACAAGTCGTAAACAAAGAAAGACGATATTACCAGACAAGAATAATCATTCAACATTCAGAAAATCTCCTTCAAGGTGATTAGGTAGATAAGATTACTTCTGATTATAATTTTGCGCTCAATTAGACTCCAAGGAATTGCAAGGTAGATAGGTAAAGCCTTGTTGTCACGATTGATGCTTCAAACACGAACTACTAAACAATCTTTTAAGTGGAAGCCCAGTTTTATAATTGTCGTTTTTCAGTTCATTCAGCCTATAGTCTTACAAACCCTTTCAAAGAACCTGCTCCCATTTTTTTTCCCTTCTTTTGGTTCCAAACTTCCAATATAGTGCAAGATCTGCCGGTTCAAAAAACATGTCCTTTTTTATTACAACTACTAGGTAAAATGTAGACGAAAAGGTTCAAAAACAGTTCAACCTACCTAAGCACCAGATCATTACAACATGGATCACTTCAAATTGTGCAAACTAACATGCATATAGTAGAGGTGGAAAAGTAAAAGCCTATTCATGTTCTACACTGCTGATTTTGAAAAGCATGATAGGACTCAGTAAGCACAAAATGGAAATGTCCTGCAACAACAAAATCGAAAGAAATATGAAGATCTGCGTTACAAAGCAACAATAGTTACCTCTATTTTCATGCTGTTCCATTCTCTTCTCATACCAACGACAAAATTGGAAGATATGCCCAGCAATAAGGCAATGACATGAGTTTGTCGACCCCTGGACATAATTTGAGTAAGCATAGGTTATATTGACAGAGTATATATTTCACTAAAAGCACGAAAAGATTAAGAAAACACTTGAACCAATTAACTTTAGGACAGATTGTAGAGCATGCTTCCATTGCAATTTCAAATTTGTTGCACTGGTGCTTGAACTTTCAATGACAATGTTTATCGAGATTGGGATTGCATCAATTGTCAATTGTACACTGTTGGCTTCTCCAGTCAAATGATACAACAAACCGTGACGATTCCACAGTGCCTCTGCAAAATTGTTCTGATCAGGGCATAATCTATCCATCCAAAAGAGGATAGTTTGCTCGCAATTAATCAGGTTAAATTTCCTGAATAATTCACCAATTATAATTTCCGCATTCAATAATCATCCTCGTAATCTATATCCATGCATTGTGTGTTGTGGCTGCAAGTAACACATGCTGGATCACGAAATTTAGTCGCATCATGGCCAAAAGGATTACTTAAAAAGCCAAATTCTGTCTCCTCATCATCACTGTCGATATTATTTGGAGTAACCCGGTTTTGGTAACTTCTTCGCCAAAGAAGAAATACATTAAAATAATAGCTCACTAGATTTTTCCTTCCCTTAGAAGGAAAGTTTATATACAGATGGTCCCAGTAGTTCTTATCCAAAGAGGGTGGGTTTAAGCTGACAATGGATTTGAATTTCCTTTCCTCTTCTTCGGTCCAAGAAAGAGCAACTTCCTCACCCATTTTATGAAATCCCCATGAGTAAAAAGCTGAACCCAATTCACGTTTCAATTGGAGCCTCTTCTCTGCTATATGAAACCTAACACAATCTACTAAACCAGGCTTATCACACCCACATTTATCTTTCCTTCCCTGTCCAATAGGACCATCATTGCTAAATGATCCTCTTTTCTCTTGATTTTCTAATGGCCAGATTCTTGTGCCTAACCATTTTAAGGTCTCAGGGCCGTCAGAAATTACAGGCTTGCCAGTCCATTCGGGGACTTCTGCTTGAAAGCGACGACCGACAGGTATCGTGTCTCTCTCTTGCTGATCTTTAGATAGCAAATGTGAAGTGTCTGTAGATTTACCGTTTATTTCAGTATCAGGAGTTGACATTTCTGCACAATTGCCTGAATTAGGTTGCTCACCCATAGATTGAAGCCTCTGACTATATCTTGTTTTCTCTTTAGTCTGTGGATTGGTACTTGTAGTACAATCATACATGGAGGGGCATATCTTCTGCCCTTTCTGAAAGAAGAATGGATAAGTCATTTTTGTTCTGACTCAAATCATAAGCTACTACAAAATAAAAAAAACAGAGCAGATGGAGGTGAGCAATGAAAGCCAACAAACAGCATGTTTTCCAACCGAAAATATGCATATACGACCAACTAATAGCTACGAACAAATTGATGCTCATCAAATGACAATAACTGTATTTATATCACCTATCGAAACAATCAACAATTCAATTTACCCAACTTGAGCTAACCAGTAAGATCTTGGCTGTATCTAAGACCATTTTCTTTACTGGATCATCTCTTTTCTTCATCTACACTTCTTTTGATTGCAAGAGGGAAAATAAAAATGATGAGGTCACACAAAATTACCTCCATATTCGGAGCTAGCTATATTTTTATGCATCGTTGTTTAAACATCAACCAACAAATGCAATAATTACTTTGAAAAACAGAAAAAATAGATATACCTCAACAATACACAATAACCACTAATTTAAATTAATAGTAAAAATTAGATGGCCCCGACTTATTAAGAAAATTAAGTCGAGGCTGTTAGAGCTTTTACCAAAATATTATCTGCACAAAAAGTGAGCCATAAACTGTGTGATCTGCCATACCATGCTAAAATATTACATCTGCGACCAAACAGTCACCCTAAAATACTCAATACAAAAATCGTGATCAGTTGATAATCATAAGCAAGGATTAAAGTGCCCCCCCGTGCCGTACGGCACGGGCCGGCACATACCGTGCCCCCAATATGGGGGCACGGTCCCCGTGCCGCAATAGCTGCTGGGGTATCGCGAGAGACAACACGATACCCCAGCGGGTATTGCGGCACAGTATCGTGCCGGTTGTTTGTTTTTTTTTGTTGTGGTTTTTTTTCCCACTTTTTGCACACTCCCCACCCCGCGGGAGGTTTCGCTCCATACTGCGGGGGGCCCGAGCCCTCCGCTTCCACCATAGACATCCATTTTTTCTCCAGAAATTGTTTTTTCAAAATTTGTCACACCGTGAAGCTTTCGGCGAACCAGGGTACAAAATCGAACTCGATAATTAAATTTCGAGACACATCTAACATAAAATTCTCCTTTTAGAGTTAGAAGATTGAAAATACTGATAAAATTAAAAGCCAAATTACATCAAGTTTTAATTTATTTGTCATATAATTTATTGCTAAATTTTATAGATAGATCTAACAAATTTTTATGATCCACCGCGACGATCTATGTGAAATTAAGCAGTCATCTCTCTATAAAGATGTAAATTTATATAATTATTGTACTTGTGAATTTTATTATTATATTTTAATTTCTATTCTCCATAAGGTATAGCTATACTTTACATATAAAAAAGCTTACCAGTATGTTAATTGGTGAATGTAGTAAACTATACATAGTCAATATTCATAATTATTTGACTAAACCTTTTAAAATAATATTATAGGAGCTTATTGGGACCAAAGAAACTAAAATAAGCCCGTGCAAAGCGTGCCATTAGGAGGTCATGCGTATCCATCGGCACGCAAGCGTGCCACCTGTCGGCACGGAAGCGTACCTGTGCCGTATTGTGCCAAACAAACAACGACACGCCCCTGTGCCACGACACTTTAATCCTTTATCATAAAGTTGAATCCAAGCTACTAAATCAAGGCCTTGTTATCTCTGCAGTAAAATGTGATGTGATCTAGGCCATCATCAGTTTCATACCACTCCTTTAAAAATCATCAAGATCTTTTATCTTAGTTTATGATTATAGTGGCTTTTCTTATTACCTAAATCAACTGCTCGCAATGAAACCTTATGAAACTCAACCAAGATAATTCATCATTCTCATATTGCTCGGCAGTCAGGGGGTAGCGATCATACCTCCTTGATCGACGTTTCATTATGCGCACCAACCATCAGAGCCTCAAATACTCGTTGGAGCAGCGAATTGCTACTTCAGCACAGCACTCGACTTTCCAAACTATTGGGATATGACTATGGAAATCCAGTATAAGAAAATGTGGTAGATTCCATCGACAATGCCCTTTTTGGGCGCGATACCAACTCGCCCAAGCTCATGTTTGTAAGTTTTCCAACTTTTCCTTTCTTGGACAAAATTATTTCTAACTATTTTTAGGATGAGAAGCTCTAGAATCTTAAGAACCAATTAGAAGATCCGACGAGCGCTCCTGAGGGATGTGTTTCGAGATCCCTTTATATACTACCGTGGTTGCACTATACTAGGCAATGATTCAATATGGAAAGAGAAGGTTTGCATCACGTTCACGACACACTGCTCGTAGATCATGACAGATTTCTGAAAACCTTAAAGCGGCTTAGAACAAGTTTCTATTGGCCAGGCATGCGTAGATATATCATGGAGTATATTTCAAAGCAAGGATTTAAGTGCCCATCGGCACGAGCTGTATCCACCGTGTCGCATCATGCCAAAAAGACATCGGCACGATATAGCCCCCATGTCGATGGCACAACTCAAAACCCTTTTTTGTTTAAATTACTAAGTAATTTCTCAATAAAGTTCAAAAGATTTGATAATGATACATAATAAGCATTTAGAATACTTTGTTGCTAAAAAAATAAATATTTTATGCCATTATGTGTCGGCACACATGTACCGGCATGCATCGGCACGGCCCGGCACGCACCGTGCCAGCAAGTTTTCGGCACAACCCTATGCCGTGGCACTTAAATCCTTGTTTCAAAGTGCACTGTCTGTCCAAAATAAAAAGCAGCCAAGCTCACAAGCTTACTTTAGAGCTTGCCGATTCTAGAGCGCATTTAAGAGGAAATTTCAATGAACTTCATTGAGGGACCTTCCGAAATCTCAAGGAAAGTCCATAATCATGAAAATAGTCAATCGACTCACCAACTACGCACACTTCGTGGGTCTCTCTCATCCGTAGACCACATGTAGTGTGGCCAAGGCATTCGTTGACCATATTGCAAAGTTACATGGCATGGCCAAATCTGTTGGTCTCTGATCAAGATCCAGTATTCCTTAGTGCTTCTTAGCGAGAGCATTTTGCTTTATAGGGAACTAATGCATGAGCATGTCTCACCATCCTCAAGCTAATGGCCAAATAGAGGTGCTAAATCAAAACTTGGAAACTTATGTCAAATGTTATGCGGACGAGCAACCAAAGAAATGGATCCAATTTTTGACACGGGCGAAGTGGTCCTACAATATCTTGCACCATTCATCAATATGTACGAACCCGTTTGAGGTTCTCCATGGACGACCTTCTCCGACCACTCCATCTTATATCGTCGGATCATCTTACTATGGATGCAAATTTAGTTGAGCGGGATGAACAAAGAAGAGTGCTTAAAAAGCACCATAGTGCAACACAAAATCATATAAAGCAGGTTTCTAACAGCAAGCATCGCGAGCGCAAGTTTTAGATTAGATATTGGGTGCTCCTACGACTTCTCCCATACCGGTAGTTGAGCATCCTTTTGTTTTCGTCGATTAATTTCATCAATTAAGAGAATTAGAGTTTTTACCTCGTCGGTTCTCTTCTCCAAAAAAGAAGAGATTTCTACCAAAAAACCACCACTACAATCCTCACATTTTCCTGAAATTTAGCAACCAAACTAAAGGTGATCCTTCTTTTATAAATCATAATAACATGCCAGTCGAAGGATAGAAGATTATGTCATTTCTATTGTTCCTTTTAATAATTGGGGCTTAATCGGAAAAAAAAAGGCCTCTCGAATGGTTGGCAGTGAATTTCCTTCAACACTTTTTGCTGTCAAACTTATGCATAAGAAAGCATCAAATAACATGGACCAAAATAAGGTTCCTTGATAACTAATAAGGCAAATATAACTATCTACGAACTCTTTCTTCCCAAGCCATTAGAAATTTTTCTGTTTCTATAAATTTACATGGTAAAAATAATTTTCCCTCATTTTAGTTTGAACATTACTACCTGCAGTCATCAACATAACAATAGAGTTATGTAGAGAGATCAGTGATCGATCACCCGTATTTCACCATCCTATCAATCAAGTAATATTTCACCAAGCAAGAAAACAGTAATCATACCAAAATGAACAAAACCAAATACCTTCCCGAGAGAACCATTGGGGTTCTCATTACGAATTCTTTTAATAAACATTGCCTCCCTCAACTGAAGTGCGAGGGAGAAGTGTTCACCACCCACATGAGATGTATTTTTCGCTCCCTCCGATGAAGAATGCAACTTCGTGAAAGAAGGATTCTTCGCAATGTTTCTCAACCAGTTCACCGCCCCTACAAAAACCTCTCTCTTCCTCTTAAGAAGAGACGACCCTCCGTTCACAACAGCCTTCTCCAACACCACAACGAGGCCGTTGTCACCCCCGCCATTATCGACATGCAATTTTTTCCGGCTATCTCTAGGTGGTGTCAAGAACTGATCCTTCTTCGAACCTGAAGGGGGTGAAGGTTTACAAACCTTCTTCTTCTGATCTGAATCCCCATTTTTAGCTCCTTTGATCACTTCATCCACATTTTTAGCTCCTTTGATCACTTCCCCCAAGTTCGACAAACTACAATTCCTCTCAAAAACCCTATGAAACCACCAATCGAGCGCACCGAGGTACTTGGCATAGATCAGCTTCAAAGAAGAGCTGACTCTCGAGTCGAAACCGATCGCCTCCGCCACCGGCGCCCACAACCGGTGCGCGGAGACCGACTCGTACCCGCCCCGCTCGCGCACCGCCGCGTAGAGCTCGAGCAAGTTCACATGGCGCCCGTCGCCGAGCATGGCGGGGAGGGGCCGGATCTCCCCGCTCCGGTAGATCTCCTTCAAGAAGGCTGAGAGCACCCGATCGAAGAAGCCGAGCTCGGCAATGGCGGGCGCCGGGAGATCAGAGCAGAAGCCGACGCTCTGGAGCTTGCAGAGGATCTCGGCGACATCGAGAGTAGGAAGAGGAGGAAGATGAGGAGGAGGAGGAGGAGGAGGAGCACCGCACCCGGCCATGGCACTCTAGGGTTCCGGCGAGGTCACGGCGGCGGCGCCGCCGCCCCGGCCACGTCGGAGCCGCCCATTGGCGGGGTAAATTGGAAAAGGGAAATAATCAAATAAACGGTTGGGGGAAAGAGGTATTAAAAAAAATAAAAAAAATAAAAATAAAAATAAAGAAAGAGTAGAGGAGGGAGGGAGAGGTGGTTTAGGCCATTTTTGCTTTGAGGCCCTTGAAGGAAAGGGAACTTTCTAGGGGGACTAACAAGGGCAAAGTGGTGAGGGAAATGGGGGAGGTGGTTTTTAAGGTTTGCTTTTTTTTCTTTTCTTTTTTTTGATTTCCCAATTACTTTTGTTCCTTAGGGTTTGGTGTTCTCATCTTGCATACACAAAACCCTAGGTTTGAGAGGGGGAAGGAGAGGGATGGGCTAGTGGGGTATTGATGTACCAAGTGGATTTATGTGTATTTTTTTTTTAATGGAAAGTATTACTTACCTTGTTTATATTATAATGCATACTTTTTAAGGGGTGAAATGGATGGATGGATGGAGAAGGGTATGCGACTAGATGTGGCAATCGGGCGGGTTGGATTAGGTTAAGGTCCGTTAGATTTTAGTCTCGTTTGATTACGAATTATGTCGAGTTTTGCTGGCTTGATTTTAAATTACTTTGCATTTCAAATAGATCGAGCTTAATTTATATTGGGTTTCGATCGGTTGGAATTGGATTGTCTCTGATTTGGATCAATCAAATTTATAGTTAGATCATTTGAGTTATGTTCTGATTGTCTTAGATAGATAAGGACATGTCAATGTGTTTCAAGTTTGAGTTGATTCTGTAATGAGTATTTTGGTTTCTAAAAGTTTCATGTATTAAATCTATAATTTTATATGCTTTAGGTAGTAATTAGTTGCTTGGGGTTTCAAGTATATCAAGTTTGGAGTCATTCTCAAACGGTTATGAATTCTTGAATTCAAGTTCTTATTAGCATCAGATTGTTCAGATATTAAATTGTTAGCATTACCTAATCCACTAGTTTTCGTTGTATGAAATTTTGTTTGACATATATTACCGATAAGAGAATATCTTAATACTAGTAAGAAGTTTTAACCTACCCTACATTTGCATAATCCAATAATCAAACTTATCTACCAAAATCTGTCCAATCCAAGTTAAAATTTGGATCGAATAGTTTGTATTAATTTTTTAACATCTTAATGTATAATTTTGCATGGGACTTTCACATGCAAATTTCTAATATCTATTCTTATATAGAATATTATGTTGAGACATTATACCTTTGGTAAGGATCAAGTAGTTATTGCCACGGCCTGCTTTCAAATGGGTCACACATTATTGAGCCTGTTGTTCGATTAACTGGATACCCTAAACCTAATAACTTGTTGGGCCCAATTTACTAACCCAAAATGTTATAGCCCAGTTACTGTGTCTAGCCTATTTAGGCTTATATAACTTCAGACTTGGCAATAACTATTCGTTATTGAAATATGCTCAAGGCTTGGGGTGTCACAGTTATAATTTTATACTTCCATCTACTTTAATGTTGCTTTCTAAGAATTCTCAAACTTCAGTGGGGAGTTCTCCAACGATGCCTCATTGAGAAGTCCTCGATCCGTTGCTATGTATAAATTTTATCTCCGTCCAAAGATTATAATTCTTTCCTCTAGGATTTTTTTAAAAAAATTGGTTTAATTATTAAAAAATATTTCGTGAAATGTTGGATGGAGGTAGAACTAACACATGGCAGCATATTGGAACTCTCCAGTGAGGCATCGTTGGAAAGCTCCCCTAAAGTTTTGGCCCCCAGATGATCTACTAGCATTGGATCAAAGATGTAATAATCGATACTTTTGATAGGCCACAATTACCACTAGCAAACTGTTAATTTATATGAGACAATTGTTATTTTTTAAAAAACTTAAACTAATAGAGAACGATATCTTTTTATTTTTATATTTAACACTCCCCCTCACATTTAGGGTTGAAACTTCTCGATAAGCTCATGACGTGGATTTGAATAAAATAGGAGAAAATTAATTATGCTAGGAGCCTGGTGTGGCTTGAACTTAAAACCTCCTACTTCGATGCTATGTTAAATTAAATGAAACAATCGTTATTCTTCAATAACTTAAACCGGTAGAAAATAGTATTTTTATATTTTTACCATTAAAAATATACAAATAGCGTTTGTTTCATATAGTTTAATACAAACATATTAATGGTGAGAAATTATTTTTGCTATGCTACTAATAATATATATTCTTTACTATTCTGCCCAAGCCTGTAAAAGTAACTTGCTATTATTAGAATTGCAAGTTATAAAATTATTAATTTTGTAAATTTGTTGCAATTAACAATTTTATTGTCAATAAAATACTTTAGTCTGATCTTTTGATGAAATGCTCGCAATAGGAGTAGCGATCATCATTAATAAAGATGTAAATGAGTCAAGTTAGAGATGGGTGTAGGCCAAAAACATCCAACCAAAATGAGATTGATGGACATAGACTAGAGTTTGATAACAATCATTAGAGTTTAAGCATCTAACCAATCTAGAAAAATGAGGCACCAACCAAAATTGAGCCAAGTCAATATCAGGTATGTATTCAAAGATGGGCCCAATTTACTAGCCCAAAATGTTATAGCCCAGTTACTGTATCTAGCCTACTCAGGCTTATATAACCCCACACTTGGCAATAACTATCCGTTATTAGAATATTCTCAAGGCTTGGGATGTCACAGTTATAATTTTATACT
Organism: Puya raimondii; assembly: GCA_016920855.1. Taxonomy (NCBI): domain Eukaryota; kingdom Viridiplantae; phylum Streptophyta; class Magnoliopsida; order Poales; family Bromeliaceae; genus Puya; species Puya raimondii. Next base: position 64,298,390 of record JABWPP010000050.1, on the reverse strand, counting down.
TCCATATACTTTAATGTTGCTTTCTAAGAATTCTCAAACTTCAGTGGGGAGCTCCCCAACGATGCCTCATTGAGAAGCCCTCGATCTGTTGCTATGTATAAATTTTATCTCTATCCAAAGATTATAATCCTTTCCTCTAGGATTTTTTAAAAAAAATTAGTTTAAGTATTAAAAAATATTCCGCGAAATGTTGGATGGAGGTAGAACTAACACATGGCAGCATATTGGAACTCTCCAGTGAGGCATCGTTGGGAAGCTCCCTACTAAAGTTTTGTCCCCCAGATGATGTACTAGCAATGGATCAAAGATGTAATTATTGATACTTTTGAGAGGCCACAATTACCACTAGCAAACTATATGAAATAATTGTTATTTTTCAAAAGCTTAAACATATTTTTATATTTTTATATTTAACACTCCCCCTCACATCTAGGGTCGAAACTTCTTTATAAGCTCATGACGTGGATTTGAATTAAATAGAAGAAAAATAATTATGTTAGGAGCCTAGTGTGACTTGAACTCAAAACCTCCTACTTCGATGCTATGCTAAATTAAATGAAAATTCTCCAATAACTTAAACCGGTAGAAAATAGTATTTTATATTTTTATCATTAAAAATATACAAATAGCGTTTGTTTCATATAGTTTAATACAAACATATTAATGATGAGAAATCATTTTTGCTATGCTACTAATAATATCTATTCTTTACTATTCTGCCCAAGCCTCTAAGTAACTTGCTATTATTAGAATTGCAAGTTATAAAATTATTAATTTGGTAAATTTGTCACAATTAACAATTTTATTGTCAATAATATACTTTAGTCTGATCTTTTGATGAAATGCTCGCAATAGTAGTAGTGCTCATCATTGATAAAGATGTAAATAAGTCAAGCTAGAGATAGGTGCAGGCCAAAAACATCCAACCAAAATGAGATTATTGATAGACATAGACTAGAGTTAGACAACAATCATTAGAGTTTTAGGTGCAGGCCAAAAACATCCAACCGTTACTTGCTTTTTTCTTTTTTTTTTCTTTTTTTTTGCCCTCCCTCGGTGGCCTTAGCTACTTCCACCCTGTATGCTTAATTCATATTACTTAATGAATGAAGCAGGCTTTCTCAAAAAAAAAAAAAAACAATCATTAGAGTTTAAGCATCTAACCAATCTAGGAAGATGAGGCACCAACCAAAATTGAGCCAACTCAATATCAGGTATGTACTGAAAGATGATATAAAACCTTTCGTGTCCTCTAGGATTTATTTGTTATTAAGACCCATCTAATGCATTTGGTCACATATAAGGAGTTAATGCAGAAGTGTACAAAGATATGCTTCTCTATTTTTCGGTGGTACTACAAAAAAAGAATTATACTATAAGTTATAGAAATAAAATAATTTTTCATCACACTTTTTAACCGCATTATAGGCACTCTGCCCTCAAATCCTAAGTGAAGTGTTGGAAACAGATCTGAGAGGATGATTTGGAGATAATGGAAAGAAAATTAGAAATGGTCATCTGGTACATTGGGGAATAGTTTTGGAGGTTTTACTATGTTATATATATATATATATAATATATATATATATATATATATATATATATATATATATATATATATATATATATATATATATATATATATATATATATATTTTATGTGTTCTAATCAGGATACAAACAAGGCGTATCAAGGGGCATGAGACCCACCCCATCTCCCGCCTAGCCAATATTATATTTGCCCTACCTCCTACCCACCTACATGACGGTGTAAAATATTTCTCCCATGATCAGCCCCATCTAAAAATCAATCTTCCACTGGCATGCAAATCCGCCCAGAAACGTTTATTTACTTTGTTAGTACCCACCAAAATATTCTTAATCTTATATGCATATTTTCAGTTGTAAACTAAACAGGTAGATTGATGTATGTCACCGCTTCACACATACAGAAAAAACTCTATTTGTACGGCGGGTCTATGCACATGCCCTATTGGGGCTTCCGCGCTGGAGCATGACATTATAAATGAGCATACTATAATATACTGAACTTTGACTAAATTGACAAAAAAAGGATTAAGTCATGCTAGATATGATTAAAATAAGTTTTGAGGAGTTTAGAATGAGTTTAGACCGAATTAAAACGAATTCGGATCAAAACGGACTTCAAATTCTGGATCAGAGTTCCAGACAACTTTCAGATGCCCGGACAGGGAATCGAGCGCTTGGAAAGGGTTTCAGAGGGTCCATCGAGGCGCCCAGATCATTCGGACGCCTATTCAGAGAGCTGAAGTTTCGAGAATTGGAGATTCGAATGCTCGGAATGCCCTGCAAGCGCCCGGATCTGGATTCAGACTCTACCAGCGGACGCCTGGACAATTTCCGAACTCCTAACTCAAGAGCTCGGGTCACGCGGGGATTAAATGTGAGACCCTAGGTAGTCATATATATAAGATATATTAGGACTAAACTCTTAACCTGGCTTAAGAATTTTGGGCGGTGGCTACGCCCAAGAGGTTAAAAGAGTTAAGCGTGCTAAGACGGGAGTAGTCCTAGGATGGGTGACCCCCTGGGAAGTTGGAGCGTCACAGTTGGTATCAGAGCCAATTACCAGCCGAAAATGTGAGATGAGTCTCGGCTGAGCCGAGATTATATAGCGGGGAGAGCGAAGCTCTCATGCTATTAATTGTTGTGGGTAGAGCGCGGCTCCCCCACAAGGTCGGTTTAGACTAGCGAGACGAGTCTCACATCGCTTGGTACTTGTGAGGTCTGAGCCTGATGAGGATGTCGGGGCTTAAAGGGGGAAGAATGTGAGACCCCAGATAGTATTATATATAAGATATAATAGGGCTAAAACTCTTAACCCGGCTTAAGCATTTTGAGTGGTGGCTAGGCCCAAGAGGTTAAGAGAGTTAAGCGTGCTAGGACTAGAGTAGTCCTAGGATGGGTGACCCCCTGGGAAGTTGGGGCGTCACAGTTGGTATTATAGCCAATTACCAGTCGAAAGTGTGAGATGAGTCTCGGCTGAGTCAAGATTATACAGCGGGGAGAGCCTCGGCTGAGTCAGGATTATACAGCGGGGAGAGCGAGGCTCTCATGCTGTTGACTGTTGTGGGCGGAGCGCGGCTCACCACAAGGTCAGTTTAGGCTAGCGAGACGAGTCTCACATTGCCTAATACTTGTGAGTTTGAGCCTGACGAGGACGTCAGGGCTTAAAGGGGGAAAAATTTGAGACCCTAGGTAGTCCTATATATAAGATATAATAGGGCTAAACTTTTAACCCGGCTTAAGCATTTTGGGCGGTGGCTAGGCCCAAGAGGTTAAGAGAGTTAAGCGTGTTAGGACGGGAGTAGTCCTAGGATGGGTGACCCCCTGGGAAGTTGGGGCGTCACAGTTGGTATTAGACACAATAACAGCCGGAAGTGTGAGATGAGTCTCGGCTGAGCCAGAATTGTACAGCGGGGAGAGCGAGGCTCTCATGCTGTTGACTGTTGTGGGTGGAGCGCGGCTCACCACAAAGTCAGTTTAGGTTACCGAGACGAGTCTCACATCGCCTAGTATTTGTGAGTCTGAGCCTGACGAGGACGTCAGGGCTTAAAGCGGGGGAGATTGTGAGACCCCAGGTAGTCCTATATATAAAATATAATAGGGCTAAACTCTTAACCCGGCTTAAGCATTTTGGGCGGTGGCTAGGTCCAAGAGGTGAAGAGAGTTTAGCGTGCTAGGACGGAAGTAGTCCTAGGATGGGTGACCCCCTGGAAAGTTGGGGCATCACAGTTGGTATCAGAGCCAATTACCAGCCGGAAGTGTGAGATGATCAACTACGCGATTAAGCTTTTGTAGTTGATTTTAAGGGTTTAGAATCCTTAATTTGAGATATCAATCATGTTCAAATATATTGGGAATGAATGTATGATTGAATTAAGTTGTTTAATCAAATTTAAACTTAGTTTGTTAATATTTCGATCAATTGATGCTATTCTCGGGTTGGACTTTTTCGGCTAGTTTTTAGAGGGTAAAAACATCTCATTATGGTGTCCTTTGCTAAAATTAAGTATCTCAAACCCTTATATAGGGTTTGAATGCGTTATTTTAAAGTTTTTATCTATTTTGAGAGAGTTATGGGCTCCCGAAATTGGGACTTAGTTCTAATTCGAGAATAGAGCATAATACTTGAAGTGATGGATTTGAATAGGTCTAAATCATTTAAGATTAAGATAAAAATAAAAGATTAATGGAGATACTCATTAATTGTATGTTAGGTACTTCGGACACGCACGCCGGAGCTCCTACGGCCGAACCTTCGACGTCTTAGATCGGCCTTTTCTTATTTTGAGGTGGAATCCTTATCTATAGATGATGAACCTTAGTGGTCCTCTTAGTATCATGCATGTGTATATATATATTGCTATTGAATGTTCATAATTCTTGTTGCATGCTTAATTATTGTTCTAAGAACTTATACCCTCGTTGTTTATTCTTTGGTTCATGATGCAATGAAATTTGATCTTATACTTTAGCATGTCTCTTGTTATCACATTGTACTAGTAGAGGGTATGCATTCGTATTGAAAGGTAGCATAATCTTAGTTATTTGTTGATTCTAAGGTATAACATTATGGTTAAGACATTGGCCCTATTTGGATTTGCCGCTATGCTTATGGTACTCCCCGGGCCATCTTGGATGACTCCTTGTGATGTGGGAGTTTGAGTGAGAGAAGGCATGAGTGGGTTACCGATGGTGGTCGCTCCCCACGCGGTAAGCCCGGGTTGAGATTTGCTTTGCACCCGAGGCCAGGGTGTCGCGCTTACGCATTTACTTGATTATGGATCGAGTTGGATTTTTGGTTAGGCCTTTCTAATTGATTATGCTTATCTTATGATGCCACCATTTACTTGTTGAACATAATTACAATTATTGATCATAATAGTATATTCATTTGTATGTTTAATAACCATTCATACCTCGTTGTTTATCTTTCCATTGATCACATACTATTAGGTCCAGTGGGGCTTGTTGTCTCTAGACGGGCTTCCACTGGAAACTATTGTTAATAGTTCTCATTATGTGGATATTACTGATTTTTCAGGTATAGCCATTGAGATGAGATCAGGCGAGGCGACGACTATAGTTAGATAGTAGCATGTTGGATCGTATTTTTGTATTATATAGATCTTATCTTATATTTTGGACTATCATTTTGGATATGTATTAGGCCATATTGGAACTATGAATTGTACAAACTTGTTACTTGTTAAGTTGAGGGCATAGTCCATTTAGAAGTTTTATTTGTGTTAAATAGTATTGTTTTATGGTAACCAATTTTATATTAGTCTATTTGGAACGTTTAACAATTGTGAATTGTTTGTACAAACTTTATTATGTTATAAGGATATTGATATTAACGCCGGACATACTTAAACTTTCAATCTTAAGATATGTGGCGGATCTGCAGCTGTTACACCTCCGTGGTGCTTCCACTACCGGGGTGTTGTAGATTGAGTTGGTATCAGAGCCAATTACCAGCCGGAAGTGTGAGATGAGTCTCGGCTGAGTCAGGATTATACAGCGGGGAGAGTGAGACTCTCATGCTGCTGCCTGTTGTGGGTTGAGCGCGGCTCACCACAAGGTCAGTTTAGGCTAGCGAGACGAGTCTCACATCGCCTGATACTTGTGAGTCTGAGCCTGACGAGGACGTCAGGGCTTAAAGGGGGGGAGATTATGAGACCCCAGGTAGTCCTATATATAAGATATATTATGGCTAAACTCTTAACCCGGCTTAAGCATTTTGGGCGGTGCTAGGCCCAAGAGGTTAAGAGAGTTAAGCGTGCTAGGACGGAGTAGTCCTAGGATGGGTGACCCCCTGGGAAGTTGGGGCGTCACATTAAACATTTAGACTCTTGAAACGTTCTACGAGCGCTCGAAACAACTTTCAGGCAGACCAATGTGGGCGCCTGATATTGCCTGATATCGCTTTCGAATGCTCAACCCGAGAGCACCCCTCGGGCGAGAAGCCGACTATTCGGACACCCGAAATGCCTTGCGGGTGCCCGAATTGAGAATCGGGCGTTGCCAGTGGGAGCCCGGAACAACTTTCGAGCGCAATTACGTGTTTTCGGTACTATACACCTCCTATCGGGTGCCCGAAAGATCGGGTGGGCACCCGAAACCTGGCGTACAAAGAGCGTTTGTCTACTTGTAAATAAAGGGTTTAGTTGTAATTGTAGCAACCTATAAAATAGGGATTTCACTGTTTTGCCCTAATACGCAGCAGCCACCCTCCTCTCTTCTCTGTCTCCTTTCTTTCTCTCTCTAGAAGAGAAGACACCGATCCGCCATTATTGGAGCTCAGATCCGCTTTTTCCAAAGCTTAGAAAGGGTGGAAAGCTTCAAGAGGAAGCCCTGGGAGGAAGAAAAGGACCATTTTCTCTCATGTTTTGACTTGCAACAAAAGAGGATATGAGTTGAGATTTTAGAATTTTGGTTTTAGAGTTTCTAAATGGGGATTGTTGGGGTTCCAACTATGCTAGGACTATTTTTAGGGTTTCTCTTGAGGATTCGAAAGATCAAATCTAGCTTGTTGGTGGAGACTCTAGCAAAGTTGGGGAATACCATCGAAAAAGGGTGATCTCTCTCTCTCTTTGTCCATTCTTTCTTGATTTTAAATCGCATGCTAAAATACAAATTATTGATCTAAATGTGGTTTAGTTGCATGCTACGAAAAAACCAAGGTTTTAGAAAATTGGTTAAGTGCATATAATAGTAATGTGAACCTAAAATATATTTAATATGTGTAGCATCTAAACTTTGGTCAAAACTTAAGGTGAAACATAGAGATATAAGAACTCTAGGTTGAATGAAACTAGAGTACAAATTGTGTATAATAGACATGTACAATAACCCTAAAAGTCATTGAACTTAGGATGTCATATTGTGTTATGTCACGACTTTTCGAAAATGTCTTGGGAGTGCCGATCACCCTCGACTCCCACATGTGCATTGGGAGGGCCGATCACCCTCAACTCCCACTATGCATCGAAGTGTCTATCCTCTCAACTCTGTATGTGGTACTTGGAGGGACAATCTCCCTCAACTCCAAGTGCTTACTAATTAGAGAGTAGTACGTTCTTTGTCGGCTGTCCATAAGGTGTATGTCAACTAATTAGAGAGTAGTACGATATACCTCGGCTCTCCACGAGATGTGTGTGTCAACCAATTGAAGAGTAGTATGATCTCTCTCGGCCCTCCATAAGGTGTAGTGTGAAATATAACCAATCAAGTAGATGGTTGAGACATGAGATAATTGGGTAGACCTATAACTAATGGCATAATAGCATTTTGAATACTTGAGGCATTATAGTTGTAAAATTTAATTATTGCATTTCTAGTATAGATATATTTGTTGTTATCTATATCTATCTACTAATGCCCCCTTTAGACTGAGTGAATGTAGAGCATCATTCTTGGTGGTTGCATCTACTGAGAACTATCTATAGTTCTCACTCCCTATGGTTTACCCTTTTTAGATTCTAGCATCGCTGGCGAGGCGCATGACCGCGGCAAGGGTGTCGTGGAGTAAAGGACTTGGAGAGGTCTAGATATACCCTTTCTTTTTGAAAAATAAAGTGTTATAACATTTTGGATCAAACTATGTAAAACTTAATGAAGTTTATGTTGGTGAATTATTTCGGTACTTGTAGACTTTAACAAATACTTAAAGTTGAATGTCTCAATTTAGTAGTGGTATTAATATTACATGTATACATATCGTGTATGATTGTACATGTTGATGTATGATTCTGCTTCATTTGAGTAGGGGAGGCCTTACCCGTTCCACAAGTCTGTACTCATGTCCGAGCGGGCCCAATTGGCGGTCTCTTAGTGTAACATATATAACGAAAGTTCACATTTATATTAGTATATATAAACTATTTATTACGAAGATCAGTAAATATGAGACGGATCAATATACTACCCTCTATTTTTTTTACATTAGTATCTACTTTAAATTAAATAATAATATTTTTTTTTTCTAATATGATAGGACATTCATCAACTCAATCAATTTGAAGTGATTATTGACAACAAAATAATAGACAATTATCTATTATTTATTTAATCAGTTTAATTATCGTAAGTAGACAATTCATATAACTCATCCAAAAATTTAGACGACCCTTTTAAATTTTAATATTGAAAGTTAGTAGTGATAAGACTTTGACAAGGTATAAGATTTATACCAAGTTTTAGTGCATGTACAAGAAGCATTGCTCTTCGTCAAACATTTAGTCATATCTCGTAAATACGAGACATGAAGTTTTTCACTTATCTTTAAGCTATTGAGCTTTTAAAATTAATATAAGAAGATAACTTATATTTGTTAATTTTTTAGCTATATCTCATAAATGTGAGATGTGATACAGAAAAATTATGCCTTGTTTGGGTATCGGAATGAGTTATCCGATGATAACATTTTCAGTATGAACATTTTTTTATGTAATTGAAAGATAGGAGTTTGATACTTCAATTTTTGTTTCTTGAAAGTTCTTGACATGGGTGATCTGATAGAATAGTATATTTCATATGTGAGATAATTTATATTATTCTTAAGAATTTAATGACTTGAAAGCCAAATATGCTATTCTATTTGAGACATTTGATCACACTCCTAACTTTCAATCAAAATAAATTTTTTTCATATATTACTAGATAACTTATCCTGACATCCATATGATACGACAAAATATTCTTTTCAACAAAAAGATTGGACATATATTAAATTATAAATTTGATATGACAATTGTTTAGAAGCATTAAATGAGCTTTAATACCAAATGGGCCCTAACACAAATTTTCTTTTGTTATGGGTCGACCTATCGACCCAGTGGGTTAGCCCAACCTATTTGCACCCAAATAGTAGGGTTGTAGTTTGGTTCAATCCAAACGCACGCAATCTAACCAAATAACAAACAAGTTGAATTCGATTATCAGCTAACAACTTAAGAGTTATTAGAGATAGAAAGTCCTACCATGAGCTCAACTTAAGAGTTATGAGATGAAACTTCATTTAAGTGAAACTATAAAACAAATATAAGTTACAAATTCATCTAACTTCATATTCCATCTTAATTTAATCCAAGCCTAACCTTACTCGACCCAATTCATCATAGTTACAAATATAAGTTACATACTTTTATGCAATCTTGTATTCTACTTTATTCATTTCAATTAGATGAAACTATAAAAAAAAGAAAAAGAAAAAGATGAGAAAACAAGTACAAAAGAGAGAAACTAAATTAAATGATATCAATACATTTGTGAAAGTACATGATCATCTCACAAAAGAAAAATTGAAAACCAATGTACAAAAATCAACTGCTAATTATCAAGTGTAAAAAATTTCACTTTGAGAAATCTCAAACTATTTAAGACCTCTTGCTTGAGATAAAAAACACAACGAAGAAGAAAATGCACATGCGAGAGAAGAAGATATACTAGGGATGTCATAGGGTCGGTTTCGGGGTGAGTTTTGAAAAACTCGAATAAAAAAAAACTGAACTAGAAGTTATACCCAGACCCGATCAGGCATAAAATTTAAAACCCTAAATCGGACCCAAATCAAAAACCCTAAATATCAAACTAAATCATTATATAATATATTAAATCCCAAACTAGATATTCGAAACTGAAAAACTAAACTCGGCTATTTAATATACTAAATATCAAACTAAATCACTATATATATTATGTTGTGGCAGCCGTTTTTTTTTTTTTTTTTAGGCTCTTTTAACTTTTTGAGCCAGATTTTCGGATTTTTTTTTTTTTACGAGGTCCTTTTTTTTTTTAATCTTTTGTTTATTAATTTTTTTTTTTTTATTTTTTTTTTAATTGAAATGGATTTTTTTTTTATTTTTTTTTTTTTTATTTTTTTTTTTTTTTTTTAAGCATTTTATTTTTTGAATTTTTTTGTTATTTTTTTTTTTTTTTGTTTTTATATTTTTTATTATATTATATTTTTTTTTAATTTTAATTACATATATTTTTATTATTATATTTTGTTTATTATTTTTATTTTTTATCTTTATTTATTTAATATATTATAATTCTTGTTTTTATTATATTATTATTTTATTATATTTTAATTTTTTTTTTTATATTTTTATATATCATAAATTAGTGGGTCCCACCCGGCCCTCAAATGAAGGTGGGTACTAATCCACATTGGATTTGGGATATGAGAAAATTTCAACGCGAAAACTATAATTTACCAAGAGATAGCATTTTCTCTTCCAGGATTTCTAGCCGTACGTGAAATATTCTTTTGTCTTCTTAACTTCTTTCTTTTCATTCCTATGTATTCTCCCCAAGTTTCCCTATATATATCCCTACTCTTCAACATCAATCACATGTTCATTGTCCTTTACCATTGTCTGTGTATGCTTGTCCTTTGGCATCAAGTATAATAACATAAATTAATCCCTCTCAAACTTGATCTATATATACACACTTATCCTTCAAACCAACTATGGTTACATAGTGCTTCTCCTGGAGTTATTGGGTCCCATTACCTTAGTGAGGAGTAGTTTTCCCTGGGTCCATCTTCTACCTTTCTTAAGGTTTTTTTCCGGAAATAAATTGGGGCCTACATCTTCTACTTTCTTAAGGTGAGGATAGAATTGTGGTGGTATGTACTCTTAATAGAGTATATTCCTTGCCGGTATGAAATAACATAAATTAATATTCTAGACAATATGTTCCTTCGTGCACTAAAATGATAAACTAAGATAAATTGGGAAAAAATAATAGTGTGAGTAATTATTTTTTTCCGGCTTCTTTTTCCATTACTTGCTTAATTAAAATAAACCAATGATAAGTTGTCAAAAGTTTGTGCCGTTTTCTTCGTTTTACCCTCTTTAATATTCTAATGGCTTTGTAGGTCAATGCAAAAAAAATTAATAATGTAATTTCTTTAATACATCCTTTTGGTCTCTTTACTTCCTCGGGATTGACTTAATTAAAATATATAAATAAATAAATGGTTACAAAGATCCTATCCAAATATTTTATTTACTTACTCTATTTTTATATTCCAATGTATTTGTATAAAATAATAAAAAATTTTAAAGTGAAATAAGTAAAGGGCTTGCTATGTTGAAGAAGGTATGTTCAATGTGGGCAAAAATGTTCAGCAATTTCGTGTACTTGAAATTACTATTTAGTTGTTCTTCCCCGTTTTAGCTCATCATTTCTTTCCCAGAAGAATACAAATAGTGTTTTGATTATATATAAATAGCTTTGTTTTAGTTCTTCTTTACTTTTTCCAGTTATAAAGTTAGAAGGATAAAAAAAAGAAGAAGTTAACATTCCAGTTATAAAGTTAGAAGGATAGAAAAAAGAAGAAGTTAACAGTGTAGCTAATTAATTGTATCATTTCAATTTCTTCATTTTAATTAAAGTAAATTATAGCTCCGTTATCAACATTCCACAGTACAGTTCTTTAACTTACTCTATTTTTTATATGCCGATTATTTCCTATAAAATGGTCAAAAAATTTAGAATAAAGTGATTAACTCATTGGCTTTTTTGGGACCAGTACATATATAGATTTGTCTCAATTTGTTCTTTTATATTGAAAAATACATGCAAATTTGGCGTGAATCCTTGGAGATTCAAAATTGAAAAAGTTGATGTATTAAATATTCTAAATTAAAAATGTATCTATGAATCTTTGTCATATACTAATTATTTCGCATTCAATAATTTCATGCCTTAACTTAAATGTGACTTATCGTCTTATTTATTTCGTTATGGAAAATTTAAAGGGCAATGACAACCCTACCGGTATCATATAAACAATTACTCATCGACATACTTGAGGTTCTTCATCTTCCTCTTCCTAACTACGGCGCAATATTTGATGCTGTTGATGCATTATATATGGGATATGTTGAAATAAAGATGGATAATCTTGATGGAACTGAAGAGGTTTTTAAATGGACTGGTCAGAAATGCATTACTGTTGAGTCAGCCGAGCAGAATGTTGCTCATCAAGCAATTATGTGTTTGAAGAAAGCACTTAATTTTGATGTTGCGGATATCAACTACAATGACTTAAAGGTTTATAAAACTTTGTATGAGCAGTTATGTAACAATCATAACCACCTCCAGTTCGACTACTATTTTCTAAAAGAATGTTATAGCAATGCACTCAATGAGGTTGGGCGCCTTCAAAGTGAGAATATGTCTATGAGGCAACAAGTCGACCACGTTGCTGAGTTGCTGTGCCACACTAACATTAACAATTATAATGGCAATATGCCGGAGGATGAGAACTCGCATGTTTAGGCTTGGTGATGATCTTGAAAGTCTCATAGTCTATCTGGTTAATGTTATGTAATATTGTGCAAGTTGCTTTCTTCTCTTTGTCCTAGAATGAACATATTTAGATGTTTCTCTTACACTCTAAGTAACACAGTTAGATTGTCCGGGCTCGCATGTTTAGAATTGTTTCACGAACTTGAAAGTCCTATGGTCTCTCTGCTTAATGTTATTGTAATAATCGCGACTTTTGAATTAATGAAACTTTAAATTCATTGACGAAATGTTTAAGAAAAGGGAGGACTTTTGTGCAATTATACGCGAGTGGCGTAAAGAGGGCTTTCGATCTGCGAATCGGCAACCAAGTTGAACGAAACAAAATCGTGAGTTCGACGTCTCGACAGTGCTGAACGCGCTGGCGCAATCCGTTCGGAAATCCGACGGACGGATCGCGAGATATTCCATGATTATTGAAGGGAGCTCAGAATGGCTTTCTGGAATCCGCGCAAAACACCCTATATTTTATGTACCGAATCGCGCGTGATCGAGCGTGGAGGTGCTTACGCGCGTTTTTCATACGCTGGGAGAGACTCAGTATGAATTACTGAATCTCCGGGGGGCTTTCGTGCAAATAAACCACGGTTTATATAAAGGATCTTAGGGTTTGCTTCACACAAACCCTAACCCTAGCCACTACCTTTCACCCTAAAGCCCCAGCCGACTTCCCCTCTCTTCCCTGCGTGCGCCGCGCGCCACCCCGGTCGCCGCCGCCGTCGTCTAGCTCCGGCCGGCCAAGGGGGAGCAACCACCACCTCCACCTCCATCATCACCACCACCACCCCTCCCTGTCCCTCTCTCTGCCGAGGATCAAACAGAGTGATCCTCACCCTCGGGACCTTCCCCCTGCGGTGTCCCGGCGCCCGGCGACCCCTGCCGGACCGCCGCCGCCGCCTCTGCACGTCGTCGCGACTGCTGGAACCACCAGAGTCCGAGCTCGAGATCTGTGCGGGTGCGGGTTGGGCCACCATCGTTGCAGCCGCACCCCACCATCGACCAACCCGAGCACGGACTTCCCCGACCCTCCCGCATCCGTCGCCTGCCGACGGGACCGCCGCCGGAGCCGCCGTTCGCCGGAGACGAAGGCTCGGCCTAGGGAGCCGCCCGAGCTAGGGCATCACCGCCGCCGCCTCTGGCCGCCTCCCGCCGCCGGCCACCGCACGCGCCGACCTCCCCGTGCCGGCAGCGACCCCCTGCCGCCGGTGAACCCGCCGCTGAGCCGCCGCCGGCCGTGCCCTAGCTCCCTCTGCCCGGTAAGTCCTTCGAATGCTGTCTGCACATTGGCTCAGGTTCGGATTAATGTTTCGATGACCCGGAGGCTGTTCCAATGCCTCCGGAGGTGAGCACGGCGATCGTCTGTCAGTGCCGAACGCGATGCTCACCTCCATTATGATTAGTGCCTCCCGGATCTGCGAAACGAGCGCGATCTTCGTGCTGTGCGCGTGGTTCACTGAAGTTCGCGTCGCACCCGCGCGCACCACAGTGCTCAGGTGTGCTCCGAATTGTGAGCACGGCCTCCGGCATGTCGAAACCTTGCAGCACGTGTCTCGGTTGGCTCCGAAGCCCACCAGATTAAAAGATCGGGCCGTTAAACCCTAAATTTCACATAAATAATGTAATTTTACGTAACTTAAGGGGCTTATGTGCAAACGTGCACTTCGGGGCTGCTGCAGGCAGTGCTGTGAGTGGCGTGTGACCTCTGGACTGATTGTCCAAGGTCCGGTACCACTCGCGGAGATTAAATGTCGGTTACGGTGCGTTTTTCGGATAAAGGTTATCGTCGGAACGCTGTTACGGCTCGAGAATTATCCGATGCCGGTCGATTGTCGTAGAATGGTCGCTAAGCCGTGTTGGCTGGTCTTGGGGACTGTCTCGAGTGTTCGGAGATGTCCGGTGAGCGACGGTGGGGGTTCCGGTGTCGAAATTGACGCTTCCGAGAACCCGGATCGGAAGGATTACCCGACGATAATCATTTAACTGTGGAACCTAGTGTTTGCTGCCGGAACACCCAAATAGGTGTGTTTCGGAGCAGCGGTTGACTCGTGGAGTGAGTCGGCGCCTTTCGGGACTTCTCGTGGGTCCCGAGGACATCCCGATACGGGTTCGGGATTTTCGGTGATTTACGGAGATCGGTTTGGGAAACCGAGTCTCGGGATTGTGGGATGTGTGCATGAGTCATGTATTGAGTCAAGTGAGATTTGTCCTTGACTCGGTGGGCCTATTGTAGGTCCGATCGATTTGCGGAGCGTCCCGGATTCCGACGCGGTTGTTTAGAGGTGGGTACTTTGATTCGAGATTGACCTCGTGGTGTATGCTCGGTGACGTCCTCTCCACTCTCTTTTATATTCTCTGCATATTCTACTTGTGAGCATGACACCCATTGACTTATGATTATTCCTCTACTTACTTATATTCCAGTATTTATTATCGTGATCTAGAAGTAGAGCGGTTTGACTATTGTGACATATTCGGTCGGTTCTGTGGTCCTTGTGACTGGATGACCCATGTGGTCGGGTTGCCCTGCGGGGCAGGATTGCTGGTTTGTTGACGACAGACAGTTATTGATCATACTTGCATTGATCGCCACGGCTTAGGTGCATCTTCACGTACACCAGCGGTTTGGCCACCGCAAGAGGGTGTACTTTTCCGGAAAAGTGGTCGGTCGCCGACCCGTGGACCCGGTGGTGGTTTTTCGCCAGGGACGTATGCCAGGGAGAGCCTTATGTGGCATTGCCTGAGGTCTTTAGACCGACATGGCGGTTGGATTGGGTATATTTGTGTTGTTCTTCCATTGATGCATTATTCATACAGTAGCTGTAGTTTATTTACCTGTTCTCCACCTACTTGCATAGCTGCTGTATTACTCTACTCCTTTCAGCTTCCTGTTCCAGTGCAGTACCCACTGGGAGGGGGAGACATGTTTACATGTTCTCACCCCCCACTATCATTTACAGGTGACTTGAGAGGAGAGGATTGGGACGGTGCTCGAGGCACGTCGGGCGAGTGACTCTTGGAGCTCGACTAGCTAGCGGTCTAGTCTCCTTACCCTTTTATTACTTGCATTAGATTTCGTGGTTCAGTGGATTTGGATTTGGATTTGGAGTTGGATTATGGAACTCGATTTCTTATGAACACTGTAATAAGTAACCTGACATGCTTTGTGGATTTTCGGAAAAATGGTATCTCCTACCCATCGAGGTAGCGGTTTCAAAAAGGAAAACAATTTTCATACATTATGATGCTTAGTGTTTCAAAATGAGGTTCCTGTGTAGGGAACATTATAACTGATAGATTATACTTGCTTTATGTATCGTGAATGTGTATGGTTGTGAGTGGATGAAATATTTGTACATTGTATGTTGGGCGACGCCGTGCAAATACAGGGGAGACTCTGTCCGTGTGTCACGGAGTATCCCTATATTTGTGGCGGTCTGTGTACGTTCTTGGGGTCAAGATTTCAAAAAAAAAAAATGGGTACTTTCCGCTGAACTCTGAGTTTTAAAATGCAGCCCGAGAATTTTTGGCTTATAAAAAGGGACCCCGGGGCGTGACAGTTATGTCATGCTCTTTATTGTTCTATGTTGTGTAATTTACTTTTTTTTCTTTATCGTACAATTAATATATTTTGTTTTGCCTCTTCCACTCAATGAAAGTAGTATAGTTTCTATGATTTCTTATATTGTTTCTGTATGTTATGCAGTATTAACGTTTTTTGTTTACAAATTTGAGACAAGAAGAATTGCCAACTTTTTGCTTTTAATTAGTGTATCATGCAACTTTATATATACACACACAAATGCACCCACACATATATAGCAACATAATATAGTACTATAGCAGTATATATAACAGCATAATTCCAATATATATATATATATATATATATATATATATATATATATATATATATATATATATATATATATATATATATATATATATATATATATATATATATATATATATATATATATATATATATATATATATATATATATATATATATATATATACATATGTACGTATATATTTGTATATATATATACATATGTATATAAATAGATATATATATACATACGTATATATGTGTATATATCTATATATCTATATATATATGTGTGTGTGTATATATATCTTGAATCAAAATATAAAGAATAATAAAATATAGATGAGTTCTATATCTTTAAGTCTGACCCATTAGTTCATTTCTTTTACCATTATATGAATTTGGAAATAAATATTAACAAATTTGAGTACAAAAGTTAATCCTTCTTGCCTCTTTAAATGTTATATTCATGCACGTAAATATAGAAATTCTATAGTTTTATTGAAGCTGCACATTTATTGAAGCTGCATGTAAATATAGAAACTGCACATTAATTTTACAAACTCACCTTCCTAAAAAACAAACATTGCATTTATTTTCCTAATTACTATAGAAATGTAGTTCTAATTATTGAATATGAAAAACCCTAATCCTAACCACAAACTTTTTATTGGGTTCTTTTCCACGCCAAAAATAAAACTTGTCATTGGATTATGATGTGAGTTAAAAATTTATAGATTTCTTGCTACTCTTAATTCAAAAGATGAAATAGTGATGGAGCTTTTCTTTATTCACCCTCCATTACTATTCAAAATTTACAAATTTGCCTTCAAATTATCGGCATACTTTCTACTATACAAAATTTAAAAATTTGCCTTCAAATTATCGGCATAGCTTTGAAAGAATCAATCTCACTACTAAAAAATGGAAATATTCGAAGGTATTTCTTCAAATCATGAAGCGATTTCTTTTACCCACCATGTGTAAATAAAATATCCTCCGAATTTTGAATGGGGTATTGTATGTTATTTTCCTAATTATTATATAGGTGAACCTATTAGTGTGTGATAATATATTAATCACTCATTCTGTTCTTAGGGAGCCACTAATTATTTTCTATGTTAGCAGTTCCTTACATTTAAATAACTTATTTCTCCTATAATGTAAATAATGTTGGGGAAATAAATAAATTCATAATTTAATTTTTTTGTCTTATTTAGATATTATATGCGTAGCTCTAAACACAGTAACGTTATTTAGAAATTTAAATATTCGAAAATATTATAGCAGTATAAATATTGTTATTGCTAAGTTTTATCTCTTAACTCATTACTTCCAAATTTTCATGCTTACGCATGTAGAAATTTTAATATTTACTAATTTTCTAAAACAATGTAAAAAATAAACTCTAATTATATAATATGAAAAGATTTAATGATTATCAGTGCCATCTACAACAAATCTCATGAATACAAAAAAAAAGGAATTCTGCATTAGTTCACGTACTAATTTAATAACTACTTATTGAGTTTTGGGTCAGTTCTTAATTACAATCCTTTCCTTTCGCAGGTGCTGCCGCTTATTTGTTATGTTGCTTGGTCTGGCGCTTCTAATATAACCTCCTCTGAGTTATCGGTCAACTGGTAATGATAAATATGCTTAATACTAATTATTGTTTTTGTAGAACACTGAATTTCAGTGCATCGTACTGAACTTCTACAAATTGTAGAGTTCTAGTGAGAAAATGGCATAAGAGGCTATATGTGAGGCTTTGGCCAAGTTCGGGACTTGTGCGAAGTATTTTCGGCGCAAAAGAGGCGTGAAAACGGACTTCGATAAGTTAAAACTGCAGAATTGGTAAAGTCTGCATTGGATTCCGGTATGTGAACTCTAATACCGGAATTGGAGCTTGGTATACCGGTATGTGAAATGGTATACCGGAATGCCGTGTTGAAACCGAGAAACCTAGCTCTCGGGTTTGTGAATTTTTCGGGGTATACCGGTATGTGAAAATGGTATACCGGTATACTGGGTGCGAAACAGTGAAAGCAGCTCTCGGGTTCTGCGGAATCCTTGAGGTATACCGGAATAAACACCCGTATACCGGTATGCAAATAGGCATACCGGTATACAATGCCCAGAGTGGGCTGAGTGTTGTGTTGTGTGTGGAGAGGGGCATTTTGGTCTTTTCACATACGTGGGGGTATTTGAGAGGCTGGAAACACTCCCCTTTCACAGAGTTCTTCTTCCCCACTACTCCTCTCCCTCTCCTCTCACTTTCTCTCTCTAAAGATCTCTCCAAAAGCTTGGAGAAGTGGTGGATTGATCTTGGAAAAGGCTTCTAAAAGAGAAAAGAAGCTTCTTGGTGCAAGAAGAAGCTTGGGGATTTCGTGATTAAGATTAGTACCTCACGTTTTGGGTTCAAACCTTGGATTTAATCCTTTGAAATGAGGTTTTTGGGAACCCTTGGCAACCTAAACCACAAATGGTGGGTGTTTGGCCATGAAATCTAGGGTTTGGCTTGCATGCATGCAAACCCTAGGTAGAATGAGGGCTTTTGCAATGTGAGGTTCTAAAAATATTTGGACCTTCGATAATTGCAATTGAGGCATAGGAAATCATGTTAGAACACTTGATTTCCCATATTGAGATGGATTTAGGGTTCGTAATGAGTAACGAACCATTTTTCTTGTAGAAGCTTGGGTTGAAGCAAGAACTCTAAGCTTGGACACTTAGGAGCTTGAAGAATACAAGGATTTGAAAGCTCTTGAGGTGGGTTTGTGTTTACCGAAGTGATTAGGTCACTTCCATGTCTAGGGTAATTATCCATTTAAAAATAAAATGGTATGTGTTGAGAACCCTAGCATTTTGCATGTTGGCAAAGGTAAAATCATGATAGGTAGAACAATGAACTCCTATTGCATGATGGATATTTCAAGTACAATTCAATTATTTATACTTGTTGCATGGTTGCATGTGAGATTTAAACCTAGTGTTATCGAACATAGGTTGGAACGTGTGAGATTTAAACCTAGTGTCATTGAACATAGGTTGGACATGTGATTGGAACCTAGAGTCATGGAACCTAGGTTGGCAATGAGTAAGTAAGCCTAGTGTTATCAAACATAGGCGAGACTTAGTGACTTGAACCTAAGATCATGAGATTTAGGTTGGCAAGTAATGTAAAGAATGGGATGTGCGACGATTTTGCTCTCCCGGGTATGCGACGATTTCGCTACCTATGCCAAGAGTTGGCGGTGATGATTGGGATGTGCGACGATTTTGCTATCCCGGGTATGCGACGATTTCGCTACCTATGCCATGAGTTGGCGGTGATGATTGGGATGTGCGACGATTTTGCTATCCCGGGTATGCGACGATTTCGCTACCTATGCCAAGAGTTGGCGGTGATGATTGGGATGTGCGACGATTTTGCTATCCCGAGTGTGCGACGATTTCGCTACTCAAATTGGAGGTGACGATTTCACTCCTTAAATGTTGGAACTAATATGGTGAGACGGCGATTCCGAAACCATAAGTAAATGACAAGTAAAAGAACTTAGTCAATGTGAGACATAGGATGAACCTAGGAGAGAATGATAAGTTATATTTCATTTGGTTGCATCCTTTATGTTTATTTACTAAGCATGTAAATAATTGTTGCATAGTTATATATGATCTAACTTATGCATATGGTGTTTCTTTGGACCTGGTGGGTCGAGCTTCTCTCTTGGGTGGCCTTACCCACTGGGAACTATGTTTATAGTTCTCACCCCACATTTTCCAGGTCCTTCCGCGAGTGAGGCGGCGGAGCGAGGCAAGGGTTTGGCTCTTTAGATAGCGGCCCTTCCATTTTGGTGATGCATAGAGTTGTACCCCTATTTTGAACTATGATAGCATAGGGGATTTTCATTCTTGTATGAATGTTGTATATTCCATAGTTTTGGAACATGATGTATGGAATGAAAGTGAAAGAAAAGAAAAAAATTTGGACATGTATATTGTGCCTTGTGATGTAATAGAAGTAGAACTTCTTTATGTTGATGCTTTCCTTGTGCAACTCTTGTACTCCGTTCCTAGTTGGGACATTGTGGATAAGCTTGTGTTGTGACGCCTTGGGCGGGTAGAAAGGACTCTATCCGTTCGGCGGGTCTGGGGCATGCGCCCGTGAGGTTATCCTTTCCACCTAGTTGGTGTTAAAGGGCCGGCGGGGCGTGACAGACTGAGGTGGTATCAGAGCGTAGAAACGGTCTAGGTTGACCTAAGAAACCCTAGGATGGAAATGACCTAGGAGTGTAGGCTCGTGAGTGACGAGATCTTTGATGTGGCGAAAGATAAGTGATTGGGTTATGTCCTTATGCCTCTAGTTGGAAATAGAGGTAGATTCGAGGTGTGTCTTATTCTTCACCAAGTGTGTTCATGTTGGCGGCCGACAACATGAAAACCAAGTGAGGGGGATAAGGACCCTTGTGTAACTTTCGCCTAGATTGGGTTCACGTTTATTTTCGTGAAATGTTATGTCGCAAATAACTTTGAATGTCATGAAATGACCAAAGTCATTGTGTTTTCAGGATAATGGTACGTGGACGGCCTCCTAAGAGGGCTGGGCTCGGAGGATCGAGCGTGGCTCCCGAACAACTCGGGGAGGGCGAGAACTCGGCTCTTCGCAATGAATTGACCGAGCTAATTGGCGTGGTTCGGCAACAGGCCGAAGCCATGCAGCGACAGGAGGAGCAAATTAAAAGGCTCCAAGACGAGATGGCGCGGCAGACGGCTGCGACTAGGGAGGAGAGATCGGGAGTACCTCGGCCTCTGTTTCGGCACCGGCCGAGGAGGTGACACCGGCGCCGGCCGTGGTGCCACCTGCGCCACCGGTTGTAGCCGAGGGGTCGGGTGCCCCTATACCCGATTCCGACATGGAGGATGCGGAGCGAGAGCGCGCACTTGCGGCTCTCATGAGGTTCAAAAAGTTCAACCCGCCCATCTTTAGCGGGGAGAACGTGGATCCGTGGGACGTAGAGACATGGATCGACGCAATCGAGACGCTCTTCGAGGACCTTTATACCTTGGAGAGGGACAAAGTGCACCTCGCCGTTCATTGTTTAGAGCGATCGGCGAAGGTGTGGTGGAAGGGAGTCCGACGGGATAGACTCTCTAGCCTTCCGCCACCGTCGTGGGAAGAGTTTCGGGGTATGGTGTTCGCCACCTACTTCCCCGATAGCGAGAAGAGAAAACTTCAAGAAAGGTTCCGCAAGTTGAAGCAGGGGAACCGCTCGGTGCGCGAGTACGAGAGGGAGTTCTCGTACATCATTAATTGCGTACCGCACGTTGTCCGCGGAGAGTTGGACAAGGTCGATTGTTTCGTGCGCGGACTTCGACCGGATATCTTTCGGGCGGTGCACGCCCTCAAACTTAGGACCTTTGCGGAGGTCTTGGACCGTGCTCTTTGGGTGGAGCACGGGAATGCATGTGCGCGCGAGGAGCGCGAGTCTTGGGAGAAAGAAAAAGACAAAGAGAAGGGAAAGAAGCGACCGGCGGGTGGCTCGGGGGGGCAATCTAGCTCTAAGCGGCCCCCGAAGCACTCGCAGCCGCAAAATCAATCCCGAGGGTCCCAACGGAACCGACCCTCGACCCAATGCCCGATTTGTGGCGGCCCCCACGGCCCTCAACAATGTGACCATCGTGAGGGCCGGTGCTACAAATGCGGACAGCCGGGCCATATGCGGTACAATTGCCCGATGGACGATAGCCGTGCACCGTCGTCGGCGTCGGCGTTTGCGCCACCGAGGCAGCTTGCGGGCATCCCACCCGCGGCGATGTCGGCGGGCCGTGCCCAGCCGCCGAGACCATTGGAGGGCCAGCGACCAGCGCCCAGTGGACGGGTCTTCGCCTCTCAGGTGGAGGAGCCTTCTACTCAGGAGGACGTCGTGGCAGGTATTGTGTTAATTAAAGGCATTCGATGTAGAGCCTTGTTTGATACTGGTGCATCGCATTCATTCATTGCTCGATCATTTGCTATTGCACATGGAATAGAAATCATAGATGCCACACACGCAAGAACGGTGCAAGTACCTGAACACACTTTTTGCGTACATCACGCGTGTGTAGATTGCCCCGTGAGGGTTGAAAACTGGATCATGCCAGCCGATTTGCTAGTATTAAATCGAATGAACGAATATGATTTGATCCTAGGAATGGATTGGCTCTCTAAGTATCATGCTACTATCGATTGTGAGAGCCGGATAGTGAAGTTTAAAGAACCCGGGCACAAAGAGTTTGTGTACCGTGGGTGTAAGAGTTCGCTCTTTGCTTCAATGGTGTCCACGTCGCAAGCAAGAAAGCTCATTGCTAGTGGTTGCATTGCCTACTTGGCGACAGTAGTGGATGACCGAAAGGAAGTGTTGGGACTTGAGGACATTCCTATAGTCCAAGAGTTTCCGGATGTGTTTCCGACGGAGTTGCCCGGAATGCCACCGGATCGGGAAATAGAATTTGTGGTAGATTTGCTCCCGGGTACGGCGCCGATCTCTAAGGCCCCGTACAGGATGGCACCCGCGGAACTGAAGGAATTGAAAGCACAATTGCAAGATTTGATGGACAAGGGTTTCGTAAAGCCAAGTGTGTCACCTTGGGGAGCCCCTGTTCTATTTGTGAGGAAAAAGGACGGTTCGCTGCGGTTGTGTGTGGATTACCGCGAGTTGAACAAAGTGACCGTCAAGAATAAGTACCCATTACCGCGAATTGATGACTTGTTCGATCAGTTGCAAGGGTCTCGGGTATATTCAAAGATTGATTTGCAATCCGGTTATCACCAATTGAAGATCAAACCGGAGGATGTGCATAAGACCGCGTTTAGGACGCGGTATGGACATTATGAATTCACGGTTATGCCTTTTGGGCTTACCAATGCCCCGGCAGCGTTCATGGATTTAATGAACCGTGTGTTCAAACCACTATTGGATCAATTTGTGGTTGTGTTCATAGATGATATTCTTGTCTACTCTCGGAGTGAAGAGGAACATAGGGAGCACCTAAGGATTGTGCTTCAGGTTCTTCGAGAGAACAAGTTGTTCGCCAAATTGAAAAAGTGCGAATTTTGGATCCGTGAGGTTGCTTTCTTGGGTCACGTAATTTCCGCAGGAGGAGTATCTGTGGACCCTATGAAAGTAGAGGCAGTCAAGGATTGGCCTCGCCCGACCAATGTCACGGAGGTGCGAAGCTTTTTGGGTCTTGCGGGATACTATCGGCGGTTCGTGGAGGGATTTTCAAAAATCTCTGGTCCACTAACGCGTCTTACCCGCAAGGGAGCCAAATATATTTGGAGCGAGGAATGCGACCAAAGCTTTAAGGAGCTAAAGGAAAGGTTGACTTCGGCTCCGGTACTCGCCTTGCCGATTGCGGGGGAGGGTTATGTGGTGTATAGTGATGCATCACGTCGTGGTCTTGGGTGTGTGCTTATGCAAAGAGGACAAGTAATAGCATACACCTCTCGACAGCTGAAGAGCTATGAGCAGAATTATCCCACCCACGACTTAGAGCTTGCGGCGGTGGTTTTCGCACTCAAGTTGTGGAGACACTACTTGTACGGGGAACATTGTGAGGTTTACACGGATCACAAAAGCTTAAAGTATTTATTCACTCAGAAGGAGTTGAATTTGAGGCAGCGGAGATGGTTGGAGTTGATAAAAGATTACGACTTGACCATCTTGTACCACCCCGGTAGAGCCAATGTGGTGGCCGATGCGCTCAGTAGGAAATCCGTGGAGAACTTCGCGATTGAGATGACGGGACAAATGCCGTTAATCAAGGAAATGGGCCGATTTGACTTGGAGATCGTGGCCCCGGGCGTCCCCGCTAAACTTATGAATCTCGAGATTTGGCCGACCTTGTTGGAGCAAATAAAAGAAAAGCAATCCGGTGATCCGGAACTCCAAAAGGTGCGGGGTACTATCGGGAGCGGGCATGCCGGTGATTATCATGTAGATTCGATGGGCGCAATTCGATTTCGAAATCGATTGTGCGTGCCGAAAGTTGAGGACATTCGTAGGGAAATCTTGAAAGAAGCTCACACTTCTCACTATGCGATTCACCCGGGCGGCACCAAAATGTATAAGGACCTCAAAGTGCATTATTGGTGGCCGGGGATGAAACTTGATGTGGGACGCTTTGTGGCACAATGCTTAGTATGCCAACAAGTAAAGGCCGAGCGTCGCTTTCCGGCGGGAAAATTGCAAGGATTGCCCATTCCAGTTTGGAAGTGGGAAAATATCGCGATGGATTTTGTTGTGGGCTTACCTCGATCGCTAGGTGGCCACGATGCGATATGGGTGGTGGTGGATCGTTTGTCAAAGTCGGCACACTTTTTGCCAATCCACACCACTTGGTCGGGAGACAAGTTAGCCCAAGTCTACCTGGACGAGATTGTGCGGTTGCACGGGGTTCCGACCTCGATAGTTTCAAATCGAGATCCCCGTTTCACATCGCATTTTTGGAAAAGCTTGCAAAAAGCTTTGGGTACACGACTCGATTTCAGTTCAGCATTTCATCCTCAAACTGACGGTCAATCGGAAAGGACAATTCAGATTTTGGAGGATATGCTACGAGCGTGTGTATTGGACTTCAAAGGAGCGTGGCCTACTCATTTGCCGATGGCTGAATTTGCTTACAATAATAGCTATCAAGCTAGCATCGGTATGGCACCTTTTGAGATTTTGTATGGAAGAAAATGCCGCTCTCCTATTCATTGGAGTGAAGTCGGCGAGAGAAGGGTCTTAGGACCGGACGTGTTGCGTGAAGCGGAGGAAAAGGTTCGCTTGGCACGCGAACGCTTGTCGACGGCGCAATCTAGACAAAAGAGTTATGCGGATCGACGTCGACGAGATTTGGAGTTCGCGGTAGGAGACCGCGTCTTCTTGAAGGTCTCACCCATGAGAGGGGTGAAGCGATTTGGTGTGCGGGGTAAGTTGAGTCCCCGTTACATTGGACCTTATGAGGTTTTGGAGCGTGTGGGATCCGTGGCATATCGGCTAGCTTTGCCGCCAAAACTTGCGGGGGTACACAATTGTGTTCCATGTATCGACCCTCCGCAAGTATGTATATGATCCGGCGCACGTCCTCGAGTATGTACCTATGGAACTTCATGAGGATATGACTTATGAGGAGTTCCCCTTGTGCATCATGGATCACGAGGTGAAAAGTTTGAGGAACCGTGAAATTCCTTATGTAAAGGTACAATGGACGAATCACGGTGAGCGCGAGGCTACATGGGAATTGGAAAGCTCAATGAAAGAGCGGTTTCCTTACCTCTTCGCTGAGTCCAGCTGAGGTATGATTTTAGTTTCGCGGCCGAAACTCTCTTTAAGGGGGGTGGAATGTAGTACACTGAATTTCAGTGCATCGTACTGAACTTCTACAAATTGTAGAGTTCTAGTGAGAAAATGGCATAAGAGGCTATATGTGAGGCTTTGGCCAAGTTCGGGACTTGTGCGAAGTGTTTTCGGCGCAAAAGAGGCGTGAAAACGGACTTCGATAAGTTAAAACTGCAGAATTGGTAAAGTCTGCATTGGATTCCGGTATGTGAACTCTAATACCGGAATTGGAGCTTGGTATACCGGTATGTGAAATGGTATACCGGAATGCCGTGTTGAAACCGAGAAACCTAGCTCTCGGGTTTGTGAATTTTTCGGGGTATACCGGTATGTGAAAATGGTATACCGGTATACTGGGTGCGAAATAGTGAAAGCAGCTCTCGGGTTCTGCGGAATCCTTGAGGTATACCGGAATAAACACCCGTATACCGGTATGCAAATGGGCATACCGGTATACAATGCCCAGAGTGGGCTGAGTGTTGTGTTGTGTGTGGAGAGGGGCATTTTGGTCTTTTCACATACGTGGGGGTATTTGAGAGGCTGGAAACACTCCCCTTTCACAGAGTTCTTCTTCCCCACTACTCCTCTCCCTCTCCTCTCACTTTCTCTCTCTAGAGATCTCTCCAAAAGCTTGGAGAAGTAGTGGATTGATCTTGGAAAAGGCTTCCAAAAGAGAAAAGAAGCTTCTTGGTGCAAGAAGAAGCTTGGGGATTTCGTGATTAAGGTTAGTACCTCACGTTTTGGGTTCAAACCTTGGATTTAATCCTTTGAAATGAGGTTTTTGGGAACCCTTGGCAACCTAAACCACAAATGGTGGGTGTTTGGCCATGAAATCTAGGGTTTGGCTTGCATGCATGCAAACCCTAGGTAGAATGAGGGCTTTTGCAATGTGAGGTTCTAAAAATATTTGGACCTTCGATAATTGCAATTGAGGCATAGGAAATCATGTTAGAACACTTGATTTCCCATATTGAGATGGATTTAGGGTTCGTAATGAGTAACGAACCATTTTTCTTGTAGAAGCTTGGGTTGAAGCAAGAACTCTAAGCTTGGACACTTAGGAGCTTGAAGAATACAAGGATTTGAAAGCTCTTGAGGTGGGTTTGTGTTTACCGAAGTGATTAGGTCACTTCCATGTCTAGGGTAATTATCCATTTAAAAATAAAATGGTATGTGTTGAGAACCCTAGCATTTTGTATGTTGGCAAAGGTAAAATCATGATAGGTAGAACAATGAACTCCTATTGCATGATGGATATTTCAAGTACAATTCAATTATTTATACTTGTTGCATGGTTGCATGTGAGATTTAAACCTAGTGTTATCGAACATAGGTTGGAACGTGTGAGATTTAAACCTAGTGTCATTGAACATAGGTTGGACATGTGATTGGAACCTAGAGTCATGGAACCTAGGTTGGCAATGAGTAAGTAAGCCTAGTGTTATCAAACATAGGCGAGACTTAGTGACTTGAACCTAAGATCATGAGATTTAGGTTGGCAAGTAATGTAAAGAATGGGATGTGCGACGATTTTGCTATCCCGGGTATGCGACGATTTCGCTACCTATGCCAAGAGTTGGCGGTGATGATTGGGATGTGCGACGATTTTGCTATCCCGGGTATGCGACGATTTCGCTACCTATGCCATGAGTTGGCGGTGATGATTGGGATGTGCGACGATTTTGCTATCCCGGGTATGCGACGATTTCGCTACCTATGCCAAGAGTTGGCGGTGATGATTGGGATGTGCGACGATTTTGTTATCCCGAGTGTGCGACGATTTCGCTACTCAAATTGGAGGTGACGATTTCACTCCTTAAATGTTGGAACTAATATGGTGAGACGGCGATTCCGAAACCATAAGTAAATGACAAGTAAAAGAACTTAGTCAATGTGAGACATAGGATGAACCTAGGAGAGAATGATAAATTATATTTCATTTGGTTGCATCCTTTATGTTTATTTACTAAGCATGTAAATAATTGTTGCATAGTTATATATGATCTAACTTATGCATATGGTGTTTCTTTGGACCTGGTGGGTCGAGCTTCTCTCTTGGGTGGCCTTACCCACTGGGAACTATGTTTATAGTTCTCACCCCACATTTTCCAGGTCCTTCCGCGAGTGAGGCGGCGGAGCGAGGCAAGGTTTTGGCTCTTTAGATAGCGGCCCTTCCATTTTGGTGATGCATAGAGTTGTACCCCTATTTTGGACTATGATAGCATAGGGGATTTTCATTCTTGTATGAATGTTGTATATTCCATAGTTTTGGAACATGATGTATGGAATGAAAGTGAAAGAAAAGAAAAAAAAATTTGGACATGTATATTGTGCCTTGTGATGTAATAGAAGTAGAACTTCTTTATGTTGATGCTTTCCTTGTGCAACTCTTGTACTCCGTTCCTAGTTGGGACATTGTGGATAAGCTTGTGTTGTGACGTCTTGGGCGGGTAGAAAGGACTCTATCCGTTCGGCGGGTCTGGGGCATGCGCCCGTGAGGTTATCCTTTCCACCTAGTTGGTGTTAAAGGGCCGGCGGGGCGTGACAGTTTTATAAGCCTTTTTTAAAAAATTGTGTTGTCCTTTCTGTAATAAAAGGACGACAGATCAGACAGAGCAGCTCTAAAATTTGAAAGTAGATAATAATTTACGAACCAAATTTATATAGATATAAGCAATTTAGTTAGGCATTTATCGTAACAGGTAAATTATATAGACGAGATGATTCGGTAGGATCGCTCCAATTTGGTAAGGCATTTGTTAAGAATAGATTAATTACATAATTTAACCTGTAAACTAAGCTAACAGAATTGTAATTGGTTATACATATCTTTGTTCCTCTGCTCAACTCCATTGCATCAACTCTCATATAACTATTTCCCTTGCAAGCAAATTAGTTAAACATATTATATTATTGCTTCCTTGCTACCATCTCATTTATTTTATTCTTCTCTTGGCATATTGTATTTGTCAGTGCAAATTGTGATGGAAAATGCAATTAAATCAAGTGAAAGTAGGAACCGTCGCCGAGAAATCCTTCAAGCTAAGAAAAATAGAATAAAACATCTTAACTCAGAATGTGTTGCTGCAAATAATAAACCCATTGAGCAATCATATTTTGGATTACCTACATACCAATGTGAAGATTGTGGTGCTCTTCTATGGTATGGCGAGCGAATGCGAAAGGAAAGACATGAAAAATTACCTAGGTTCTCTTTGTGCTGTCAAAATGGTAAAGTTATTCTTCCGCCTCTGCCACGAACACCGACTATTCTTGACCATCTACTTTGTTATAGCAATGGTAATACATCCGCCAAATTTCGCAGAGATATAAGAATTTACAATTCGGTATTTGCTTTCACATCTATTGGTGGTAAAATTGATACAGAAATTAATAAGACATCAGGTCCATATGTGTTTAGAATCAATGGACAGAATCATCATAGGATTGGGTCTCTTATCCCTTATGATGGACAACGGCCAAAATTTGCACAACTCTACATATACGATACTGAAAATGAAATTGACAATAGAATGAAAGTATTAAGGGGGGATAAAAAGTTGGAATGTCTTGACAGAAATATTGTCGAAAATTTATTAAAAATGTTTGATGAAAGCAATGTGATTGTGAAAGCTTTTAGAATGGCAAGGGATCGTTTTGCCAGTGATGCATACACTGCAATTCGTCTCCGTTTAATAGGAAAACGTTCGCATGATGGCATGCAATACAACGCACCTTCCTCTTCTGAGATAGCTGGTTTGATAGTTGGTGATTTAGGAGGTGCTGATCCTCAGCGTGATATTATTGTTGAACACAAAGTGTCTGGTTTAAAACGTATCAGTAATCTACATCCATCATTTATGGCTATGCAATATCCTATCTTATTTCCATATGGTGAAGATGGATTTAGTTTGAATATAAAATATAGAGAAAATCCTAGGGGAAAACAAATATCACGAAGTTGTGTTACACAAAGAGAATTTTATGCTTACAGAATACAAAATCGACCGATTGATGGAAAAACATTAATTAGAGGAGGAAAACTATTTCAACAATATATAGTTGATGCCTTCTCTTGCGTTGAAGAAGAACGTCTTGATTACATCAGGAGGAACCAATCAAATTTAAGATTAGAAATTTTTAATGGGATAAAAGATGATGTTTCAGAAGGAGATGTAGATGGTCATGCAATTGGTAAAAAAATAATTTTACCTTCAAGTTTCACAGCTGGGCAACGATATATGATGCAAAATTATCAAGATGCTATTGCCATATGTCGTCAGTGTGGGTATCCCGACCTTTTTATAACTTTCACATGTAATGCGCAATGGTTAGAAATTCAAGAGGCACTTCGATATATACCCGGTCAAAAACCCGAAGATAGACCTGATATTGTTAGCAGAGTATTCAAGCTAAAGTTGGAATCCCTTCAAGCTAATATCATGAAAGGACACTACTTTGGCCAAGCTATAGCTGGTACGTTTTTAGAAAGTATTGTGGGTCAATTTAATGTGCTCATTGTGCGATACTTTAGCAATCAATTTATATAACTAAAACAGCTATTAATTTCAATATATACAACAATCCTAATTTGTATAACAAATATTTATTGCATTCGCGGAAATGTACACTGTTGAATTCCAAAAAAGAGGGCTTCCGCATGTACATATATTAGTATGGTTACATTCTGAATACAAACAACCAAGCACTAAGGAGATTGACGTATTTATAAGTGCTGAGATACCTGATGAAGCCACAGACCCTATAGGATATGCGGCAGTAGGTAAATTTATGATGCATGGTCCATGTGGGTTAGCTAATTCAAAGGCACCATGCATGTCTACCGGCCAATGTTCAAAACACTTCCCAAAATCATATAATTCTGAAACTATGATTGCTGAGGATGGATCTATTTTGTACAAAAGAAAAGAGAACAAAATATCTGTATTAAAAAATCATATTAAGCTTGACAATCGATATGTCGTGCCTTACAATTTAGGACTTCTCATCAAATATCAAGCACATATAAATATTGAATGGTGCACTAAAGGAAAACTTATAAAATATTTGTTTAAGTACATTACAAAGGGGCCTGATAGAACTCGTGCTGTTTTGGAAGAGAATTCATCATTGGGGCAATCTTCAACTAGAAAGGCAAAACAAGAGATTGATGAAATCAAAACATATATAGATTGCAGATATTTATCTGCATACGAAGCAATTTGGCGGTTGTTCCAATTTGATATTCATTTTAGAGAGCCATCAGTTGAACGTCTATCATTACATCTTCCTTCAATGAATAATATTACTTTTCATGGTACTGAAAATTTAGCAAGTGTTCTATGTAGGCCAAACATTGAAAAAACAATGTTCACTGAATGGATGCATACCAATTCAATACATGAAGATGCCCGTCAATTAACCTATGCGGAATTCCCAATGAAATGGGTTTGGCATCAAAAGGATAAATTCTGGAGTAGGCGTAAAAGACGTGTTCGTATTGGAAGAATTATTTACATCCATCCTGCTGCAGGAGAGCTATATTATATGCGGATGCTACTTAATGTAATAAAAGGTCCAACCAAATTTATAGACATTAGAACTGTTGGTGGTATAGTTTATCCGACATTTAAAGAGGCGTGTAATGCACTTGGACTATTAGGTGAGGATAGTGAATGGCATAAATCGATGGAAGAGGCATCGCACTGGTCATCATCTCCTCAACTACGGCAGCTCTTTGTTACAATTATTGTTTATTGTGAAATAATAAATCCGAACAAATTCTATGAGGACTTTTGGGAGTTCTTTTCGGATGATATAACATATAAGTTAAAAAAGTTCCTAGGTGTAAGTGAGCTCCAGATGCCTGCAAACGAATTACGAAACTACATTCTATTAGAATTAGAAGAATTATTTGATAAACATGGTTGTTCTCTTACACAGTACAATCTTCCAACACCTGATAGATCGATAGTAGTGGATACGCAAAATAAACTATTAAGAGAAGAATTAAGTTATGACATAGAAGAACTACAAAAGGAACACCAAGAGTTATATTGCGGATTAAACGGAGAGCAAAAAAATATTTACAATTCTGTGTTATCGTCTATCTATGGAAATAAAGGAGAGATCATTTTTGTTTACGGTCACGGTGGAACAGGGAAAACATATTTATGGCGCACAATAATCTCACGATTACGATCAGAAGGAAAAATAGTGTTAGCTGTGGCATCTTCAGGAATTGCTTCTTTGCTTTTGCCGGGTGGCCGAACTGCGCATTCGAGGTTTAAAATACCTATAAAGATACATGATTGTTCTACATGTGAAATAAAAAAAGGTAGTCAATTAGCAAGATTGATTATTTCCAGTAGTTTAATTGTTTGGGACGAGGCGCCTATGAATCATCGTAATTGTTTCGAGGCTCTTGATAAAACATTGAAAGATATCTTACAAATACGCGATGATGATAATGTCGAAACAAGGCTTTTTGGTGGTAAAACGGTCTTGCTTGGTGGTGATTTTCGCCAAATACTTCCTGTCGTAGCTTGTCACGCCCCGGGCTAGTTCAAGATGCGGAAAAACGTGCTAAATTTTTTTTTTTTTGAAAGCCTAGCCCGCGCCACGTACAGACCCGCCACAAATACAGGGTCCACTGTACACACGGACAGAACCTCCCCTGTATTTGCACGGCGTCCACAGCATACAACAGGATCACAACCACTATTCATTCATCCCAACAGCACAACGACACCAAAGATTCATACAGTTAGCCGTCCTTAAACCTGTATGAATCTAAGCAGGTCCTTAAGCGAAGGATGATGCAATGCACAAGCAACAAACATTCTAGAAAGCTGCTCCTTACCCAGAAGCTTTATTTGAAACCCTAATTTCAAACATTCAAGAATCATTTGAAAACTGTTCTCCACACGAGAACTCTCTTTTTGAAATCACAAAACCGAGCAATCAGAAATCCATTTGAAAACCGTTTCCCACACGGAAACCTTGTTTTACGACGCTACCACGAGGGGTAGAAAACCAAAATGCTCGATAAATGAAACGACTGGAAAACAAGGATACAACCAATCAATCCAAGCATGCTATCATCACATAATCATAAGGAGTAAATTCACAACACATATGCATGCTAGAGTAAGCCCAAAGAATAACTGAACCACAAATGACATCTAATAGGCGAAGGTAGGGTGATAACCAAATCTGGGGATGTAGCCTCACGAGTCGGAACCTCTAGAGCTACTATCTAGGCGTGCCTCGCAGCGTCCCGACACTCACCACCCTGCTCACCTGAAACCTGCAACGGGGGTGGGGGGTGAGAACATATACACATGTCTCCCCTCCCAGTGGGTACCGCAAGCCGACGAAGGCGAGGTGTACACACCGGCACGAGGGTCAACAAAAGATAGATATGGTATACAGTAGCACAAGTAAGTATGAGGCTAACATACAACTGAAACGACTATGCTACTGTAAGCAACTAGTATGCATCAAAGGAGATAACCACAAAGTAAACCCAATCATAGCCACCGGGACGTATCCCTGTCACTGTCACCTGCTCATCTATAGGCACATAAACCTTCTGGACGCACTGCATCAAGGCTCACGGGTCGGCACAAACTCAACGACCCTTTTCCGGAAAAGAACACCCTCAAACGGTGGATCAGACCGCGGTGTACGTGAAGTGCTAGAAGAGCTGTGACGATCGATGCAAATGCTCAATCCACAGAACGGCAACAAGCCGAGAAGCAACCAATAAACCACAACTAGGATCGCTCGGAACAACAGGCGATCACCTCCGACCAACTGGGTCGTCTCAAGGAACATGCAAGCCACACTAGGATCGCTCGGAATGATAAGCGATCCCCCCCCCGACCGACTGGGTCGTCTCAAAGAACATGCAAGCCACACTACTCTACTATCCAAGCACGCATATAAGTAGAGTCTACGGGAGTCAAGTGAACTAAAAACTGAAATGCGAAAGAAGGGATAGAAAGGTATCACCGTAGTCCACTGAACCGACTCCGGATCGAAGTACCCACCTGTCGAAAGGTCAAGCCTAACACCGACGGCTCTCGGGAACCGCGACAGGACCTACGAAAGACTCACAGGGTCAAGGTCTACCAAGTCGACGCTAAACATAAAGCTCTCACATCCCGAAACCGACGGATCGCCCGGGAAACCCATCGGGACGATCCCGAAACCACACAAAGCCCCTGAGGGGTACCAAACAGCCAACAAGGTTCCTCGCTGTCCCCGAACACACAAAACCAAGTGACGGGACAGCGAGCACAAGCTCGGGGTGCCACGAACATCAAACGCACCCGTAAAGGCTTCCCGGGTTCCCGAAAAGTGCCGATTTGGCACCGGAACCCCACATCACTCATCCGCTGTCCTCGAAACTTCGGGACAGCGATGAGGAACAGCCAACGAGGCTACACGATGAAGCCAAGTCGCTCGCGAAAACAGCGAGTGAGTCGCACAACTAGAAACGTGCGTTTCGCCGATTATTTCATCGGAAAACGCGTCGGAAACGAATCCGAAACTCCACGAAGGGCGAGGGGGTTGGACAACCAGTCCACAGGGTCCCGAGGACCAAACCCTTGCTGCCCACAGCGTCGCAACGCTGCCACAAACGCCAAAGTCCCAAAACAAGCACAATTCCATACATACGAGCAATAAACGGAGCCGCTAGAGCAAACCGTACGTCCGCACGACCTTCCGCAAGCACCAGCGGATAGGTAACGACGTCACGGAAACCGTGCTCATTATCCCACTGCGACCGGACCAGTCGCAAGCCAGGAAATCCCATAAAAACAGTGAGCATACAAGAAAAGTAAGCGTAATTACGGCCAATCAAGTGCCCCACACGTCCGCACGACCTTCCGCAAGCACCAGCGGACAGGTAGCGACGTTACGGACGCCGTGCTCACAGCCCCGCTGCGACAGGGCAAGCCGCTAACACAGCAATTGCACAAAAACAGAGCCACAAGCACACAAAAGGCTCGACAAAGGCCGAACCATAAGACGGCTCAACGAAACCCAAAACTAGGGTGAGCACGGTGTTCAGCACATCGCTGCGATCGTCGGGCTCACCCTCCCGAGCTTCGGGAGTCAACGGATGCGACAAACAAGCGCAACATCAAAGAAAACACAACAAAAGCCCCCCGGCCGGAGCAACTAGCTCCGGCCGGCTGCCGGCCGACAATCATGGCCGGCGGCGGCCAGGGGTGGATGCGGAGGAGGTGGGGAAGGTGATGCTCACCTTGGCCGGCGACGGGAAGCGGCGGCGGCGGCGCTGGGACCAAGCTCGGGCTCGGGTTAGCTAGGGCACGGCGGCTCCGGCGACCAATGCCGACGGCGGCCGGCGGCGGCGCGAGCACCGGCAAGAGGACGTCGTTGCCACCGGTTTGCCGGGGTCCGCGACAAGAAAGCTCCGGCGACGGCGGCGGCGGAGCCAAGGTGGCAGCCCACTGCCCTAGGCGACTCCCCGAGCTGGAGGAGGCTCCGGCGGCGTTCCGGCGGCTCTCCGGCGACCGGGAAAGGGAGGGTCGGCGGCGGAGGACTCGGGGGTGACGATGCTCACCCCACAGAGCTCCGGGAAGCGGCGGCGGCGGCGGCCCAAACACCTCGGCCAGCTGCTGCCCTAGCTGTGGCAGCAGCGGCAGCAGCAGCAGCTCGGGCTGCTTCCGGCGGCCCTCCGGCGGCACGGCGGCGGTTCCCCGCGTCACAGCAACCTCAGGGGGAGCTCGGCGTGGGTTCCCCCTGGGTGCTGACCTCAGAGGAGGGGAAGAAGAAGAAGAAGAAGAAGAAAAGAGAAAAAGGGAGAGGGAGAGGTGGCTGGAGTTGCTCCGGCCAGGCGGTGGCCGGCGGCGGCCGGCGCTGCTCAGGGAGGAGGCCAAGGGGCAGGGAAGCCTCGTGCTCACCCCCTGGGAGCAGGGGAGAGAAGGGAGTGAGAGAGGGAGAGAGAGGGAGTGAGAGAGGGTGTGAGGGGATGTTTCACCCACCCCCTCCACCTACTAAACCCACTCAAACACTCAACCTCCCTCTTCACTCAAAACACATAAACCCCTTCTCAGCCAGCACAAGATGCTAAAACACCCCTCCACTTGCGATCTCACGCGAAACGGTGCGAAAACAGGGTCTAAATCGCGAAAAATCGCGAACCGAAAAAAAAAAAAGCGTGACGTACGACCTCTCGGCGATCAAGATGGAATAACTTTTAATCCGTTCGTCGCACGGCGACACGGATCGCGCCATCGCGTTCAGCACTGTCGAGACATCGAACTTAGCATTTGGATCGCCAGAAACGGACTCCGGATCGCGACGTTAAGCCGTTCACTCTCCGCGACGAAAATCCGAAAACTAACAAAAATCACTAAAAGACACTTATATACATATATATATATAAAAACCTATATATATACGTATACAGATCAAAAACACAGTAATGGGGGAGAGGAACACTGAGAATTTCAAATTTCCAAAATTCGGATTCTCACATCACTCCCACCTAACAAGAAGTTTCGTCCCCGAAACTTACTCACACACCATCCGCGCACAACAGCGGATACCTCTCACGCGAAGCAGACTCCAGCTCCCAAGAAGTCTCGCTCTCCTCGCGACTCATCCACCGCAGTCTCACAAACAGAAAGCTCCGGTTCCTCAACTGCTTCACCTTGCGAGCCAAAAACCTCACAGGCACCTCACCGCAGCTGAGATCCTCACTCAGCTGAACCGTTGTCGGGCCGATCACACGACGCTCACCCACGTCAACCAACAGAACAGTGATCGACAACGACTTCCACAAAACGCCTCGCACGGTGCCAATCCAACGCTCGCTAGGAAGCTGTAGAGAAAGCAAGCTCCAACAAGGAAGGATACCTGAACCAATCCTCACCAAAATCCAAAACGCATGCCCGGAGCATAACCTCGAGAGTCTAGAAGACTCACTCCGACTGCCCAACACTCTGAGGGTGGTAAACTGAGCTGAAGTCGAGCCTCGTCCCCAGTGCCTACTGCAAGCTCCTCCAGAACTGGGAAACGAAGCGAGAATCCCGATCCAAAACGATCGACACTGGCACTCCAAACAGCCCGACGAACTCATCCAAGTAGAGCTGCGCCAGTCGATCCCGAGACTAAGTCGAGTGTACCGGTAGGAAGTGAGCCGTTTTCGTCAAACAGTCCACGAAACAACCCAGATCGCAACATGACCTCGCAGAGAACGAGGCAACCCGGTGACGAAAACCATGGTGATCTGTTCCCACTTCCCTACAGGTACAGGCAAAGGTCAAAGCTTCTCGGCTGACAAATCCGGCACAGTGCTACATGCCGAGCTACAACCAGAAACTCTACCTCAAGTCGCGGTACATCTTCGTCTCTCTAGGATGAACGATGTACGGCGACCGGTGTGTCTCAGCCAAAACTCTCACCTCAAATCCTGAACACTGGGCACACATCTCCGTCCTCGATGGAAAACCAACAGCATGTAGCACGAAGTCACCATCTCTGCCCTGTTCGCACTCTCTACCAGTGCGGATCCATCGGTTGCCCACCGAAAAACTGATCCGTCAAGGTGGGTGTACCTCCAAAGGCAACAACTACGCGGTAGCTCCACAAGGTACAGTCTCAAAAGCTCGAGAGCGTACACCACTGCTGCTAACTCAAGATCGAGCGCTAGATAGATCTTCCTACGGTCCATCAACTAGCGCGGAGCACAAACGATAAACCTCTCTTGCTGCATGAGCACGCACCCCAATCCTATCCATAGATGCATTGCCGACGATCGTAACTACCACACCAGGCTGCGACAATGCTAAGATAGGGGCACGGGTCAAACAGTCCATCGGCTCCAAGACGCTCATCAGACAAGCGGGAGTCGACAGAAACAACGCGCCCTTCCTCGACAGCTTGTTCAAAGGGGCGGCGACCTTGAGGAGGACCCTCAACAATTCGCCGGCAACAACGCCCAAGCCGAGGAAGTTCCTAAACTCAGCCACAGAAGTCGGAACGGGCCAAACCACTACAGAGTCCTCCTTCCTTGGTTCCTCCACAAAACCAACCCACATCACGATGCGAACCAAGAAGGAAACTCTTCGAATAGATCAGTATGTCGTCAAAGGAGACCACGACAAGTTGATCCAAGAACTGCCGAAAACCCAGTTCATCAAATCCAAAAAGCTGCCGGGACGTTCGTCAAACCGAACGGCAAAACCGTGACCTCGTAAAGCCCGTAACGAGTCCGGAGGGCCGTTAACGCAACGTCCTCAGCCTTGATCCTCAACTAAAGATAACCTGGCTGCAGAACACACTTCGAGAAAACCGAGGCTCCCTGGAGCCGATCGAAGGGATCGAAGATCTGCGGTAGAGGGTACTAAAACAACACCGTCAACTCGATAAGCTCGAACTCACGATCCAACCAACGAAAACCTCGCGAGTCCAACACTCCGGTGCACAGGGTTGCCAATCGCAACAAGCGATGAAAACACCAACGATGCCGAACCATCAGATCCAAAGATCGGGCACGCGCTCCAAAGCACGACATCACGAAAGACGCGGCGAAAACCCTGCACGCAAACACAAGCACAGAGACCTCGGAGCCAACATCCAGGCTCCCGTCATCCCGAAACCGAGCTAAAAGGCAACCTGACTCAGCTGGAGTCAAACCAACGGCAGTGATGGCAAATCAACTGCGCAAAACCACGCCAGGATTAGCTCAAGATTCACCACTAGAACGGGGATGACCAACACACAGCTTTCCCACAAGACGACAAAGAGAGGGAAAAGTCTTACAAGGGAAAGCACCGACCCAATCCAGAAAGTCCCCAAAAGGGATAGGGTATTTCGTTCTAACTTTCGACACTACGTTGTCTGCAGGCAACGTACTTATCAAAAGAAGAGTGAAATATCCCAAGGTCAAAGCCAACAACCAGTTGGCAACACCACAAAGGTACCGGGTCAACCAACTCAACAGCTGGACCAAGGTCACAGACGAGTCACCGAATTAACGGGAACAGCAAACCGACCGACAAAACAAAGTCTGCCCTGAGCCAACTCTCTAGGAGTCATCGGCTTCCAACAACGAACAGGCGGCTACGGGCGACAAAGGGTCGTCAACCAAGCGAACCAAACCGGAGGCAGAACAAAACCAGCGTCGATTAACCAACGTCGACGCGGTGAGATCTCCAACAAGGACCTGGAAGATCTCGCGATAATGCACAAACCTACAAAACCACCAGGAATCCCCGAACACACCAATTTGGGCGTTAGGATATCCGCAAACTATGTGGGCCCCAACAAAAACCCGACACCCAGCAGTGTCCACTCGGTCTAGTACACGTCAGTTCGACGCCAGAACTAGCCAAGGGTCAAAAGACCAACATTGACGATGCCACCAGCAAGACGTCAGAGGGGTAGGCTTCACCGCCCTACCCAACAAAACAGAGGGGAAAACACCCAAACTGCGGTCGAAACCGCTCAAAGCACCGTCTCCGTAGAGACGCCCGCAGAGGCCCTCGTGCTCAACACGGAAAGTGGGGACAGGGCGAGAACAGCCCTAAAACGACACAGGTCCACCAAGTGACGTTCCTAAGCCCACAAGGGCCACCACTTACCAACGAGTGGTTACACAAAGGGGAAAACACCCTGCCACTTGGGATCTGTCTGGTACTCCACCACCACTACCAGAAACAGCACGAGCCTGCGAACCAGGGCAGATCAAAACTCAGGAGGTCCGCCCAAACACGCTCGGGTGTGGCCACCACCCCAAACACGGGGTCGGCGTCCACGCACGAAACAGCCGACGAAGTCGCTGTCATCGTCACGGTCGTCGCACAACGGTGTGGGTGCCACAGGAGGGTCTGCAGTCATCGGGGGGTACACGGCGAAGGAGTAGGAGGGGCTGGGGCGGCAGCTGCCGTAGCCTGTTGCAAAAAAACTACCGGAACAAGCCGGAACATGCCGGAGAGGGTCGCCAACTGACCCCTCGCCTCGGCCTCAAGCACACAGGGTACGGTCCACACCAGGCTGTCCGCCTCCTGCCAGCTCCTCACTCGAACCAGCCACCACAGCCCGAAACAGAACACCAGCAGACAGCTCCACAGGCGCACGCCCACCACCACGACCCGGACGAGGAGGTCTACCAAGACCACAAGCCAACTGCAAAACGCAGAAACCAGCGCAAGAGAAAAGGGGTCGGCAACTCCCACAAAACACAAGCCGAAAACAAACCCCTCGAACTCGCGCGCCTACACATCCTAGGTCTTCCTAGGGGTCAGCCTAACCAGTGGTTCAGTTACAAGTTAATGAATGAATGAGTGTTTGTTCCCTTTACGCTCTGATACCATCTTAATCTGTCACGCCCCGGGCTAGTTCAAGATGCGGAAAAACGTGCTAAATTTTTTTTTTTTTGAAAGCCTAGCCCGCGCCACGTACAGACCCGCCACAAATACAGGGTCCACTGTACACACGGACAGAACCTCCCCTGTATTTGCACGGCGTCCACAGCATACAACAGGATCACAACCACTATTCATTCATCCCAACAGCACAACGACACCAAAGATTCATACAGCTAGCCGTCCTTAAACCTGTATGAATCTAAGCAGGTCCTTAAGCGAAGGATGATGCAATGCACAAGCAACAAACATTCTAGAAAGCTGCTCCTTACCCAGAAGCTTTATTTGAAACCCTAATTTCAAACATTCAAGAATCATTTGAAAACTGTTCTCCACACGAGAACTCTCTTTTTGAAATCACAAAACCGAGCAATCAGAAATCCATTTGAAAACCGTTTCCCACACGGAAACCTTGTTTTACGACGCTACCACGAGGGGTAGAAAAAACCAAAATGCTCGATAAATGAAACGACTGGAAAACAAGGATACAACCAATCAATCCAAGCATGCTATCATCACATAATCATAAGGAGTAAATTCACAACACATATGCATGCTAGAGTAAGCCCAAAGAATAACTGAACCACAAATGACATCTAATAGGCGAAGGTAGGGTGATAACCAAATCTGGGGATGTAGCCTCACGAGTCGGAACCTCTAGAGCTACTATCTAGGCGTGCCTCGCAGCGTCCCGACACTCACCACCCTGCTCACCTGAAACCTGCAACGGGGGTGGGGGGTGAGAACATGTACACATGTCTCCCCTCCCAGTGGGTACCGCAAGCCGACGAAGGCGAGGTGTACACACCGGCACGAGGGTCAACAAAAGATAGATATGGTATACAGTAGCACAAGTAAGTATGAGGCTAACATACAACTGAAACGACTATGCTACTGTAAGCAACTAGTATGCATCAAAGGAGATAACCACAAAGTAAACCCAATCATAGCCACCGGGACGTATCCCTGTCACTGTCACCTGCTCATCTATAGGCACATAAACCTTCTGGACGCACTGCATCAAGGCTCACGGGTCGGCACAAACTCAACGACCCTTTTCCGGAAAAGAACACCCTCAAACGGTGGATCAGACCGCGGTGTACGTGAAGTGCTAGAAGAGCTGTGACGATCGATGCAAATGCTCAATCCACAGAACGGCAACAAGCCGAGAAGCAACCAATAAACCACAACTAGGATCGCTCGGAACAACAGGCGATCACCTCCGACCAACTGGGTCGTCTCAAGGAACATGCAAGCCACACTAGGATCGCTCGGAATGATAAGCGATCCCCCCCCGACCGACTGGGTCGTCTCAAAGAACATGCAAGCCACACTACTCTACTATCCAAGCACGCATATAAGTAGAGTCTACGGGAGTCAAGTGAACTAAAAACTGAAATGCGAAAGAAGGGATAGAAAGGTATCACCGTAGTCCACTGAACTGACTCCGGATCGAAGTACCCACCTGTCGAAAGGTCAAGCCTAACACCGACGGCTCTCGGGAACCGCGACAGGACCTACGAAAGACTCACAGGGTCAAGGTCTACCAAGTCGACGCTAAACATAAAGCTCTCACATCCCGAAACCGACGGATCGCCCGGGAAACCCATCGGGACGATCCCGAAACCACACAAAGCCCCTGAGGGGTACCAAACAGCCAACAAGGTTCCTCGCTGTCCCCGAACACACAAAACCAAGTGACGGGACAGCGAGCACAAGCTCGGGGTGCCACGAACATCAAACGCACCCGTAAAGGCTTCCCGGGTTCCCGAAAAGTGCCGATTTGGCACCGGAACCCCACATCACTCATCCGCTGTCCTCGGAACTTCGGGACAGCGATGAGGAACAGCCAACGAGGCTACACGATGAAGCCAAGTCGCTCGCGAAAACAGCGAGTGAGTCGCACAACTAGAAACGTGCGTTTCGCCGATTATTTCATCGGAAAACGCGTCGGAAACGAATCCGAAACTCCACGAAGGGCGAGGGGGTTGGACAACCAGTCCACAGGGTCCCGAGGACCAAACCCTTGCTGCCCACAGCGTCGCAACGCTGCCACAAACGCCAAAGTCCCAAAACAAGCACAATTCCATACATACGAGCAATAAACGGAGCCGCTAGAGCAAACCGTACGTCCGCACGACCTTCCGCAAGCACCAGCGGATAGGTAACGACGTCACGGAAACCGTGCTCATTGTCCCACTGCGACAGGACCAGTCGCAAGCCAGGAAATCCCATAAAAACAGTGAGCATACAAGAAAAGTAAGCGTAATTACGGCCAATCAAGTGCCCCACACGTCCGCACGACCTTCCGCAAGCACCAGCGGACAGGTAGCGACGTTACGGACGCCGTGCTCACAGCCCCGCTGCGACAGGGCAAGCCGCTAACACAGCAATTGCACAAAAACAGAGCCACAAGCACACAAAAGGCTCGACAAAGGCCGAACCATAAGACGGCTCAACGAAACCCAAAACTAGGGTGAGCACGGTGTTCAGCACATCGCTGCGATCGTCGGGCTCACCCTCCCGAGCTTCGGGAGTCAACGGATGCGACAAACAAGCGCAACATCAAAGAAAACACAACACAAAAGCCCCCCGGCCGGAGCAACTAGCTCCGGCCGGCTGCCGGCCGACAATCATGGCCGGCGGCGGCGGCCAGGGGTGGATGCGGAGGAGGTGGGGAAGGTGATGCTCACCTTGGCCGGCGACGGGAAGCGGCGGCGGCGGGAAGCCGCGGGACCGGGTTAGCTAGGGCCGGCGGCAACGAAAACAAGGCGACGGGGTTCCTGCCGGCGGCGGCGCTCTCGGCTCGGCGCTAGCTAGGGCACGGCGGCGCTCCGGCGACCAACGCACAGGGCGGCGGGACGGCGGCGGCGGCGGGCGCGAGCACCGGCAAGAGGACGTCGCCGCCACCGGTTTGCCGCCGGGGTCCGCGACAAGAAAGCTCCGGCGGCGGCGGCGCGCGAGCCAAGGCGGCAGCCCACTGCCCTAGGCGACTCCCCCTAGAGCGAGCTGGAGGAGGCTCCGGCGGCGTTCCGGCGGCTCTCCGGCGACCGGGAAAGGGAGGGGTCGGCGGCGGAGGACTCGGGGGTGACGATGCTCACCCCACAGAGCTCCGGGAAGCGGCGGCGGCGGCGGCCCAAACACCTCGGCCAGCTGCTGCCCTAGCTGTGGCAGCAGCGGCAGCAGCAGCAGCTCGGGCTGCTTCCGGCGGCCCTCCGGCGGCACGGCGGCGGTCCCCCGCGTCACAGCAACCTCAGGGGGAGCTCGGCGTGGGTTCCCCCTGGGTGCTGACCTCAGAGGAGGGGAAGAAGAAGAAGAAGAAGAAGAAGAAAAGAGAAAAAGGGAAAGGGAGAGGGAGAGGTGGCCGGAGTTGCTCCGGCCAGGCGGTGGCCGGCGGCGGCCGGCGCTGCTCAGGGAGGAGGCCAAGGGGCAGGGAAGCCTCGTGCTCACCCCCTGGGAGCAGGGGAGAGAAGGGAGTGAGAGAGGGAGAGAGAGGGAGTGAGAGAGGGTGTGAGGGGATGTTTCACCCACCCCCTCCACCTACTAAACCCACTCAAACACTCAACCTCCCTCTTCACTCAAAACACATAAACCCCTTCTCAGCCAGCACAAGATGCTAAAACACCCCTCCACTTGCGATCTCACGCGAAACGGTGCGAAAACAGGGTCTAAATCGCGAAACCGAAAAACGTGACGTACGACCTCTCGGCGATCAAGATGGAATAACTTTTAATCCGTTCGTCGCACGGCGACACGGATCGCGCCATCGTGTTCAGCACTGTCGAGACATCGAACTTAGCATTTGGATCGCCAGAAACGGACTCCGGATCGCGACGTTAAGCCGTTCACTCTCCGCGACGAAAATCCGAAAACTAACAAAAATCACTAAAAGACACTTATATACATATATATATATATAAACCTATATATATACGTATACAGATCAAAAACACAGTAATGGGGGAGAGGAACACTGAGAATTTCAAATTTCCAAAATTCGGATTCTCACATAGCTGGTGGAAATAGAGAGGACATTGTTAGAGCCTCTATAACAAAATCGTATATTTGGAGGGAATGTAAAGTATATAGACTTACATGCAATATGCGGCTGCAACAACATCGAGAAGATATTGCAGCACAATCAA
This sequence comes from Puya raimondii, assembly GCA_016920855.1. Lineage (NCBI taxonomy): Eukaryota > Viridiplantae > Streptophyta > Magnoliopsida > Poales > Bromeliaceae > Puya > Puya raimondii. Next base: position 64,254,268 of record JABWPP010000050.1, on the reverse strand, counting down.
AGATCGCAGAATTTAGCAAATGGATACTTGATCTTGGTGATGGTATATTAGATTCGATTAAAATCGATGGTGAAGAAGAGCGTTCTTGGATAAAGATTCCGCATGATATTCTTATAAATCCTACTGAAAATAATATTCACACGATTGTGTCACAAATATATACAGATATAAAATATTCCTACCTTGATCCAAATTATCTAAGAGATAGAGCTATTGTTGCCCCAATAAATGATACTGTTGATGATATCAATGACTATGTACTTACTCTAATACCGGAGGAGGAAAAGTTATATTTAAGCTCAGACACAATATGTAAGACATCATTTAAATCGGAAGATATGGAGGCACTATACCCAGATGATTTCGTACATTCTTTAAAATTCAATGGTGTACCAAATCATGTGCTAAAATTAAAAGTAGGAGCTCCCATAATGTTACTGCGAAATATTAATCAAAGCTCTGGATTGTGTAATGGCACTCGATTGATTATAACTCAATTAGCTACTAGAGTACTCGAGGCAAAAAAATTTACGGGTAAAAATACTGGCACAAAAGTATATATTCCTCGAATACTCTTCCAGGTATCAGAAACAAAATGGCCTTTTACTTTGAAGAGGCGTCAATTCCCGATGCGCTTATGCTATGCAATGACAATTAACAAAAGTCAAGGACAAACACTGAAACACATTGGCATATTTTTACCTAAGCCAGTTTTTTCACATGGACAACTATATGTTGCTATATCAAGAGTTACTTCGAGAGATGGCCTAAAATTTTTGGTAGATAACAAAGAGATAGAACTTCAAGGATTAACGAAAAATATAGTATATAAAGAAATTTTTGAAGATGTGTGTGCGTATGAAAGTTTCGGTAAATTTTACATTCATATGTATACTTAAATATTTCTTTTATAAAATAATTTCTATTTGTTATATTATTTTACTAAGAAGAAAAGATGTTCTGATACTAACTAATATTTTTTTCTCTGTGTTCTGCAGATTAATATCAATAAGATGGAATTTACTCCTCTCAAAGAAATTGACCTACGAAAGCAATCCGGCAAAATCAAAGTACGAGTCATTAGAATATGGGAGCCAACAATTCATAATATAAAAAGTGATTTCGTCAGCCTAAATTGTCTCCTGGTTGATATAGAGGTCGAGCTAACCACACAATTTCAGCTATTTTGGGAAATGGAAGAAAAAAATAGTTGCTAGAAAAATACTCATAAGAAATAACTAAATAACATGTTGTTTGTATAACAGGGTGTTGCAATTGAAGCTTTCATTCGCAAACAAGATATCGAACTCTTCAAATCAGTTCTACGTGAGAGCATCATATATGACATTATAAATTTTAATGTCTTACAAAACAGAAAAACTTACAAAGTTGTCGAACATGAGTGCATTATACAAATAAGCAAATGGACAAAAGTAGAACCGCTCGCGGATCAATCTATGATGATCCCGTTTTACAGTTTCAGTTTCATTGCATTCAATGATGTTGCGATAAGACGCCATAACGATAGCTCTTTAACAGGTAAATCAGTTATTTGATGCCTAAGGTATTAGTAATTTGCTATTTTGTAAGTTATAAGAATTAGATGATATTATAATGTTATTTATCAACAGATGTAATTGGGCGTGTAAAATCTTACAATTCTTCAGAAAAGATATATGTTAGATCAGACCTAACGACAATTCGCAAATTACAAATTGAGGATACAGAGTAAGTTATCTTATGTATAGAATAAATAAATACTTTTTAGTATATTTTAGATGCTCTTTTGTTGGCTTAAAAAAACTCAATTTATTGTTAGAGGGCATAACCTAGCAGTTACATTATGGGGAAAATTTGCTGAGGAATTTGATGAAAAATCTATTGAAGAAGAAAAAGATAAAGGACCAGTGGTAGCTGCTTTGACAAGTATGACAGTCCGAACATATAGAGGTTTGTGTAAATAGTTTACATTTTTTAAAAGTAAGTATATTAAAATTCTACATGCTCTAAAAATTTTGTCCCGTAATTTCAATGCTTTACTTGTAGATGAACTTTCTCTATCAACTTCTTCAGCTTCTCGGATATATATAAATCCAGATATTCCAGAAAAAGAAAACTTCAACAACAAGTAATGAATCTAATTTCTCTATATTATATATTAAGTATATATAATTGTTTATATTATATTAATAGAAAATCTTTTTTGTGTGCAGATTTCATAATACAGATATTACAATAGAACGAATTGTCCATGATCAACCACCTCTTATTAGCCCTCGCGAAGAAATGATGATTAATAGGAAAAATATCAATGAGCTGCTGTACTTAGATCGAGCGATGGCTAATGTAAGTTTTCGATTCCAATGAAATGAATAATATTTTCTTCCATTTATAAATTATTTTTTGGGAAAAAAAAATGATAACGCAAATATTTATATTTGCTAGAATATAAAATACACGTGCCTTGCAATGATTTCGGAGATTGACACTAGAGATGGATGGTGTTATAAGGCATGCTACGATTGCAGAGGCGCGATAAAAAATATTGACGACAAAACATTTTGGTGCAGCAATTGTGGCAAAAATGATCAAACTCCTATTCCATGGTATGTGCATAACTTTTTTAGAAATTTCTAGAATGTCACTTTCTCGTCGAATATTTAAAATACAATAATCACCATTTTGAAAATGTTTCGTGAAGGTATAGGCTTAATATGATTGTTGAAGATCATACGGCCAATACACAATTCACTATTTTTGGGAGGGTTGCTCAAGAATTACTACATAGTTCTGCGCAACAATTGCTGCTTACAACAAACGGAGACAATAAAATATTGCCCCTTCCAATAAAGAAGATTATTGGAGAAACCCATGCTTTCCAGGTTATTCCTGATTTTCAGAGATCAGATATGAACCCTCATTCTTTTAAAGTTACAAAGATATTCCATTTGAATTGTCTTGGTGATAAAGAGGATCATATTACAAAGGAAGTTAGCAGCACGGTTACTTTCGAGAATCAACTTATTACGGCTGATAAAAAAAAAAACTCAAGTAGAAAATACTATTGGCGAATATGGTCCTGCCGGAAGCCAATCCAGGTATGATTACCGAACAAGTTAAGAACTTATTACGATTTAATTTCTTATTTGTTTCAAAAAAATTATTGACTTACAATATCTTGTCAAGCAGCGGTAGTGGTTTGCCTATTGAAACATCTGGTGTAGCGAAAAAACCGCGTTTGTACGTATTACGTTTTTTAATTATTTCCCTCATTTCTTATCCCACCGTGTATATATATATCTCTGAGATATTGTTCATACTTATGCAGCTCAAAGACCGAAGAAGGGACAAGCAGGGTTAACACCCGGAAGAAATCAAGCGGAATAGATAGGCCATAATTTGGAAACTATGTTATCAATTATATTTCCATTAGAAATGACATTATATCATATTAAATAATCTGTATTATATATTTGGTTATATTACATAATATGAATGTTATATGTATCTCCATATTTTTCGATAAATAAATATAATAAAATAATCATGTTATTACCTTCCTGTGTTATTAGCTCCCGTCGCGAAGCGCGGGCATTGCACTAGTTGAGACATTATTTTTTAAAAAATTAGCCAGAAACAAAAATGCAATATAGTAGAGTGAAACATTTAGTATAATCATAAACCTCTAAAATCATAAACAATTAAAATAAGTATTGAATCTAAAATCATCAACATTTAAAATCTATTTACCTTTATCCTATTATTTCGTAAAGTCATAAACATCTAAAATCTATCTAAAACTCTTCTTAATAGTTGAGAATGTTACGGATTTTAAATTGGCATATTTCGTGAAGTGAGTCGGAGTCTTGAAAGTTCAAAGAAGAAAAGACGAAGATTGAAGACTCGAAGACTCAACATATGAATTCACGATGCTTGGTAAGTTTAAATAATCTTGATGGTGATTTATGAACATTTACAAGTGTTTGGAAGACATTAGAATAGATAAAAATTGATTTAAAATATAAAAATTGAGTTTTTTAATTTTCAGGATCCGGACCCTGAGGTGGGGTCCGGAACCCGTACGCCTCTCTGGCTGTCACGCAGGGAGGGTCCGGACCCTGAGAGCTGAGGTCCGGAATATGAAACACGCAGAGTGTTTCAGAGTCCGGACCCTGCATCCAAGGTCCGGACCCCGACCCGTCGTGATTTTTTGAAACTTCGTTTTTTTAATCCTACTCTGATTCTATCTCTTCTAAATCTATATATAAGATGTGGGGATGTCTCTAAAACGTGGTTAAGCATATTTTATCCTTTAGAAACCCTAGAAGCTTGTAGGTAATCGTTTTCCTTATCTTCTACAATAAGCTTCTCTCAAATTGATTCTTAGTGCCCTAATTCCTAATGTTCTTCTAGAATCAATTTGAGAATTACTTAGAGATTATTCCCACAGATCTTCAATGGTATTCTAAGCAATAAATCATCACCGACTTTATTATTCTTGCTCCGGACGGAGAGCGCTCGTGGATTTGAGTGGGCGTCGTGGATTCGGCATGATAAAGGCTTCGTGGATTCGAAGTTGAGCGTTTCGTGGATTCGGGACGTGGCGTTCGTGGATTCGAACGTGGGGCGTGGACAACCCGGTGGTGTGCGCGAGATCCAAAGAAGATAAAAGAGAGGTTTGAGTCCGTGGAGTCGGTAAACACCTTGTAATCTTTTATTTCTTAGTGGATTGTTATCGCGTGTTGGTCCTGTGGGTTTTTTACTCCTAGTTAGAGTTTTCCCACGTAAATCTCGGTGTGCTAATTTTTATCTTCCGCATTTATTTTTTTTGCATCGAGATTTGTGGTTTGGCCGTCTTACCTATTTACCCCCTCTAGATATTGATAGTATCTAGATAGATCCTAGGGTTCCCCATATCCTACAATTGGTATTTGTGAGAATTCGAATTTTAGAAATTTGGAATTCTGTGTTCCTCTCCCCTGATACTGTGTTTTTGATCCGTATACGTATATATATACAGGTACTTATATATATATATATGTATATAAGTGAGTTTAGTGGTTTTGTTAGTTGTTGGTTTTTCGTCGCGGAGAGAGAGCGGCTTAACGGCGCGATCCGGAGTCCGATTCTGGCGATCCAAAATGCTAGGTTCGATGTCTCGGCAGTGCTGAACGCAATGGCGTGATCCGTGTTGATGTGCGACGCACAGATTAAAAGTTATTGCATCTTTATCGCTGAGCGCACGAAGGGTACGTTTTATGTTTCGCGATCTGGACCCCGTTTTTTTTTTTTTTTTTCCGTTTCGCGCGTTTTCGCTTTTCGAGGAATGGGAGAGGTTAGTCCCTGCTGTGGGAGAGGGGACAAGAGCTGTGAGGTTGGTGGGGGGGTTGGTGGAGGCATTTATTGAGCCTCAACCACTCCCCCCTCTCTTTACCACTTTCACACTCCACCTCCTTCCCTCTCTCTCCCTCTTTCTCTCTCTTTCCCTCAGCCCAGACCAGAGCCCCAGCACCCTCTGCCCCTTTGCCCTTCCCCTGTGCACCTCCGGCCGCCGCCGACCACCCAGCTGGCCGGAGTTCCCCGGAGTCTCTCTCTCCCTCTTTTTCTCTTTTTCTTCTTCTTCTTCTTCTTCTTCTCCTTCCCGTGGGTGTGCACCCAGGGGTTACCCACGCCGGAGCCCCCTGAGGTGGCACGACCCCTTGCCGCCGTCGCCCTACCGCCGGGGAGCCGCCGGGAGCGGCCACCAGCCCTGCGGCCACTGCTGGAGCAGCCCCTGGCCGAGACTGGTGGGCCCTGGCCGCCGCCGCCTCCCGCAGCTCAGGAGGGTGAGCATCATCACCCCCGTGAGCTCCGGCGCAGCCCCCTTCCTCCCCGGCAGTCGCCGTACCGTCGGAGCGCCGCCGCAGCCGCCGCTTGCTCCGGTGGGACCGCTAGGGCACCCGAGGCCGCGCCAGCGCCGCCGCCGCAACCCGGCCCCTTTTTTGTCGCGGTCACCGGCCAACCGGTGACCGGCAACCTCCTCTTGAAGGTGCTCGCCTCGCCGCCGGCCGTCGTCGCCGCCCGTTGCCGCGCCGCCGTGCCTTAGCTTTACCCGAGAGCTGGGAGCTTCGCCGCGCCGCCGCCGCCGCCACCCGCCGTCGACTAGGGTGAGCTCCCCCTTCCTTGCGACCCTCTCGGCCGACCCTGCCCGCCACCGGCCTTGGTTGCCCGCCGGCAGCCGGCCGGAGCTAGTTGCTCCGGCCGGAGGGCTGTTTTGTGCTGTTTTGGCCGCGCCGAGATGCCCGGAGCCCCTGTTGCTCCCCGAGGTCCGGAGAGGTGAGCACGATGATCACGGCATCATGCTGATCATCATGCTCACCTCTGTTTTGTTTTTGCTCGAGCCGAATTGTTGTTCGGCCTTGGTCGAGCCGTTTGTATGCTTGTGGCTCTGTTTTCATGCAACTTCCCGGTCTGCGACTTGCCCTGTCGCAGTGAGGCTGTGAGCATGGCCTCCGTTGCGTCGTTGCCTATCCGCTGGTGCTTGCGGAGGGTTGAGCGGATGTACGGTTCGCTCACACGGCCTTGGTTATGCTTGCTTTTGTGCGCGCGCTCACTGTTTTTATGGAATTTCCCAGCTTGCGACTGGTCCTGTCACAGTGGGATAGTGAGCACGGTCTCCGTGACGACGATACCTATCCGCTGGTACTTGCGGAAGGTCGAGCGGACGAACGGATTGCTCGAACGGCTTAATTTAGTGCTTGTATGTATGTGTATGTTGCTTGTTTGGGGACTTTGGCGTTTGTGACAGCGTTGCGACGCTGTGGGCAGCAAGGGTAAGGTCTTGGAGACCCTGTGGACTGGTTGTCCAACCCCCTCGCCCTTCGTGTAGTTTCGGATTCGTTTCCGACGCGTTTTTCGATGAAATAATCGGCAAAACGCGCGTTTCTAGTTGTGCGACTCACTCGCTATTTTCGTAAGCGACTTGGCTTCGTCGTGTAGCCTTGTTGGCTGTTCCTCATCGCTGTCCCGAAGTTCCGAGGACAGCGGATGAGTGATGTGGGGTTCCGGTGCCAAATCGGCACTTTTCGGGAACCCGGGAAGCCTTTACGGGTGCGTTTGATGTTCGTGGCACCCCGAGCTTGTGCTCGCTGTCCCGTCACTTGGTTTTGTGTGTTCGGGGACAGCGAGGGACCTTGTTGGCTGTTTGGTACCCCTCTGGGGCTTTGTGTGGTTTCGGGATCGTCCCGGTGGGTTTCCCGGGCGATCCGTCGGTTTCGGGATGTGAGAGCTTTGTGTCTAGCGTCGACTTGGTGGACCTTGACCCCGTGAGTCTTTCGTAGGTCCTGTCGCGGTTCCCGAGAGCCGTCGGTGTTAGATTGGATCTTACCTACAGGTGGGTACTTCGATCCGGAGTCGGTTCAGTGGACTACGGTGATACCTTTCTATCCCTCCTTTCGCATTTCAGTTATTAGTTCACTTGACTCCCGTAGACTCTACTTATATGCGTGCTTGGATAGTAGAGTAGTTGTGGATTGCATGTTCCTTGAGACGACCCAGTTGGTCGGAGGTGATCGCCTGTTGTTTCGAGCGATCCTAGTTGTAGTTTATTGGTTGTTTCTCGGCTTGTTGCCGTTCTGTGGATTGAGCATATGCATCGATCGTCACAGCTCTTCCCGCACTTCACGTACACCGCGGTCTGATCCACCGTGTGGAGGTGTTCTTTTCCGGAAAAGGGTCGTGAATTTCTACCGACCCGTGAGCCCCGAGCATTGCGTCGGGATGGATGGTGCCGTTGGATTGAGCAGGGTGACAGTGCCAGGGCCACGTCCCGGTGGCTATAGATTGGGTTTACTTTGTGGTTATCTCCTTTGATGCATACTAGTTGCTTACAGTAGCATAGTTATTTCAGTTGTATGTTAGCCTCATACTTACTTGTGCTACTGTATACCATATCTATCTTTTATTGACCCTCGTGCCGGTGTGTACACCTCGCCTTCGTCGGCTTGCGGTACCCACTGGGAGGGGAGACATGCGTGCATGTTCTCACCCCCCACCCCCATTGCAGGTTTCAGGTGAGCAGGGTGGTGAGTGTCGGGACGCTGCGAGGCACGCCTAGATAGTAGCTCTAGAGGTTCCGACTCGTGAGGCTACATCCCCAGATTTGGTTATTCCCCTACCTCTATTTGATAGATGTAATGTGTGGTTCAGTTACCCCGTTTGTATATTCTAGCATGCCTGTGTTGTGGATTTACTCTTTATGATTTAAGTGATGATGGCATACTTGGACTGATTGGTTGTATCCATGTTTTTCGATGGTTTCATTATCTAGTATTTTGGTTTTCTACTACCCCTCGTGGTAGCGTCGTAAAACAAAGGTTTCCGTGTGGGAAACGGTTTTCAAATGGATTTCTGATTGCTCGGTTTTGTGATTTCAAAAGAGAGTTCTCGTGTGGAGAACAGTTTTCAAATGATTCTTGGATGTTTGAAATTAGGGTTTCAAATAAAGCTTCTGGGTAAGGAGCAGCTTTCTAGAATGTTTGTTGCTTGTGCATTGCATCATCCTTCGCTTAAGGATCTGCTTAGATTCATACAGGTTTAAGGACGGCTAGCTGTATGAATCTACTGTGTTGTTGTGCTGTTGGGATGAATGAATGGTGGTTGTGATCCTGTTGTTTGTTGTTGGACGCCGTGCAAATACAGGGGAGGCTCTGTCCGTGTGTACAGCGGACCCTGTATTTGTGGCGGGTCTGTACGTGGCGCGGGCTAGGCTTTCAAAAAAAAAAAATTAGCACGTTTTTCCGCATCTAGAACTAGCCCGGGGCGTGACAGTATTAGAGAGGGATCTAGATATATCTTTCATAATGGGTGAAGGAGGTAATATTAATAGGCCCCCGTTATTTGATGGGACTAATTACGCTTATTGGAAAGTCCGGATGAGAGCCTTCCTCATCGCAATTGATGAGTGTGTATGGCAAGCCGTTGAATTCGGATGGAAACATCCAACCGAATTAAACGGAGATGCAACTGTTCCGAAGCCACGAAATAAGTGGTCGAGGGACGAGAACGAGGCTTCTTCTTACAACGGAAAGGGAATAAATGCTTTATTTAATGCCCTAACTCAAACCGAGTTTTCACGCATCTCGACGTATGAAACGGCAAAAGAGATTTGGGATACCCTACAAGTTACACATGAGGGTACAAGTCTAGTAAAAGTTCAAAAGCTCCAGATGCTTACGAGTCAATTTGATTCTATTCGAATGGAGGAGCATGAATCTTTTACTGATTATTTTACTAGACTCCAAGATATCATTAATACATGTGCTAACTTGGGAGAGAAGATCCCAGAATCTAAAGTTGTAAGAAAGATTCTTCGAACTCTTCCGAAACGCTTTAGAGCGAAGGTTGCGGCAATTGAAACCGTCAAACATCCGAATGAGATTAAAGTTGAGGAATTAGTAGGTGCTTTACAAACATATGAGATGACTTTTCCTACTGATGAATCTTCTTTCAAGTATTCTTTTAAAAGTACAGGTGTTGCACTTCGATCTATGAAGGAGGAAGACAGCAGCTCGGATTCTGATGAAGAGATTTCGCTTGCCGACTTTGAACACCAATTGGCGCGTCTCACGAAGAAATTTCGTCGGAATTTTCGGAAGAACAAGACAAATCGATCTACATCCAAAACTTCTTCAAAAGGATCTTCAAATTCTAAATCTTCTAAAGAGAAGAAACTTGCAAAGTCATCTAAAGAAAAAGATGAGTTTGAAGGGGAAATTCGATGTTACAAATACAAAGGCTACGGCCATATTTCAACGGGTTGTCCCACTAAGAAATCCTTTAAAAAGACGGCTTTGCAAGCTAAAACTGTGAGAATTCGAATTTTGAATTTGAATTTGAATTCTTTGTATTTTCTCTCCCTCTACCTTGTTTTTGTGTGCATATGTATTTGTATATGTATATATATATGTATAGGTGTATATATATACGTATATATATGTATTTTATGGTTTTGAGTTATTGTTGGAGGAGAGAGGATGGGTTGTGTCACAATTCGGAGACCGTTTCTGACGATCCAAGATGGTAGATTCGATGTCTCGGCAGTGCTGAATGCGATGGAGCAATCCGTTCGCATATGCGACCGTCGGATCGTGAGATATCGCGAGATCTTCGCCGAGAGGTCATAATGCATGTTTGATCGTTTTGCGAATTGGACCCTGTTTCACGCACCGTTTGCGTGAGATTTGGTGTAGAGAGGTGTTTGTGCATTTTACGCATGCTGTGAGGGACTCGGGACTAAATTTTTTAGTTTCGGGGGCTTATTTGTAATTGTGCAAGTTGTTTTTTATAGTGTTGAGTGGAGAGGAATCTCTTTTGCTCTTTTTCTTCTCCCTTAGCTCCCCCAGCTGGTGCAACTCCCTCCTCAGCTCCCCTGCCCACCTCCCTATGCGCTGCCGACCGCCGCCGACCTCCCCTGGCCGGCGGGGAGCTCCGGCCAGCTCTCTCTCCCTTTCTTTCTCTCTTTTTCTTCTTCTTCTTCTTCTCCTTGCAGTGTACACCCAGGGTGGACCCATGCCCTAGGTCCCCCTAAGGTTGTAGAGCTGCCGGCGACCAGCCCCGCCGCCGAGCGCCGCCGCGCCGCAGCAAGCTGCTGCTGGAGCTGCTGCGGGTAGTGGGTGCTGGACCCGAGCCGCCGCCACCTCCCGCCGGCGCAGCGACCTCCGGCCAGCTCCAGGAGGACCTCCGCCGCCGTCGCCTTCCTCCCCGGCCGCCCCCCCCGAGCCGCCGGTGCGCCCGCCGCAGCCGCCGCTGTTGCTGCTTGGGCTGCTAGGGCAGCCGCGGCCGAGAGCCTTGGGCCGCCGCCACCGCCGCCCTTTTCTGTCGCGGTCACCTCCCACCCGACGTCCGGTGAGCCCCTCTTGCCGGTGCTCGTCGTCCCGACCGCTGTCGCCGCCGTTTGTTGCCGGCGCCGCCATGCCCTAGCTACCCGAGAGCTCGCACTCTCCTCGCGCCGCCGCCGCCGCTTCCTGCTGCCGGTTGAGGTGAGCTCCCCCTTCCTCACCTCCCCCGCGTCCGACCCTGGCCGCCGCGCGCGCTGCATGTCGGCTGGCAGCCGGCCGGAGCAAGCTTGCTCCGGCCAGGGTTGTTATTGGCTTGGTTTGGGCCGCATGCATGGTTTGGAGCTTCCTGTTGCCTCCCGAAACTCTGGAAGGTGAGCACGATGATCGCGGCGACGCGCTGATCACCGTGCTCACCTCATTTTGCTGTTTTGGCGCGCCGTTTCGCTGTTTAGCCTTTGTCGATTTTATTATCACATGTTGTCGCTATTTTTATGGGTTGTTTGTGCCTACGACTGTTCCTGTCGTAGTGGGGCTGTGAGCACGGCCTCCGTTGCGTCGTTCCCTATCTGCTGGTGCTTGCGGAAGGTCTTGCGGACGAACGGAGTGCTCAAACGGCCTTCTTTATGCTTATTATTGTGTGTATGTTGCTCGTTTTAGGGCTTTTGTGATTGTGGCAGCGTTGTGATGCTGCGGGCAGCAAGGGAATGACCCTTGAGGCCCTGTGGACTGGTTGTCCAACCTCTTCGCCCTTTGCGGAGATCCGGATTGATTTTCGGTGTGTTTTCCGATGAAATAGTCGGCGGAACGCGCGTTTTAGTCGTGCGACTCACTTGCTGGTTTCGCGAGCGACTCGGCTTCGTTGTATAGCCTCGTGGCCTATAGATTGGGTATACATTTGTGGTTATCACTGTTGATGCATATGTTATCTTACTTGCAGTAGCATAGTTGTTCAGTTGTATGTCAGCCTCATACTTATTTGTGCTACTGTTTACCTTATCCATCTATTTGTTGACCCTCGTGCCGGTGTGTACACCTCGCCTTCGTCGGCTTGCGGTACCCACTGGGAGGGGAGACATGTTTACATGTTCTCAACCCCCGCCATCGTTGTTGTTTTCAGGTGAGCAAGGTGGTGGGAGTCGGGACGCAGCGAGGCACGCTTAGTTAGTGGTATTAGAGGTCCCGACTTGTGAGGTTCCTCCCTTCAGATTGGTTATCGCCCTTGTCTCTTTATCAGTTAGTTGTGGATGTGGTTCAGTTACACTTTGGTTGATTGTCTTGCATGTTTGGATTTCGTAGATGCTTTGGCTTATATATGTTCATGGATTATTGTGAGCTTCATTTACCCTCATTTACTTTCATGGATTTCTGCCCCTCGTGGTAGCGGTTTTAAAACTGTGGTTTTCGTGTGAGAAACGGTTTTCAAATGGATTTTCAATCGATCGGCTTTTGGGATTTCAAAAGAGAGTTCTCGTGTGGAGAACGGTTTTTAAATGATCCTTAAATGATTGAGATTAGGGTTTCAAATAAAGCTTCTGGGTGAGAAGCACTTTTCTAGAGTGATTGGTGTACTGTGCATTACATCATCCTTCGCCTAAGGACTTGCTTAGATTCATACAGGTTTAAGGACTGTTAGCTGTATGAAGCAAGGATTGTGTTGTTGTTGTTTGTGTGGGATGAATGATGTTTGTGATCATGTATGTATTGTGTGTACGCCGTGCAAATACAGGGGAGGCTCTGTCCGTGTGGACAGTGGGCCCTGTATTTGTGGCGGGTCTGTACGTGGCACGAGCTAGGCTTTCAAAAAAAAATGGCACGTATTTTCGCTTCTAAAACTGGCCCGGGGCGTGACAGATTGAGATGGTATCAGAGCGTAAAGGTTACAAACACTCATTCATTCATAAATTTGTAACTGAACCATTGGTTAGGCTGACCCATAGGAAGACCTAAGATGTATAGGCGCGTGAGTTCGGGGGTTTGTTTTCGGCTTGTCGCTTGTTGGGTGTTGCCGACCCTCTTTTCTCTTGCGCGGTTTCTGTGTTTTGCAGATGGCTCGTGGTCGTGGTAGACCTCCCCGTCATGGTCGTGGTAGTGGGCGTGCGCCTGCGGAGCCGTCTGCTGGTGTTCAGATTTGGGCTACTGCGGCTGGTTTGAGTGAGGAGCCGGCAGGAGGCGAGCAGTCTGGTGCTGACCGTACCCTGCAGCTTGAGGCTGAGATAGCTGAGGTGAGGGGTCAGCTGATGGCCCTCTCCGGCATGTTCCAGCAGTTTTTGCAGCAGCAGACTACGGCGACTGCCGCTCCAGCCCCTCCTCCTCCTCCGCCGAGTGCCCCGATGACTGCAAACCCTCCGGTGGCACCCACGCCTTTTGTGGCCACAACCGCGACGACGACAGCGACTACGTCGGCTGTTCCGCGTGTGGACGCCGACCCCGTGATTGGGGGTGGTGGCCACATCCGAGTGCGATTGGCGGATTTCTGGAGGTTCGATCCGCCCTTGTTCGCTGACTCGTGCTTCTACTAGAAGTGGTGGTGGAGTACCAGGCAGATACCAAGTGGCAGGGTGTGTTTCAGCTATGCGTAACCACTCGTTGGCAGGTGGTGGCCCTAACGGGCTAGGTGACGTCACTTGGTGGATCTGTGTTGTCGTTTGGACTGTTCTTGCCCTGGCCCCACTTTCTGTGTAGAGCACGAGAGCTACTGCGAGCGTCTCTACGGAGACGGTACTTTGAGCGGTTTTGATCGCGACTTCCGTGGGGGCTACTAGAGTGTAGCCCAAGGTTTTGGTAGCGGTTTTGGACGACCGCAACTTTGGTGTTACCTTCTCTATTTTTGTTGGGTGGGGCGGTGAAGCCTACCCCTCTGACGTTTTGCTGGTGGAATCGTCAGTGTTGGTCTTTCGACCTTTAGATAGTTCTTACGTCAAACTAACATGTACTAGTCTGAGTGGACACTGTTTGGTGTCAGGTTTTTGTTGGTGCATACATTGTATGCGGCTATCCTAACGCCTGAATTGGTGTGTCATGGGATTTCAGGTGGTATTTGTAGGCTTCTGTGTTGTCGAGAGATCTTCCAGGTTGTTGTTGGAGGTCTCACCGCGTTTGACGTTGGTTAGACGACGCTAGAAATTGTTTTTCCTTCGCTTTGGTTCGTGTGGTTGGCGACCCTACGTCGCGAGTAGTCGTCGGTTTGTTGTTGGAAGCCGAAGACTCCTAGGGAGTTGGCTCAGAGCAGACCTTGTTTTGTGGGTCGGTTTGCATTTCCAATAATTCGGTGATTCTTCCGTGAATTTTGGTCCAGCTTATGAGTTTAGTTTGCCTGGTACCTTTGTGGTGTTGCCAACTTGTTGTTGGCATTTGATCTTTGGATATTTCGTTTTTCTTTTGATAAGTGCGTTGGCTGCAGACAACGTAGTATCAAAAGTTAGGACGGAATACCCTATCCCTTTTGGGACTGTCTGGTTAGGGTCGGTGCTTTCTCTTGCAAGACAATCTCTATAGGTCGTCTTGTGGGAAAGCTATGTGGTGGTCATCCCTGATCACATAGTGAGCCTTGAGCTAATCCTTGAATGGTTTTGCGCAGTTGATTTGCCGTCACTGCGGATGGTTTGACTCCGGGTTGAGTCTGGTTGCCTTTTAACTTGGTAGCTATGCCTTCCCAGCTAAAAGGTTTGTTTTGTGTGGTGATCTCGGTTTTTGCCAGGAGTTTTGGTGTCTTGGTGATCGAATGTCGGGAGCCTGGTTGTTGGCTCCGAGGTCTCTGTGCGTGTGTTTGCGTACAAGGTTTTCGTCACGGCTTTTGTGCAATCTTGGTTTGGATTGCGTGTCCGATCACTTGGAGACAGGTGTTTGGCATCACTGGTGATTTTATCGCTTGTTGCGATTGGCAACCCTGTGCACTAGAGTGATGGACTCGCAAGGATTTTTTCGTTGGTTTGATTGTGAGTTCGAGCTCAACAAGGTGTCGGTGATGAACAAGTACCCTCTACCGCGGATCGACGATCTCTTCGACCAGCTTCAGGGAGCCTCGGTATTCTCGAAGATTGATCTCCAGTCAGGTTATCATCAGCTCAAGATCAAGGCCGAGGACGTTGCGAAGACGGCTTTCCGGACTCGTTATGGGCATTACGAGTTCACGGTGATGCCGTTCGGATTGACTAACACCCCGACAGCTTTCATGGATTTGATGAACAGGGTTTTTCGGCAGTTCTTGGAACAGTTTGTCGTGGTCTTCATTGACGACATACTGATCTATTCGAGGAGCGACGTGGAGCATGAGGATCATCTTCCACGAGTCCTCCTGACGCTTCGAGGGCATAAGCTTTACGCTAAGCTCAAGAAGTGTGAGTTTTGGCTTCGAGAAGTTTCCTTCTTGGGTCACATCATGACGCAGTCTGGTATTGCGGTGGACCCAAGGAAGGTGGACTCAGTGGTGGATTGGCCTGTTCCGACTTCTGTGATGGAGATCAGGAGCTTCCTCGACTTGGCGGGTTATTACCGGCGATTTGTTGAGGGTTTCTCAAAGATCGCCGCCCCTTTGAGCAAGCTGACGAGGAAGGGCGAGAGGTTTCTGTGGACTCCCGCTTGTCAGATGAGCTTCCAGGAGCTGAAGAACTGACTGACTCGTGCCCCTATCTTAGCATTGCCGCAGTCTGGTGAAGATTTTGTGGTCTACTGCGATGCATCTCGGATAGGATTGGGGTGCGTGCTCATGCAGCAGGAGAAGGTCATCGCGTATGCTTCGCGCCAGTTGAAGGACTACGAGAAGAACTATCCGACGCACGATCTCGAGCTAGCAGCAGTGGTGTTCGCTCTCAAGCTTTGGAGACACTACCTGTACGGAGCGCATTGTGAGATGTTCACGGATCATCAGAGTCTGAAGTACCTCTTCACTCAAAAGGAGCTGAACCTAAAACAGAGACGGTGGCTTGAGCTTTTGAAGGATTACGACATCTCCATCCAGTATCTTTCGGGCAAGGCGAACGTTGTGGCGGACGCCTTAAGCCGGAGGCAACCTCCGGCGGAGCTGTCTCTCATGATCACCGACCAGGAGCGCTTGGTGGAGGAGTTTCGTCGACTAGAGTTGGAGATCCTACCTTCTAGAGCTACCGCACAGCTGTTGACCTTGATGGTGCAGCCCACCTTGTCAGATCAGATTACTAGTGGACAGCTGATGGACCCGCACTTGCAGAGAGTGCGAGCAGAGGCCGAGCAGGGTAGAGATGGTGACTTCGCTATTCACGCCGATGGTTCCCTTCGTTTTCGAGGACGGAGGTGTGTGCCCAGTGATCGGGACTTGAGGCGAGAGATCTTGACTGAGGCACATCGATCGTCGTACACCGTTCATCCTGGAGGGACGAAGATGTACCGCGATCTGAAGCAGAGTTTCTGGTGGCCTGGCATGAAGATAGACGTGGCTCAGCATGTGGCACAGTGTCTGGTTTGTCAGCAGGTGAAGGCTGAGCATCAGCGACCAGCAGGGAAGCTTCAACCGTTGCCTGTACCAGTATGGAAGTGGGAGCAGATCACCATGGATTTCGTCACCGGGTTGCCTCGTTCTCAGCGAGGTCACGATGCGATCTGGGTTATTGTGGATCGACTGACGAAAGCAGCTCACTTCCTACCGGTACACACGACTTGGTCTCGGGATCGACTGGCGCAGTTCTACTTGGATGAGATCGTCAGGCTGCATGGAGTGCCAGTGTCGATTGTTTCGGATCGGGATACTCGCTTCGTATCTCAGTTTTGGAGGAGCTTGCAGTAGGCACTGGGAACGAAGCTCAACTTCAGCTCAGCTTTCCACCCCCATAGTGACGGGCTGTCGGAGCAAGTCATTCAGACTCTCGAGGATATGCTCCGAGCATGCATTTTGGACTTTGGAGAGGGTTGGTTCAAGTACCTTTCCTTGGTGGAGTTCGCCTACAACAACAGCTTCCAAGCGAGCATTGGGATGGCACCGTACGAGGTCTTGTATGGACGTCGTTGTCGATCTCCGATCTGTTGGGATGACGTGGATGAGCGTCGAGTGATCGGGCCTGACCTGTTAGAGGACACAGAGGCCAGGATTCGCAGTGCGAGGCAGCGGCTGCTGACTGCGCAGAGCCGGCAAAAAAGCTACGCGGACCAACGACGACGTGACCTAGTGTTTTAGGTCGGTGAGCATGTGCTGCTCAGGGTGTCGCCGTCTCGAGGGATCAAGCGGTTCGGATTGCGGAACAAGCTTAGTCCGCGATTCGTGGGACCGTTCGATATCCTTGAGCGTGTGGGTCCGGTGGCTTATCGGTTAGCTCTTCCTCCTAGTCTTGCTTGGGTGCACAATGTCTTCCACGTGTCCATGCTTCGGAAGTACATCCCCGACCCTTCTCACGTGATCAGCCCGACGACGGTTCAGCTGAGGGAAGATCTCAGCTACGACGAGGTGCCTTTGAGGATTTTGGCTTGCGAGGTGAAGCAATTGAGGAACCAGAGCATTCAGTATGTGAAGGTTCAGTGGACGAATCACGAGGAGCGTGAGGCTACCTGAGAGCTGGAGTCCGTTATGCGCGAGAGGTACCCGCAGTTGTTTGCAGATGGTGTGTGAGTAAGTTTCGGGGACGAAACTTCTTGTATGGTGGGAGTGATGTGAGAATTCGAATTTTGAATTTGAATTTGAATTCTTTGTATTTTCTCTCCCTCTACCTTGTTTTTGTGTGCATATGTATTTGTATATGTATATATATATATGTATAGGTGTATATATATACGTATATATATGTATTTTATGGTTTTGAGTTATTGTTCGAGGAGAGAGGATGGGTTGTGTCGCAATTCAGAGACCGTTTCTGACGATCCAAGATGGTAAATTCGATGTCTCGGCAGCGCTGAACGCGATGGCGTGATCCGTTCGCACATGCGACCGTCGGATCGTGAGATATCGCGAGATCTTCGCCGAGAGGTCATAATGCATATTTTATCGTTTCGCGAATTGGACCCTGTTTCACGCACCGTTTTGCGTGAGATCTGGTGTGGAGGGGTGTCTGTGAGTTTTACGCATGCTGTGAGGGACTCGGGACTAAATTCCCTGGTTTCGGGGGCTTATTTGTAATTGTGCAAGTTGTTTTTTTATAGTGTTGAGTGGAGAGGAATCTCTTTTGCTCTTTTTCTTCTCCCTTAGCTCCCCCAGCTGGTGCCACTCCCTCCTCAGCTCCCCTGCCCACCTCCATGTGCGCCGCCGACCGCCGCCGACCTCCCCTGGCCGGCGGGGAGCTCCGGCCAGCTCTCTCTCCCTTTATTTCTCTCTTTTTCTTCTTCTTCTTCTCCTCCTTGCAGTGTACACCCAGGGTGGACCCATGCCCTAGGTCCCCCTGAGGTTGCACAGCTGCCGGCGACCAGCCCCGCCGTCGGGTGCCGCCGCCGAGCGCCGCCGCACCGCAGCAAGCTGCTGCTAGAGCTGCTGCGGGCAGTGGGTGCTGGACCCGAGCCGTCGCCGCCTCCCGCCGGCGCAGCGACCTCCGGCCAGCTCCGGGAGGACCTCCGCCGCCGTCGCCTTCCTCCCTGGCTGCCCCCGTGCCGCCGGTGCGCTGCCGCTGTTGCTACTTGGGCTGCTAGGGCAGCCGCCGCCGAGAGCCTTGGGCCGCCGCCGCCGCCGCCCTTTTCTGTCGCGGTCACCTCCCACCCGACGTCCGGCGAGCCCCTCTTGCCGGTACTCGCCGTCCCGACCGCTGCCGCCGCCGTTTGTTGCCGACGCCGCCATGCCCTAGCTACCCGAGAGCTCGCGCTCTCCCCGTGCCGCCGCCGCCGCTTCCTGCCGCCGGTTGAGGTGAGCTCCCCCTTCCTCACCTCCCCTGCATCCGACCCTGGCCGCCGCGCGCGCTGCATGTCGGCCGGCAGCCGGCCGGAGCAAGCTTGCTCCGGCCATGGTTGTTTTTGGCTTGGTTTGGGCCGCATGCATGGTTTGGAGCTTCATGTTGCCTCCCGAAACTCGGGAAGGTGAGCACGATGATCGCGGCGACGCGCTGATCACCGTGCTCACCTTATTTTGCTGTTTTGGCACGCTGTTTCGCTGTTTAGCCTTTGTCGGCTTTATTATCGCATGTTGTCGCTATTTTTATGGGTTGCACAGTGGGGCTGTGAGCACGGCCTCCGTTGCGTCGTTCCCTATCCGCTGGTGCTTGCGGAAGGTCTTGCGGACGAACGGAGTGCTCAAACGGCCTTCTTTATGCTTATTATTGTGTGTATGTTGCTCGTTTTAGGGCTTTTGTGATTGTGGCAGCATTGTGATGCTGCGGGCAGCAAGGGCATGACCCTTGAGGCCCTGTGGACTGGTTGTCCAACCTCTTCGCCCTTCGCGGAGATCCGGATTGATTTTCGGTGTGTTTTCCGATGAAATAGTCGGCGGAACGCGCGTTTTAGTCGTGCGACTCACTTGCTGGTTTCGCGAGCGACTCGGCTTCGTTGTATAGCCTCGTTGGCTGTACCTCATCGCTGTCCCGAAGTTTCGAGGACAGCGGATGAGTGACGAATGGTTCCGATGCCAAATCGGCATTTTTCGGGAACCCGGAAAGCCGTTTCGGGTGCGTTTGTGTTCGTGGCACCCCGAGCTTGTGCTCGCTGTCCTGTCACCTTGTTTTGTGTGTTTGGGGACAGTGGAGGACTTGGTTTGGTTGTTGGTACCCCTCTGGGGCTTGGTGTGGTTTCGGGATCGTCCCGGTGGGTTTTCCGGACGATCCGTCAGTTTCGGGTTGTGAGCGCTATGTGTTTAGTGTCGACTTGGTGGACCTTGACCCTGTGAGTCTTTCGTAGGTCCTGTCGTGATTCCCGAGAGCCGTCGGTGTTAGGCTCTATCGTTTCTACAGGTGGGTACTTCGATCCGGAGTCGGTTCAGTAGACTACGGTGATACCTTTCTATCCCTTCTCATGCATTTCGTTATTAGTTCACTTGACTCCTGTTGACTCTACTTATGTGTGCTTGCCTTAGTGGAGTAGTTGTTATTTGCATGATTATTAAGACGACCTCGTTGGTCGGTGGTGATCGCCTGTTGTTCCGAGCGATCCTCGTATTCGATTTATCAGTTGCTTCACGGCTCGTTGCCGTTCTGTGGATTGAGCATTCGCATCGATCGTCACAGCTCTTCTAGCACCTCACGTATGCCAGCGGTCTGATCCACCGTTTGGGTCGTCTTTTTCGAAAAAGGGTCGCGTGTATCCGACCCGTGAGCCTCGACGCTGTGCGTCTCGGAGGTTTTGTGTCGATGGTTGAGCAGGTAGTGACAGTGCCAGGGATCCGTCCCGGTGGCCTATGGATTGGGTATACATTTGTGGTTATCACTGTTGATGCATATGTTATCTTACTTGCAGTAGCATAGTTGTTCAGTTGTATGTCAGCCTCATACTTATTTGTGCTACTGTTTACCTTATCCATCTATTTGTTGACCCTCGTGCCGGTGTGTACACCTCACCTTCGTCGGCTTGCGGTACCCACTGGGAGGGGAGACATGTTTACATGTTCTCACCCCCCGCCATCGTTGTTGTTTTCAGGTGAGCAAGGTGGTGGGAGTCGGGACGCAGCGAGGCACGCTTAGTTAGTGGTATTAGAGGTCCCGACTTGTGAGGTTCCTCCCTTCAGATTGGTTATCGCCCTTGTCTCTTTATCAGTTAGTTGTGGATATGGTTCAGTTACACTTTGGTTGATTGTCTTGCATGTTTGGATTTCGTAGATGCTTTGGCTTATATATGTTCATGGATTATTGTGAGTTTCATTTACCCTCATTTACTTTCGTGGATTTCTACCCCTCGTGGTAGCGGTTTTAAAACTGTGGTTTCCGTGTGGGAAACGGTTTTCAAATGAATTTTCAATCGATCGGCTTTTGGGATTTCAAAAGAGAATTCTCGTGTGGAGAACGGTTTTTAAATGATCCTTAAATGATTGAGATTAGGGTTTCAAATAAAACTTCTGGGTGAGAAGCACTTTTCTAGAGTGATTGGTGTACTGTGCATTGCATCATCCTTCGCCTAAGGACTTGCTTAGATTCATACAGGTTTAAGGACTGTTAGCTGTATGAAGCAAGGACTGTGTTGTTGTTGTTTGTGTGGGATGAATGATGTTTGTGATCATGTATGTATTGTGTGTACGCCGTGCAAATACAGGGGAGGCTCTGTTCGTGTGGACAATGGGTCCTGTATTTGTGGCGAGTCTGTACGTGGCACGGGCTAGGCTTTCAAAAAAAAATGGCACGTATTTCCGCTTCTAAAACTGGCCCGGGGCATGACAAAAACTTGGGACGATTCCACTTCTAATGAATCAACCTCAAGTGACGAAGAAAAGAACGATGCTATTGCTTTATGTTCACATACTTCTTTACCTTCCTTTTCGGCTGTTTGTTTATCGTCTATTATTTCTAACTCTTTTTTTTCTCCTTCCTTGCATGGTACGTCGAGCGATGACGGCGAGAGTGAGGGGGAGTCGGACGATGATGACTTAGCCGAGGCGTACAATCAACTACTAATTGAATCGAAGAAGATGACTAAGCACAACAAGAAGTTGAGGAAGCGACTTTTGAAGCTTGAGGATGACAAGAAGACATTGAGTACATCAAATAAAGCTCTTGAGGAGGAAAACGACTTGCTATTGAAGAACAACAAAATCCTCCAAGAGAAACTAGATTAATCGGAGATAATGATCAAATCCTATGAAGATAAGATTAGTTTTCTAGAGCAACAATACAAGGAAGTTCACACATCCAACCAAGTTTTGACCAAACAAGTTTATCAACTCAAGTCCGACATACAAAAATTCTCCTCCGGATCAAAGAAACTTGATGATATGCTCGGATTGGGTCAAACAAGCAAACTTGGATTTGGATATGAGCGGAAACATGTTGAGAAGGTTAAAAATTCAGCACATAAAGTCTCAACTATTGTGAAGGATAAAGTATGTCATAGATGTGGAAAGAAAGGTCACATCAAGAAGACATGCCCTAGGAAAGATAAGAATACTCAATCGGCATCTTCTAAACATCAATTGGCATCTTCCAACACTCAACAACCTTCAAGGATTCAAAAGCAACAACAACCAAGTCGAGTACCCCAGATCAACCGGAAGTCAAAGCCACAACAAATAGTGCATACAAAGCCGAATGCAACGTGGCGACCAACGGATGATCAAAAGCCAAAACAAACGGTGCCCAACGTCAACAAACCAAGACAACCAACAATCCGACAAGTTTGGGTTCGAAAAGGTGATATCTTTCATTGTCTTAAATCTTAACTTGTTTTGACTTTGTGTAGTGCGTTGATTGGTTCTTATTGCATATCTCTTGATCATTGCATTATACGTTTTGGTACTTTCATTATTACGATTTTTAAAAATTCATTGAATGATTGCTATATCAAATAGTGCCTTGAACATCAATAGGTTCACTTTCATTCACTCCTAATTAATCTCATATTAATTATCGGTTTTACTTTATTTTCATTATTTATGAAGATAATTTATCATAAGAGTTCTTAATACTTATATTCATCAAATTTATGTAATCATGTTTGATCTCTTGACAATTAAACTATCTCGGTTGTGAGTGTTGAATTTGATAAATGGTTATTCGCTAATAGACTAAAATTTATCAAATTTTCTTTCAAATGAGAGATTGCTTAATTTAGGGGGAGTTTGTATTATTGTAAAAGAAATTGTAAAAAATTTGATAAGAAAAAATGCTCCTAAATTGAAAGATGTGAAAAGAGTTACATCCTAAAAGGAGTGTGAAAACTACCACCATATGTAGGAAAGAGCTACCACCCCGATCGTTCGGTAAGTGTGTGAAGCTACCACATGGATATCGATTGTATAACCGAAAAAGTTGAAAAAAAATGCATATTTTAAATTTTTCGGAGTTATAACGTGGTATATTGAAAAGATGCTCAAAGAGCCACTCCCGGTGCTTTATTTGCTAAGTCTCAAATTTGAACGTTTGTGCGACAAATTGGTGTCATTTTTGGTGAATCTCTATAAGTCGTTTTTATAAACCGTTACATCTTGATAGTTTTTGAGCCGCTATATTATTTTTGATGACTTATTTTTGAAGTATATATAAATTAAGAAATCGTATAATATTTTATCTACATCATGGTGATTGTGTAGTAAAATTCTTAATTCTTATGAAATTAGTGAGGATTGAAAGAAGTCAATGTGAACTTATACTCTTCATGCACTAACATTGTTTGACGCTTTTATCACAAGTGGTTTCAAAATTGAAAAATGTTTTGAACTTGTGTTCTATTTGATTTTTCTCTAAACTCTCTCTATTTTTGATGTTTTTCTTTTGGCAATTTTTTGACAAAAAGGGGGAGAGAGGTGATGATATTGAAACCTTTTAAAAAAAAGGGAAAGATTTTGAACTTAGACGCATGAACAAAGGGGGAGAGATTTTGATATTTTTATTACTAACTTTGTTCGTGGAGAAATTTTTAAAGGTTTGTGAAAACTTCAAGACTTCATGTGTGTCTAAGTCATAGAGTTTGTTTTAGAAGTTACAGGGTTGTATTTTGACTTTTGTTTGGATCTTTCACGCGAGAAGTTCATTATTTTGGTGATATCAATGAATTTCAAAGTTTCTGGAGAGATGAGCATCGTGAGTGTTTTATGTAATTTTAGGTTTTGTCACGAAATTGCCAAAGGGGGAGATTGTTACGGATTTTATATTGGCATATTTCGTGAAGTGAGTCGGAGTCTTGAAGGTTCAAAGAAGAAAAGACGAAGATTGAAGACTCGAAGACTCAACATATGAATTCACGATGCTTGGTAAGTTTAAATAATTTTGATGGTGATTTATGAACATTTACAAGTGTTTGGAAGACATTAGAATAGATAAAAATTGATTTAAAATATAAAAATTGAGTTTTTTAATTTTCAGGATCCGGACCCTGAGGTGGGGTCCGGAACCCGTACGCCTCTCTGGCTGTCACGCAGGGAGGGTCCGGACCCTGAGAGCTGAGGTCCGGAATATGAAACGCGCAGAGTGTTTCAGAGTCCGGACCCTGCATCCAAGATTCGGACCCCGACCCGTCGTGATTTTTTGAAACTTTGTTTTTTTAATCCTACTCTGATTCTATGTCTTCTAAACCTATATATAAGATGTGGGGATGTCTCTAAAACGTGGTTAAGCATATTTTATCCTTTAGAAACCCTAGAAGCTTGTAGGTAGCCGTTTTCCTCATCTTCTACAACAAGCTTCTCTCAAATTGATTCTTGGTGCCCTAATTTTTAATGTTCTTCTAGAATCAATTTCAGAATTGCTTAGAGATTATTCCCACAGATCTTCAATGGCATTCTAAGCAATAAATCATCACCGACTTTATTGTTCTTGCTCCGGACGGAGTGCGCTCGTGGATTCGAGTGGGCGTCGTGGATTCGGGACGTGGCGTTCGTGGATTCGAACGTGGGGCGTGGACAACCCGGTGGTGTGCGCTAGATCCAAAGAAGATAAAAGAGAGGTTTGAGTCCATGGAGTCGGTAAACACCTTGTAATCTTTTATTTCTTAGTGGATTGTTATCGCGTGTTGGTCCCGTGGGTTTTTTACTCCTAGTTGGAGTTTTCCTACGTAAATCTCGGTGTGTTGATTTTTATCTTCCGCATTTATTTTTTTTGCATCGAGATTTGTGGTTTGACCGTCTTACCTATTCACCCCCTCTCTAGGTATTGATAGTATCTAGATAAATCCTAGGGTTCCCTATATCCTATAGAGAATATGAAGGACATCTATTGACCATTTTGATTACTGAATTTGCTCAATAATTTTTATATTAAACAAGAAAATTTCAGTTTCTTAATTAGTAGATATTCTAAGTAATATTACACAGACAGCAAATAATTAGGCAAATTTACAAAAGTCTCACGTGCACTTTATCCATTATAAAAGTTACCCTCTTGCATTATATACCACAAACTAAAATTAAAAAAAAAAATCTCTTTTTTTTCTTAGTAGCATATTTTTTATTTTGATAAAACCTTAGAGGACATACTCTCTATATAAAGTAATCAGTCCATCTGTAATACCTGGAACTTGGGATGTAATAAAATTTTGAAGTTTTAATCTTTGAAATGTTGGGATTTCTGGATTCCGGGTGGATGATGTGCTATGTGTATGTGTGGTGGAAGGAGAGGGCGATTTTCGTGAATCGGCGATCGATTCGAGCAAAATGAAAATGTGAGGTCGATGGTCCGGTAGTGCTGAACGCGCTAGTGCGATCCTTTCGCAAATCCGACGGACAAATCTCAAGATATTATGTGTTTTCCGAGGAAAGGTCGTAATTGGCGAAGCGATGTCTCGCGGAAAACCCCTATATTTTATGTACCATTTTTCGTACGATCGCTCACGGAGGGGCGTGCATGCATTTCACACGCGCAATGGAGGGGCCCGACTATAATTTTCGAGGAAATATGGAGTTTCGTGAGAAAGCGTGATCTCTACTTAAAAGGTGTTAGGGTTTCCTCCTTTTGAAACCCTAACCGAAGCCTAGACCTCCTCAGCCGAGCCCCCTAGCCATCTCCCCTCCCTCTGCAGTGGGTGCTGCGCGCAGCCGGGCCGCCACCGACCGCCTCCTGGCCGGTCGAACACCACCCCCACCTTCCTTTCCTTCTCTCTCTCCACCAATTCCACCATCCCTCTCACCCTCTCGGGCAGGGTGCAAGCCAGGGATCTGTATAACCACTGGCATGCTCAATTAAGAAATATGGTCGAGAAAATATTTGGCATTTTGAAGAAGCGTTTCAAAATTCTCAATATAGCAACACCATTTCCATATAAAGTGCAATGCTTGATTGCTATGGCATGTTGCGTGATACATAACTTTATTCGCCGACACCATGCCAATGATAGCATTTTTGCCAACGAGCTTGATGCACAGGCAGCAGAAGATAAAGATGAAGATGAAGATGAAGACACCAGTTATTTGGGAGAAAATGATGACTCAGGGCGTAGCGAGGATCTTCGTGCTAATATGACTAACCAATTATGGAATAGTAAAACTTAGTTTGCTATACAGTTTGATTGTATTGATATTAGGTGGATGGGATTTGGAGCAAACAAAGATGAACATCTCTCATAGCAATGTTGTTTAATTTTGTGCGTACTTCTCCTTTTTTTCGACGGTTCAGTTGGAACAATTCAAGGTTATGTCCATATTTGTACCTATGAGAGATGATGTTTTGTTTTCGATGTATATAAATATCGGTATGCTCTCATATATTAGGTACATATTTGCAAGAGAACTCATTTGTATTATGTGAGTGCTGAACTAATTTTGAGTTAAATGAATTTGTATTATGCATCATACTATTATTTTAAAGCTAATTGCTAATGGATTGTTTATGTTGACATGTAAGGCTATACCAAAAAAAAAATTGCTATTACTAACAAATTGGTATAATTTTTTGCTAATGTTTTTTTAACAAATTAGGGTAAATTAATTTTCATTTTAACGCAACAACAAGAGAGTGAATCATATATAGTGAAATAAAACATTTGACAATTTTTCA
Source organism: Puya raimondii (assembly GCA_016920855.1). NCBI lineage: Eukaryota > Viridiplantae > Streptophyta > Magnoliopsida > Poales > Bromeliaceae > Puya > Puya raimondii. The sequence goes on along the minus strand of JABWPP010000050.1, from coordinate 64,227,945 downwards.
CCTAAATAGAGCTAGTTTCATATTAAATTAAAGCCTTTATTTATATATTGAGTTAGTGAGAGGGGTATTTTCGTCCTTTCATCTCTATAGTTACCCACTATTCTTCTTATTCCACTAACTTGTGACGCCCCAACTTTTCGGGGGTCACCTCTCCTAGGACTACTCCCGTCCTAGCACGTTTAACTCTTTTAACCTCTTGGGCCTAGCCACCGCCCAAAATGCTTAAGCCGGGTTAAGAGGTTTAGCCCTATTATATCTTATATATAGGACTACATGGGGTCTCACATTAACACCATTTTCATATAAAGTGCAATGCTTGATTGCTATGGCATGTTGCGTGATACATAATTTTGTTCGCCGACGCCATGCCAATGATAGCATTTTTGCCAGCGAGCTTGATGCACAGGCAGCAGAAGATAAAGATGAAGATGAAGATGAAGACACCAGTTATTTGGGAGAAAATGATGACTCAGGGCGTGACGAGGATCTTCGTGCTAATATGACTAACCAATTATGGAATAGTAAAACTTAGTTTGCTATACAGTTTGATTGTATTGATATTAGGTGGATGGGATTTGGAGCAAACAAAGATGAACATCTCTCATAGCAATGTTGTTTAATTTTGTGCGTACTTCTCATTTTTTCGACGGTTCAGTTGGAACAATTCAAGGTTATGTCCATATTTGTACCTATGAGAGATGATGTTTTGTTTTCGATGCATATATGCAGTACACTGAATTTCAGTGCATCGTACTGAACTTCTACAAATTGTAGAGTTCTAGTGAGAAAATGGCATAAGAGGCTATATGTAAGGCTTTGGCCAAGTTCGGGACTGTGCGAAGTGTTTTTGGCGCAATTGAGGCGCGAAAATGGATTTCGCGAAGTTAAAAACTGCGAACTTGGGAAGTCTGCACTGGATTCCGGTATGTGAACTCCAATACCGGAATTGGAGCTTGGTATACCGGTATGTGAAATGGTATACCGGAATGCTGTGTTAAACTGAGAAACCCAGCTCTCGGGTTTGCGAAATTTTCCGGGGTATACCGGTATGAGAAATGGTATACCGGTATACAATGTGCGAAACAGTGAGACCAGCTCTCGGGATTCTGCAGGATTCCTGAGGTATACCGGTATGCATATGCGCATACCGGTATACAATGTCCAGATTTTGGCTGGTTGTTGTGTTGTTTGTGGAGAGGGGCATTTTGGTCTTTTCACATGCGTGGGGGTATTAGAAAGGCTGGGAACACCCCCCTTTCTCAGAGATCATCTTCTCCACTTCTCCTCTCCATCTCTCCCACTTTCTCTCTCTAGAGATCTCTCCAAAACTTGGAGAAAAGGTGGATTGATCTTGGGAAAAGCTTCCAAAGGGGAAAAGAAGCTTCTTGGTGCAGGAAGGAGCTTGGGGATTTCGTGATTAAGGTTAGTACCTCACGTTTTGGGTTCAAATCTTGGATTTAATCCTTTGAAATGAGGTTTTTGGGAACCCTTGGCAATCTAAACCACAAATGGTGGGTGTTTGGCCATGCAATCTAGGGTTTGGCTTGCATGCATGCAAACCCTAGGTAGAATGAGGGCTTTTGCAATGTGAGGTTCTAAAAATATTTGGACCTTCGATAATTGCAATTGAGGCTTAGGAAATCATGTTGGAGCACTTGATTTCATATATTGAGTTGATTTTAGGGTTCGTAACGAGTAACGAACCGTTTTCTTGTAGAAGCTTGGGTTGAAGCAAGAACTCTAGGCTTGGACACTTAGGAGCTTGAAAAATACCAAGATTTGAAAGCTCTTGAGGTGGGTTTGTGTTTACCGAAGTGATTAGGTCACTTTCATGTCTAGGGTAATTATCCATTTAAAAATAAAATGGTATGTGTTGAGAACCCTATCATTTTGCATGTTGGCAAAGGTAAAATCATGATAGGTAGAACAATGAGCTCCTATTGCATGATGGATATTTCAAGTACAATTCAATTATTGATACTTGTTGCATGGTTGCATGTGAGATTTAAACCTAGTGTTATTGAACATAGGTTGGAACATGTGAGATTTAAACCTAGTGTTATTGAACATAGGTTGGAACATGTGAGATTTAAACCTAGTATTGTTGAACATAGGTTGGAACATGTGAGATTGAAACCTAGTGTCATTGAACATAGGTTGGACATGTGATTGGAACCTAGAGTCATGGAACCTAGGTTGGCAATGAGAAAGTAAGCCTAGTGTTATCGGACATAGGCGAGACTTAGTGACTTGAACCTAAGATCATGAGATTTAGGTTGGCAAGTAATGTGAAGAATGGGATGTGCGACGATTTTGCTATCCCGGGTATGCGACGATTTCGCTACCATGCCACGAGTTGGCGGTGCCGACATGGGATAGGCGACGATTTCGCGATCCCGGGTATGCGACGATTTCGCTACCGCGCCACGTGTTGGCGGTGTCGAGGGGGAGATGTGCGACAAGGTCGCCATCCCGGGTATGCGACGATTTCGCTACCATGCCATGTGATGGCGGTGTTGAGACGGGGTATGCGACGATTTCGCTATCCCGAGTATGCGACGATTTCGCTACTCGAACTAGGAGGTGACAAGCTCACTCCTTGAATGTTGGAACAAATATGGTGAGACGGCGATTCCGAAACCATAAGTAAATGACAAGTAAAAGAACTTAGTCAATGTGGAACATAGGATGAACCTAGGAGAGAATGATAAATTATATTTCATTTGGTTGCATCCTTTATGTTTATTTACTAAGCATGTAAATAATTGTTGCATAGTTATATATGATCTAACTTATGCATATGGTGTTTCTTTGGACCTGGTGGGTCGAGCTTCTCTCTTGGGTGGCCTTACCCACTGGGAACTATGTTTATAGTTCTCACCCCACATTTTCCAGGTCCTTCCGCGAGTGAGGCGGCGGAGCGAGGCAAGGGTTTGGCTCTTTAGATAGCGGCCCTTCCATTTTGGTGATGCATAGAGTTGTACCCCTATTTTTGGACTATGATAGCATAGGGGGATTTTCATTCTTGTATGAATGTTGTATATTCCATAGTTTTGGAACATGATGTATGGAATGAAAGTGAAAGAAAAGAAAATTTTGGACATGTATATTGTGCCATGAGATGTAATAGAAGTAGAACTTCTTTATCTTGATGCTTTCCTTGTGCAACTCTTGTACTCCGTTCCTAGTTGGAACATTGTGGATAAGCTTGTGTTGTGACGCCTTGGGCGGGTAGAAAGGACTCTATCCGTTCGGCGGGTCTGGGGCATGTGCCCGTGCGGTTATCCTTTCCACCTAGTTGGTGTTAAAAGGCCAGCGGGGCGTGACAGACTGAGGTGGTATCAGAGAATAGAAACGGTCTAGGTTGACCTAAGAGACCCTAGGATGGAAAAGACCCTAGGAGTGTAGGCTCGTGAGTGACGAGATCTTTGATGTGGCGAAAGATAAGTGATTGGGTTATGTCCTTATGCCTCTAGTTGGAAATAGAGGTAGATTCGAGGTGTGCCTTATTCTTCACCAAGTGTGTTCATGTTGGCGGCCGACAACATGAAAACCAAGTGAGGGGAATAAGGACCCTTGTGTGACTTTCGCCTAGATTGGGTTCACGTTTATTTTCGTAAAATGTTATGTCGCAAATGACTTTGGATGTCACGAAATGACCAAAGTCGTTGTGTTTTCAGGAGATAATGGTACGTGGTCGGCCTCCTGCGAAGACCGGGCCCGGAGGATCGGGCGCGGCTCTCGAACGACTCGGGGAGGGCGAGAACTCGGGTCTTCGTAATGAGTTGACCGAGTTGATGGGCGTGGTTCGGCAACAGGCCGAAGCCATGCAACGACAGGAGGAGCAAATTAAAAGGCTCCAGGATATGATGGCGCAGCAGGCGGCTGCGACTAGGGAGGAGAGGACGGGAGTACCTCCGGCCTCTGCTTCGGCACCGGCCGAGGAGGCGACACCGGCACCGGCCGTGGTGCCACCCGCGCCACCGGCTGTGGCCGAGGGGTCGGGTGCCCCTATGCCCGACTCTGAGATGGAGGATACGGAGCGAGAGCGCGCGCTTGCGGCGCTAATGAGGTTCAAAAAGTTCAACCCGCCTATCTTTAGCGGGGAGAACGTGGATCCGTGGGATGTAGAGACATGGATCGACGCTATCGAGACGCTCTTCGAGGACCTTTATACCTTGGAGAGGGACAAGGTGCACCTCGCCGTTCATTGTCTAGAGCGGTTGGCGAAGGTGTGGTGGAAGGGGGTCCGACGTGATCGACTCTCTAGCCTTCCGCCACCATCGTGGGAAGAGTTTCGGGGTATGGTGTTCGCCACCTATTTCCCCGATAGCGAGAAAAGGAAGCTTCAAGAAAGGTTCCGCAAGTTGAAGCAGGGGAACCGCTCGGTGCGCGAGTACGAGAGGGAGTTCTCGTACATCATTAATTGCGTGCCGCACGTTGTCCACGGAGAGTTGGACAAGGTCGATTGTTTCGTGCGCGGACTTCGACCGGATATCTTTCGGGCGGTGCACGCCCTTAAGCTACGGACCTTTGCGGAGGTCTTGGACCGTGCTCTTTGGGTGGAGCACGGGAATGCATGTGCGCGCGAGGAGCGCGAGTCTTGGGAGAAAGAAAAAGATAAAGAGAAGGGAAAGAAGCGACCAGCGGGTGGCTCGGGGGGGCAATCTAGCTCTAAGCGGCCCCCGAAGCACTCGCAGCCGCAGAATCAGTCCCGAGGGTCCCGACGGAATCGATCCACGACCCAATGCCCGATTTGTAGCGGCCCCCACGGCCCTCAACAATGTGACTATCGTGAGGGCCGGTGCTACAAATGCGGACAGCAAGGGCATATGCGGTACAATTGTCCGACGGACGATAGCCGAGCACCGTCGTCGGCGTCGGCGTTTGCGCCACCGAGGCAGCTTGCGGGCATCCCACCCGCGGCGATGTCAGCGGGCCGTGCACAGCCGCCGAGACCATTGGAGGGCCAGCGGCCAGCACCCAGTGGACGAGTATTCGCCTCTCAGGTGGAGGAGCCTGCTACCCAGGATGACGTCGTGGCAGGTATTGTGTTAATTAAAGGCATTCAATGTAGAGCTTTGTTTGATACTGGTGCATCGCATTCATTCATTGCTCGATCATTTGCTATTGCACATGGAATAGAAATCATAGATGCCACACATGCAAGAACGGTGCAAGTACCTGAACACACTTTTTGCGTACATCACGCGTGTTTAGATTGCCCCGTGAGGGTTGAAAATTGGATCATGCCAGCTGATTTGCTGGAATTAAATCGAATGAGTGAATATGATTTGATCCTAGGAATGGATTGGCTCTCTAAGTATCACGTTACTATCGATTGTGAGAGCCGGATAGTGAAGTTTAAAGAACCCGGGCACAAAGAGTTTGTGTACCGTGGGTGTAAGAGTTCGCTCTTTGCTTCAATGGTGTCCACGTCGCTCTCATTGCTAGTGGTTGCATTGCCTACTTGGCGACGGTAGTGGATGACCGTAAGGAAGTGTTGGGGCTCGAGGACATTCCTATAGTCCAAGAGTTCCCGGATGTGTTCCCGATGGAGTTGCCCGGAATGCCACCGGATCGGGAAATAGAATTTGTGGTAGATTTGCTCCCGGGTACGGCGCCGATCTCTAAGGCCCCGTACAGGATGGCACCCGCGGAGTTAAAGGAATTAAAAGCACAATTACAAGATTTAATGGACAAGGGTTTCGTAAAGCCAAGTGTGTCACCTTGGGGAGCCCCTGTTCTATTTGTGAGGAAAAAGGACGGTTCGCTGCGGTTGTGTGTGGATTACCGCGAGTTGAACAAAGTGACCGTCAAGAATAAGTACCCGTTATCCCGAATTGATGACTTGTTCGATCAGTTGCAAGGGTCTCGGGTGTACTCAAAGATTGATTTGCAATCCGGTTATCACCAATTGAAGATCAAACCGGAGGATGTGCATAAGACCGCGTTTAGAACGCGGTATGGACATTATGAATTCACGGTTATGCCTTTTGGGCTTACCAATGCCCCGGCAGCGTTCATGGACTTAATGAACCGTGTGTTCAAACCACTATTGGATCAATTTGTGGTTGTGTTCATAAATGATATTCTTGTCTACTCTCGGAGTAAAGAGGAACATAGGGAGCACCTGAGGATTGTGCTTCAAGTTCTTCGAGAGAACAAGTTATTCGCCAAATTGAAAAAGTGCGAATTCTGGATCCGTGAGGTCGCTTTCTTGGGTCACGTAATTTCCGCAGGAGGAGTATCTGTGGACCCTATGAAAGTAGAGGCAGTCAAGGATTGGCCTCGCCCGACCAATGTCACGGAAGTACGAAGCTTTTTGGGTCTTGCGGGGTACTATCGGCGGTTCGTGGAGGGATTTTTAAAAATCTCCAGTCCACTAACGCGTCTTACCCGCAAGGGAGCCAAATATGTTTGGAGCGAGGAATGCGACCAAAGCTTCAAGGAGCTCAAAGAAAGGTTGACTTCGGCTCCGGTTCTCGCCTTGCCGATTGCGGGGGAGGGCTTTGTGGTGTATAGTGATGCATCACGACGTGGTCTTGGGTGTGTGCTTATGCAACGAGGACAAGTAATAGCATATGCCTCTCGACAATTGAAAAGCTATGAGCAAAATTATCCCACCCACGACCTAGAGCTTGCGGCGGTGGTCTTCGCACTTAAGTTGTGAAGACACTACTTGTACGGGGAGCATTGTGAGGTTTACACGGATCACAAAAGCTTAAAGTATTTATTCACTCAGAAGGAGTTGAACTTGAGGCAGCGGAGGTGGTTGGAGTTGATAAAAGACTACGACTTAACCATCTTGTACCACCCCGGTAGAGCCAATGTGGTGGCCGATGCGCTCAGTAGAAAATCCGTGGAGAACTTCGCAATTGAGATGACGGGACAAATGCCGTTAATCAAGGAAATGGGCCGATTTGACTTGGAGATCGTGGCCCCGGGCGTCCCCGCTAGACTTATGAATCTCGAGATTTGGCCGACCTTGTTGGAGCAAATAAAAGAAAAGCAATCCGGTGATCCGGAACTCCAAAAGGTACGGGGTGCTATCGAGAGCGGGCGCGCCGGTGATTATCATGTAGATTCGAAGGGCGCAATTCGATTTCGAAATCGATTGTGCGTGCCAAAAGTTGAGGATATTCGGGGGGAGATCTTGAAAGAAGCTCACGCTTCTCCCTATGCGATTCACCCGGGCGGCACTAAAATGTACAAGGATCTCAAAGTGCATTATTGGTGGCCGGGGATGAAACTTGATGTTGGACGCTTCGTGGCACAATGCTTAGTATGCCAACAAGTAAAGGCCGAGCGTCGCTTTCCGGCGGGAAAGTTACAAGGATTGCCCATTCCAGTTTGGAAGTGGGAGAATATCGCGATGGATTTTGTTGTGGGCTTACCTCGATCGCTAGGTGGCCACGATGCGATATGGGTGGTGGTGGATCGTTTGTCAAAGTCGGCACACTTTTTGCCAATCCACACCACTTGGTCGGGAGACAAGTTAGCACAAGTCTACCTGGACGAGATTGTGCGATTGCACGGGGTCCCGACCTCGATAGTTTCAGATCGAGATCCCCGTTTCACATCGCATTTTTGGAAAAGCTTGCAAGAAGCTTTGGGTACACGACTCGATTTCAGTTCAGCATTTCATCCTCAAACTGACGGTCAATCGGAAAGGACAATTCAGATTTTGGAGGATATGCTACGAGCGTGTGTGTTGGACTTCAAAGGTGCGTGGCCTACTCATTTACCGATGGCTGAATTTGCTTACAATAATAGCTATCAAGCTAGCATCGGTATGGCACCTTTTGAGGTTTTGTATGGAAGAAAATGCCGCTCTCCTATTCATTGGAGTGAAGTCGGCGAGAGAAGGGTATTAGGACCGGACGTGTTGCGTGAAGCGGAGGAAAAGGTCCGCTTGGCACGTGAACGTTTGTCGACGGCGCAATCTAGACAAAAGAGTTAAGCGGATCGGCGTCGACGAGATTTGGAGTTCGCGGTAGGAGACCGCGTCCTCTTGAAAGTATCACCCATGAGAGGGGTGAAGCGATTTGGTGTTCGGGGTAAGTTGAGTCCCCGTTACATTGGACCTTATGAGGTTTTGGAACGTGTGGGATCCGTGGCATATCGGCTAGCCTTGCCGCCGAAACTTGCGGGGATACACAATGTGTTTCATGTGTCGACCCTCCGCAAGTATGTGTATGATCCGGCGCACGTCCTCGAGTATGTGCCTATGGAGCTTCATGAGGATATGACTTATGAGGAGTTTCCCTTGTGTATCACGGATCGCGAGGTGAAAAGTTTGAGGAACCGTGAAATTCCTTATGTAAAGGTACAATGGACGAATCACGGTGAGCGCGAGGCTACATGGGAATTGGAAAGCTCGATGAAAGAGCGGTTTCCTTACCTCTTCGCTGAGTCCAGCTGAGGTATGATTTTAGTTTCGTGGCCGAAACTCTCTTTAAGGGGGGTGGAATGTAGTACACTGAATTTCAGTGCATCGTACTGAACTTCTACAAATTGTAGAGTTCTAGTGAGAAGATGGCATAAGAGGCTATATGTGAGGCTTTGGCCAAGTTCGGGACTGTGCGAAGTGTTTTCGGCGCAATTGAGGCGCGAAAATGGATTTCGAGAAGTTAAAAACTGCGAACTTGGGAAGTCTGCACTGGATTCCGGTATGTGAACTCCAATACCGGAATTGGAGCTTGGTATACCGGTATGTGAAATGGTATACCGGAATGCTGTGTTAAAATCGAGAAACCCAGCTCTCGGGTTTGCGAAATTTTCTGGGGTATACCGGTATGAGAAATGGTATACCGGTATACAATGTGCGAAACAGTGAGACCAGCTCTCGGGATTCTGCAGGATTCCTGAGGTATACCGGTATGCATATGCGCATACCGGTATACAATGTCCAGATTTTGGCTGGTTGTTGTGTTGTTTGTGGAGAGGGGCATTTTGGTCTTTTCACATGCGTGGGGTATTAGAAAGGCTGGGAACACCCCCCTTTCTCAGAGATCATCTTCTCCACTTCTCCTCTCCATCTCTCCCACTTTCTCTCTCTAGAGATCTCTCCAAAACTTGGAGAAAAGGTGGATTGATCTTGGGAAAAGCTTCCAAAGGGGAAAAGAAGCTTCTTGGTGCATGAAGGAGCTTGGGGATTTCGTGATTAAGGTTAGTACCTCACGTTTTGGGTTCAAATCTTGGATTTAATCCTTTGAAATGAGGTTTTTGGGAACCCTTGGCAATCTAAACCACAAATGGTGGGTGTTTGGCCATGCAATCTAGGGTTTGGCTTGCATGCATGCAAACCCTAGGTAGAATGAGGGCTTTTGCAATGTGAGGTTCTAAAAATATTTGGACCTTCGATAATTGCAATTGAGGCTTAGGAAATCATGTTGGAGCACTTGATTTCATATATTGAGTTGATTTTAGGGTTCGTAACGAGTAACGAACCGTTTTCTTGTAGAAGCTTGGGTTGAAGCAAGAACTCTAGGCTTGGACACTTAGGAGCTTGAAGAATACCAAGATTTGAAAGCTCTTGAGGTGGGTTTGTGTTTACCGAAGTGATTAGGTCACTTTCATGTCTAGGGTAATTATCCATTTAAAAATAAAATGGTATGTGTTGAGAACCCTAGCATTTTGCATGTTGGCAAAGGTAAAATCATGATAGGTAGAACAATGAGCTCCTATTGCATGATGGATATTTCAAGTACAATTCAATTATTGATACTTGTTGCATGGTTGCATGTGAGATTTAAACCTAGTGTTATTGAACATAGGTTGGAACATGTGAGATTTAAACCTAGTGTTATTGAACATAGGTTGGAACATGTGAGATTTAAACCTAGTATTGTTGAACATAGGTTGGAACATGTGAGATTGAAACCTAGTGTCATTGAACATAGGTTGGACATGTGATTGGAACCTAGAGTCATGGAACCTAGGTTGGCAATGAGAAAGTAAGCCTAGTGTTATCGGACATAGGCGAGACTTAGTGACTTGAACCTAAGATCATGAGATTTAGGTTGGCAAGTAATGTGAAGAATGGGATGTGCGACGATTTTGCTATCCCGGGTATGCGACGATTTTCATTCTTGTATGAATGTTGTATATTCCATATTTTTGGACTATGATAGCATAGGGGGATTTTCATTCTTGTATGAATGTTGTATATTCCATAGTTTTGGAACATGATGTATGGAATGAAAGTGAAAGAAAAGAAAATTTTGGACATGTATATTGTGCCATGTGATGTAATAGAAGTAGAACTTCTTTATCTTGATGCTTTCCTTGTGCAACTCTTGTACTCTGTTCCTAGTTGGAACATTGTGGATAAGCTTGTGTTGTGACGCCTTGGGCGGGTAGAAAGGATTCTATCCGTTCGGCGGGTCTGGGGCATGTGCCCGTGCGGTTATCCTTTCCACCTAGTTGGTGTTAAAGGGCCGGCGGGGCGTGACAATATAAATATCGGTATGCTCTCATATATTAGGTACATATTTGCAAGAGAACCCATTTGTATTATGTGAGTGCTAAACTAAATTTTGAGTTAAATGAATTTGTACTATGCATCATACTATTATTTTAAAGCTAATTGCTAATGGATTGTTTATGTTGACATGTAAGGCTATACCAAAAAAAAATTGCTATTACTGACAAATTGGTATAATTTTTTGCTAATATTTTTTTAACAAATTAGGGTAAATTAATTTTCATTTTAACGCAACAACAAGAGAGTGAATCATATATAGTGAAATAAAAAATTTGACAATTTTTCACCTAAATAGAGCTAGTTTCATATTAAATTAAAGCCTTTATTTATATATTGAGTTAGTGAGAGGGGTATTTTCGTCTTTTCATCTCTATAGTTACCCACTATTCTTCTTATTCCACTAACCTGTGATGCCCCAACTTTTCGGGGGTCACCTCTCCTAGGACTACTCCCGTCCTAGCACGTTTAACTCTCTTAACCTCTTGGGCCTAGCCACCGCCCAAAATGCTTAAGCCGGGTTAAGAGGTTTAGCCCTATTATATCTTATATATAGGACTACCTGGGATCTCACATTCTAATAGTCCAACATCGGATGAGAATGGGGTTGTCATTGGATATATAAGAGGACTCCATCCTAATAATAATAACCCGGCTTAAGCATTTTGGGCGGTGGCTAGGCCCAAGAGGTTAAGAGAGTTAAGCGTGCTAGGACGGGAGTAGTCCTAGGATGGGTGACCCCCTGGGAAGTTGGGGCGTCACATAACCCCAACCAAACACTATTTTGCTTATACCTGGAACTAACCCAACACTAAACCAAACACAAAATTATTCTTATCCCTAAACTTATACATATCCCTGGAATAGACAGTTCTTGCTTATACCCAAACCAAACTAAGCCTTACACCCCGTTTGGATTGGGTACAAGAGGGGGGATAAGGCCCAAGAGGGGGGATAAGGCCCAAGAGGGGGGATAAGGGCCTTATCCCCCCCCTCTTGTACCCAAACACCAATTGGGGTGGGTGGGAACTATTGTTCCCACCCAACCGGGATAACCCGGTATAGGGTGGGAACAATAGTTCCCACCCAGGGGTGGGAACAAGCTCTTGTTCCCACCCCTTGTTCCCTGGTAGAGAGAGAGAGAGAGAGAGAGATAGATGTTCCCTGGTAGATAGAGAGAGAGAGAGACAGAGATTTGTTTTAAATTAGAATTTAAATTTTTAAATTTAAAATTTATAATCTTAAAATTAAAATTTATAATTTACAATTCTAAATTTTAAAGTTTAAATTTTAAATTTGATATTTTAAATTTTTTAATTTTAAAATTAAAATTTTATATTTTATATCTTTCAAATTTAAATTTGGTCTTAAATTTAAAATTTAAATTTTTAAAATTAAAAATTAAAAAATTTTAATTTTAATTTCAAATTTTAAAATTTAAAAGTTAAAAATTTAAATTTAAAATTCTAAATGCAAAATTTAAAAATTTAAAATTCAAATATAATGAGAGGGTTAATATTATTATTTTTAATTTATAACTATCCATTATTCTTCTTATTCCATCTTATCTATCCAAACGCTATTTTTCTTATTCCCGTGAACAACCTAATTTTCATCCAAACGTAAAATTGGTCTAGTTCTCGCTTATACCTGAACTTGTACCTATCCCCGGAATATGCAGTTCTTACTTATACCCGAACCAAACGAAGCTTAGATGGTACCTAGTTCAAGAATTAGGTAATTTAACCAATTCTTTGCTAATGTGGCGGCATATGTAGAACATTGGATGTTGAAGATTATTATTTGAACATAATAAAGAGCCATTTATGGCAAATATCCTAAACTCAAATCTTGCATAACCAAAGTGTTATGTGCTGGAATAAACTCAGCAGAAAAATTTATGGCAAACTGTTGCATAAACAATCCAAAAGTTTCAAATAATCTTTTACATCGACCAAATATAAATTCATAAGTGTACGTTGCTCTGTTGAAGAAAAAAGAGATATCTCGGCAAATATAAAAAGTCGACTAAGAAACTCTAGTAAAAATCTCCATCAAAATATTAGTTGGCAATTGTATATTTTCCTCCTCATCAATTCAGTATTGAAGATAACTATACGCTAAGGACATATTCTAAAATAAAATAGAGAAAATTAAAGAATCAGAAACCATAGAAGAAAACCAATTCAATTTCACAAATGCATGAGTATATTTTCAAATTATTTATTTTTAATACTCAATGATAATTTATTAGCTAAATTAGTGAAAATCCAATAAAAAAGATACTATTATATAACAATTATAATATAACATGAGGACAAGATATATTATGTACATTTTGTACTTCTTTTTATCTAATCACTACCAATTGAGTGGCCACTTCAGATAGTTTTTTGAATATTGGTAGGATCAGTGTCACGCCCCGCCGTGCCTTAACACCAAGTAGGTGGAAGGACAACCCGCACGGGCGCGTGCACCAGACCCGCCGAACGGACAGAGTCTCCCCTATCCGCCCAAGGCGTCACAACACAAGCATCAATACAATGTTCCAAACAGGAACCGAATACATGAGTTGCATAAGGGAAGCATCAACAAAAGAAGCATCTACTTCTATTACACCACATTTGCTTATTTGTACATGCCAAAATTTTCTTTTCTTTACATTCATTACATCCAAGTTCTCAATTAGTAGTTACACTTAACTACACATCACTTTACATAACTCTTATACTTTTTATGTCCAAGATTCGGGTACATCTATGCACATAACCAAAATAAGGAAGGGCCGCTATCTATTACGCCACGCCCTTGCCTCGCTACGCCGCCTCACTCGTGGATGGACCTGAAAAACGTGGGGTGAGAACTATAAACATAGTTTTCAGTGGGTAAGGCCACCCAAGGGAGAAGCTCGACCCACCAGGTCCAAAGAAAACAACACAAACATAGGTTAGATTACAATTAACTATGCATACAAATATTTACATGCTTGTAAATAAACATAAAGGATGCAACCAAATAAAATGACAATTTTTATTTTCTCATAGGTTCATCATATATGTCACATTGTCCAAGTTCAACTACTTGTCATTTATTTATGGTGTCGGAATCGCCGCATCACCAATTTGGTTCTCAACCAAAGCGGAATCGCCGTAAGTATTGGGCACCGGGCAATGGAATCGCCATCCCCATCATGGTCCCAATCTCCAAGGAGTGAAATCGTCATCTCCTTATTCGGGTAGCGGAATCGCCGCATACCCTGTAGTACACTGAATTTCAGTGCATCGTACCGAACTTCTACAAATTGTGGAGTTCCGGCGGGAAAATAGCATGTGAGGCTATATGTGAGGCTTCGGCCAAGTTTGGGACTTGTGCGAAGTGTTTTCGGCGCAAATGAGGCGCGAAAACAGACTTCGAAAAGTTAAAACTGCGGAACTGTGAAGTCTGCAGTGGATTCCGGTATGTGGATCTCCATACCAGTACTGAAGTGATTAGTACCGGTATGTGATGTGGTATACCGGAATGCGGAGGCTGAAACAGAGAATCCAGCTCTCGGGTTCTGCGGAATTCTCCGGGGTATACCGGAACTAACACCCGTATACCGGTATGTCAATGTGAATACCGGTATACAGTGTTACAAAATTTCAGTTTTTGGCTGGTTGGAAGTGTTGTTTGTGGAGAGGGGCAAAAGAGTCTTTTCACACTCGAGGGAGTGTTAGAAAGGCAGGGAACACCCCTTTTCTCAGTCATCTTCCTCCTCTACTTCTCCTCTCCCTCTCCCTCACTTTCTCTCTCTAGAGATCTCTCCAAAACTTGGAAAAAAGGGTGGATTGAGCTTGGAAAAGGCTTCCAAAGGAGAAAAGAAGCTTCTTGGTGTAAGAAGAAGCTTGGGGAACTCGTGGTTAAGGTTAGTTCCTCACGTTTTGGGTTCAAACCTTGGATTTAATCCTTTGTTATGAGGTTTTTGGGAACCCTAGGCAATCTAAACCACAAAATGTGGAGATTGGCCAAGAAATTTTGAGGTTCTACATGCATGCATGTGAAACCTAGGTGAAATGAGAGTTTTTGCCTTGGAAGGTTCTAAAAATATTTGGACCTTCGGAAATTACAATTGAGGCATAGGAAATCATGTTAGAACACTTAATTTTATGTATTGAGTTGAATTAAGGGTTCGTAACGAGTAACGAACCGTTTTCTTGTAGAAGCTTGGGTTGAAGCAAGAACTCAAGGCTTGGACACTTAGGGGCTTGAAGAATACAAGAATTCGGAAGCTCTTGAGGTGGGTTTGTGTTTACCAAAGTGATTAGGTCACTTCCATGTCTAGGGTAAATATCCATTTAAAGATAAAATGGTATGTATGGTGAACCCTAGGACTTGCATGTTGGCAAAGATGAAAATCATGATAGGTAGAGCCATGAGCTCCTATTGCATGTTATAGAATTCAAGTATATTTATATTATCTATACTTGTTGCATGGTTGCATGTATGATTGGAACCTAGTGTTATTGAACATAGGTTGGAACATGAGATTGGAACCTAGTGTTATTGAACATAGGTTGGAACATGAGATTGGAACCTAGTGTTATTGAACATAGGTTGGACATGTGAATGGAACCTAGTGTTATTGAACATAGGTTGGACATGAGATTGGAACCTAGCGTTATGGAACCTAGGTTGAGAATGAGAAAGTAAACCTAATGTCATTGAACATAGGTGAGACTTAGTGACTTGAACCTAGGGTCATGAGACTTAGGTTGGCAAGTGTAAAATGTTGAGATGGGATGTGCGACGAGGTTGCTATCCCGGGTATGCGACGAGTTCGCTACCTGTGCCATGAGTTGGCGGTATTGAGACGGGATGTGCGATGAGGTTGCTATCCCGGGTATGCGACGAGTTCGCTACCTGTGCCAAGAGTTGGCGGTGTTGAGACGGGATGTGCGACAAGGTTGCTATCCCGGGTATGCGACGAGTTCGCTACCCATGCCATGAGTTGGCGGTGTTGAGACGGAATGTGCGACGAGGTTGCTATCCCGGGTATGCGACGAGTTCGCTACCTGTGCCATGTGATGGCGGTGTTGAAATGGGATGTGCAACGAGGTTGCTATCCCGGGTATGCGACGAGTTCGCTACCTGTGCCATGTGATGGCGGTGTTGAAATGGGATGTGCAACGAGGTTGCTATCCCGGGTATGCGACGAGTTCGCTACCTGTGCCATGTGATGGCGGTGTTGAGATGGGGTATGCGACGATTTTGCTATCCCGGGTATGCGACGATTTCGCTACCCGAACTTGGAGGTGACAATTTCACTCCTTGGATGTTGGAACAATTATGGTGAGACGGCGATTCCGAAACCATAAGTAAATGACAAGTAGTTGAACTTGGTCAATGTGAAATATAGGATGAACCTAGGAGAGAATGAAAATTTACATTTCATTTGGTTGCATCCTTTGTGTTGATTTACAACCATGTAAATATTTCTTGCATAGTTATTTGTGATCTAACTTATGCATATGGTGTTTCTTTGGACCTGGTGGGTCGAGCTTCTCTCTTGGGTGGCCTTACCCACTGGGAACTATGTTTATAGTTCTCACCCCACGTTTTTCAGGTCCTTCCGCGAGTGAGGCGGCGGAGCGAGGCAAGAGTTTGGCTCTCTAGATAGCGGCCCTTCTATTTTGGTGATACATAGAGTTGTACCCCTAGTCTTGGACTTTGATAGTATAGGGGATTTTCATTGATTATATGAAACTTGTATATTCGATAATTTTGGAACATGATGTATGGAATGAAATTGAAAGAAAAGAAAATTTTGGAAATGTATAAATGTGCTAATGTGATGTAATAGAAGTAGAACTTCTTTATGTTGATGCTTTTCTTGTGCAACTCTTGTACTTCGTTCCTAGTTGGAACCTTGTGGACATGCTTGTGTTGTGACGCCTTGGGCGGGTAGAAGAGACTCTATCCGTTCGGCTGGTCTGGGGCATGCGCCCGTGCGGTTATCCTTTCCACCTAGTTGGTGTTAAAGGCCCGACGGGGCGTGACATACCCGGGATAGCAAAATCGTCGCATACCCCAATCCGTCTCCGCCATCATGTGGCACGGGTAGCGAAATCGTCGCATACCCGGGGTTGCGAAATCGTCGCATACCCCAATCCGTCTCCGCCATCACGTGGCTCGGGTAGCGAAATCGTCGCATACCCGGGGTAGCGAAATCGTCGCATACCCCAATGTTTTCACTTTACACAATACAGTGTTGGGCACCGGGCAATGGAGTCGCCATCCCCATCATGGTCCCAACCTCCAAGGAGTGAAATCGTCATCTCCTTATTCGGGTAGCGGAATCGCCGCATATCCGGGATAGCGAAATCATCGCATACCCCAATTCACATTTCACACTTGCCAACCTAAGTTCAATGGCCCTAGGTTCAAGTCACCAAACCTCACCTGTCACGCCCCGGGTTACCTCTTCCCAGGCACATGACTAGATCCGCCGCATACCCAGTATTTCTACCAAGTATACGAAGCGAAAACTATCATCTAACAATAGCTAAAGGTATCAAAAGTAACAGAGCTGCTATATATATCATAAGTCCACTGTACATACATACATCAATCCATAAGTAAAATATACATCACTGACAATCTCCATATCACTGTACGTACAGACTCATAGGATCATCTACCAAAATGGGTATACCTCTAGCCAAATGTCCGGGGAAACAGTTCTACCCGACGGTCTCCTTTCCACGCTCAGAATGCACTGCTGGAGAAGAAGACTCTGCAAAAAGGTGTCAACAACAGGTGTGAGAACTACTATCAAACAAGTAGTCCTCAGTGAGTACCGCCACCAGCGTCAGCGGTCTGCCCACTAAGTCCTCGATCTCAAGATATAAAGAGCAATAAATAAAGTAGGAGATAAACTACCACTACTATGCACAATGCTCAACTGTCAATATGAATATCAATGATATGAACATAATACAACAAATGAGGACTATCATAAATCCAAAATACAATACAATACCTGCGGCCTGAACATGCTCTACCCGTATGGAGCCAACTAGTACAGGCAAACACCCTCTGCACTAGAACTCGTACAACCCTCTGTACGGAAAACCAACTCCGGAGCGGTACTCGTGGGAGCGACCCAACCGAGTATAGTATCACAACACGTATCAGCGCCAAGCACCCACAGTTATATGATCGACCGACTGGGTCAAACTGATCTCACACAAGGAATCACGTGCCCTCGGCACCTCAAATGTAACAACAACAAGTATGACCCAATCAATGCTCCAGTGCTCACAATCAACTCAACTCTACCAAAAAGAGGAGGTACAAACAACATAGCACGAGCCACAATAGATCACCTACACTAGTATGTACAACAACTGGTACAAGGGATATCAACAGGATAGGTGTAGGCTAGATCATGCATCAAGAATATAAGGAAATCATGTATGCAAATCAGGTATCACAACCTCATCCAAGATCATATCCTACATAAGCATCAATCTCAGCTAAAGCATGTCACAACTAACATAATCCCAACAATATCATATCATGCTAACATGATCCCAACAATATCATATCATCATATCATAATCCCAACAATAGCATATCATGCTAACATGAGAGTAAGCACATAGGAGAAAATCCACTAAATATGGCAAACATTAACCCACCTCAAAAGCTAATCCAACCACGGTGGGGAACAACTATAACCTCAGATCCAACCCTCCAAGATATACCAAGCTCGAGCAGTACTCCAATCTAAATATATCACCAAAGACTGCTAACTCCAACAGAACAGCTGCTCAGAACCAGATCAGAACAACACAGTAGAGGAGAACAAGCTAGATCAAAACTAATGCCAACACATGGCCCTTACTCTAGCTTTCTCTCTCTAGAAATGGGAATCACGAAGTGGAAAATGCACAAAGCAATCAGGGGGCTCACCTATTTATAGGCTCCAAATCCTCACATTAGGGCGCCCGAATTCCCACTTCTGGGCGTCCGGAAATTCGAAATGCCAGGTGTCAGCTGGCGGCCAAGCGGCTCGGCGGTGGTCGGCAGGCGGTGGGGCGGTGCTCTCCGACGGTCGACACGTGTCCTGCAACACGACACGTGGAAATCCACGTCATCAACTCAATCCGGATCCATAATCCGGGCGTCCGAATCCTGCACCCAGATCCGAAATCAGATCAGCCACATCCGGACCCATCCAAAACGTTCACTGGCTCCAGAAACATTCGGGCGTCCACTTTCCAAGTTCCGGGCGCCCGAAATGTCTCGAGTCTAGTAACCCTTAAAATGCCAAGTATTACACTCTTCCCTCCTTTAAATAGTTTCGTCCTCGAAACTGAAGTAAAGTAAGGTACTCACCTCAAAGTGTAAACAAGTGGGGATAAGATCTCTGCATCACTGTCTCCAATTCCCACGTTGCTTCTCTTTCATCATGATAATTCCACTGCACCTTGACATAAGGTATGACCCGATTACGCAATTCTCTCGTCTCACGAGCAAGAATTCGTATCGGTCCCTTCTCGTAATGTAAATCCTCCGTCAGCTCTAGTGGAGTAAAATCAATCACATGTGAAGGATCATACATGTATCTTCTCAGAACAGATACATGAAAAACATCGTGCACACCTGCTAATCGAGGCGGAAGGGCTATCCGATAAGCCACGGGTCCTACTCTTTCCAAAATCTCAAAAGGACCAATAAATCGCGGACTAAGCTTCCCGCGAATCCCAAATCTCCGTATGCCCTTCGATGGTGAAACCTTCAAGAAGACATGGTCTCCAACTTGAAATCCCAGGTCTCGCCTCCGAGTACAGAATAACTCTTTTGCCTGCTCTGGGCCGTCTCAATATGTCGCCGTATCACTTTAACTTTCTCCTCAGCTTCAAGTAATAGGTTAGGACCCAAAGTTTTCCTTTCACCAATATCATCCCAATACAAAGGTGATCGACATTTACGTCCATACAATGCTTCAAACGGAGCCATTTTAATGCTCGCCTAATAGCTATTGTTGTACGCAAACTCTACCAATCTCAGATGTCGATCCCATCCTCCACCAAAATCCAAAACACAATCCCTCAGCATATCCTCAAGCGTCTGAATAGTACGCTCAGACTAACCATCCGTCTGTGGATGAAATGCAGTACTAAAATGAAGCTGGGTCCCCAAAGCTGTCTGTAAACTCCTCCAGAAATGTGAGACAAACCTCGGGTCTCTATCAGATACTATTGAGATTGGCACTCCATGCAATCTCAATATCTCATCCATATAAAGCTGAGCAAGTCGCTCACGGGGCCAAGTAATCTGCATAGATAGAAAATGAGCAGACTTCGTCAGTCTATCCACAATCACCCATATTGCATCATAGCCGCTAGAAGTCCTCGGCAATCCAACAACAAAATCCATCGTGATATGATCCCACTTCCACTCAGGTATCGGGATGCTCTGTAGCTTTCCTGCTGGCACTCGATGTTCAGCCTTCACTTGCTGACATGTTAAACATTGAGCTACAGCTCTTCCAATGTCCCGCTTCATGCCATTCCACCAGAAGTGAGTCTTCAAATCCTGGTACATCTTTGTCCCACCAGGATGTACAGAATAAGGAGAATAATGCGCTTCCTTCAATATCTCCTCTCGAATCTCCAGATCTATTGGTACACATAGACGACCTCTATAATGGAGAACTTCAGAATCATCAGAGCTAAAACCTTCAAGATCACCACTCCTCAGTTGATCTCGAATTTTCATCAAGTAAGGATCTACACTCTGTTTCTCTCGAATCCTTTCCAACAGAGTAGGCTGTATGACCATAGTCATCAGTCTCGCAGTCATCCCATGAGTAATCACTTCAAGTGACAATCTCCGCATCTCCTCCACTAGGACAGGCTGTTGAGTGATACGCATCCTCAAAGTTGCAACAGCCTTCCTACTCAAAGCATCGGCAACTACATTTGCCTTGCCGGGATGATACTGAATAGATATATCATAATCTTTCAGTAACTCCAACCATCTTCGTTGCCGTAGATTCAACTCCTTCTGTGTAAACAGATACTTGAGACTCTTGTGATCTGTATAGACTTCACAATGCTCTCCATAGAGATAGTGGCGCCATAACTTCAGAGCAAAAACTACTGCTGCTAATTCCAAGTCATGAGTAGGGTAGTTCTTCTCGTACTCTTTTAATTGTCTTGAAGCATATGCAATCACTTTACCATGCTGCATCAGCACGCAGCCCAAACCACTCAGTGAAGCATCACTATAGATTACAAATTCTTCACCCATCACTGGTAGCGCAAGAATAGGGGCTGTCATCAACCTTTGCTTAAGCTCATCAAAGCATTCTTGGCACTCATCACTCCAAACATACTTAACCCCTTTTCTGGTTAACCGAGTAAGAGGCGTAGAGAGTTTCGCAAAACTCTCCACAAATCGTCGATAATACCCGGCTAAGCCAAGAAAACTCCGCACCTCAGAAATCGTCGTCGGTCTAGGCCAGTCTCGAATTGCCTCAATCTTCTTAGGATCAACAGATACTCCATAAGCAGAAATCACATGGCCTAAAAAGGCTACTTCTCTCAACCAGAATTCACATTTCTTCAGCTTAGCATACAACTTCTTTTCTCGCAAGAGTTGTAGCACTAATCTTAGATGCTCCTCATGCTCCGCATCATTACGGGAGTAAATCAAGATATCATCAATAAAGACTACCACAAACTTGTCCAAGAAAGACTTAAAGACTCGGTTCATCATATCCATAAATGCAGCAGGTGCATTCGTCAAACCGAAAGGCATGACTGAAAACTCATAATGCCCATACCGAGTTCTAAAAGTTGTCTTAGAAATATCCTCGGCCTTCACCTTCAACTGGTGGTAACCGAACTGAAGATCAATCTTAGAAAAGACACACGCTCCCTGTAATTGATCAAATAAATCATCGATACGTGGGAGGGGATATCTATTCTTGATGGTCACTTTGTTCAATTCCCGATAATCCACACATAGCCTAAGTGAACCATCCTTCTTCTTCACAAACAACACAGGCGCTCCCCAAGGCGACACACTAGGTCGAATAAATCCTTTATCCATAAGATCTTGCAGTTGCGCCTTCAACTCTCGCAATTCAGCTGGTGCCATTCTATAGGGTGTCTTCGAGATTGGCGCGGTTCCTGATACCACATCAATCACAAATTCAATCTCCCTATCAGGAGGCATCGAGGATAGTTCGGAAGGAAAAACATCCGAAAACTCACGAATAATAGGAATATCCTCGAGTCCTGGTACAACAGTAGGCACCTCCGTTACTGTTGCAAAATAGGCCATACATCCTCTACTCAACATCTGTCTGGCCTCGATGAAGATATCGTTCCTGCAAATAGTGAACTTCTACATCCTTCAAAAATATACTCCTCCTGTCCAGGCTCACGAAAGAACACCTTCTTGGTTCCACAATCGATTATCGCGAAATAACGAGATAACCAATCCATGACAAGGATTATATCAAAATCCTGCAACAGCTTCAAGACCAATAAATCGGCAGGCATGATCCAAGGTCCTAATTGCACAGGACATCCCCAACAACCCTGCGTCACCTGCAAGCTATGGTCGGGTACCCGCACCTCCTGTGTCTGGGGTAACGACCCTATCTCTAAACCATGATGCAATGCAAATGCTCTACTAACAAAGGAATGCAATGCACCAGTATCGAATAAAGTACGCGATCTAATATCGCAAATCAAAATGATACCTACCACCACACGATCAGCTAACGAGACGTCCTCAATCTGAGCGGCATAGACTCGACCGCTCGCCTGTTGCTGGCGTCGATCTGGCTGACGTGGCATAGAGAATCGATCCGTCGGAGAAGCTCCAGATACTTGCGGTGGGGAGAAAGGAACAGACGCCATAGATGGAGTCGCTACTAATCTGGGACAAGTCCTCCTAATATGTCCCGACTGTCCACACTCAAAACATCGACCCTCACGCCGATCAAAAAAGACTAACCAAATGAGGTCCTCCACAAATCACACATCTAGGAGATCCCTTCTGCTGTTGTCGCTGCTGGCGAAATCCTCCAGACTGCTGTCGGCTAAATGCTCCACGACCCTGGAAACGCGATCGTGGTGGAGGTCTTGGTGGTCTTCTGCTACTTGACTGCCCTCCATCATCAGGTGCTGGGCGCTTCCTCTCCTGACCCTGAGCTAGGTCCACAAGCTGCCCCTTAGACACAACCGTCCCTCGCTCTACCCACAGAGACTGCTCAATAGTCGCATCCAAAGTCTGAAGTCTCTGCGAGTGGACAAATGGAAATATCTCCGGTCTCAAACCCTTCTCATACAGATAAACCTTCTGTATTTCATCTCTTGCAGCAGTAGGCACGCAGTTAAGCAATCTAGTAAACTCCCTAGCATACTCCTGCACCGAGCGATTTCCTTGCTTCAGATTCTTCAGATCTTCCTCTATCTTCACCTTCACGCTACTTAGAAAATATGCTCCATACATAATCCCACAAAACTCACTCCAAGTCATCTGTAGAGGATTCAAGGACCTATGATCACGGGTCCTCCTCCACCAAACATGAGCATCACCAGAAAGACAATGAACTGCCATATGCACCTGCTCCCGTGCTGGCACGAACAGATCCTCAAACAATTTCTCCATCTCACAAATCCAAGCTTCTACCACCCACGGTTCTATGCTACTACCGTTGAATCGGGGTGGATCAAACCTACAGAAGCGAGCCAATCTATCCGCCATCCGCTCCTGCTCTTCTTCAGAAAGCACTTGACTTGGCTGAGTACTCCCTTCCCTGGGTTGAGATGTAACTAGAGTGGTCGCCGCCTGAGGTTCCATAGTTCGAGGCGTAGTATTCTGCTGCTGTGAAAAAGTGTCGCACATCTTCTGTAATAAGGCACTCTGCTGCCTTCCCACTGCAGCTATGTCTGCTAGCTGCTCCTGCAGATCGGGCCGTTCACTAGGTCCCGTCTGCTCAGGCATCTCCGAAGGCGTCGGATGCGCTCGCGTCGATGGTCGTCGAGAAGGCATAGTAATAACCTGTAACAGAATACCCACTTAGACAACAAACAATCGCTGTAGTACTTTGAATTTCGGTGCGTTGTCTCGAACTTTACTAAATTTGATGAAGTTCGGAGAGAGCCGGTAATGGCTAGTGTGGAATTGGGTTCCGAAGGTTTCGGAACACTGTGGGTGCGAGTGGAAACCCGGAAATCGAAAAATATTGAGAAAATGACCAACCAGAGCAAAACTGCTCACGGGGTCCGGACCCTGGAAGCTGGGGTCCGGACAATGAAGTCCGCGGGCAGCTGCGGTCCGGACCCGGGCAGCCACGGTCCGGACCCGAGCCGATGTCCGAGATGGGGAACGTACGGGTTCCGGACCCGGGACTTGAGGTCCGGACCCGAGCCGCGTGCTAGGTTGGGGTGCGTACGGGTTCCGGACCCTGATGCCAAGGTCCGGACCCGGCCTGCGCGCTGGGCGGTTATCAGTGCGGGGTCCGGACCCCATCTGCAAGGTCCGGACCCGGCTGAGGCAGAATGCCCAGTGAGGGGTATTTTGGTAATTTCATAGGGGATAGGCTATATATAGAGGGCTGGGGTCCCTCTCCTCATTTCTCCTCCATTTTTCCTCACTTCCCTCTCCCTATCCCTCACTTTCTCTCTCTAGAGATCTCTCAAAGGCTTGGAGAAGTGAAGGATTTGACCTTGGGAAAAGCTTCTAAGGTGGATTTGGAGCTTCTTGGTGCAAGAAGAAGCTTGGGAGCTAGGGCTTTGAGGTGAGTTCTTGTGATTTAGGGTTTAAACCTTGGATTCAATCCTTTAGCATGAGGTTTTTGGAGACCCTAGGCAATCTAAACCACAAAACGTGGAGATTGGCCGAGAGATTTTGTGGTTTCACATGCATGCATGTGAAACCTAAGTAGATTTGGGGCTTTTGCCATGAGAGGTTCTAAAAATGTTTGGACCTTCGGAAATTGCCATTGAGGCATAGAAAA
The DNA here is from genome assembly GCA_016920855.1 of Puya raimondii. NCBI lineage: Eukaryota > Viridiplantae > Streptophyta > Magnoliopsida > Poales > Bromeliaceae > Puya > Puya raimondii. Next base: position 64,203,433 of record JABWPP010000050.1, on the reverse strand, counting down.
TCATGTTGGAACACATGATTTCATGTATTAAGTTGAATTTAGGGTTCATAACGAGTAACGAACTGTTTTCTTGTAGAAGCTTGGGTTGAAGCGAGAACTCAAAGCTTGGACACTTAGGAGCTTGAAGAATACAAGGATTTGAAAGCTCTTGAGGTGGGTTTGTGTTTACCGAAGTGATTAGGTCACTTCCATGTCTAGGGTAAATATCCATTTAAAGATAAAATGGTATGTGTTGTGAACCCTAGAATTTGCATGTTGGCAAAGGTAAAAATCATGATAGGATGAACAATGAGATCCTATTGCATGATGTATATTTCAAGTATAATTCAAATATTAATACTTGTTGTATGGTTGCATGTGTGGTTAAACTTAGTGTTATTGAACATAGGTTGAACATGAGGCTAAACCTAGTGTTATTGAACATAGGTTGGACATGAGGATTAAACCTAGTGTTATTGAACATAGGTTGGAACATGTGAGATTGAAACCTAGTGTCATTGAACATAGGTTTGACATGAGATTGGAACCTAGAGTCATGGAACCTAGGTTGATAATGAGAAAGTAAGCCTAGTGTTATTGAACATAGGTGAGACTTAGTGACTTGAACCTAAGGTCATGAGACTTAGGTTGGCAAGTGAAAAACGTGAGACGGGATGTGCGACGATTTTGCTATCCCGGGTAGGCGACGATTTCGCTACCATGCCATGAGTTGGCCGTATTGAGACGGGATGTGCGACGATTTTGCTATCCCGGGTAGGCGACGATTTCGCTACCATGCCATGAGTTGGCCGTACCGACACGGGATGTGCGACGAGTTTGCAATCCCGGGTAGGCGACGATTTCGCTACCTCGCCTTGAGTTGGCGGTGTCGAGGGGGGATGTGCGACGAGGTTGCTATCCCGGATATGCGACGAGTTCGCTATCCATGCCATATAATGGCGGTGTTGAGACGGGGTAGGCGACGATTTTGCTATCCCGAGTATGCGACGAGTTCGCTACTCGAACTAGGAGGTGACGAGTTCACTCCTCGAATGTTGGAATAATTATGGTGAGACGGCGATTCCGAAACCATAAGTAAATGACAAGTAAATGAACTTAGTCATTGTGAGACATAGGATGAACCTAGGAGAGAATGATAAATTATATTTTATTTGGTTGCATCCTTTATGTTTATTTACAAGCATGTAAATTATTGTTGCATAGTTATATGTGATCTAACTTATGCATATGGTGTTTCTTTGGACCTGGTGGGTCGAGCTTCTCTCTTGGGTGGCCTTACCCACTGGGAACTATGTTTATAGTTCTCACCCCACATTTTCCAGGTCCTTCCGCGAGTGAGGCGGCGGAGCGAGGCAAGGGTTTGGCCCTTTAGATAGCGGCCCTTCCATTTTGGTGATACATAGAGTTGTACCCTTATTTTTGGACTATGATAGCATAGGGGATTTTCATTCTTGTATGAAAATTGTATATTCCATAGTTTTGGAACATGATGTATGGAATGAAAGTGAAAGAAAAGAAAATTTTGGACATGTATATTGTGCCATGTGATGTAATAGAAGTAGAACTTCTTTATGTTGATGCTTTCCTTGTGCAACTCTTGTACTCCGTTCCTAGTTGGAACATTGTGGATAAGCTTGTGTTGTGACGCCTTGGGCGGATAGAAGGGACTCTATCCGTTCGGCGGGTCTGGTGCATGCGCCCGTGCGGTTATCCTTTCCACCTAGTTGGTGTTTAAGGCCCGGCGGGGCGTGACAATCGCACGACCCAATCTAGCGAAAGTCTAGAAGGACACTTCTTTTCTTCTCAGATTATTATGTCGTCTGCAGCCAACATAATTCATCTGATAAGACAAGACGTTAATCCCTCAATCACTCTTCCTACACAATGAAGGATTCAAAACCCAATCTTTGACTTTCGCGTTTAATCACGTCTCTCTCGTCATAACATTCTAAGGTCTGTTATCTTAGGTTTCCCTAGGCCCTCTTGACCTATTCCTATGCTCTGATACCAACTTAATTTGTCACGCCCCGAGTTACCTCTTCCCAGGCACATGACCAGATCCGCCGCATACCCAGTATTTCTACCAAGTATACGAAGCGAAAATAATCATCTAACAACAGCTAAAGATATCAAAAGTAACAGAGCTGCTATATATATCATAAGTCCACTGTACATACATACATCAATCCATAAGTAAAATATACATCACTGACAATCTCCATATCACTGTACGTACAGACTCATAGGATCATCTACCAAAATGGGTATAGCTCTAGCCAAATGTCCGGGGAAACAGCTCTACCCGACGGTCTCCTTTCCACGCTCAGAATGCACTGCTGGAGAAGAAGACTCTGCAAAAAAGTGTCAACAACGGGTGTGAGAACTACTATCAAACAAGTAGTCCTCAGTGAGTACCGCCACCAGCGTCAGCGGTCTGCCCACTAAGTCCTCGATCTCAAGATATAAAGAGCAATAAATAAAGTAGGAGATAAACTACCACTACTATGCACAATGCTCAACTGTCAATATGAATATCAATGATCTGAACATAATACAACAAATGAGGACTATCATAAATCCAAAATACAATACAATACCTGCGGCCTGAACATGCTCTACCCGTATGGAGCCAACTAGTACAGGCAAACACCCTCTGCACTAGAACTCGTACAACCCTCTGTACGGAAAACCAACTCCGGAGCGGTACTCGTGGGAGCGACCCAACCGAGTATAGTATCACAACACGTATCAGCGCCAAGCACCCACAGTTATATGATCGACCGACTGGGTCAAACTGATCTCACACAAGGAATCACGTGCCCTCGGCACCTCAAATGTAACAACAACAAGTATGACCCAATCAATGCTCCAGTGCTCACAATCAACTCAACTCTACCAAAAAGAGGAGGTACAAACAACATAGCACGAGCCACAATAGATCACCTACACTAGTATGTACAACAACTGGTACAAGGGATATCAACAGGATAGGTGTAGGCTAGATCATGCATCAAGAATATAAGGAAATCATGTATGCAAATCAGGTATCACAACCTCATCCAAGATCATATCCTACATAAGCATCAATCTCAGCTAAAGCATGTCACAACTAACATAATCCCAACAATATCATATCATGCTAACATGATCCCAACAATATCATATCATCATATCATAATCCCAACAATAGCATATCATGCTAACATGAGAGTAAGCACATAGGAGAAAATCCACTAAATCTGGCAAACATTAACCCACCTCAAAAGCTAATCCAACCACGGTGGGGAACAACTATAACCTCAGATCCAACCCTCCAAGATATACCAAGCTCGAGCAGTACTCCAATCTGAATATATCACCAAAGACTGCTAACTCCAACTGAACAGCTGCTCAGAACCAGATCAGAACAACACAGTAGAGGAGAACAAGCTATATCAAAACTAATGCCAACACATGGCCCTTACTCTAGCTTTCTCTCTCTAGAAATAGGAATCACGAAGTGGAAAATGCACAAAGCAATCAGGGGGCTCACCTATTTATAGGCTCCAAATCCTCACATTCGGGCGCCCGAATTCCCACTTCCGGGCGTCCGGAAATCCGAAATGCCAGGTGTCAGCTGGCGGCCAAGCGGCTCGGCGGTGGTCGGCAGGCGGTGGGGCGGTGCTCTCCGACGGTCGACACGTGTCCTGCAACACGACACGTGGAAATCCACGTCATCAACTCAATCCGGATCCATAATCCGGGAGTCTGAATCCTGCACCCAGATCCGAAATTAGGTCAGCCACATCCGGACCCATCCAAAACGTTCACTGGCTCCGGAAACATTCGGGCGTCCACTTTCCAAGTTCCGGGCGCCCGAAATGTCTCGAGTCTAGTAACCCTTAAAATGCCAAGTATTACATCACCTATGTTCAATGACACTAGGTTTACTTTACATTCTCAACCTAGGTTCCATGACACTAGGTTCCAATTTCATGTTCCAACCTATATTCAACAACACTAGGTTCATATTGCCATGTCCAATCTATGTTCAACAACACTAGGTTCATATCATCATTGTCAACCTATGTTCAACAACACTAGGTTTATATCATCATTGTCAATCTATGTTCAACAACACTAGGTTTATATCATCATTGTCAACCTATGTTCAACAACACTAGGTTCATATTACCATGTCCAACCTATGTTCAATAACACTAGGTTCATATTGCCATGTCCAACTTATGTTCAACAACACTAGGTTCATATTGCCATGTCCAACCTATGTTCAACAACACTAGGTTTATATCATCATTGTCAACCTATGTTCAATGACACTAGGTTCTCTAAGTTAATTTTTTTTTTCTATTCTCTTTTACCTCTAGAGAACTTACCAATCACATGCAACACATGCAACACTCTCACTTGATGTTTAAGCATGATGCACATCATTCTACTCACATGCACTTTGAGCTTATAGCTCAATTCACTTAATTTAAGCACTCATGTTGACATGCATAATTTATTTCCTTTCATGAAATATGAACATGAAACACATGCTTCCTCATACATGTAAAATGAGCACATAGCTCAAATCCATTTCACAATTTTTTTATGCCAACGTGCACAATTAAACACTAGGGTAACATGCATGTACTTGTTTATCTACCTATTTATCACTTAGGCATACAAAGTTTTCATACATGCAAACATTCCTTCATGATGTGTAAGTATAAAACACATAATTCTACTTACATGCAAAATGAGCACATTGCTCTATTTCACTTCACAAGTCACTTATGCCAACGTGCATAATTATACACTAGGGTAACATGCAACTACCATTATCATTATGGTTATTTTACCCTAGACATGGAAGTGACCTAATCACTTCGGTGCAACACAAACCCACCTTATGATACCCCAATTGCTTGTAGACACTTGCAATCGGGTCGTACACTTTGAATCTCTTTGCTTATTGCCCTATAATACAAGAAGAATTTGTTACTCCGAGTCGAACTCAAAACAATTTTATTTCTTGGAATCACTCGAAATCGAGTTGTCCCACATAATCTCCTAACCCTCAACTAGGGTTTTAAAGGGTTAAAATATTTTTAAACCCCTCCATAAGAGAATCCCTCTTTCAACCTAGAATTTACATGCATGCATGTAAGAGCCCAAAATCACATGGCCAATTCCCACCATTTGTGGTCTAGATTGCCAAGGGTTTCCAAAAACCTCAAAATAAGAGATAAATTCTAAGGTTTAAACCCAAATCATTAAGAACTCACCTTTTGTCCAAGCTCCTCTAGCTTATTCTTGCTCCAAGAAGTTCTTTTCCCACCTTGGAAGCCTTTTCCAAGCTCAAATCATTCATTTCTCCAAATTTTGGAGAGGTCTCTAGAGAGAGAAAGTAGAGGAGAGGGAGAGGAGAAGTAGAGAAAGAAGAGGAAAAATGAAGAAGACAACCCCCCAACCTTCCCTCATAAGCCTACCACATGAAATGACCAAAATACCCCCATTCTGGAGTTTCTGGGTCCGTGCGGTCCGGACCTTGCATCCCGGGTCCGGAACCCGTAAGCAATTTCAGCATTTTCGCAGCTGGGGTCCGGATCCCAATCCCAGGGTCCGGACCCGAACACTGTGAACAGTATTTTCAGTCTTTTTATTTTCTTCTCATTTTCGTTCTAAAACTCCGTTTTTCATTCCGTTTTCTCTCCAAATCAAATCCAACACAACCGAAACTCTTCTACACATAAGAACACTTCCTGAGTTGGAGAATTATTGTCACGCCCCGGGGGTCCATTTAGAGTTTATAAAAGATCAGCGAAAAAATACAGGATAATTTTTTTCTTTTTTTTTTATTAATACATTGACAATCTTGACCCCAGAGACGACAGGCCCGCCACAAACACAGGGAGTCCACTGTTCACTCGGACAGAACCTCCCCTGTATCTGCACGGCGTCGCACAAGTACATATACAACACATTCATTTCATTCACATCAATAATTCAAACGTATCACCAACAGAAAGATCCTTTCAGTTTAGAGAAAAGCTACCACGAAGGGTAGGAGACGGGTTTTGCAAATCTTATCACAAGTATTTTATTAAACATTAATAAACTACATGTCCAAAGAGTAAATAAAAACTGAACCATAATTCTAAAGTTATTTATTCAGAATGCAAGTAAGGAAAACTAAACCAATGACCGGGTCGGGAGTTCTAATGACCGCAAATGACGTGCCTCACGTCTCGCCCCGACTCGAACCAGCTGGATCACCTGAAAACAACAAGGTGGGGGGAGTGAGAACATGTAAACATGTCTCCTCCTCCCAGTGGGTACCGCAAGCCGACGAAGGCAAGCGTACACACCGATAACCAGGAGATAGATAGGTATAACAATACAGTAGCCATGAAAGAAGGGAAACAAGGTACAACTGCACTAGTGCTACTGTAAATGATATGCATCAACAAATGAATACAGCAAATATACCCAATCTAGCCAGTCCGCAGACCTCAGGCTCATGCCACTCCTACTCTGCCAGCATATAAGTGCCCAACTGAGCTCACGGGTCGGACGTACGACCACTTTTCCGGAAAAGAACACCCTCTTGCGGGGATCAACCGCTGGTGTTCGCGAAATGCGCAAGAGTAATGGCGATCAATGCAAGTATGACCAATAAATGTTGGCAAACAGCCAATAATCCACCCCTCCGGGTATACCGACCGTATAGGTCATCAGACAACCGTGTCAAGAAAACCGACCAAGAAGGTCACGAGAACATAATCTCAGATACGGATATAATCATATCTACTCTACTGCTAGAACAAGTAAAGAATGCAAGTAGAGATCACAAGGTGCTAGCTCACTATCACATGCATATATGTATACGAAGTATAAAAAGGGAGAGTGGAAGGAACGTCACCGAGCATGCACCACTAAACCAACTTCGGATCGAAGTACCCACCTGTCAAGGCCGTGTCTGTCTCCCGACTGTGGGGGAACGTCTACCGGACCTACGAAGGGTCCACCGGGTTAGTACATAACCCACATATAACAAGCACTAACTCACAATCCCACAAATAATTCCACAAGAATCGGTTTCTCAAACCGATTACCGTAACTCGCCGGGAGTCCCAAAAATCGTACCGGGACTCCGCCGGGACTCACGGAGTGTCCCGAAACTCACCGACTCATGCCACGAGTCAACCACTACCCCAAAACACATCCCTTTGGGTGTTTGGGCAGCAAGCACAAGATCAAACATCGGAACGATCATCGTCGGACAATCGTTCCGATCCGGGTTCCCGTAAGTGTCGATTTCGACACCGGAACCCACTGCCGCTCACCGGGCATCTCCGAATACACGAGACGGCCGAGACAACCAGCCAACAAGGCTCAGCGGCAGCCCACAAGTCACACACATTGCGTCGGAAGTTTCCGAGCCGAAAACCACGTTTCGCCGACGGATTTCTTCGGGAAACGCTCTGAAAACCCATCTTCGGACAAACGAAGGACAGCGGACCTTGGACAATCAGTCCACAGGTCACGCGTAGCGTGAACACGCTGTCCACAGCGGCTAAATTGCCCAAAAGTCCCTAAACATGCATCTAATTGCAATATAACATGCGTTTTACGGAGTTTATGGGTCGATACCTCGATCGGAGCATTTTCGAGGCCCGCCGAGACACTTCCTGCTAGGTCTCGACAAGACGGAGGCCGTGCTTGCTGTCCAGAGCACAGCAAACAGCCAACGAGCGCACGGGAGCGACCGAAACCTCGATCGGAAAGGTGGTCCGGAAGCGACAATCAAGAATCTGCTGTTTTGAGCCCCGCCGACAACGGGATAGGTGAGCACGGACGTTAACGGCATGTCAGGAGGGCCGTGCTCACCAGCGGGACCCATGGAGATGGTTCGGACAGCCGGAACAGTGAGTTCGGCCAAGACAGGGCTCAGCCAGGGCTAAAACCGAGAGCACCTATGTCGTGCCGGCCGGCGGAGGCCACTGCGGAGGGCGCGCCGGCGGGGGAGGGATGCGGCTGGCCGGGGACCACCAGCCGAGGTGTCATCCGGCGGCGGGGAGCGGCGCCGGCGACGGGCAGTGATGCCCTAGCTGCCCGGTTTGTGCAGGGAGCTAGGGCGGAGCTCCGGCGACAACGGCGGCGTTAGGGCGGCGCCGGAAAGCGATGGGGAGCACGCCGGGGTCACGAGGGAGGAGAGGGAAGCCGGTCCGAGCAGCGGCGGCGGCGCGCAAGGTCGCACGGCCGCCAGCAAGTTTCCAGGTCACACGCGGCCGCGGTGGTTTCCGGCGTGAGCGGCGGCGACGGTGACCGTCGGATCCGGGTGCGGCGGTGCCGGAGGTTCGAGGGAGACCGGCGGGAGGCTTCAGGAGGCGGCGGCGGCGGCTCTCTCTGCCAACACCAGCTGCACGAGCCCCGGGTGGACCAACCGGGCTGCAGGAGCGGCGGGCGGCGCTCGGCAGAGGACGGGGCCACCAGGGAGGGCCCGCCGGAGGTCGGGGCGACGCCGGCGATGGCCAGGAAGTCAAGGCTCACCCTCTCTCTGGTTCCCACCCGAGGGGAAGGTAGATGTGAGAGAGAGAAGGGAGATGAAGATAATAGGAAGGCTGGTAGCACCAATGGCCGGCCGGAGTTGGGTCGCCGGCGGTCGAGAGGTGAGCAGCACGTACAGGAGAGGGAGAAGGGTCGGCTAGGTCGGCTGGGAGGGGAGTGGGGTGGCTAGGGTTAGGGTTTGCTTACGTAAACCCTAATGTCCAATATATATAGCTTGGCCAAATTGCAGGTAAGTCCATGAAAACCCGCATTTTCATTACTAGTCCCTCACAGCACGCGTATTTTGCGCATATGTACCTTCACGCTGAGTTTCACGCATTTTAATACATAAATAATTGAAACTTTTCGCGAAACATCAAACACGACATTTTGACCCATCCTCGAAAAGCGTGCGATATCTTGCGATCCGTCCATCGGATTTCCGAACGGATTGCACCAGCGCGTTTAGCACTATCGAATCATCGAACTCACGATTTTATTTCGTTCGATTAGGCTGTCGATTCACGACGAACTCATCCTCTTTCCGATTCATCTATACGCCAATTGCTTAACGGCCGATATTCACTTTTAAATCCTCTCAATTAGCGAACTCGCGACCAAAGTTCATCGTCACCAACTTTCTTTCACACGATAGGTCCCTATCTGAGGGTTCACACGCAAAGCGGAGCTTCGGTAAGCTTTGCATAGTCAACACAATAAAGAATAAAAGTCTATTTTTCGACAAGGTCCAGTTTTCTCGAAAACCGTGTATCAAATCCAAAATCTATTAGCGTCATTGAGTCCAGAATAGTCCGACAGTTGAAAACGAGCTATTGGACCACTATGAACGGAGTCCGATACACTCCAAAAGTCATCTCTAATCATCGGCCTCTCCGAAAAACCAGAGTTACTAATTACCTTAAGTGAATATTCGAAATCGCATAACTCTTTCATTTTAAATCATTTTCTCCCGAAACTTGACGAGTGATTATGTAATTAAAATACACACATAAACATCGTTAACGGAGAGTTAAATTGTATAGCAAAATTCTCAGTCTTTACAATTATAGTTTATCCCTTACGGAATAATTATATTCCAACTTACAATCGTATATCAAAATTCTCCCAACTTTCCTCTAATCATTCCAACACTCTCGGGACACAATGTGGACTCACCAAATCCACTTCTAATTATTTCGAAACCCTCGGAACTCAATTCTAAACACGTTCAACTTACTCCTGAACTAAACTTTGTCCAACTTGGCCAAAATTCAATATGCTTCCGAATTGCGGTTCACTATAATCAGGCACATTATACAGTCAAAAATTATGTAGCATTTTATTTTCTTTTTTTGAGTAAAGTCTTAGGGTAAAAATTATATAGAATTTTCAAAATTGGTAGCTTCTAATCGGGGTTTATTCAACAATCAGAAAAATTAAGTGGTAATATGTAATATGTAGGCTTTAAAGTCTGCTAAAATTTTTAATTTCCATAAAAAAGACTTTAGTAGTCTAAGTATACTAAAAGTTGAGAAAAAGTAGGCGAATATTAGTTAATCATCCAATTAACTGTCAATTTAGTAATCATAATCATAATAATTTTAAAGCTAATAAACTTCCAACGTTGGAAAAAAGTAGGCAAATATTAGTTAATCATCTCATTATTTGTAATATAATGAACTCAAATAGAAATTACAACCTACTGCACTTTTACAACTATATCGATAATTCTCACTAAAATCAACAAGGGTATACAACAAATTAATTTACAACTTTCAAAAAATATAAAAAATAAAGCGGATTTAAAAAATAATTACAAATAAAAATGAACTTACTGCTCAGTACGTGTACGAAAAGATCGGTTCAAGACGACACAATACCCACAGGAAGTTTTTTTTATCTCCTATCAACACAATACTCCCACTATCTCCTCCTAATTTTCTTTTTTGGCTCCAAGTTTAAGAGATACTTGATGCCAATGGTCACGGCAACATTGATTTCTTATATAAAGAAAAAAATTAAATTAAATTAATGAGAGAAATAACCTATATCATAAAATTATTAAATGATAATTATTTACATAAAATAATGACCCGGAATATAAAGAAAAAAAAAAACCAAATTATATCCATCATTTAATTAATTTGAAGATAAAAAAATAAATCTGTAATAAACACTAATAATTTTGAAGTTATTTTGTAGAAAAACCAAAATTCTTTATTGTCGACGTGTCGATTCTGCTCCGAGCTAACGTTTCTCAAAATGCAGCGCTTCCGCTTTCGCAGCGCTTCCCCTTTCACTTCAACTCCGGACCATAATTTTTCTAAGGCGGCGCCTCCGCTGCCGCTCACTATTTTCCATTAGGTTGAAGGCGAAGGGCTAATAAATGGGTACAAGTATTCATTAAACCCGGTATACATGGTGTACAGGTCACAATACACCAATTATATATATTTTAAAATATTAAATTAAAAAAATGTAACACTTATAATTAAAATAAACTATTTATAAATTTTTTTAGAAATTATTTATAGAGTTAAATATTAATTTAAAATATTGAGTATCAAATTTAGACACATAATACATATATAATGATACATTGAGTGCATGTTGCTTTTCAATATGCCAATAATTCTTTAAGCAATTGTAATGCATGGAGAATGCCTACCAACATCAGCCATGCATAGAACCGGACCTTTTACCACTTTTAATTTTTTTTTGGGTCTCATAATATAAAATTAATATTAAATTTAAAATTTTAATAGTACAAAATCTTAACAAAAATATTTTTTTTTAGAAAAATCACTCTATGTATGTGGTACCCTAACAAATAACTTGTAAAGGACTCTAATATTATCTAACTTTTATTAAACTGAATTAGTTGATTATAATCTTACGAAAAACGCAAATAAATTTTATATTATGTAAATCTCAGAAAGCTAATTTAATTTTTAAATAAAATTAAAAATATAATTGAGAAAATAAATTTATAGAAATCTATAGACATGTTCAGCATAAATTTAAATAGTAAACTAAATTATTTGACTATAATTTTAAATTTCTAAATTACTCTATCTTTTTTGGAAAAAGAAAATAGAATTCATATTATGCACATGTTAGAAAGCTAATTAAAATTCTTTTATAAAATTAAGAATATAATGGAAAAAATAAATTTATAGCGATTATAATATATAGACAATGTCCAACATTTATGGTCTCATAATATAAATTTAATATTAAATTTAAAATTTTAATAGTATCAAATCTTAACAAAATTTATATTTTGGATCAAAATATAAAAAATACAATTTTTTTAAAAAAAATCATTATATGTAAAGTACCATAACATAACTTGTAAAGGACTCTAATTTAAACTAAATTAGTTGACTATAATTTTAAATTTCTTAATTACTTTGTTTTTTGGAAAAACCAAATAAAATTTAAATTATGTAAATCTCAGAAAGCTAATTAAATTTTTAAATAAAATTAAGAATATAATTGAGAAAATAAATTTATAGAAATGTATAGTCAATATCCAGCATAAATTTAAATAGTAAACCAAATTAGTTGAACTTAATTTTAAATTTCTAAATTACTTTATTTTTTGTAAAAAGCAAATAAATTTTTTTATGTAAATCTCAGAAAGTTAATTAATTTTTTAAATAAAATTAAAAATACACCAATTCTATATATTTTTAAAAAAATCACTCTACGTAAGGTACCCTAATAAAATAACTTGTAAAGGACTCTAATTAAACTAAATTAGTTGACTATAACTTTAAATTTCTCAATTATTTTATTTTTTTTTGAAAAAAGTAAATAAAATTTAAATTATGTAAATCTCAGGAAAAATAAATTTATAGGAATGTTAGACAATATCCAACATAAATTTAAATAGTAAACTAAATTAGTTGAATTTAATTTTAAATTTCTAAATTACTTTATTTTCTTGTAAAAAGCAAATAAATTTTTTTATGTAAATCTTAGAAAGCTAATTAAATTTTTAAATAAAATTAAAAATATACCTTCTACATATTTTAAAAAACTAAATTGAAAGAATGTAAACATGTACAATCAAAGTAACTAAAATGTAAATCTCAGGAAGCTAATTAAATTTTTTTTATAAAATTTAAAATATAGTGGAGAAAAAAAATTTATAGCAATTATAATGTATAGAAAATGTCCAACATAAATTTAAATACTTAACTTAAATTCAAATTGTAATCTCGCTTTTTGAATTTAACCTTTGATTATAATTACAAATTTGAATTCAAAATAAATTTAATTGAACAATTTAAATTTGAATTGACAACTATTAGTAATGTGAAGGATATTTTAGTAATTATACATGAACCAACAAAGTAAGGGATGAGACAAAATCAATAAATATGTTTGTTTATAATAATAAAATAAAAATAAAAGAGAGAGAAGGCAGAGGGGCGGGTCGTACGGATTGGAGTAGAAATCGAAATAAGGAAGTGGAAAGGCGGCCGGTTAATCTTTCCATAGATCAACCTATTCAATGAAAAAAAATGAGTGGACTGAAAATAAACTGATAAGTGTGGGTCCAGGGACCTATAACCTATAAACTTAAATTTAAGTGACAGGTAGGTTCCAATAGGCCTAGATTAATCAAATGATGCCACGTGGACAAAGATTATGGGATTTAATATAGGCAAAGATAGAGAAGAGCACAACAATTTTACGCCCGAACAATCTACTAAAAGCTGTTATGTCACGCCCCGGGGTCCCTTTTTGAAAGCCAACTTGAAATCGGGCTATTTTTACAAATCAAAGTTAGCGAAAAACTGTCCAGTTTTTTTAAAAAAAAACTTTGACCCCATGGACGTGCAACAGACCCGCCCACAAAATATAGAAAACTTTCGGAACAAACGGACAGAGTCTCTCCTGTATTTGCACGGCGTAGCATAAGTACAATCGATCAACCAGAGCTCCACTCACATACATAAGCACAGAGGAATAACATATTCATATCATATAGCTAGCTGTCCTTGGTCATATTCAATCACATACACCCTATCAGTTCCAAAAGTCTCCCACACGAAGACTCTGATTTGAAATTCTAACTTCAAAGAAAATCCACGAAGAACCATTTGAAATCCACTTAGAAAACTGTTTCCCACGCACAAACCTTTGCTTTGAAAATACTACCACGAAGGGTAGAAAGACACAAGAAAACTATTTGAAATCTGTTTCTCACACAGAAACTCTTTCTTTGAAAACCACGAATGTCCCAAAACCATGTGAGTGTACAAATCGAAAAGTAACCAAAAGCTCATACGTACATCATCCGAAATCGCAAGTAAAGCAACAACTGAACCACATATAAATGTCTACTAACTGTGCAAAGGGGGTAAGCTATGCTATCCACAAGTATCTAATACTATGTAAGAATGTAAACGAGATGTATACCATAAGGTCGGGACCTCTATAGCTCGCTATCTACCGTGCCTCACGCACCGTCCCGACTGCCACCACCCATGTCACCTGAAAAATAGTGGGGGGTGAGAACATGTAAACATGTCTCCCCCTCCCAGTGGGTACCGCAAGCTGACGAAGGCAAGTGTACTCACCGGCAAAAGGAAGAGATAACCAAGTACATGTAAAGTAAGGTAAATTAAGATCTACAGTAGCAAGACAAGTGTAATGAAAGGAACTGTAAGAATGCATGCAACAACCGCTACTGTAGCTATATGCGTCAACCGGACGAATAGTCCAAATATACCCAATCTAAACCGCCGTGTCGGTCTAAGGACCTCAGGCAAGTGCCACGTAACCGCTCACCCTGGCATACAACTGTGGCGAAAACCACCACCGGGCTCACGGGTCGGCGACCGACCACTTTTTTCCGGAAAAGAACACACCCCCTGCGGGGGATCAGCCCGCTGGTGTACGTGAAATGCTCTCGAGCTGTGGCGGTCAATGAGAATATGATCAATAGCCAACCGTCAGCGAATAGCCGACAATCACTGCCCCTCAGGGCACACTGACCAATAGGTCATCGAACTGTAAGGGAACACGAGTACCGACCACTCAGGTCAACTAGGATGGAACAACTCAACATCCTCTCAAGTGTATGCAAGTACCGACCACTCAGGTCAACTAGTAGGTATGATGTCAATGTCACAAGGGGTATACAAGCACCGACCACTCAGGTCAACTAGTAGGTATGATGTCAATGTCACAAGGGGTATACAAGCACCGACCACTCAGGTCAACTAGAAGGTGTATATCAATGTCACTACCGCTCTACTCTAAGTCATGAATGCAAGAGAGAATGCACTAAGTAGAGCAAGGTCGAAGTCCTGTGGTGAAAGGCTCGAGTACTGGATAGACAAGTATATGTAAGCAATAAAGGATAGGGATGATGGGAACATCACCGAGCGTGCACCACTAACCGACTTCGGATCGAAGTACCCACCTGTGTCTGTCGCCACAGCTAGCTCCTGCGAGACGAGAGACGACGACTGGACCTACGATAGGTCCACCGAGTCAGAAACCAAACCAACTGACTCAAAAGACATCGCTCACCAACCCAAAACCATCAGCAAGATCAGTTTCTCGAAACCGATTCCGGAACTCACCGGGAATCCCGAAAACACACCGGAATACCCTCGGGACCCACGAAACGTCCCGAAACACACATACTCATACAGTGAGTCAACCGTTGCCCTGAAACACATCCATTTGAGTGTCCGGGCCGCAAACAAAAGCACCAAGGTCAACTCGGTCATCGCCGGATGACCGTTTCGCTCTGGGCTTCCGAAAGTGTCCACTTTGGCACCGGAAGCCTCCGCCGCTCACCTGTCACCTCCAAACATACGAGACAACCCCCAACGGCCAAACAACAAGCCTAGACGATGATTTTCGGGCGACCGCGCAGCCGGAAACTCATCGCGACGCGAAATCACATTCTACCGGCGATTTCGCCCGAAAACGCATCGAAACCCCTCTGCCGCTCATCCATCACCTCCGGACTTCAAAGGTGGTGGTAGCAATCAGCCAACAAGGCCTGGCAGGGTATGTAGGGCATCCAAATTGCTAACATGCGGAAACCGCGACATAAACCTCGTCCGATCGGCGAATTTCCACCGAACGACGCCGTGGGACCCCATTTCCAATCCGCAACGGCTCCCGGACCTTTGACGATCAGTCAAGAGGTCGCTAACAGTGATTACACGCTGTCCAAAGCTGTGCACGGAGTCCCCATTGCATACAATTGGCAATTGGCCCACGAGTGTAATAAATACTACTTAATTAATACATAGAATAGGTTTTCAAGCTCGTTACCCCGATCCGTGATGCAACAGAACCAACCAACCAGTCGATTTGACTCGTCTCGATGCAAGGATCCTCGTGCTCACTGTCTGGAGCGCAATTGACGGCCAGAGGGCTTCGAAACAGCAGGAAAACCCCTCCAATACATGATTCCAGAAGCGGCCGAGTCCCACGCGCGCGCCAGAACTTCATTGATCACAGCGACGGTGAGCACATGACTCCTCCTGATCCTAGGAGTGTGGTGCTCACCTCCTGGGTGCTCGCCGAAGTCTCCGGTGGCCGGAACAAGAAGCTCTGCCAAGGCAGCCCCTGGATTCCACCTAGGCAGCATCCAACCAGGGCTAGGGCACCTTGGATCCGGCGGCCGGCAGCACGGCAAGGCAGGCCCAGGCCAGGGGAGGGTCGCCGCACCCGGGGAAGGTGGCCAGTAGCCCTGGCCGGCGGCGAAAGGCGACGGTGGCGCGGCGCGGCGCGGCAACGCTCAAAAGGGCCCGCGGCTAGGGCATCACAGTACGGCGGCACGACTAAGTATACTAAAAGTTGAGAAAAAAGTAGGCGAATATTAGTTAATCATCCAATTAACTGTCAATTTAGTAATCATAATCATAATAATTTTAAAGCTAATAAACTTCCAACGTTGGAAAAAAGTAGGCAAATATTAGTTAATCATCTCATTATTTGTAATATAATGAACTCAAATAGAAATTACAACCTACTGCACTTTTACAACTATATCGATAATTCTCACTAAAATCAACAAGGGTATACAACAAATTAATTTACAACTTTCAAAAAATATAAAAAATAAAGCGGATTTAAAAAATAATTACAAATAAAAATGAACTTACTGCTCAGTACGTGTACGAAAAGATCGGTTCAAGACGACACAATACCCACAGGAAGTTTTTTTTATCTCCTATCAACACAATACTCCCACTATCTCCTCCTAATTTTCTTTTTTGGCTCCAAGTTTAAGAGATACTTGATGCCAATGGTCACGGCAACATTGATTTCTTATATAAAGAAAAAAATTAAATTAAATTAATGAGAGAAATAACCTATATCATAAAATTATTAAATGATAATTATTTACATAAAATAATGACCCGGAATATAAAGAAAAAAAAACCAAATTATATCCATCATTTAATTAATTTGAAGATAAAAAAATAAATCTGTAATAAACACTAATAATTTTGAAGTTATTTTGTAGAAACCAAAATTCTTTATTGTCGACGTGTCGATTCTGCTCCGAGCTAACGTTTCTCAAAATGCAGCGCTTCCGCTTTCGCAGCGCTTCCCCTTTCACTTCAACTCCGGACCATAATTTTTCTAAGGCGGCGCCTCCGCTGCCGCTCACTATTTTCCATTAGGTTGAAGGCGAAGGGCTAATAAATGGGTACAAGTATTCATTAAACCCGGTATACATGGTGTACAGGTCACAATACACCAATTATATATATTTTAAAATATTAAATTAAAAAAATGTAACACTTATAATTAAAATAAACTATTTATAAATTTTTTTAGAAATTATTTATAGAGTTAAATATTAATTTAAAATATTGAGTATCAAATTTAGACACATAATACATATATAATGATACATTGAGTGCATGTTGCTTTTCAATATGCCAATAATTCTTTAAGCAATTGTAATGCATGGAGAATGCCTACCAACATCAGCCATGCATAGAACCGGACCTTTTACCACTTTTAATTTTTTTTTGGGTCTCATAATATAAAATTAATATTAAATTTAAAATTTTAATAGTACAAAATCTTAACAAAAATATTTTTTTTTAGAAAAATCACTCTATGTATGTGGTACCCTAACAAATAACTTGTAAATGACTCTAATATTATCTAACTTTTATTAAACTGAATTAGTTGATTATAATCTTACGAAAAAAACGCAAATAAATTTTATATTATGTAAATCTCAGAAAGCTAATTTAATTTTTAAATAAAATTAAAAATATAATTGAGAAAATAAATTTATAGAAATCTATAGACATGTTCAGCATAAATTTAAATAGTAAACTAAATTATTTGACTATAATTTTAAATTTCTAAATTACTCTATCTTTTTTTTTTGGAAAAAGAAAATAGAATTCATATTATGCACATGTTAGAAAGCTAATTAAAATTCTTTTATAAAATTAAGAATATAATGGAAAAAATAAATTTATAGCGATTATAATATATAGACAATGTCCAACATTTATGGTCTCATAATATAAATTTAATATTAAATTTAAAATTTTAATAGTATCAAATCTTAACAAAATTTATATTTTGGATCAAAATATAAAAAATACAATTTTTTTTAAAAAAAAATCATTATATGTAAAGTACCATAACATAACTTGTAAAGGACTCTAATTAAACTAAATTAGTTGACTATAATTTTAAATTTCTTAATTACTTTGTTTTTTGGAAAAACCAAATAAAATTTAAATTATGTAAATCTCAGAAAGCTAATTAAATTTTTAAATAAAATTAAGAATATAATTGAGAAAAAAAATTTATAGAAATGTATAGTCAATATCCAGCATAAATTTAAATAGTAAACCAAATTAGTTGAACTTAATTTTAAATTTCTAAATTACTTTATTTTTTGTAAAAAGCAAATAAATTTTTTTATGTAAATCTCAGAAAGTTAATTAATTTTTTAAATAAAATTAAAAATACACCAATTCTATATATTTTTTAAAAAATCACTCTACGTAAGGTACCCTAATAAAATAACTTGTAAAGGACTCTAATTAAACTAAATTAGTTGACTATAACTTTAAATTTCTCAATTATTTTATTTTTTTTTGAAAAAAGTAAATAAAATTTAAATTATGTAAATCTCAGGAAAAATAAATTTATAGGAATGTTAGACAATATCCAACATAAATTTAAATAGTAAACTAAATTAGTTGAATTTAATTTTAAATTTCTAAATTACTTTATTTTCTTGTAAAAAGCAAATAAATTTTTTTATGTAAATCTTAGAAAGCTAATTAAATTTTTAAATAAAATTAAAAATATACCTTCTACATATTTTTTAAAAACTAAATTGAAAGAATGTAAACATGTACAATCAAAGTAACTAAAATGTAAATCTCAGGAAGCTAATTAAATTTTTTTTATAAAATTTAAAATATAGTGGAGAAAAAAAATTTATAGCAATTATAATGTATAGAAAATGTCCAACATAAATTTAAATACTTAACTTAAATTCAAATTGTAATCTCGCTTTTTGAATTTAACCTTTGATTATAATTACAAATTTGAATTCAAAATAAATTTAATTGAACAATTTAAATTTGAATTGACAACTATTAGTAATGTGAAGGATATTTTAGTAATTATACATGAACCAACAAAGTAAGGGATGAGACAAAATCAATAAATATGTTTGTTTATAATAATAAAATAAAAAATAAAAGAGAGAGAAGGCAGAGGGGCGGGTCGTACGGATTGGAGTAGAAATCGAAATAAGGAAGTGGAAAGGCGGCCGGTTAATCTTTCCATAGATCAACCTATTCAATGAAAAAAAATGAGTGGACTGAAAATAAACTGATAAGTGTGGGTCCAGGGACCTATAACCTATAAACTTAAATTTAAGTGACAGGTAGGTTCCAATAGGCCTAGATTAATCAAATGATGCCACGTGGACAAAGATTATGGGATTTAATATAGGCAAAGATAGAGAAGAGCACAACAATTTTACGCCTGAACAATCTACTAAAAGCTGTTATGTCACGCCCCGGGGTCCCTTTTTGAAAGCCAACTTGAAATCGGGCTATTTTTACAAATCAAAGTTAGCGAAAAACTGTCCAGTTTTTTTAAAAAAAAACTTTGACCCCATGGACGTGCAACAGACCCGCCACAAATATAGAAAACTTTCGGAACAAACGGACAGAGTCTCTCCTGTATTTGCACGGCGTAGCATAAGTACAATCGATCAACCAGAGCTCCACTCACATACATAAGCACAGAGGAATAACATATTCATATCATATAGCTAGCTGTCCTTGGTCATATTCAATCACATACACCCTATCAGTTCCAAAAGTCTCCCACACGAAGACTCTGATTTGAAATTCTAACTTCAAAGAAAATCCACGAAGAACCATTTGAAATCCACTTAGAAAACTGTTTCCCACGCACAAACCTTTGCTTTGAAAATACTACCACGAAGGGTAGAAAGACACAAGAAAAAACTATTTGAAATCTGTTTCTCACACAGAAACTCTTTCTTTGAAAACCACGAATGTCCCAAAACCATGTGAGTGTACAAATCGAAAAGTAACCAAAAGCTCATACGTACATCATCCGAAATCGCAAGTAAAGCAACAACTGAACCACATATAAATGTCTACTAACTGTGCAAAGGGGGTAAGCTATGCTATCCACAAGTATCTAATACTATGTAAGAATGTAAACGAGATGTATACCATAAGGTCGGGACCTCTATAGCTCGCTATCTACCGTGCCTCACGCACCGTCCCGACTGCCACCACCCATGTCACCTGAAAAATAGTGGGGGGTGAGAACATGTAAACATGTCTCCCCCTCCCAGTGGGTACCGCAAGCTGACGAAGGCAAGTGTACTCACCGGCAAAAGGAAGAGATAACCAAGTACATGTAAAGTAAGGTAAATTAAGATCTACAGTAGCAAGACAAGTGTAATGAAAGGAACTGTAAGAATGCATGCAACAACCGCTACTGTAGCTATATGCGTCAACCGGACGAATAGTCCAAATATACCCAATCTAAACCGCCGTGTCGGTCTAAGGACCTCAGGCAAGTGCCACGTAACCGCTCACCCTGGCATACAACTGTGGCGAAAACCACCACCGGGCTCACGGGTCGGCGACCGACCACTTTTCCGGAAAAGAACACCCTCCTGCGGGGGATCAGCCCGCTGGTGTACGTGAAATGCTCTCGAGCTGTGGCGGTCAATGAGAATATGATCAATAGCCAACCGTCAGCGAATAGCCGACAATCACTGCCCCTCAGGGCACACTGACCAATAGGTCATCGAACTGTAAGGGAACACGAGTACCGACCACTCAGGTCAACTAGGATGGAACAACTCAACATCCTCTCAAGTGTATGCAAGTACCGACCACTCAGGTCAACTAGTAGGTATGATGTCAATGTCACAAGGGGTATACAAGCACCGACCACTCAGGTCAACTAGTAGGTATGATGTCAATGTCACAAGGGGTATACAAGCACCGACCACTCAGGTCAACTAGAAGGTGTATATCAATGTCACTACCGCTCTACTCTAAGTCATGAATGCAAGAGAGAATGCACTAAGTAGAGCAAGGTCGAAGTCCTGTGGTGAAAGGCTCGAGTACTGGATAGACAAGTATATGTAAGCAATAAAGGATAGGGATGATGGGAACATCACCGAGCGTGCACCACTAACCGACTTCGGATCGAAGTACCCACCTGTGTCTGTCGCCACAGCTAGCTCCTGCGAGACGAGAGACGACGACTGGACCTACGATAGGTCCACCGAGTCAGAAACCAAACCAACTGACTCAAAAGACATCGCTCACCAACCCAAAACCATCAGCAAGATCAGTTTCTCGAAACCGATTCCGGAACTCACCGGGAATCCCGAAAACACACCGGAATACCCTCGGGACCCACGAAACGTCCCGAAACACACATACTCATACAGTGAGTCAACCGTTGCCCTGAAACACATCCATTTGAGTGTCCGGGCCGCAAACAAAAGCACCAAGGTCAACTCGGTCATCGCCGGATGACCGTTTCGCTCTGGGCTTCCGAAAGTGTCCACTTTGGCACCGGAAGCCTCCGCCGCTCACCTGTCACCTCCAAACATACGAGACAACCCCCAACGGCCAAACAACAAGCCTAGACGATGATTTTCGGGCGACCGCGCAGCCGGAAACTCATCGCGACGCGAAATCACATTCTACCGGCGATTTCGCCCGAAAACGCATCGAAACCCCTCTGCCGCTCATCCATCACCTCCGGACTTCAAAGGTGGTGGTAGCAATCAGCCAACAAGGCCTGGCAGGGTATGTAGGGCATCCAAATTGCTAACATGCGGAAACCGCGACATAAACCTCGTCCGATCGGCGAATTTCCACCGAACGACGCCGTGGGACCCCATTTCCAATCCGCAACGGCTCCCGGACCTTTGACGATCAGTCAAGAGGTCGCTAACAGTGATTACACGCTGTCCAAAGCTGTGCACGGAGTCCCCATTGCATACAATTGGCAATTGGCCCACGAGTGTAATAAATACTACTTAATTAATACATAGAATAGGTTTTCAAGCTCGTTACCCCGATCCGTGATGCAACAGAACCAACCAACCAGTCGATTTGACTCGTCTCGATGCAAGGATCCTCGTGCTCACTGTCTGGAGCGCAATTGACGGCCAGAGGGCTTCGAAACAGCAGGAAAACCCCTCCAATACATGATTCCAGAAGCGGCCGAGTCCCACGCGCGCGCCAGAACTTCATTGATCACAGCGACGGTGAGCACATGACTCCTCCTGATCCTAGGAGTGTGGTGCTCACCTCCTGGGTGCTCGCCGAAGTCTCCGGTGGCCGGAACAAGAAGCTCTGCCAAGGCAGCCCCTGGATTCCACCTAGGCAGCATCCAACCAGGGCTAGGGCACCTTGGATCCGGCGGCCGGCAGCACGGCAAGGCAGGCCCGCCAGGGGAGGGTCGCCGCACCCGGGGAAGGTGGCCAGTAGCCCTGGCCGGCGGCGAAAGGCGACGGTGGCGCGGCGCGGCGCGGCAACGCTCAAAAGGGCCCGCGGCTAGGGCATCACAGTACGGCGGCACGACGGCTCAGGGGCGGCCAGCGGCGGCGCCGGCGGACCCCCCGGGACCTCCGGCGTCGTCCCACAGCGGCGCGGCGGCGTGGCGGCGGCCGGATCTCTTCCCACGGCCGCACCCGCTCTGCAGGGTTCCACCTTGGCCGCGGCGGCTCCCTACGGCACGACGGCGCCGGGGGACCTCGGGGACGGCCGCCCGGGGTCTGGTGATGACTCCGGCGGCAATCAAGGCCGGCGGCGGCCAAGCACAAAAGGGATCGGGTTCCCCCTCTCACAGCACATAAGAGAGAGAGAGAGAGAGAGAGAGAGAGAGAGAGAGTTGGCTTCTCCTTCTTCTCCGACGGCCGGCGGCGGCCACGAAGGCGGCGGCTGACCACTCAGATGGACAAAGAGGAGAGGAGGGTTGGGGTCTAGGGTTTGGGTTCCAACAACCCCAAATCCACCTTAAAACCCTAAATTGGAGAATAATCACTCCAAGGTCCCCCAACTCTCGAAATTCGCACTCCAGTCCCTCTCCAGTATGTTCCTCTCGCAGAAAGGTCCCTGCCCACGAGTTTTTACGCAAAACGGAGCACCGATCGCTTCTGAAAAGCAAGATCATCACGGAATAAAAGCCCTTTCAGCGATAAAACCCATTTTTCTCAAAAACCGTGTGTCGAACATAAAATCCGTCAGTGCCATTGACTCCGGAACAGTCGAACCATCGAAAATGAGCTATTGGATCGCCTGAATCGAAGTCCGATTCATGTCCGAAGCCCTTCTCTCTTCTCGGTCCTTTCCGGAAACGCCGATTACTATTCACTTTAAGTGAAACTTAATAACCACGTAAAAACTTTGTTTTAAATCCTTTTCCGCTAAAATTTGACGGGCAAGTATAAAATTAAAATACACACGATAATACTAAAAAAAATATCAAACATATATAGAGAAAAAATCTCAATCCTCACATGTTAAATGATGCGAGGGGAATGAGCTCATAATGCTGATCACCATTTTATGGTAACCAAAACTATATGAGAGTTTGTTCTCAGGGATATGGCATATGGAATTTTTGAAAGGCTTGTAAATTGCAGGAACCATCAATCGTTTCTTGTCCTGATTTCTTCGACAACAAATCTTAGTTACTAGAACTAGAATAGATTTTATTAACTACATTAGGAGAGTTTAGGAGATAAGTACATATTTTATTAACTATATTAGGAGAGTTTACGAGACTGGGAGGAGAATTGGGGAGATAATTGGGCAACACGTGTCCCCAACCCCCTCCTCAACTGTATAAAAAAAATTGGCTGCACCCAATCTAATTCCTCAACTATGAAAAATAAATTTACCACGCTCGATCTATAAGTATATTAATACATCAAACTTAATTTTTAATAATTAATACTGTAAAATTAAAATTTAATTTGATAAATATGATCGACACTATATAAAAAATCTATGTATAAAGATTTTTCTAGGTTTAAATTTTTATAAAAAATACAGAATTTAAATGTTTATAATAAATTTCAGATATGTTGTGTAGAAAAATTACTTATACACTTAGCGCATTGAATAATTTGCTTTCCACCATCCCACTTTTCATATTAAGTATGAAAACTATGCTACACCGGTAGAAAAATTATTCTGTGAAGCGTTTGGAAGAAAAAAAAATGACGTAAATTTGTAAATTTGTAAATTTTTTAATTTTAATTTTTCATTTAGATTTTAAATTTTAAAGTTTTTAATTTTAAAATTTTAAAATCTAAAATTAATTTTTAATTTTAATTTGCAGAAATTCATTAAAATCGTACAATGTGAATTCAAACAGTTTAATTTGTATCCAAACAGTTTTTAAAATAAACCCGTGAAATTTTGTAGGAGTTATAGGATTCTTCATTTCATCTGAACCAAAACTACGGTATTTAAACTCTATGAAATTTTTTAACTGCGCATCCAAACAGGGCCTTATTGTTTGCACCGGATCTATTAATGCATCTGCGTGTATTGAATATATATTTTTAAATATTATATAGTAAAAAATTAAAGGATGCATATACCAAGTTCATGCTATAGCTTCTTCCCTCTTTCTCTGAGCATTTTACAAAAAAGTAAAGGCCCCCTCAAATATTTACCATTTTTAAATGGGAAGTTAACTTTAACTTTAGTAAATAGGTCCCGATTTTTACTTTTTTGATATATGGAAATCCCTTAATTACGCGCTACTGAAATAGGTCCTCAATTTTTACTTTTTTGATTAAAACCCTTTCGGTTTCTTTTTAAATAGAGTTTTTACTTACAGGTTAAAAATTCTATCAAAGTTAATAACTTTATTAGTTTTTAATCGTATTTGATATATTTTTTAATTAGAAATAATTAAATTATTAAATTTGATGAAATCACCGCTTAATGTGATAAAATATATTTTTATTTATTTAAATTATTTTAATAATTATTTTTCTAATTTTTTTTTGAATGTGCCTTTATAAAATAATTTAACTACTAATAAGTTTTTATAAAAGTTTATGTCACACATATACCAATTTAAATTATTCTTATTTAAATTAATTTGATTATTAACAAAATAATATAAAAATATTAATTAAAATTTATTATTAAAATATTTTTATATTTGCAACATCATAGGGGTCCTTACTAGTTTCTAATAAAATCTATTTTTTTGAAAAAAAAGTTATTTTTTTTAAAAATCAAATGAACAAAAAATATGTTTCCAGCCAAAAAACTATTTTATGGATAGTTTTTTTCGAAAATCAAACACCCCCTAAGCTCAATTCTGCTCTAAGACCTCAAAATCGTCCTTCTCTCTCGTCCCCTTCCTCCACTTTTCCTTTTTCCTCCCACTTTAAAATGTTAATTTTCAATTAATCAAGTTTGGAATCTAGAATAGTGAAAAATAGTTGGACAAATTATATGTTTGGAATCCAATATGGGTAAATTGCATGTTTGGTCCTCAAACTATGAAGCGGGTAATATTTTGATCTTTATAATTTAATTTTTTATAATATTTGGCTCGAAACTTTCAGAATTATTGCAATCAAATTATTAAATTTGATGAAATCACCGCTTAATGTGATAAAATATATTTTTATTTATTTAAATTATTTTAATAATTATTTTTCTAATTTTTTTTTGAATGTGCCTTTATAAAATAATTTAACTACTAATAAGTTTTTATAAAAGTTTATGTCACACATATACCAATTTAAATTATTCTTATTTAAATTAATTTGATTATTAACAAAATAATATAAAAATATTAATTAAAATTTATTATTAAAATATTTTTATATTTGCAACATCATAGGGGTCCTTACTAGTTTCTAATAAAATCTATTTTTTTGAAAAAAAAGTTATTTTTTTTAAAAATCAAATGAACAAAAAATATGTTTCCAGCCAAAAAACTATTTTATGGATAGTTTTTTTCGAAAATCAAACACCCCCTAAGCTCAATTCTGCTCTAAGACCTCAAAATCGTCCTTCTCTCTCGTCCCCTTCCTCCACTTTTCCTTTTTCCTCCCACTTTAAAATGTTAATTTTCAATTAATCAAGTTTGGAATCTAGAATAGTGAAAAATAGTTGGACAAATTATATGTTTGGAATCCAATATGGGTAAATTGCATGTTTGGTCCTCAAACTATGAAGCGGGTAATATTTTGATCTTTATAATTTAATTTTTTATAATATTTGGCTCGAAACTTTCAGAATTATTGCAATCAAATTATTAAATTTGATGAAATCACCGCTTAATGTGATAAAATATATTTTTTTTATTTATTTAAATTATTTTAATAATTATTTTTCTAATTTTTTTTTTGAATGTGCCTTTATAAAATAATTTAACTACTAATAAGTTTTTATAAAAGTTTATGTCACACATATACCAATTTAAATTATTCTTATTTAAATTAATTTGATTATTAACAAAATAATATAAAAATATTAATTAAAATTTATTATTAAAATATTTTTATATTTGCAACATCATAGGGGTCCTTACTAGTTTCTAATAAAATCTATTTTTTTTTGAAAAAAAAGTTATTTTTTTTAAAAATCAAATGAACAAAAAATATGTTTCCAGCCAAAAAAAAATGGATATTTTATGGATAGTTTTTTTTTCGAAAATCAAACACCCCCTAAGCTCAATTCTGCTCTAAGACCTCAAAATCGTCCTTCTCTCTCGTCCCCTTCCTCCACTTTTCCTTTTTCCTCCCACTTTAAAATGTTAATTTTCAATTAATCAAGTTTGGAATCTAGAATAGTGAAAAATAGTTGGACAAATTATATGTTTGGAATCCAATATGGGTAAATTGCATGTTTGGTCCTCAAACTATGAAGCGGGTAATATTTTGATCTTTATAATTTAATTTTTTATAATATTTGGCTCGAAACTTTCAGAATTATTGCAATCAAATTTCACAATCCAAGTTGATTGACTGAATGTTGAATCGTCACTGATATATAAAAGTGATGTAGCATCTTAATTATTAGCGCATCATTAATAACAACATTGATATATTATTTTTACATTAATATTATATTAATATTTAATTAATTAAATTGAATAGTAAAACTTAGATTGAAATAATTTTGAAATTTGGAGATAAAAATTATAACAACTTAAATTTGAGAACCAAAATGTCACCGTCTCTTAGTTTGAGGACCAAACGTACATTTACCCAAAAAAATTGTTCCACGCTAAGATTTTCCTTTATCGCTAAATTCCTCTCTTTCCCCTTTTATCATCGCCACTGTCTATCCTGGCCCGTCTCTCGCCCGATCGCCATCTCGCTCGATCACCATCCCAGTTCATCTCTCGCCGGATCGCGGTAAGAATCCTGCTTCTCATGCGGCCGCTGCTTCACATCTTCTTCTCCTCTCTCTCTCTCTCTCTCTCTCTCTCTCTCTCTCTCTCTCTCTCTCTCTCTCTCTCTCTCTCTCTCTCTCTCTATTTGTATTTCCTGATTGTTATGTTTGTATTAAATCTTTGATCTAAGCTTCGATTCAGCAGATTTGATGCTATCTTCATGATAAAATGCGATTTTTTTTTTTTGGTCGATCTGATGCTATTTTCTGTGATATAGGGTTCCTGATGATATTTTGATATCATGGATACCATTTTGATGTAGGATTTTGCAATTCTTTTGTCACCCTGATGCTAGTTTCTTTTATCTAGTCCTGATGATATTTTGGTATCATGTATAATATATTTGATATAGGATTTTGCGATTTCTTTTCTTGATCTGATACTATTTTCTTTTATCTATGAAATACTACAAAGCAATCTGAAACTCTGTACTTGATGCACAAACCCCCAGTGAGTTACAGTTTGAGCATATAACATTCTTCCTACCAAGTGAAGCACCAGACACATCAGAAGCACTCATCATGTCGAGATTAGAGATTAGGGCATCACATACTACGCGTCCAAAGACCACAAACCATATGATCCCACTAAGTCACAATGGGATCAAATAATCTGGCAATTATATTGTTAAAAATATCTAAAAATTGCTTTGCTCGTCACGCAACTGATTGCGGAAGACTATCTGACGAACTTCGAAAAGTTCCGAAACTTGACATGAAAATGATTTTACGTGTGATGACAAAAATGAGCGGAGATGATATTGAAATCTTCTGAAGCTTGAAGGAGGATGAAGAAAAGTTGGAATATGTGAAGCTCATTATCCAAGACTAAATGAAAGTAATGCCACCTTATATTTTGTGATGCAACATTTTGATTAGTTTGGAGGAGCAATGCTTTGTAACTAAGTAAAACGTATGCAAACTTGTTATTTGGGTTATATTTTAAGAATGGGACTAGTTAGGCTTGTTATTTTAGATTATTATGGTAGTATTTTGAATGAAGGTTTTAGTTAATCTCACATGATATTTTGGATTTGAAGAATATTATGGTCGAATTCTATGTTCTATAAGATTGTTTATGATAGTTTGGTGCTTATGATTGTATGCTTTATTCATGAATTTTGACTAAACCTTTTTTTCACTGATTGACCCAAATGAAATGAAGTGTTATTTGGTTAATCATTACTCTTGTGTTGGTGATAGCAAACAAGGTTAAAGAGAAACTTTTCCAAAGGTAATGGTTACTCTAGAAAATGTTACTCCTTGAACTTTTAACCCTCCAATTATTAACCTCCTACCAAACTTTTACAAGAGTAAGATCATTGTTACAAGGATTGAAGTGCTGTGGCACGGAGGCGTGCCGGTTGTCGCCTGGCACGGTAGGGTACATGCATGCCTCTGTGCCGACACGTGACACGCTTGCGTGCCGATGGATATGCATGACCTCCGAGTGGCACGCTTTGGCACGATTTTTCTTAGTTTTTTTTGTTCCTAATAAACTCTTATAATGCTATTTTGAAAGATTTAGAAAAATAATTATAAATATTGGTTATGCATACATAGCTTATAAACACTCAGCAAATAATATAGTAGTAGATTTTTTTATATATGTAAAGTAAAATATAACTATAGCTCATAGAGAATAAAAGTAAAAAATCGATTAACTTTGAAAATTTTCTATACCTTTTTCAGAACTTAAAAAAAATTATAAAATACAAATTTAGAGAAAATTATTTTTTCTTAAAGTTTTTATGGAATTTGCAAGATTCAATAATATTGATTCGATGAGAGACCGCATGATGACTAGATTAACTAGAATAGCATTGCAGTTGCTCCAATAATTTCTTTTAATTTTGAATCTATTAAAATATTTATTAAAATTTTGGAGAAAATTTATTTTTCATTAAAATTTTGAAGAAAAATTATGAGCTTTATCCATAAAAAGTTAATAATAAATCATATGACGAATGATTAAGCAAATTTAAATATCAATTGCTTCAATTTAGTTTTTTATTTTATTAGTATTTTCCATCTTCTAAATCCAAAAATAGAATTTTCAAAGTTAAAAAATTTTCATCGTAAATCTCATACCCAATGCTAGATTTATCCAAAATGATTAAAAATTGGACTACATAATGACTTAATCAAGTAGATCTATTTTTAAAATTTTGTACACAATAAATAAAAATTTGCATAATTTTAAATTTCTCCTAAACAGGAACTTACAAGTTAAAAATATTCAAAATGTATGAATTTTTTTTTAAAATTGTAATTTTTTTATTTATCTAATAAGTACATCTTCGACTTGCTATTTTTTGCCTTTTCTCTTAAGATCGAAGTGATCAAAGTAGAAATAAAGTAGAAATAGATAGAACTGAAAGAAGAAATTAAAGAAAAAATTATAATAAGAAAAGGGAGGAAGAATAGAAAGAAAAAAGAGAGGAAGAAATAGTGAGAAGAAAAGGAAAGACTAAAAGAGCGAGTTAAGGGGAAGAAAAGGTAGAAGAGAATAAGAGAGAAGGATGTGTGTAAGGAAAAAAAAAATCCAAAAGTAGGCCCAAAGTAAAAAAAGGGGTAAAACATAAAATGCTGCTTGCCCATAAGGGCACACAGCGGCACTGTGCCGCGATACCCTTTGGGTATCGCTCTGTCTCGCACGATACCCTTTGGGTATCGCAACACGGGGGTTCTAAGAGAGACCCCCCCTGTATCGTGCCCCTTAATTGGTGGCACGATACGTATCATCCTGTGCCGACCGGCACGGTGGATACTTTAAACCTTGCATTATTTCCTAAATAGTTGTTTTGCTAAATGTATTATCTTTGTTTATTTTCAATGAGATAACTATATGTACCAAATGTAGAAATTATACAAATCCTAGTAATCTACTTTCTAGGAATGAAATTCTCCTTAATATTCTAGTTCCTAGGAATCTTATATAACACGATGGAAACACCCTAGAAAGAGTATGTGAAATAGGGATGTTAATAGTTAGTTTCGGGGCGGTTTTCGTAAAACCCGAAACCAAACCCGAATAAAGAAATGAATCTCGAAATAATACCCAAACCCGATCGAATATGAAAAATTCCAAACCAAAACCGCGTGAAAAAACCTAAATCTCATACCTAAAATCAGAAACTGAATCCAACTATTTAATATACTAAATATTATATTAAATATTTATATATATTAATTATTAAATAAAAATCTAAAAAAATTATATTATTTATATATAAAATAGGCTTTTATATTTGTTTGGCTTCTGGTTATGGTTTAGTTTAGATCCGAGCAAAAACCATCACCAAAACCATAAATATCGGGTTTTGGATTTTTTTTTCCCCCATAATCGAAACCATCCTTGTTGAGCTTCGGTTAAAACTGTCTCACGCGGGTTCAGATTTAGGTAAAATGTCGGGTATCATCCCTAAAATTGTGAAAGGTTTCCATGTAGGCTTATTTATTGTGTGAGGATGAATCTTATTGAAAAAGATTATATGAAAGATCTCATGTTAAATTTATTTTATGAAAGGTATATTAGTGAATTGAAAGAACTACCGAAATAGGGGTGAAAAGATATGACCAAATGTATTTTCTTATGAAAATATTACAGCTAGATGTAGATAGTTATAGATATTCATATATTGATAGTGTATTAAGGCGATTTTTTATTCAATCCTTCTTTTAGCCGCGTGACAACGCATTTGAAGAACTATGTAGTTACTTGATATAAGATGCCCATTTTATCAAACAAGAATGGAAGTATGCTATTTGAACATGTAACGAAGTAGTTCTACATTTTAAGCAATAAGGGTATGAACTTTGAAGAATTGTATTATTGCGGCTTGTACAAATTGAGCCATAGAAAAACGTTTGAACCTTTTATATTTTGATTTAATAATTATGCACAGCACGATATGAAGTTACCAAAATTAAAAATCTTTGGAGTCAGGCATTTGGATACATTGCCGATACTTTTTGTGACCATACCTTTGGAAGTTTGTAATACTTTTGCCATGTCATGGAGCTTCATCTGCTTGGATATCAACTGTTGAATGACCTAGCAAGGATTTTTTATTATGATTGGCGAGTTAGGTGCAGCAAGAGTGATTGCTGCTGTGACGCCCCAACTTCCTAGGGGGTCACCCATCCTAGGACTACTCCCGTCCTAGCACGCTTAACTCTCTTAACCTCTTGGGCCTAGTCACCGCCCAAAATGCTTAAGCCGGGTTAAGAGTTTAGTCCTATTATATCTATATATAGGACTACCTGGAGTCTCACAATCTCCCCCCCTTTAAGCCCTGACGTCCTCGTTAGGCTCAAACTCACAAGTACCAGGCGATGTGAGACTCGTCTCGCTAGCCTAAACTGACCTTGTGGTGAGCCGCGCTCCACTCACAACAGTCAACAGCATGAAAGCCTCGCTCTCCTCGTTGTACAATCCTGACTCAGCCGAGACTCATCTCACACTTCCGGTTGCTAATTGGCTCCGATACCAACTGTGACGCCCCAACTTCCCAGGGGGTTACCCATCCTAGGACTACTTCCGTCCTAGCACGCTTAACTCTCTTAACCTCTTGGGCCTAGCCACCGCCCAAAATGCTTAAGCCGGGTTAAGAGTTTAGCCCTATTATATCTTATATATAGGACTACATGGGGTCTCACAGCTGCATCTTTTGTGCCAAATTTATATGATTTTCCCAAATATAACACCTCAAGATTTTGATGATGTTCTAGTGCCACTACTCTTAGAAAGATTATTCTTTATTTGAAATTTGAAGAACATATACCATTTAATTAGGAGCTGATTTGTTTTGAAGAAAACAATGAAAAAGTGTTTTTGGAGGAAAAAAGAAAAAGCAAATTAGCATTCTCTAGTGTTTGGTTCATCTTAAGGAGAAGCTATTTTACTTCTTTGCTATTTGGTTTGCAAGAATGGAAAATGAAAAGGGCAACCAAACAAGTAATATGTTGGCATTTGTTGAATTACTTGTCACTTTCAATTAAATTTTTCTAGAGAGAACTCAATTTTTCCACAATTTCTAAATCAAATTTTGCATGAACTTAGGCTTATGTTTAGAACAAGCAGTGGAGAAGTGTTTTTACGAATAGGAAATTTTTTTTTGGTTTCTATTTTATGTGGATCAGTGGATGTGAACGAACACTTGGAATTTTGAGTCGTATAACTTAAAGGACTAAATGCATATATCTTCAACCGACTACCTATTTTTCTCCCCCCTAACTCCCTTATTCCACCTCCTATAAGTATGACCATATGATTATGAGGATTGAAGATATTATATGCCCACTATTATGAGGAGGTGAGTTGGGTAATTTGGTGGGCACCCCCTTATCATAGGCCACTATTATGAGGAGGAAGTGAGGAGATGTACATGGTGATTTGAAGATTGTTCTCCTCATTTAGTTGTTATGAACAAAGTCTAGGATGGAAGAGCAAAATGAGAGGGATGAAACTTAGGAATGAGCATTTCAACGTACACTTTGAAACATCTCTTAGATACTGCTTGAATGGCACATATGGAGAATTAGAGATCTCAAAGACAATATGTAGGTGGGGAACTATAGTGACATATATGCATATTATATACTTGGAAGTGTTTAGTTATAGCTTTAGTCATAGATCTGCAATTCCTTGAAAGAAGAGTCACGGAGGGAAGCGGAACGGGAAGCAAGGAAAGGCTTCATCGTTAAAGCATATTCCAACTTCAATATCTATTCCTTTTGGGTAGAAGAGAAGAAACAAATACTCACTTTTAATTAGGTGGGGAATTAAGCCAGAAAGCACATTTTTTTACATATCTATGATGATATCATGAAATAAGATTGATATATTTTATGGTTCTAAATAGAATCTTTTAACATTGTAAAATTATTTGAATAAGATATTTTGCAAAATTATCAAAAATCTAATTAAGTTTGAAAAGAAATTAGTTGGACAGTAAATAGTAGATAGGGGAATATAGTGAAGTTTTTGTTGAGGACATTGTAAACCACATCTCCTTTTTTCAACACCATGTCATCATCCTAATTTATTTTGCTTCACAGAAGGAAATAAATGCTTTACTCTAGATTTTAAGTGTGAGTGTCAAGCAATGAAATTTTTTATTCTAAATCAGAGTAATGCACTGAAGTACGTATGTCTATCATGTACTTCATATTTATATGGCGATCTTCGTCAATGACAATGAATAGGGATTTATAATGTATAATGTTGGTTATGATGTTGCACTCCTTTTTCCCCTTTTAATTTGGCATTGTATTGTGGTTAATAATCATGTATGTGGTTAATCATCATGTATAGTTATTAAATTACTAACCTTTTAAATATTTCGTTTCTATTCTTTTTGAATATGTTGCTCTAATTATCCTCCTAATGACAGGAAGATTCAGGAGCTACTCATTTTGATCGAATCAACATGGTATGCCATGCACTAAATTTTACTCTGTTAACAATTACCATTACTCTTCAATATCTTGGAGTTGGCTATTATCTTAAGTTCTTTTAGAATATAGATTTCAAATAACAAAATTTGTTTCAATAAACCATTTGCGTTTTTTTCCCCAATAATTTGGGTCTATAATTGGTTTGCAAGATGTGAGCACTTGCTATTCTATCCCTTCTAAGATAGTCTATCTAATGATGAATGTTAGTCAGATCAACTAAAAGAACTAGTTCTCGATGTAAGAAGTTGGAAACAAACTTTACTTTTGGTACAATTATGAAAGTTGTTTAAGCTTTTCCTAGGTAATACATTCAGCTAACGATGAAATAGGTAAAGACCCATCTCAAATTGTGTCTATGATAGACCATCTTTTTAGTGCATGGTAAACTATTTAAGCTTGTGCTTTTCTTACTCGAACAATAGCTTGGCTAATATTCCATCAAGTTTGAGGAAATAGCAATTGCATACCAGGAGATTATATATATAAGTCTCTCTTCTCGCGCTACCTAAAAGAGAACTACCACTCATTTAGGTACTCTTAGTAATTGTATCTATTTATTTTACCTGTTAAACTAGTATGGAGTGTTCTTTTCTATACAAGCTCGTAAGTTTGGATGCTACAAAGGTGCTATGTGTTAACCTCATTTTTTCCCCCTAATTTAGACATTTTTGGTTGTAGAAACTTTGATGATATCCCTACCACTTCCTTGGAACTTCCTGTATCTTCATAACCGCGGGGTTACCCATTCCCACAAGGACCTCTTGGATTCAAAAAAAAAAATTTAGTTTCTTAAATTAAGGTTTTATTAAATTAATTTTAATTTTAACTTTATCTATACCAATTTTCATCCAATAATTTATTCCTTATTTGTTACCAATTTACAAACTATGACACACCAAGTTACTGAATTATGTGGAAAGCAAACACTATGTGACTGGTGTGTTATATAATTAACTGGAATTTAATTACATTTCATTAAATTGGGAAATTTTTAAGAACATCAATGTTAACAACTTAACATTAATGTATATTATACGTATTACATAGTTGATAATACCGCACGGTGAATACCGAGGATATCATGGGTAGAAAATCCTGTGAAAGCAAAATTATCCTCATCTCTAACCATTCAAGGCAAATCCCCACATGGTTGCGTGGGGCATTGCCATTTTTAGTTTTATAGTACTGTTGAAACTCAAAGAAGCATAAATAGACAAAATAATGGATAAGAAGGTATGGATGTAGGAGAAGAGGATTTAATAACCAAAGAGAGATATAACACCTCCACTCCACCAGGTAACTGCTGCATGAAGCCTTTATTTGGATTCTCTCTCCATGAGCCTGGCACTTGAGTGCTACCTTCTCTATGAAGCTTTTGTCAAGATCCCTGAACCTTTATTTAGAAAAATAAACTATTAAGAGACAAAAGAGTGTTGATATTCCGTAACTATAGGGGGCTTAAGTAGCCTTATCTGAGGTTTTGTTTGTATGAAATCCACTAGATGTGGTCCTCTTCTATTTGACTTAAATTGGAGCCCAACGAAACAAAAGCATATCTTGATTGAGCCCATGCATTGATTGGTCTACTAGTTAACTACTTAATATGGAGACAATTTGTTGTCGTGTCCATGTCCTTGTCATGTAGGGCATTCCAAGTTGAACTCTTTGTAGGCACGCGTTAGAAATATATATATAGAAACTCCAAATTTTGTTCTCGATGGCAAGTCCCTGTGACGAACATGCCATACTGTCTTGATTGGATATCGGCTAGTGGCACGGGACTTTGATGAGTGGTACTACACAAGGCATGGATGACCGCTTTGATAGGGATTCTAGGCATCGAGTGGCGTTTTCAACTGCTATTACGGCCTATCTTGGCTTCTCCAATGTTTCTTTGATCTGTCAACAGCGACGACATGGCGTGGCGTTAAACGTGAGTCCACAACTGTACAATTCCTAGGAGTCCACAACTAACATGTATCATAGCATCATGGAAACAAAAACATAAAGCGATATAGTACATAAATAACATCCAAAATACATCAACCATCTCCCGGATATAATTGAAAATAAATACATCTTTGCTGGCATTGCCAGTCCAATGTGTACAGTATACTCCCAAAATAAAGATACATCTATTGGGTCCTTCACTAGCATAGTTGACCCGGATAGGAGACGCTATCTACCCCGCGATTTCCTTACTTCCATCAGTAGCAGCAAGAGCTAAGGGCGAAAACAATAAAAAGAGGGTGGGAAAACTAGTAAACCATAGTCCCCAGTGGATACTGTCACTGAGGAAAACGACCTACCCACTAGGTCTACTAGAGGCAAAGATAGTAAATAAAGCTGAATGAAGGTTGAATAAGTAAATAACTGCTGAAAGATAACTACCACTAGCATACCTCTATACTATAACTGTCGATAACAGTAAATCATGAATACTATGCATCAGCTAGCTATTAGATAACCTAATTGTACCCAATAACACCGACCGACTCGTAAGTCGGGTCAAGCCGGCGCCCGCCTCACGCCCGGCCCCCACCAAAGCCCGGTGGTTTGTCGGTGCAGAGGCAACCTATCCACTAAATCTGCTGCTAGCTTCCGAAGGGGCACTTGAGGGGCGCGACCCACTCGAGTATCATAGTAACACAGTCGAGCACAATGGAGCTCCTGCAGGCTATAGTCATATTCGAATGATTAACCAGATCATAATAACTGCTATCAAGGTGCCCTCGGCACAATCCGATACATATATGATTGTCTACAACCGCCATACTGACCCACGACAATAATAAATCTCAAGCTGTCCGCTAACTCTCATCGCCTAAAATCTTGGGCATAAGTCCAACTGACAGGTTATGCAATACTGATAATATTGTTCATAGCTAGTAGGAACTACCAGTGTAAATATAGCAAACTGAGGTTCAATTAGATGGTAGTTAGGCTAGTTTTTAGATACTAGTAGTAAACCCATGTAACCACATTCATGTTGACGATAATCCATGTCCCAGTAAAGTCTATACAAGAATGAATCCTGGTTACATTCATGCATAATTCGATAAAATACATAGAGGGAATATGTTGTTTTCAATAAATTAAACCCACCTGAAAAAATGCTAGTCCAAAGTGAAGGAAAAACCAATCCAGAAACCATGGATTTAAGTGCCGTAGCATGGGGTATGGCATGGTGCGTGCGGAGCCGTGTCGATGCGTGCCGGTCACAAAAAACACATGTGTGCCAACACGTAATGGCATGAAATGTTTATTTTCTTTAGTAACAAAATATTCTAACGGTTCATTATGTATCTTTATCAAATCTTTTGAACTTTATTGAAAAGATTACTTACTAATTTGACGAATAGAGGGTTTTGAGCAGTGTCATCGGCACGGAGGCTGTATCGTGCCGATATCTTGTTGGCACGATACGACACGGTAGATATGGCCCATGCCGATGGGCACTTAAATCTTTGCCAGAAACACTTCCTCACTGCCTCAGGAACCAACAATAAAATCTCCAACAAAATCACTCCTAAAAACTAGTAGTAAAATCCACTGCTCAAAAGTTGGATCAAAATCCCAATAAAAAATAGAGCTTCTGGCTGCCAAGGGAAGAAAAAAAGTGAAGAGGAGGCTTAGGTGAACTATTTATAGTCAAAGAACAATTGCAGCCTAGCCCTAAAAATTCAGGAAATAACCTCCTCAGCTTAAATACGAGTTTTCGGGCGCCTCGAACCTGACTTTCAGGTGTTTGAACCTGTCGTAACTCTGCCTGAATCCCTCTTCGAGCGTCCGGATAGAAGTCAGGTTTTACGTAGCTTCGTTCCAATCTCTTTTGGGTGCCTGGTGAGAAGCCTGGTTCTACGTAACTCAGTGCGGAAACTTTCGGGCGCCTTGACTCCTGCGCCCGAAACTCCTGTGAGCCATTGTGCACGTGTCATCACAGCGGTCAGATCATCACCAACCCACATTTGGGTTGCCACAGTACATTTGGGCGTTGAACTAGGATCCGAATTCACATCCAAGCCTGCATAGGTCATTCGGGTGCCCTAAATACCTTTTGGGCGTCCAAAACCTCTGAAACTTCAATTTCATTAGGTTTTTCGATTCCGAATTCATTTTCGCATCCATTTTGCGCCAAAACGGCTCCAGTACGGCCCGACACTCTACAAACAGACTGACCAGTTGCCCACACTTTGCACTAAGCAAGCTACTGAGGTCCAGAACGCTATAGCGGTGTTCCCTTAACTGATTGACCACAACATAATAAACTGGGGGTAGGACTATAAATTTTGATGTGGTTACTGTGCGGACATGGTATAACAGTAATTTCACTAGTATGCACCATTTAATGTGTTGTAGGTGACACCTCAATAGTCCCACATCGGATAATGTGGGAGAGTGTGATGGGGTTTATAAGTGACGGACACACTCGTATAAATAACTGAGCTTAAGCATTTTGGGCCGTTGGTTTGGGCCCAACGAGTTATTATTGTTAGCAGGCCGGGTCGTTACATTTGGTATCAAAGCCTGATAACCAGCCGGAAATGTGAGATGGATCTCACATTGCCTGGTGAATCTGGGGTTATGTGTGTGATTGGGCCGGGCTGACGAGGCCGTCAGGGCCTAAACGAAGGGAATATGTGACACCCCAATAGTCCCACATCAGACAATGTGGGAGAGTGTGATGGGTTTATAAGTGTCGGATACACTAGTATAAATAATTGTGCTTAAGCATTTTGGGCCGTTGGTTTGGGCCTAATGAGTTACAGATTAGTGATTAGTAGTGTAACTTACTAATCAAATATGTATTTATGGCTATTGCGGAAAATTGAGGATGTCGTTTTCGAGGTTGTAAATGGCGGATAGAGGGTACATAGCGTTTGAGGGGTCTCATAGTGGAAAGCGGATAGCGGTTGGCCATAGCTGCCGCTACGAACCCATAGCGGGTTTCACACAAAACTACTTAGTATGTCTATATTTCTTATAGGAAATACATTTTGAAGAAATTACAACTAACCATTACCTTTTTCTAGTATTGCAAACCTATACATGATCAGTGTCATTATTTGTAAGACTAACTTCATAATATTACGACTTAACAAACCAAAAAGACAAAGGCCTTGTTTGGACGCGTGGATATCTTTTTCCGGATATACTTTTGATTTACTCAAAAGTTGGTATTTGGTATATAAGAAATGCGATCAGACTTCTAGAATGGAATAATATATTCCACTTTCTTGTCAATTTTTTGGAATAAGATAAATCACCTTGTGTAGGTGAAATAAATTATCCTACCAAATTATGGCTGACAAGGCCTTTCAAGGAGCAAACATTAAACTTTTTGCTTCCAACGGCATAGAAAAACTTCATGCCAAATAAGTTATTCAAGGATAACTTAATCTAACATCCAAACAGGGCCAAAACGCTAGAAAGTCTATCCACTTATAGGGTTTTGATCATTTTATTAACGTCAAAATCCATCCCAATTAGACATTTTGACCCCATTTACAATGTCCAAACTTTTGCGCCCATAGCGCTCGCTTCGACCCCACTTTATAGCGCCCGCTTAAGCGAGCACAATGCCACTAAAGCAACCGCTATGAACCCACTCCGCTAAATCCCGCTTTAAATGTTATAGCGTAGCAGTTGCATAGCAATTCCGTTATAGCCGTTGTGGCGGGCGTAGCGGTCGTTATTAAAAACACTCGTTGTTTCACATTCTAATTTGTTGGCAGCTTATGCAATAAGGAAACATGCAAGAGTAGATGCAAAGAATTGGATCGAAGTTAGATTTGAGTAACTATATCCGTAAGTAGGAAGCTCTAAGTAAACTTTGCTTTTCCATTATGTGATCGAGGATGGAGTTTGCCAAGATGTTGTGCAACTAACTTGTAAGAAAACAATTCCAAAACATGCTGAGTTTAATTAAGGCAGATTTTCAGGCTAAATTGAAGCAAGAATGGTTCAATTCGCCGTCAAATAGTACTATTTCCTGTATCCTAGGTATTGAATTGCTGCACAAGTCATTTGATCAAGTACTGCAGCAGTACTGTTGTGGTACTGTAGTGCAGTCTTGTAGCAGAGTTATTGTCGCAGTATTGTAGCACTATGATACTGTAGCGCAGGGGAAAAAAAATAGGAGGGAAAAAGAAAAGGGAGAAAGAAAATAGTATAATAGGATGAACAAGGATTTTGTCAATCTTTAGCAAGGCAGAGAAGAGAGATTTTGTCAATCTGTAGCAAGGCCGAGGGGGGAGGGGGAGAGAGAGAGAGGAAACTTTGGGGAAGTCTCCAAAATACTCTTAAGTTTTCTTTCTTCAACTAAAACTTCTTACAAATCTATAAAGACAATTAACTAACTGAACTCGTAAAATTTAGAAGTTATTGATAACAACCTAATTTTAAAATTTGAAACTTTGAAACCAACCATACTTACCCTTTTAGCCTTGCTAGACTAATCAGCCTAACAAACTATTTCAGAATTCAAAGTACAAAATTCAAACATTCAGAATTCAAGTATTCTAATTTTGAAATTGAAATTCGAGATTTGAGTTGCAGCATTTTCGCTTCCACTGCAGACTGCTCGTCCTTGATGCACGTAACCCATTGTAGTTGCTCTACCCAAGATATGGTTTGAGAATGCCTTTTCTAATTAGTTGATGGTTCAACTTTGTTATGCTCTCTTCTCCTATTCTTGCATCCATTACGACCACCTTTGGCAGTGCAGTGAAATATTTATCTTCAATTGAAATTGCATTGTTCCTCCAATCGACCCTTTTCAAGAGAAATGTCCCTGTCGGCTTCTTCAATTTGATTGGCTGGGCATCCTTAGCTGGTATATATGTCATCTTCTTGCTGCCAATTTGGAAGGAGTACGAGTTTTGGTAGCCATCATGTTGTCCTTCCGATCATATAACCTTGGTCTCCCCAGGAGAATGTGGCAAACCTTTACCGGGAGGACATCGCGTTGTACTGTGTTAGTGATTTTGCTGATGGTGTATGTAAGGAGGCACTGTTGCTCCACATTTAGCCTATGCAACCTTATATGGTTCCAGGTGTCGTTCTGTCTCCAACTTAAGCTTCTTTACTGCATTCTCAGAAACAACATTAGTGCAATTACCGGAATCAATCACCATATTGCATACCTGTCCGCATACCTGTCCGTTGCACTAAACTTGAGCTTTGAAGATGCTCGTTCTCTTCCAATCTTCTTGATCTTCGACTTTGTTGGTAGCGAGTAGGGGTTGAAGAACTAGGCAATCGTGTTCCTCCAACTATACTTTCTTCATTTGCCTCAACTTCATATTCTGGCTCAGGAAACTCTTCTTTCATTTCACAATTGGTGAATGCCACAACACGATTGACGCATTGCACTGAAATATGCCCAGACCCTTTGCAAGAGTGGCATTAATGTTACTTTACAAGAGTGGCATTAATGTTACTTTACAAGAGTGGCACTGATTTTGTTATTGTTGCTCTATATCTTACTGGTTTTTGCGTTGATTGAAGAGGTAAATTGTTAGAGGCTGTGGAAGCTGTTGGTTGCTTTGATTTTTTTCAAATCTGATTGACTTGCCACTGAGGCCAATCGAGCAGATCTGAATTCAATTCTTTCATGATGATGCCTTGTGGAGGTTTCACGTCTTCACATCATCTTCTTTTTGAAGCGCTACCTTTACTGCATCAGACAGTGTAGAGACGCTTGAAGAGATTTGAGGAGTTAGGCCTTGACAGTACATGGATACCATGACATCCTCATTCCAAGGGAATTCAGATCTTGTGGCAAAACTGTAGAATTTGGAGGTGTACTCTTCCATGGTCTTGCTACCTTGCACCAGTTGTGTAAATTGAAGGTGCAACCATTGCTTGTCATTAGGCAGGATAAATTGATGGGATAGTGCTGTTTTCATATCTTCCCAGCTCTGTATGGTAGAATAGTGAAGTTGTTTGAACTTAGTCCACTAGATGTGAGCATTCCCTTTGAGCTTAGCTTCTGCAAACAGCAATTTTCGCTCATTGCGTAGTCTATATCATTTAAAATAAAGGTCTACAGTATGTAACCAATCATGAAAGATCTCTGGATCATGATCTCCACGAAAATTGAGAACTTCTAATCTAACTCAGTTAGATTCACTAGTTTGATTGTGGTTAATAGGAGGAGGTGGTTGAATTGGTGGAGTGTTAGGTAAATTAGTGTCGTCTTGAGACTTAAAGGTGGATGAAGATGATCCTGACTCTAGCAAAGGGGATTGGATATTGGGAACAAGAATAAATAATGTAGCCTGTATAGAATGGAGGTGGCAGTTTATAGCAGCTACACGCTTATTTAATTGTTGGATGGAATGTTTGATATTTTCATAATCTTGGGAAAGATTTTCAAATCGACTATTTAATTTAACATTAGAAACCATGACGATAAGAATTACGTGGACTCATGCTTGCTCTGATACCAAATTGATGCAAGCAGTACTGTAGCAGAGTCTTGTAGCAGTTACTTTAGCAGTGTTGTAACACTGTGATACTGTAGTGCCAGGGAAAAAAAAATATGAGGGAAAAAGAAAACAGAGAAAGAAAATAGTATAATATGTAGAATAAGGATTTGTCAAACTTTAGGAAGGCGGATGAGAGAGAGAGAGAGGGAGCGAGAGAGGGAGAGGAAACTTCGGGGAACTCTTCGAAATACTCAACTTTTCTTTCTTCAACAAAAACTTACTACAAATCTAAGCCTAAAAGACTTATTTTCTGACAATTAACTAGCTAAACTCCTAAAATTTAAAATTTATTGATAACAACCTAATTTTAAAAATTGAAAGTTCAAAACCAACCATACTTACCCTAATAACTAATCTAATCAACCTAACAAACTGTTTGAGAATTCAAAATACAAAATTTAAAAATTCAAATATTCAAAATTTGAAATTAAAATTTTAGATTTGAGTTTGGGTCATCGTTCCTTGTGATATGGTGTATTTGGACTGTTGAGTTATCTATGTGGATCTTGCATAATGTAGGAAATGATAGTTTTTAATTTCTTAGATTTATGATAGCCTTTTGTCACGGCCTTAGCGTTTTTGTTCGCAAAGCCCCTGCGGCGCCCACCTTTCTCCGCAAAGATGGACAAGCCTTTGTCCCTGTTGCTAGCCCGGACCTTCGCGTCCTACGACTAAGTATTTGCAAAGAAAATAAAAGAGAGAGATAGAGGTTAACCCAAAAAAACTAAGTACTCTCAATTACTTAGAAAAGAGGATTACAACACATACACACTCTCTTGTGTACATTGGCCTTAGCCACACACCCACTATTTATAGGCTAAGAGATACAATGAACCTAGCCATCATAACTCACCCACTAACTCACGCATTAACTACACTTAATGAGCCCTCATCAAAGCCAAGCCCAAGAGTCTCTCCCATGACTCTTGGCAGTTTTTTCTAAGGGATAATGGGGCATAATGGTAGCAGTTTTGCAACCCTTCATTCACCCAAAGCGGGCTGGATTCGAGTCTCACCGTCAATCCGTTTCAACCCGTTTTGAGCTTGCGGAGTTGGGCCAGGGACCGGGCTGCGCATAATTTTTCTAAGTCCCTGACACTCTCCCCCACCTAATGCGCAGGCGTCCTCGTCGCGCGCTGCGTTTGGAACTCGTCGATGAGTGCTTGGTATTGCCAAAGTGTGTCCGCCTTCTCCCAACTAGCCTCGCCGTAGGGGAGATTCTTCCACTTCACCAAGTACTCAGGACTCGGCGGAACTCCACGTCGCCGAATCAATCAGCCGAGTGTCCAGGATGGACTCAGCTTGTTTGTCAAACGAAGTGACCATAGTCGCAGGCGCTCGTTGCGACACACCGCGGCTCGGATCCTCCGCGTCTTCGTGGTACAGTTTCAGCCTGCTAACATGGAAGACGGGGTGGATTTTGAGGTTCGCGGGCAGTTGCAGCTTGTAGGCACCCTTGCCCACTCGCTTGAGGACGGTAAATGGGCCTTCGTACTTGCGCAGCAGTCCTTTGTGCACCTTGCGCAGGACCTTGAACTGCTGTGGCACGCGGTCTCCCTCGGCGAACTCCCAAGGTTGCCGCTTTTCGTCAGCCCACTTCTTCATCCGTCGAGCTAC
This sequence comes from Puya raimondii, assembly GCA_016920855.1. Taxonomy (NCBI): domain Eukaryota; kingdom Viridiplantae; phylum Streptophyta; class Magnoliopsida; order Poales; family Bromeliaceae; genus Puya; species Puya raimondii. The sequence goes on along the minus strand of JABWPP010000050.1, from coordinate 64,159,335 downwards.
TTTCTCCAAATTTGCCCTCGCAATTTTACCTTTTTCCTGCAAGTTAGAGGTAAATTGAAAAGCAACGGGGCTGCGGAAGTGCTCTCCTGCAGCAGCCGTGTGAGGGGCGAGTGGCTTTCGCCTGATGGCTAACTCGAATGGGCTGCAGCCTGTAGACTCGTTGCGCCGCAAGTTGTAGGAAAACTGGGCGACATCCAGGTGATGCACCCAATCCTTCTGGTTGGCACTGACATAGTGCCGCAAGTACTCCTCCAACAGAGCGTTCACCCGCTCCGTTTGCCCGTCCGTCTGCGGGTGAAAACTGGTGGAGAAGAGCAACTCGGACCCCAAGATTTTGAACACCTCGGTCCAAAACTTCCCAGTAAACCTGGGGTCGCGGTCGCTCACGATGCTCGCGGGGATCCCCCAAAGCTTGACGATGTGGCTGACGAAGAGGCGTGCCGCTTCTTCAGCCGTGCTATCGGTCGGTGCAGCGATGAAGGTCCCGTACTTCGAAAAATGATCAACCACCACCAGAATGGACCCAAGCTCCCCCACCTTTGGCAAGGCGGAGATGAAGTCCATAGAGAGACTCCCACGGACGGCTAGGCACAGGCAAAGGCTCGAGGAGTCCGCCAGGTCGCTGGTGCTCAACCTTGTCTTGTTGACACACCAAGCAGGTTCGCACGTAGGCCTCAACGTCTTCGTGCATCCGTGGCCAAAAGTAGGCGGCCTCGAGCAACGCCAGGGTCCGCTTCTGACCCGGGTGGCCCGCCCACTTGGAGTCATGGCACTCCTTGATGAGCTCGCGGCGAAGGTTGCCCCACTTGGGCATGTACACCCGTCGCCCTTTGGTGAGGAGCAACCCGTTGCTCAGCCAAAACCTTCGCGTTTTGCCCTTCTTGACGAGCTGCACCAAATTTTGAGCGATAGGGTCCTCGTCGGTTCCTGAACGAAGTCGATCGCGGAGCGTCCCGCGAAGCTGCCACACGGCCGCAAGTTCAGCCTTGCGGCTGAGTGCATCGGCCACGCGATTTTCCTTCCTGGGCTTGTATTGCATCTCCATGTCGAACTCCGCCAGAAAATCCTGCTTTCTCGCCTGCTTAGGCGACAGCTTCTTCTGCGATTGGAAGTAGCTCGTGGCGACGTTGTCGGTGCGCACCACGAACTTGCTCCCAAGCAGATAGTGCCGCCAGGTTCGCAAGCAATGCACCACAGCGGTCATTTCCTTCTCCTGGACGGTGTAACGATGCTCGGTGTCGTTGAGCTTGCGGCTTTCGTAGGCGACGGGGTGTCCATCCTGCACGAGAACACCGCCAATGGTAAAGTCGAGGCATCAGTGTGTACCTCAAAGGTGCGACTGCAGTCGGGTAGTCGCAGCACTGGATCCTCCGTCACCGCTCGCTTGAGATCCTCGAATGCCTCCGCGCATTAAGAGGTCCAAACCCACGAGTGGTTCTTCTTCAGCAGATCCGTCAGCGGGGCTGCTCTCGCAGAGTAGCCCGCAATGAATCGGCGGTAGTAGTCGACGAGCCCAAGGAAAGACCGCAACTCAGACATCGTCGTTGGGGTCTCCCATTCACAGATGGCTCGCACCTTCCGCTCGTCCATGCGAATCAGGCCCTGGCCTATCCAGTGGCCAAGGAAGTGCACCTCTTCCTTCACGAACATGCACTTCTCCTTCTTGACGAACAATTGGTTCTCCCTCAGCACTTGGAAAACGGTTCGCAAGTGCTCGATGTGCTCCTCCATGGTGTTGCTGTATACCACGATGTCGTCGAGGTACACCACCACAAAGCGATCGAGGTAGGGATAGAACAACTTGTTCATGAGCGTGCAGAAGGTCGCTGGCGCGTTCGTCAGGCCGAACGGCATGACAAGGAACTCATAGGCCCCGTACCTCGTCACGCACGTGGTCTTTCCCTCGTCTCCTTCCGCAATCCGCACTTGATAGTACCCAGAGGGCATGTTTGTTTGGGTGGAAGTGGGGTGGAAGTGGAGAGGGGGGAAGTTGTTTTCGCCAAAAACGACCACTTCCGTCATTTGGTTTGCCGTAAAAAAGTTACGATCGAAACTCGAGTTAACCTGAAACGGCGTAATTGACTTCGGCCCACCATGGGCCGAAGTCAATTACGGTGAAGAGAGGTGAAGAAAAAATATTATTTTTAATTATATAAAAATATAATTATATAATTATATAATTATATAATTTTTAATTATATAATTAAATTTATTTAAATTTTAAATTATATAATTAAAATATCATATAAAAATATAATTATATAATTAAGTAATATTATATAATTAAATTTTAATTATATAATTATATTTTAATTATACAATTAAAATATCATATAAAAATATAATTATATAATTAAGTAATATTATATAATTAAATTTTAATTATATAATTATATTTTAATTATACAATTAAAATATTATATAAAAATATAATTATATAATTAAATAATATTATATAATTAAATTTTAATTATATAAAAATATAATTATATTATTTTTATTTATTAAATTATTTATTATTTATACATAAATTATAGTTTTACATCATACATTTTCTACCAAACAAACAACAGAACTAATGAAACTTCACTTCCATAACTACGAAACAAACAGCGAAAAAGAAGTAGTTTTCACCGAACTCCATTTTAAACCAAAGTCCAGTTTCGACGAAACAAACATGCCCAGAGCGAAGGTCGAGTTTGGTGAAGTACTTCGCTCCGCCCAACTGATTGAAGAGATTTGCAACCAAAGGGATAGGGTACTTGTTTTTAACCGTTACCTTGTTGAGCGCCCTGTAATCGATACAGAGCCGCAGGCTTCCGTCGCTCTTCCGCTGGAACAAAACTGGTGCTCCATAGGGTGCTTTCGACGGTCGAATGAAGCCTATATCGAGGAGCTCCTTCAACTGCTTCTGCAGCTCCTCGAGCTCTGGCGGGGCCATTCTATATGGCTCTTGGTTTGGCTCCTGGCTCGAGCTCATGGCATGATCCACCTCCCGCATGGTGGAAGTTGCTTAGGCAGCTCCTTGGGCATGACATCCTGGAATTCTGCCAAGACCGCCTCAATCTCCGTCGGAAGGCCCTCCTCCTCGAGGCCCTCGTCGCTCACCTCGCGGATGGCCGCAAGGTAAGTCATCTCGCTACGGTTCACACCCCTTCGCAACTGCAAGGCAGAGAGGGTCTGGATGCTTACCGTTTTCTCTTGACTGGCTAGGACCATGCATGGGGCCGCCTCCTCCATGATGCTTAAGGCCCCAAGGTGTGGCATCGGAACCACCTTCGATGAAGCCAAAAAGTCCATACCTAGTATGACTTGAAAGTTGTCGATGGGTGCGCGGTGAAATTTGCAGTGCCTCTCCAAGGTCCCACCGCAATGGCCACGCCCTTGGCCACGCCCGCAACAGGTCGTGCCTCAGAATTGACGGCCTTGATCCTGCTTGCGTCCTTCTCAAGGGGAAGGCCAATCCGTTTGGCCTCCACCTCCGCAATGAAGTTGTGCGTGGCTCCCGTGTCCACCAGCGCCCGTGTGGCCCTGCCGTTTAGGGTCACATCAATGTACAAGAGCTCCTTGTTGAGGGGCTTGCTGCTGCTTGCCAGCCCCTGAACCGCGTTGACGAGCCTGAGCGCGCCCATCTTCGTCGGTTCCGCATTTTCCTCGCCCTGCTCGGTTTGGACAGCATTCACCAACTTTTTCTTTGGGCAGTCCCTCGCCGAATGGTTCTCGCCGCAGACGTAGCACGTCAACTTCTTTGGCGGCGGCACAGGACCCCTCTCGCGGCCCCTGCGCTGCTCCTTCTGGTCGCAGCGGTCTCCACCACCCTTAGCCTTGCTCGCTTTGGGTGCCTTGCTGCGAGATGGATCCGACTGCTCGTACTTGGGCAGTTTCTCCGCCAAGGCGATTGCGGAGGCCACGTCCTTGACGTCGCGCCCTACAAGCTCCTTGTTCGCCCAAAGTTGGAGCCCGTCAAGGAAGAAGAATAAGCGATCTTCCTCCACCATGTTGGTGATGGACAACATCAACTTGGAGTATTCTTTGACATACTCCTTGAGCGTCACGGTGTGTTTGAGCCGTCGTAGATGCCTCCTCGCAAGGTATTCGACGTGCTCGGGGTAGAACTGCTCCTTGAGCTCGCGCACAAAGTCCTCCCACGTCTTCAGGTTGCATTGGCCCTTCTCGGCCTCTGCAGATCGTCGACGCCACCACAACATCGCGTCGTCAGCAAGGTACATGGACGCGGCCTGGACTTTCTCCTCCTCGTCGTCCAGCCGCAGCGCCTTGATGTAGCGCTCCATGTGCCACAGAAAGTTGTCGATCTTCTTTTCGTCACGAGTACCCCTGAAATTTTGAGGCTCAGGGACACGTACCTTCGAAACAGTCTCTCGTTGCGGTTCATGCCCACGCACCACCGCTTTTTCAAGGATCGCTACTCGCGTTTTGAGATCCTCGATCTTGTCGGCCCGAGGAAGAAGTTCCTCAATCAGCTTCTTCCGCTCTTCGTCACGACGAGTGATGTTGCCTTGAAGCTTTTTGAGTTCGCCTCGAAAGGTCGCCATCGCAGTAGCGATGCTTTCCTCCATGCTGCGGACTTCATCATTAAACGAGTTAAAAGATTCAGCCATTTCGGTGTACCTTTCACCCATTTTCGCCATGACGTCCTCCAACAGCGCAAGGCGGTCCTCCAACGGTGCGACATCCCTCGTGAGAGCCCTCGGCTCCCTACTCTTGCCCCGCTTGGAGGGCTGCCTTGGAGGGTCGCTCCCAACGTCGATAACTCCAGCATCAGACGTTGACATGGTTCCTTGCTCGAACCGGCTCTGATACCAACTGTCACGGCCTTAGCGTTTTTGTTCGCAAAGTCCGTGCGGCACCCACCTTTCTCCGCAAAGATGGACAAGCCTTTGTCCCTGTTGCTAGCCCGGACCTTCACGTCTACGACTAAGTATTTGCAAAGGGAATAAAAGAGAGAGATAGAGGTTAACCCAGAAAAACTAAGTACTCTCAATTACTTAGAAAAGAGGATTACAACACATACACACTCTCTTGTGTACATTGGCCTTAGCCACACACCCACTATTTATAGGCTAAGAGATACAATGAACCTAGCCACCATAACTCACCCACTAACTCACCCATTAACTACACTTAATGAGCCCTCATCAAAGCCAAGCCCAAGAGTCTCTCCCATGACTCATGGCAATTTTTTCTAAAGAATAATGGGCCATAATGGCAGCAGTTTTGCAACCCTTCATTCACCCAAAGCGGGCTGGATTCGGGTCTCACCGTCAACCCGTTTCAACCCGTTTTCAGCTTGCGGAGTTGAGCTAGGGACCGGGCTGCGCAGAAGTTTTCTAAGTCCCTGACACTTTGCTTACATCAATATATGAAATTGATAGTTTTTAGTTTCTTTGATAGATTTATCATAATAGCCTTTTTAGTCATTAACATGTTACAAGAGCGAGAACTATGACATTGCTTTACATAGTTGCTATAGAAAAAAACTAATTTTGTAACAACTGTTCACTCCATAAAGATGAGAATCTTGCTACGGTTTTTCTTAGAATGTTTATGGTCAAGAATGTTAATTAATTTATTGGTAGATCATTGCCTACACATTAGGCATTAGGAAGACGGAATGGCGAACTGAAGAATATAATCATCAGTTGTTAGCACTCTTATCCCTCATAACTAGGTTTCTCATACTTCAAGGTAGTGTTTGGTTGGGGTATAAGGAGGGGAATAAGCTCTTATTCCCCTCCTTATACCCAAACGCCATTTTTTGAGCATGGGAACTGTAGTTCCCCTATAAGTGGAATAAGGAGGAATAAGGGTGGAACATGCTTGTTCCCATGCTGGAACAAGCTTAATTAAAGTTTAAAATTAATTTTAATCATTGTATTAACTTATTAATTAATCTAATTAATATGTTTAGATCATTATCTATTAAGTAATTAATTAATTTAATATTTATGATTAATTAGCTTATTAAAAATTAATTATTTAATGTGTTTATCTAATAACTACTATTTATATTGGTCAACTAATTAATATTTTGACTAATTAAATTAATAACTAACTAAATAATTCACTAATAATTAAAAAGTTAAGTTATATTTTATAATTAATTAATTAATATATTTTTTATTATCTTATACAATATTCACAGCTAATAAATTTATTAATTTAGTAAATTATTTTTTATTAATATTTTGATGTTAATTAATTAGAGAAAATATTTTTAATTTAAAATTATAACTCTTATCCCTCTAGTTCCAATCTGACCATCCAAACGCTATTTACCTTATTCTCAGGAACAATCCAATTTTCATCCAAACGCAAAATTGATCTAGTTCCTGCTTATACCTCAACTTATACCTATCCCTGGAATAGGCTGTTCTTACTTATATCCGAACCAAACGCAGTTCAAATTTATAAAATTATATGTAGTAGAGGCCCTCTATATGACTATACTCTTTACAGTTCTTGGTTTTCTATTGGCTGCTGCTTCCACACTTTATCTAAGGGTTTTATTGGAATGACCCAGCATGAATCTAAGCTCGAAGTCCTATTAAAATCCCAAAAGGAAGGGACAAAAATGTCTGGTTGGACGCAGGCAAATTTCTATGCTAAGACAAATAACTGCCCAACCATGCTCTGCTGGTTTGATATATAGCAGAGTCTCGAGCTGACTGCTGCCTACATTGGTCAGGCTAGTTGTAGGCTAGGGTTATGCTAGAGGTTTTAATCCATAGCTTGAACCTGTCAATCAACACTCTTGTAGTTTCAAAATTATCTAAAATAGGAAAGATTATGGGTGTAACTGCATTGGAGTTTGTAATTATTAACCATCAGCCTAGATAGGGAATGGATATATAATTAGAACCATGGTATTACCGGGATCACATTACCCCCTTTTCGAATCCCAATTTAGATAACACATTCCAATTCATGGAGGGTTCACAACCCCGACGACAAAAGTTGCAAACCAAGAATTGGCTTCCTAGATTTGGTTTAGTAGTAGCCTTAATGATACTTGTTTTATAGGACAGACGGGTAAAAATAAAATTAGAAACTATGAAAGGAAAGAGGGCCAGCTTATACTAGGAGAGAGAATACCTTATCCAACCTTAAAAGAAAAAATTGCTACGTAATGATATGGAAATTATAGTTTTATGTATTTGTCAATCCCTATTGACGTTCCAAATCAAACAACAAATTGGATTAGCAATTTGACTAATCTTACTCCCTTTGTACAGCGTTCCGATTGCTTTCCCAAACTCGTTCACGTTCTTGGTAACATTAGTTAGAGGAATAAAGTAGACATACATATTGGACTTACAGAATAATATGTTTTGTGATTGTATATTTTCGTTGAAAAGAAATTTAGCTGTTGGGTATAAAACTAACGAAGTAAAAAAAATTAACTACTAGAGTGGAGTTATATAGAGTTTAATAAAAATATTAAAAACACCATTCTCTAGTAGCTCAAGCTTTTGGAGAACAATGGTTGTTTGACATTCTTTAACATGGTATTAGAGAAAGAGTTCCTAATTTCAATTCCCGCCAGCTTCCTAGTTTTATTTAATTTCCTTCCATTTAATTCGTCCACATTTTGGGCCTTATCGAAAAGTCCGTTGTCCAAAGGGGGAGGGTTGAATATCAAACACTATTCTCTGGTGGCTTTTGGAGAATGACGGTTTTTTCACATTCTTTAACAAATAGAAGTATTTATTTTCAAAATTCTGGTGGTGTTATAAGGGTTCAAAGCAGTCAACATAATCATGAAATTTCAGGGCAATGTGATCTTGTCTTATTTATGATGGTTTTCTCCCCTGAAGGGCATGATATTATTTTTAAAGAATTAGTACTTTGCAAGATAGTAGTCAAGAAAGCTCTACTCACCGAAAAGAGGAGTTATTATAAATCTAGGTGTCACGGATACGGACACAGACATGAACATGGGACATGGGACACAATACGACACGACACGACTCGAACACGGCCACTCGATAGCTTCAAAAAACTTAGGACATGGACACGCCATGGACGCCGCTAATAAAATATAATATTATTAATATAATAATTTTATTTATTATATATAAAATATTAATTTTGCCCAATGTATCACAGACACCTCTATAAGCCTCGCGTGTCCGTGTCGGGCACGTGCGTGTTGTGTGTCCATGTCGGGCATACGCGTCCGTGTCGGGCACGTGCGTGTTGTGTGTCCGTGTCGGGCATACGCGTGTCCTTGGATGCGCGTTCAATGCCGATCCATAGCGCATAACATTAAAAAATATATATATATACATATTTTTATTTTAATTTTTTTATGCATAGATAATGTAAGATGATAAATATTTTAGCTTTTTGATGAATGCATACAAATTTCTTTTGAACAATATAAATAAATTATATATGGTGGAGAAATTTTTTCTTAAAATATATAAACTATCAATGAAAATTCTACTAACTTTCATCCGTATGAGAAATATAACAACATTATATTAAAATTAATATTTTATATATAAAAATATAAATTATTATATTAATAATATTATATTTTATTATCAGTGGCCATGCCGTTTTTGTATCCTAATTTTTTGAAAGCTGCCGAGTCACCGTGTCCGAGTCGTCGTGTCCCGTGTCAGTGTTCGTGACGCCTAGATTTTGCCAAAATATTGCTATATTTCTCATACGAATGTAATTTAATAAAATTCTTATTGATAGTTCATATATTTAAGAAAAGAAAATTTTCACTGTATATAATTTATTTATATCGTCCAAAAAGAGTTTGTGTGCATTCATCAAAAAGGCAAAATATTTATCATCTTACATTATATATGCATTAAAAACAGTAAAATATATATATATATATATATTTTAATGGGATGCGCCATGGATGCGTGTTGAACGTGCGTCCATGGCGCGTCCGTGTCGGACTGGTGTGCGTCCATGGCGCGCCAGTCTGACACGGTCATGCAATGATTATAGCCGTGTCCAGGATGCATAGTTATAGATTAAAGTTCTTTGTTGATGAGGAATACAGAGGAAGCAAGAAAATCTTCTTTAGCAATAGTATTGTATCTGCAGGTGTTATTTGATGGTAAAATGTGGGAAACATGCCATGCCAGCTGCTGTCCTTTCTAGAACATTTTCTTATTCCCTGCAAATCTCTCTTCATTACTTGAAAGCGCAGCTGGATGAATAGGAGAAAGCGCGCCTGGATGAATATGTTGCTTTAGCTGAATATATTGTCACTAACAAACTGCCTCTAATGTTTAGCATATCACTCAATTGGTTTGCTATATAATTAATCGAATCAGAACTTAAAGAGTCTGAAGGAGAGATGATAAGCTACCACTACTATTGGCAATGTCTAATTAAATTTATCAAACAGCATAATTTGCCAATATTGACCTTTTCTTTTGTTTCTTTACGCATTCTGAAACGCTGGACATTGCTGAGTTGGTGCTTGTAATTCCATTTTATTTTATCGTAGTTGTCTTGAGGGTGTCTTTTGGGTTGCTAAATAACAATAATATTCTCAGATCTTTTGTTTCTTAATTGCTCAACAGTTCTTTGAGGGATATGGTTATCATGGGAATTCTTTTGAGCAGACCTATCGCTGTTACCCTGCATCGTTCATCGACAAGGTTCAAAATTCTTCTCTCACCGAGCATGATTCATTCACATTTAATACTAGGGAAAAAGATAGAACTTTTGTCTGAGAATTAGATTCAAGTTAGTTGTACATTTAATTTTTGTCTGGGAATTATTTTGGACTGGGCAGACAGAAGATATTGTAGTTTTATAATTTATATCTAGCACATTTGTGGCTTTTCATTGTGCTTTGGATGGTTTTATACTTGTTTTGCTGTGGCCTGATTAAAAATGCATTGGATGGTAGCCTGTACAATTTCTTCGAAGTGTATGATAATAGTTCCCTAAGAGTTTGTATTTCATGTGCATGTTTATATAAGTAATCGTCTCGTAGCTCCTGGACATGATGTTCAGTAGATACGGCCATAGTTTGTGAAGCATGATAAATGAATTTAGAAGTCCTCTTGTTTCAGTTTTCTGCAATTATATTACACCTGGAATTTGTTTAAACAATTAGTGTTGTTATTAGATACTTGCAGTAATTTTATCTTCTATCTGTGCCGCCAGTGTTGTTGTTAGATACTTATAGTAATTTTATTTTCTTTTATCTGTGCAGCCACAACTTGAAACTGGTGACAAAAGTATGTATTTCCCACTTTTATCTATTTGTATTTGCTTGGAACTTCACGAAAATTACATCTTCATTCGCTAAACCTTCATTGCAATTTCACTTGGGTCGCGTCTTTGGTTCGAAGTCGGAATCGGAATTGGAATAGATTGGAATCGGAATCACAATGACTTATTACATCCATTTTATCTGGTTCGCCATCTTAATTGGAATCGGAATGAACCGTTCCCGTTGTGAGCGTTTGGTTGGCATAGATTTCGGAACGAAACCAAATTAATAAACCAATTTTAGCCTTATAATGCATTTTAGTTACTTTTAACCATTTTGAACACTACATTCAAAATATAATGAAAAAAAATAAAATTTGTTATAAAATAGATAATTAATGAAACATGAGAAAATATTATATATTTTGCATTATTTACTATAAAAATAAACTATTTTTATTTACGATCATTTTTATAAGGGTTATATTGTAAAATATAAATCACATAATTCTATTACTCTAACAATTAAAAAAGGTAAAAAACTAGAATTATTCTTTTCAAAACAGGTGGGAAGAGAAGCCATATTGTTTACACCAATGTAATAGCAAAATAATATATTTGCAAATAAAATTATTCATACCAATGTCAAGTTAATAAGGCGTCACGAACACTGACACGGACATGGGACACGACACGACTCAGACACGGTAAGTCGACAGCTTCGAAAAATATCAGGACACATACACGCCATGGACACCGCTAATAAAATATTATATTATTAATACAATAATATATATTTATTATATATATATATTATTAATTTTGCCAAAATATTGCTATATTTTTCATACGAATTAAAATTAATAAAATCCTCATTGATAGTTCATATATTTTAAGAAACAAAATTTTCACCATACATAATTTATTTGTATGCATTCATCAAAAAGCCAAAATATTTATCATTTCACATTATATATGCAATAAAAAAAGTAAAATAAAAAAAACTTTAATTGGATGCGCCATGGACGCATGTCAAACGTGCATCCGTGGCACGTCTGTGTCGGACATGAGTCCGTGTGGGTGTGGCTGACACGGACACACGAGGCTTGTAGTCACGCTCGCGATACATAAAAAATTGTCCAAAGTAATATATCATTATCCGAAAGAGTCTAAAATAAATATGTTGTAAAAAGTGTTTCATAAGATTCTAAACAAAATTACTCATAACTAAGATTATTATATCATAATCTAAATAAAAATAACTTGCTAAATATTTTGGCTAGATTCGCCAGAATTTGGATTGACAAGGCTAAGTAAAAACTGTCATCTCAAGTTTGGTGGAATGGCAAAAAATGCATTAATCTTTTTAGGCTCAACTGATAACATATTGATTGCCTTCATTTTTTTGCTATTAGATAAATGTTGAACTTTGAGTGCTTCCTCAACCACTTTCGACATATTCTTTTCCACTGCTTCGTGCTTATATGTCATTGCACCAGTCATAGTAGAAAAATGTGATGTCATCTCTGATAGAACTTCTCTTACATTTTTACTAAAATATGCAAAATATTCTTTCATTTCATTCCCTTTCCTATCTTCAGATGTGTTAGCAATTCTCAGTTTTTTTTTTTGGGTAGTCCTTGGAGTTTGTCTTTCTCTTGTTTGAGATTGTGTACAGGACATATCAAATTCTTCTTCTTTGTCATTCAAGTTCACAACTTGATTGTTCCGTGATCGAATTAATTCCTCCTGTTTTATATTTTGCACATCATCTGTAAAGGTCTTGATTTCTCCATTGCTCTATCTTTACCATAGATTGCAGAAAGTCACCCAAGTAGGGAAAAGGAACTCCCCACAATCCTTTTGCTTCAGTATGCAACTACAAAGAATAAAATAAGTTATTACAATAAAATCCATATTACTTAAGTAATTTAGAGAATATTTACATAGTGACTACCTTACACCAGTCGTCGTGCCATTTTTTGTCCCTAGAAATCATCTTTTGTTGATCATCCCAAGCGACCCCAGTTTTTGATAAAATCTCAAAAATTGGTCAATACTTTTCTTAAAGTATTTTACCCTTGACTCATGTGTGGGTTGGCCTTCAAACGACAACTTGGTAACTTCTCTTCAAGCATTTTTCTAATTTATCAAAGTAACAATTTCAATAGCCATTTTCTCCTCTCCATTTGGGATCAGTAGAGAGCTCTTGTAAGTATTGCACTAATTTTTTGCCTTTACCCGATTCACTTGACTACCTAGAGTAAACTCCATCTTGTTAGATAATAACAAAATATTAATTCATTCAATAAATCCAAAACTGCAGAACAACATGATTCAATACAGAATTAGCAACAAACCTCCATCAGACTTGACATTGATTATTACAAAAGCGAAATCATTTTCGTGAAGTTAATCGATAAAACCAAATTGGATAACAATAGTTTTCAACAAAATTCAATTATTTGAGAATATATATATAAGCTAGCTCTCAAAGCATTAAACTTATTTTGAGTGAAATTGTTTTTGAAATTAGTCCACTAGTCGGATGTTTCAATTGTAGTGATAAATTCAACCTCGTTATTATCTTCGTCCTCACTATCAGATTCCTTTTCATACTCATACTTGTTACTCTCTGTAGGATCTTGACACAGATCTCCTTATTAGATTGTGAAGAAGTGCGCAAGCCAAAATAGTACGACATTGGGTATTTATTGGGGAAAAAAATAGGACTACCCTTCTTCCTTTAAGTAGCCTAAAACTTCTCTCTATAACATTTCTCACTTGTGCAGGTTTTCTGTTGAAGTACTCTTCTGCAAACTGTGGTTGACGACCATCTCTCCACACATGCAGAAGATAAAATTGACCTTTTTATGGAGCTAGAAAGCCATCACCATTTATATATCCAGACAGTAACGACCTTTTGCACAGAAAAAAGAAAAATAGAGTTATATATTTTTCTCTATTTAATTTATAGTCAAATGAATCTTTAGAGGCATATTTCTACCTTGAGGCATTTGTAATCCATGAGGCCTAGATAGCAACACGTAGTACATGCAAATCATGAGCAGAGCCTTCCCAGCCAGATAGTATGTATATAAATTGCAAGTTTGGTGCACACACCCCTAAGACAATAGTTGCAAGATCTCCTTTTCTTGTGTAATACCTTGGATGATCTTTTATGGAACCCTACCTTAACGAAGGTACCATCTATTGCTCCCAAAGTTCTATGGAACTCCCAAAGTTCTATGGAATTTTAAAAAATTGTTATTCAACAATAGTTTTAATAAATGTTTGATTGTTTAAAATTAATAGTGCATAAATCCCACATATCTTGAAAGGTCTCCATATATCGTCGGTTCAATTTTTGTCAATAGGCTCTGGATTTTAAGCAATCTTTTACGCAACTATAGAACAACCTTCAAACACAAGTGAAATTGTTGATCGACAATTTCTCTGCTTCTATCAAAATAATTTCAATCGTTCGATTTTTCTGGTGGTGAGCTAATGTATATAGTAATATTGCCACAATCTCTTGTAATAACATATTTCGGGTACCTCTCAAACCTCCAATGTCTCTTACCATCTCAAAAAGAATATGGAATGTACATTGATCCATTTGCAATTGGCTCACGCATTTCACATCACTCTCCATTATTATCTTATGTAAGTTTTCAATTTGTAATTGTTTTCTATTTTTTTGGTATTTGTAATTGTTTTCTTCTTTTATAAGTCAAAGACATGTAGTACCTCCATGACACTATTAAGAATAAAAAAATGAAAACAAAACATACACTCAAAATAATACAGATTTGCCGCCTCCTCGAAATTAATGGAAGGTGGGCAATCCTGACACAACATAAGAAAAAGATACATATATAATGGACATGAATAGCATAGTTATAGGTAAAATGGGCCAGGGGCCAACCCGGCTTTAAATTCGGGCCGTGCCGTGCCGGGCCCGAGCTACCCCGGAGTAAATTCGGGCCGTGCCGTGCCGGGCCCGAGCTACCCAGACTCCGGCCCAGCACGGCCCTTCGGCCCGGAAGGCAAAGGCCGTGCCGGGCCGGCCGCCCTTTAAAGTATTTATTTTTTAATTTTTTTTTAAAATCTATATAAAATCTATAAATAATGAATTATTTTTATTTAAATTGATATTTTGATTAACAAATTTAAAATTTATAGAAATGATTATTAAATAACAAATATTTAATTTTTTTTTAAAATAAATAAATTTATATATTTTTTTTGGAAAAAAAAGAATTGGGATGGGTTTTTGGTCCAATGGACCTAAATGTTTGGTCCATTGGACCAAAAACACTCCTAGGAGGAGAGCTCCTAGGGAGGAGGGCCAAGGCCTCTTCCCCAGGAGCTCAGACCCCAAGGCGGCCAAGGCCCTCTTCCCCAGGAGCTCAGACCCCAAGGCCCAGGTCTTGGGGTCTGGGCCGTGCTGGCCCGGCTGGCACGGCCCGCTAGCCCAAGCGGGCTGTGCCGTGCCGGGCTGCCTACCCCTCCTCGGCCCGGCACGGCCCAGGCCCGTTTCGAGACGGCATCGGGCCCCAGATGCGAGGCCCAGCACGGCCCGGAAGTCCGGGCCGGGCTGGCCCGGCATGGATGCTACAGTATCCGTGTCGTGCTGTAGCCCCCCTAGTTATAGGAGACCCACATACAGTCGAAAATTTATGATATTAGAATCATAAATAATGTTTACAAAAGATAAAAACGTACATAACTAATCTGAACTATAAACCATTTTGAGTCGAATTTCAAACCCTTCAAAATTTTGATTTTACTACTCTACCTTTCAATTTGTTTGATTTAAGTCAGTCAATGGCACACTGACTTCAAAATTTAAGCTAATTGCTTTTTTTCATGAATTTATATTTGCGAGAATTGCATAAAGTATACTTAATCTGTAAAGGTAAACAATGGATTCAAATTTTAAAGTCGAAGTATCGTTGATTGACTCAAATCAAACAAATTGAAAGATTGGATATTAAAATCAAAATTTTTAGAGGTTGGGTAGTCAAAATTCAAAAGTGTTGGGGAAAATATAGTACAACTAAATCTGATTGTAATCAAAATCTAACTAATTTAGTGATAAAGATAAAATTAAAATTACAGATAAGTGCAAAAATCCAAATAAAAGATTTGATCTATCCGGAAACGTGCGTTGCACTGCCTTAAGGCGTATTCCCATCCTTCGTGCGGTATTAACCGAGAACAACATCCCAAAGTACGATCGGAATTCCTTTTCCTGCGAGCACGATCGTCGCGGAGGTTGACGGAGATTCTTTCAACACCCAGTAAATAAGAAAAATGTGAAAATGAGTAAAGAATTATCTCAATGTCTTTCCTTTTGATCTGTTCGAACAGAGGAATATATAAAGGGAAGAGGGAGTAGAGGGAGTCGGACCACGTTCTTTCCCGTTAGGTTTTCTTTCGCGCCAAGAAAGTAATAAATAGATAAAAAAAAAAAAAATAATTAATAAAAAATAATAATAATTAAATGAAATTAAATAAATAATATAATTTTGAGTTTTCTACAACAAAAAGTCCATAGTTCAGGTCAGTTCTGTACTTTTTTTTGTTTATAAAATAATATGTTACTTCAAATGAACTAATTATTGTATTAAAATATTTTTATCAAAACCCAGATTTTTATGATCTTGCCCTATAATTTTTTTAATATAATAATCTCTTTTATTTTCACGCCTCGGGCATCTTTTAGAAAACACCTTCCTGAAAACGCTGGGAGTTTTTCTTTTGAAAATCAGAGTGCGCAGTAAAGCTAGCCAGGGCAACAGACTCCCACATGCAAAAGGATCCTCTTTCCATACGAATGTCGTATCCTCTATACATGCACAACATTGGGATACAAAGCAAGCGGTTACCTCAATTACACATTATACAAAACAACATAAAGCATTCATATAATTTACCACATATTCTTTAACCGAATAATCATTGACTCACACTAATTTATCCTATGGCAAGATGATGATACTTAATACAAAATTTCACCTTTTTTCCCACATAACATCAAGCAAAACGTCTCTTTTCTAATTCTTCTTATACCACACAACAAAACATTTGAGGCCTTTGTTTTGTATAAAACATTTTGAAATCAACATCATGTTACTGGAAGGGAATTATTTTATAAAACCATATCAACATCACATAATAAAATCAAATCACGATGACCACATCCACAGTTTAACATAAGGTAAAACCAATTAGAGTGCCAAACATATTTTAACTAAAGGTCGAAAAGACCAATATCCAGGACCAAGACATAGCACATAGGTCAACAATTACTGAACTACTCAGACACCAAGGGAATAGCCAAACTGGATTACGGGATGCTGGCTACTCGTCCTCACACTGTGTCCAATGTTACAACCCCAGTCGTCTCCTGTAAAAATGTGGGGTGAGAAATGCATTAAATCGTTTTTCAGTGGGTACTGCGGGCTGGTCAATAGCAAGCCGCAGCCGCTTGTCAACGAAGGTAGGTAATATAGTGTACTGAATGAAACATATAAAGAACTAGCAGAGTAATGCATGATAAAGAGATAGTAAACTGCCGGAGTAAAAGTCATGTAGTCAATGATTATAATCAAACATGCTGATACTGAACATAATCACATGACAAACAAAGCCCCTGTATAACATGTACTATATTGTGAATCTCAAAGGTATCATGCGCCAACTGGATATGAAGTTTGACAAGTAAACCAAATTTGCGCCATTGTTGGTCTTGAGGACCTCAGGCTCATGCTTCAGTGTAATGCTTAGTTAGGGCTGGCATATAAAACGTACCACGAGGTATAGCTAATGGGCTCTTGAGTCAGTTTTCAACCACTTTTTCGAAAAAAATACTGCTGCGATTGATCAGACAGCTGATGTACGTGCATGCACAATGAGCTGTGGCGATCATCATGCAAATGCTCTACTGATAACCAACAAGTAACCAAGCCGCGACAAGTGGCTGCAATGTCTCATCGAAAATAATCTGAGCCCATAGAGGGTTTGTGCTTATGTAGTCAGGTGACAAGGTAAATCATAGTCTACTCTATATGTCATATATATCGCTATTAGCTGGTATGATTAGTATGTCGATAGGCATAATGTCAATGAATAACAACCACATATATGACAGCTAGGATGTAAAGTGACAATAAGATAAGTATGGATGCAGGTATAGATAATTGGCAAGCATGTATAGTAATCAAAGGAAAGTAGGAAGGAAATAACCGTAAATGCACTATACCGACATCCGTGTTGGAGCACCCACCTATAGTCCGAAGAACTCAAGTTCACGACCACTACAAGTCACCGTACCTAACCAACAATAGGTATAACCCAAATCAGCCTTGAAGTGATAACGGCTAATCGTGGCGTGATCGGGACATTATTCCAGTAGCACAACATCCGAAACCAACCTTACGAGCCGTAATTACCACCCAAACGTCCAACTAGTTCTCGCTATCCAAACAGCCCCCATGCTGTCCTAAGATGCATCCGTTTGGGTGTTGGGACAGCCGCACGCTAAGTGCCCGACAATAGGGATTTTCGGTGTCGAATAACGCCGTAACAGGTTCCATTTCTTGTTGTTTCCGACGTGGGAATCAGCGGCACCAAACCATCTTGCTTCTGCTCGTTATGTTCAGCAAAGGCCTTCTCAAGACACTTTGCACGAGTCCTGGAATCCATTGACGCGACTAAGTTCCACTACGGCACAATAACACCCCGTAAGTCCTAATTTCGTGTTAACTCCGTGCTGGGACAGCACAAAGTTTGCATTCAGCCCCGATGAGTATCTTCTGCCCAGAAATTGACTAGGATAAAGTTCCGGCTAACGAAAGGCTTACCGAGAGCTTCCGGGGTCCGAAACGGCGTTCCAAGCACCGTTCGGTGTAGGAACGGGCCACTGAAGTGCGTTCAGCCCAGTGATTTGTCGGGACACAAGTACATCACAACGAGCAACCGTAACTAGTGGTGCACTTAAACTTATTCCGAAAATCCTGGATCACACCGTTTTTGGGTGCCGGGCAGCATATGCTCAATTGCTGCTTACGGAGGTTTTCGGCTTCGCAAAACACAGCCATTAGATCCCATTAACGCGAACTTGGCCAGCAAAGAGCCTGACTACGACTTCCGACCAGATCCAACACGGATCGGCCCACAAACCACGTTCGTAAAAGCAACACATCGCACAACAAGATGACGATTTCCCCAAAACTAGTATTACACATGTGATAATGATGATGTCTCCAAAACTAGTTGTAACGACCCAGCCCACTAGCAACAATAACTCGTTGGGCCCAATCAACAACCCAAAATGCTTAAGCCCAGTTATTGTTACTAGTGGCCCAAGTCTCTTATAAACCCAATGACAATCTCATTCCCATCCGATGTGGGACTATTGGGGTGTCACAGACTCCCCCCCTTTAGGCCCTGACGTCCCCGTCAGTCCTAAACACACACAGCCCAAGATCACCAGGCGATGTGAGACTCGTCTCGCTAGCCTAAACCGACTTTGTGGTGAGCCGCGCTCCACCCACAACAGTCAACAGTATGAGAGCCTCGCTCTCTCCGCTGCACAACCTGGCTCAGCCGAGACTCATCTCACACTTCCGGCTGGTGAACTGGCTCTGATACCAAATGTAACGACCCAGCCCACTAGCAACAATAACTCGTTGGGCCCAATCAACAACCCAAAATGCTTAAGCCCAGTTATTGTTACTAGTGGCCCAAGTCTCTTATAAACCCAATGACAATCTCATTCCCATCCGATGTGGGACGATTGGGGTGTCACACTAGTATTACTCAATACTGCGCTCTATTGCTCCGGATATGCCCAGAGACGTGTGTGGAGGACGACAAAGTCCAAAAATTGCTGCCGTTGCGCGAGGAAGGCGGAGCGTTGCAGTTGGCCATGGTTGGTGCAATGTTGTCGCAAAGGGGCTTGGGTTAGCAGGGACGTCGTGGGGATGGGCGTGCAAGGTTTGGAGCTGATGCCAACCATTGGAGGAGACCAAGAGGGCGTCGTGGTTTGGCTCGCCACGTAAAGAGAGGCCGCGTGGCTCGCCGGCATGGCGGAAGCTTGGCCCGGGTGTGAGCTTGATCCGAGCCCGGGCTTGGTCCTGCTCGGGCTTGCTCCAGGCCGAGAGAGGAGAGGGGAAGGCACCACGCGGGGTAGGGTGGCGGGCCGGAAGATGGTTGGCCCGCAGCGGCTGCGGCATGGGGTGAAAGGCCAAGGGGAGGGAGAGGGAGATGCATATAGACTGCTAGGGTTTTCTTTTTGAAAACCCTAAAGGTTCTCTTAGGGCTCTTTATATGGTTGTGGTAAATTGCGCGACATCCCAAGGATATTAACTCCTTGCTGGTACATCCCTCTCCTAAGCAGAATTGCGAAAAGACCTCCAAATATTCGAATTCTGCCCACAGCTGAAAAACTGCGCGTGACGAGTTGACTTTGGAAGCCCATTACTTCGCGCTTGGAACTCCGATTTTGGTAAAACTTGGCTCAGCACGTTCATCGTTGATTGTACTTGCGCATAGGACTTTCCTTTTTCGAAAATCGCAGAAAAAGTCGTATGAAATGATAACCCAATCACGAAGAGGTCCGGTTCTGTAATTTCGTTCGTGCCGAACACACACCTCAACCTCCCGAAATCAGCACCTCCGCTGCCAACCCAGACACATCAGCAAGAAGGCCACTTCGATACAAGAGAAATTGAATTTCTCCACAAAAATGATCAATTTTGCATGAGGTGAAAATTAAATAAAAGTCCCACGATTATTACATTTAACTTCTCCGGAAAGATCATATATTTTGTTCTAATATAAAATTATTGTCTTTTTGTTTAAATCAAAGCCTAAAGTTTTTTGCTCCTTTTCTCTTGACGAGAAAGTAACAATGCTATGGTGACCTCAAAGAAATATTTTCAAGACAAAAACAATAGTGAGGGAAATGACTTTTCGTAATAAATTAGTATATAACTATATTAGAGAGAGAGAGATAGAGAGAGAATAGAGAGAGGGGTGGGGGGAGAGAGAATCTGCTTTCGTGAGGGTTGAGGCCGCAGAGACGAGAGATGGATTTTGGAGATTCTTACAAAAGGGTTTGTGTGTGCGCATGTGTGTGTGTGTTTGTGTGTGTGCGCGCATCGTATAATGAGAAAGCCTGGAATAAATTCTCAATCCGGGGTCTGAGGCTGGATTCCTTTTCACCCGGGTTAGCGTATTCTCATTCTGGAGCGGAAATGGAAAGAATGGGATTACCGTAAATAAAACGTCTTGAATCGTACTGAACCATTCCGATTCCAATTCTGGGGTTAATAAAGAGCGAACCAAATACGCCCATAGTGTCTAATTATAGCAGAACTTCAATTTCTGTTCCCCCAAACTCTGTTTAATTTTTTTAGAGGAATGATATGTGAAAGTTAATTCATAATAGTCTTGAGATGATTTGGCAACTGAATCAGCTGCCATGGCATCTTCTTCTCTCTGAAATCCAATGGAGTTTTGACAGAGGGACCCAATTGAAATAGAAATTGAAGCTCAGAGAAATGTTTGCAATATATTGAAGTTTGGCGATGTAGGTGAACTTCACAATAAGTTCAATGACAAAGTATAAATTACTTAGGAAATAAATTATTGCCTTTTAACTGATAACTAACATTGTTGTTCTTTCAGTTATAATGCCGCCCTCCGCTCTTGATCGTCTTGGTAAGTTGGCTTGTTTCTATTACAAGTAAAACTGCTAGCCTATTTTCTCTGACAATCCATTTTATATGTTTCCATTATGTATAAGAAAAGTAAGAATTTGCTTATTTTCCTTATCGTGGGCAACAAGCCGTTCATTACAGTTTTTTTCCTTGTTTCAATAATAAACCTGCTTTATTAACCTGCAGCTTCTCTCCATATTGATTATCCAATGTTATTTGAACTGCGAAATGCTGCAACACAACGAGTTTCACACTGTGGCGTTCTTGAGTTCATTGCAGAGGAGGGCATGATTTACATGCCATACTGGGTCGGTCAGACTTGTGCATTGTTTCGTGATATTCTGTTTTTCTGATCTATCTGAATATGTAAAGTTATCCTTCTTTTTCGTCTTTTCAGATGATGCAGAATCTACTTTTACAAGAGGGAGATATTGTCCTCGTCAAAAATGCTACCCTTCCTAAGGGCACATATGTGAAACTGCAACCTCATACAAAAGACTTCCTAGATATCTCAAATCCTAAAGCCATGTTAGCTATTTCCTTATACTTGTCCAGTCATTTTGACTTTGATGCTTCTGGTGCACCTTATTGATATATGTCAAATATATTAACCGTTGCTATTTCTAATGATTGCAGCTTGGAAACGACATTAAGGAACTACTCTTGTTTAACCACAGGGGACAGTATCATGGTTCCATATAATAATAAGAAATACTATATCGACATTGTCGAAACAAAGCCTTCCCCTGCAATAAGTATTATTGAGACGGATTGTGAGGTTGACTTTGCACCTCCACTGGACTATAAAGAACCCGAGAGACCACAATCTTCTGTTCCTTCACGTGTAGCACCAGCTAAAGGTTCAATTTTGGCTTTCTCTAATCCATTTTTTCTTGTTTCCTGTTCCTAAAATTCTCCTCTCATTAATTATTTTTTGTGTAGTGATTCTAGGTTTTTTATGCGAGTTTTTCCTTCTCTTTCTTTCGCTAATTGAAGTCCTTTTTCTTGGTACTTCATTCTGTGGCTTCATTTTATGGTCAACCACACCATTCATATACTCACGTTTTCTCGTTTCATGCTTTCTTTGAGTTAGGCTTATCGGTATTATTTACATTATCTATCAAGCCTTCCCCCTACAATATGGGGCCAGCCAGAGCACAACTCAAATTTAAGGATCTTAACAAATTGACAGATATCAACTGCTAGTTGCCAACCTGATGTCAAGCCTCGAGAAAGAGTGCTTGTCTACTTTTAATCATGATCTTTTCAGCTGTTATGGTGGTCTCAGCATGGGTTGTATTTTAGAATGTTGGTCGAAAAATGATGAACATCGACAATCAGAACAATTGTGGTACTACTTGATTTCACTAAACTAGCTATATCAAGTGAGGTTTATGCTGCTCTTATAAGGAACGTAAACTTTCAAAGTTGCCATTTCCATCGAAGTTACGAAATCATGATAATAGAGAAAATATGAAAAATTTGTGAATGGATCGAATTTCGGCCCTTTAATGAGCCAATGGGGTTTTGTTTGGATTTTACATTTTGTAGATTGAGCTGGATTTATTAAACCCTAGTTATATGAGGTGTAGGAATTTTAATTAGTTTAAATAATTTAAGTTTTTCATTACTGAAAGGACAAGTCCCTGGTTATTCTCCTAACGTTCGATTAAATGAGTTGGATTATGAGCAGATTAACCTTTGCGAGTCTTACTTGGAGAATATTACGTTTATTATGTTTCAGCTTGTTCTAAGCCGGGATAAGGAGGCGGGTATCGTGACAGGAACAATTATATTTTTAACCGTGAATTGTAGAATGAATTCCTATAGATTAGCTGTCTTGGAACATCTCCCTTATGTGAGAAGCACATCTCTGTTGTCTGAATGTGGCATTTTGTGAATAGGGGGCGCTACATATTATCGCATATCACAGATTCTTGTCCCATTTTTTACATTGTGTGCGAGGTTAGCCTAAAACTTGATTAGGCCTACCGCCTATGACTTGAAGTGCAGAAGCATTTCAAGATAAAAAATATGGAATTGGCGACCACATTAATTACAAATGAAATCAATGTAATTTGCAGAAGCTGCTGGGGAGGCAAAAAATTTGGAGATTTGAGATGGTGGAAATAAGCTTTTGTTACTGGAAAAGAGCACCAATAGAAGATAATAAAAATTGTAGATACAAGCAGAAACAAGATTTTATTTAGAGAAAACAGAATAAAATTCAAGGAAGAGATAGTGATATTAAGAATTAGACCCCGCAAAATTAGATAAATGATTAAATCAAACAATAATACTAAAAGATAGGGATGAATTGATTCAACAGTTTCCTGAGTGCAACAAATCATCTATAGGAACATATTTGAATGGCTATGTAGGAAATTAAATTAAAGGGTACGTGAGAGAATATAAAAGGATCAAATAAGTTTTAGAGTTTTGGTAAAAATGTATGGAAACCCCCTTGACTAAGGCCACTTTGAAATAGCCACCTCTAATCTTTTTGATTGAGACCTCCTTATCTTTTAATTTCTTTTTCTTTAATTGATTTTTTCTAGTTATTAAAAATGTTACTAAATATAATAGCCTTATTAGCTAGTAGTCACTAAGTGTTCCAGTTTTATTTGCCAAAATATGATTTAAGTCATTAAATTGCATGGAATCATTGACAAATTTGTTGAAATCGCCAATTTTTTTGACTAAAATCATCCAGATCCAAAAAATGAAAAGCTAAGGGGGTCTCAATCGGAAAAATTAAATTTGAGGGGCCTATTTCAGAATGTCATATAGTTGAGGGGGTCTCAATACATTTTGACCTAAGTTTAATGTCTTGTAAGCTGTTTGATAGGGATATCTGATTTGAAAAGAGGGTTTGATGCAACTAGATCCTGACCAAGGGGTTAAAGGAAATTTTGATTTATTATGATCGAGTCTTGGCTATGCTAAACTTGCCTCAGTTTTTCCTTTTGCTTTTAAGAATTTCCGCTGTAGGCATGTTACTGTTTTTGCTTACTTCTTTCTTTATTGGAGACATCTCTTCCTATGTTCTTTATGCACTTGGATGGAATCAAATCAAGAGTTTTGTTGTACTAATTTCCCTTCTCATAAAATGAGCTTCTCTTTGACAACTTCAGCACAGGATGCTGAAGCTGTCACTGAAGAAGAACCAAAATTTACGCCCTTCACTGGCGCTGGGAGGCGTTTAGATGGAAAACCATCAAAGCATCAGGCTTCACCTGTCCCTTCCCCTGGTAATCAGCAACCCCAAGGAGGAACTAATGGTGTAAAGCCCACTACATCATCCGCTTCAGAAAACAGCTCTTCACGTCAACCGGGAAAGCTTGTCTTTGGCTCAAATGCAGTTCGTGCTCCAAAAGAAGATCAAAAGGTTTGTGAATCCTTTCACTTGGTAACAAACAAGAGGCTAAGGGCCTGTTTGGGTACTTCAACACCTTGTTTGTTACAAGGCCTGTTTGGGTACTTCAACATCTTGTTTGTTACATTTCTTTGTTTACTCAAGAGTTTTGCAGCAATTGGAGTATGAGTGGATATCAAAGGCGCAAGTCTTTTAGTCAGAATAGGATAAATCACCTCATAGGTGGAATGCATTATTTTGAAAAATCATGACTACTATCAACTTGCAACTGATTGGTAGGTTGCGATCACAAAGAAAATCTCTATAGTGTCTGAGTTATCAGCGGATAACTTGTTTTAACATATAAACTGGCCTTGTTTGGATGTCATATTGTCATGTCAAGTTTTCCGATGATAACTTCATTTTGGGTTTTTTGTTTAATGATTATACATTAGGAGTTTGATCTTAGTTGATCGCAAGGTCACGATGGTCATGGTTTTTAAGGATAGCGTATTCCACCAGTGAAGTGATTGATCATACTTAGGGAAAAATTATTTAGAGGCTGTGTATACTATGCAATTTTACACATCTTTGCACTCTCTCCATCAAGCATTTACTGCACGTTCCTTGAGTAGACAAGTGATAGCGGATGAATATTGTTCAGCGTATCTATTTGATTTACTCGAGAAGCTTGTATAGTATTTGGTAGATGAAGAGTATCATCACATGTCTAGAAAGGCATATAACATATTCAACCTTCAAGTTACTTTTTTGGCTTCAAATAAATTGTCTCGTACTCATAGGTGAAACACTGGACCTGCCAAATGACGCATGCCAATACCTTCCAATGAGTTAAAAATCAAATTCATGTAGCCTGCAATTCAACAAGAAAATACTAAAGTGGAAAAGTTATCACTTGTTAACTTATTCTGACATTCAAACGAAACTACTTTAAATAAGATATTTATGAATGCAAACAAATGTGTCTTGCAACATGTTCTTTATTTGCACTTTTTGAGTCTTTTGCTTTTATTAGTATATTGAGAGACATCGTGCTCAGAACGAATGGTGATATGCGAGGGTTATGTTTGGTCTTGGGAAGTTCTAACAGAATTTTCTTTCCAACGTCTGTGTAGGCACCTGCAAAAGAAACGAAGGAAGAACCTCCCAAGAAAGAAGAGCCTAAGTTTCAGGCTTTTACTGGAAAGAAATACTCATTGAAGGGTTAATCCACTGATGGATTTCATCTCGTCTTCATGTTATATGTAAAATAAAAAGCAGATATATGGTAATACTAATTAACTCACAGGTATGCTGGACCCGTTGTTTAATTAAAATATATACTTGGATAAGGCTTCGTTTTCTAGCAAGCTTTTGTTTGAATTTACGGCTTCCAATTGCATACAAACTTGTGAATTACTCGACTTATCAATATCAGTCTAAGGCTATAAACCTCATTTATTCTAGCAAAGAGCCGAGATTAAACTTGTTAGTACTGGACTGCCTGCTAACTCTATTAGCACAACATTTGTGGAAAGCATGCAAAAACCAAGAAATCCCCCCCCCCCCCCCCCCCCCCCCGTTATGCTGTAGGTGTAGTGTAATAAATTCTTGTTGTGTTTCTTTCAGTATAGATTAGGTATCCATCTTTAGATGAAAATAATACAGTAGAAAGTGTTTTGAAGAAGTTGAGACATGTATCTATCACCCATCAATTTTCCCTAGCGATTTGTGCTCTTTTGAAATTAACTTATTCCAGTTCGTAATCTCTGTGTGTGGGGGTGTGGATCGGGTCAATTCTCAACGACAATCTTATGTCTTGAGTGGTAATGTTGCTATCTTTTTATATTTTTTAATGAAAAATTTATATGAAAGAGTGTAACGGGGGATGATAGATAACTTGCAATAATTGCATTCAAATTGTTTGTTTGGCAACAAAAGGTAATGTGGTAACATTTTTATTATTAATTAAGCTATTAATTTCTCTTTTGATTCTCTCTACTTCACCGTGCAAGTGATATGGCAACACCATGCATTCATTATAAAGTGCAAGTTACATCTACTTTAACTTGCATTCATCGTGAATTAATACCTATAACCTATGCATATTTGGAACTACAACTAAAATGTGATTTAAAGTATGAAAACTCCCAGCCATTTAACACTTGTAATCTTTCATCACTTAATACTTGTAACCCCTAGGCCTATGAAGCCTATATATAGAGGTTCTCACTCTCTACCACACACACCACAACGTACACAACGAAAAAATAATAAAGAAAAATAATATAATTACTATCTCTATTATACTCGTGAGAGAGAGAAAGCCAAAGAAAGGTATTTTTTTTGGTGGAGCTTTGGGCTCGTCTACTTGTGCAGAGTTGGTGAAGCCACACGACGAGGGTCGAGCCATTGTATTCTGGAGGGGACAAGTCAGTGTTCTGCTGCATCGATTCAAGGCTTTGCCAACCGCAGAGGACTTGAATCTCCTTAAAGAGAGCGAGATATCCGTGCCTCGGCTTGATCAACACGTTGACACTTTTTATATTATTTTGTAACCTAACCTCTATTTTTTGGATATTTACCCCAATAATTTTAAGGAGATTTAAAAATAGAGGCTACACGGAAAAGTTTAACGATACTGCCGTTGATCTCAACAAGCTCTTTCGCTTCAATGGAAGCCACTTCAAGAGGTGGAAAGGAAAAATATTATTCTACCTCAATTTACTTAAAGTTGCATACGTCCTCACGGAGAAAAATCCAAAGAAAACAAATACTGACGATATGAACGAAGACGAACTTCTCGAACACTACAAGAAAACTGAGAAGTACGAGAATGACGAGTACAACTGTCGGTATTATCTTCTCAATTGCCTTTCAGATTAATTTTATAATTATTATGAAAATACTTACTTCTCTGCAAAGAAGATTTAGAAGGCATTGCAACTTAAGTATGATACAAAGCAAGCTAGTGCGAAGAAGTATGCCGCTAGTCGTTTCTTTCTCTACCAAATGGTCGAAGGAAAATCCGTGGTGGAGCAAGTTCAAGACTTTTAGATGATCGCCCATGAAGTTCAATCAGAAGGAGTCAAGTTAGGAGATAACCTGATAGTACTGGGGATCATCGACAAGCTACCACCATCGTGGAGGGAATTCCAAAAGACCCTTCGACACAAACAAAAGGAGCTGTCTCTCGATACATTAATTGCACGCATCCGCGTGGAAGAGGAGGCAAGAGGCCAAGATGCACTTGAAGCAAAAGAGAATGATACTAGCGCTACTAAGATAAACTTAGTATCCTCTAATTCTTTACCTATTAACAATCGTTCTAGAAATACATACTGGAAGCCTAAGAAGAAAATTGGGAAGAATAGTGGTAGACCTCATTTTAAGAAAAATGACCAAAGACCTCCTTCTCAAGTGAAAAAATCTATAGTTTGCTTTGTCTGTGGCAAAAGTGGGTATATTGCTCGAATTTGCAAATTTCAAAAACATAAAGCTTTACCTCAAGCTAATGTTACCGAGGAGCCACTTACGACGATGATTATAGACATGCTTAGTGGAGAATGCTGAAGGACGGTGGGCAGACTCTGGTGTCAATAGGCATGTCTGTCATGATGAAGCTTGGTTTAAAACGTATACTCTCTATGAACAATCAAGAAGTATCATGCTTGGTGATTCGCATACTTCTGAGATTTTAGGGAGTGGTGAGGTCAAGTTAAATTTTTTTTTCTGGAAGGATGCTTATCTTGAAAGATGTGTTGTATACACCCTCGATTAGGAAGAACTTGATGTCAAGTTTTCTTCTTAATAAAGCTGGCTTTAAATAGACCATCGAGTATGATCAGTATGTGATTTCTAAGAATGAAAAGTTTGTAGGTAAAGGATATGCATGCGACGGAATGTTTAAATTAAACATTGAGAATAAAGCATCATCTACTTCTACTTATATGCTTTCTTCTATGAATTTTTGGCATGTTCGTTTGTATCATATTAATAGTAGATATGTTAGCTTGATGAGTAGTTTAGGATTAATTTCCAGACTGAATGGTGATTTTGACAAATGTGAAATATGTAGTAAGTCAAAAATCATTAAACAACCTCATAAGAATATTGAAAGAAGTACCGAATTACTTGAGCTAATTCACAGTGATATTTGTGAATTTGAAGGTACTCTAACTCGTGGAGGAAAGAGTATTTTATCACTTTTATTGATGATTTTTCTAAATGTACTTATGTTTATTTATTAAAAAACAAAAGTGATGCTTTTGACAAATTTAAAGATTTCCTCCATGAAATAGAAAATCAATTCGGTAAAAAGATTAAAAGAATCAGAAGTGATAGATGTCGTGAGTATGAATCTACGGGATTCAACTCTTTTGTTCAGTCTTTAGGAATTATCCATGAGACTACTGCTCCATATTCGCTTGCCTCTAATGGAGTAGCTGAGAGAAAGAATAGAACACTTATTGAGCTAACAAATGCTATGATAGTTGACACTAACCCTTAAATCTTTGGGGTGAAGCCATTTTAACTACATGTTATGTCTTGAATCGCGTGCCACATAAGAAGTCTAAAATGACACCTTATGAATTATGGAAAGGGTATAAGTCAAATTTGGGATATCTTAAAGTGTGGGGTTGTCTAGCTTATGTGAGGCTACCAAACCCTAAAAGACCCAAATTGGGTATTAGAGCTGCCACTTGTGTATTTCTTGGATATGCTTTGAACTTAGCCTATAGATTTTTAGACATCGAAAATAATGTGATTTTTGAATCAAGAGATGCTATTTTTCATGGAAAAAAATTTCCTTTTAAATTGAAAAATAGTGGGGGTCAAGATTTTGAAAGTTTTTCAAATAAACCGAGTTCTTCAAACTCTTTGCAAAATCAAGACAACATGTTTTCGAACCTAGAAGAAGCAAACGAAACCGAATAGAAAAAGATTTTGGCCCAGATTATGTTGTTCTGAATATTGAAGAAAATCCACTTTCTTTACAAGAAGCTTTATTTTCAAATGATACTATTTTTTGGAAAGAGGCTGTATCTGATGAGATGGAATCCCTAATTTCTAATAAAACTTGAAAATTAGTGGATTTACCTCAAGGCTGTACAACAATTGGTTGTAAATGGGTCTTCAGAAAGAAATTGAAATCGGATGGGAGTGTAGACAAGTATAAAGCAAGACTTGTCGCAAAAGGTTATAAACAAAAAGAAGATTTAGACTTCTTTGATAGCTTTTCTCCGGTTACTAGAGTGACATCCATCAGAGTTCTGATTGCTATTGCTGCAATTCATGACTTGCAAATTCATCAGATGGATGTAAAAACTGCCTTTCTGAATGGGGATCTCTCTGAGAAAATTTATGTGGACTAACCTGAGGGGTTCATTGAGCCTGGGCAAGAAAACAAAGTGTGCAAGCTAAATAAATCCCTTTATGGTTTAAGACAGGCACCCAGACAGTGGCATGAAAAATTTGATTCTTGCATGATTGAGAATGGTTTTAAATCAAACGAGTGTGATAAGTGCATCTATTACAAGACTTTTGAAAAGTCACATGTTATTGTTAGCCTTTATGTGGATGATTTTCTAATATTTGGCTCTAACTTAAATGTTATCAATGAAACAAAAATTATGCTAAATCATTATTTTGAAATGAAAGATCTTGATGAGGCTAACTTTATTTTGGATATGAAAATTACCAAAACAGCAGATGGTATCTTTCTTGATCAGTCGCATTATGTTGAGAAAATTTTAAGAAAGTATAACTTTCGTAATTGCAAGCATGTGACTACACCTTTTGATTCGAGTGTTCACTTATTTTCTGTTAAAAGTGAAAATAAAATTTTGAATCAAAAGGAATATGCTAGTATGATTGGGAGCTTGCGGTTTGCGACTGATTGTACGAGACCTGATATTGCATATGCAGTAGAGATACTTAGTAGATTTACAAGCAAGCCAGGTACAGAGCATTGGCATGCCATGGAACGTGTGATGAGATATCTCATTGGTACAAAAAATTATGGCTTATTTTATGGGAAGTATCCTGTTGTAATTGAGGGTTACAGTGATGCTGGCTGGAATACCCTATCAGGTGATTCTCTCTCTACCATTAGTTATATTTTTACGTTAGCAGGTGGTGCTATATGTTGGAATCTAAAAAGCAAACTATCATTGCTAACTCAACTATGGAAGCCGAGCTTATTGCCTTAGCTTCAGCTAGCCAGGAAGCTAGTTTGTTGAGAGACTTATTGTCTGAGATTTTATTTTTGGAAAAACCAGTTTCATATGTGTTAATACACTGTGATAGCACTGCTGCTATTGGTAGAGTAAGAAACTGTTATTATAACGGTAAATCCAGATCCGTGAGAAGAAAACATAGAACTGTAAGATCATATATGAACAATGGTATTATCAGTGTAGATTATATTAAATCTACTGATAATTTGGCAGATCCATTAACCAAGGCCTTGGGAAGAGAAAGGATCTAGAACACATCGAGGGGGATAGGGTTGAAGCCCATAATGTCATGAATCACGTATGAGGATACCTAACCCGATGATCAGAGATCCTGAAAATTGGGTTCAATGAAGAAAACGAATCATATGGTGGCCTTAAAGAATGCACAATATATAGATCTATATTATCGCAAATTTACCTATCCCTATGGTGTGGGTACATTCATCCTGTAATGAAAAGAGGGTTGAGTTTTTACTCTTAATAAAATCTGTGGCTCTTACGAGCAGGATGTCAGAATTGCAGGAGCACCCTTGACGGATTTCACCTATGTGAGCATGGAAGTGGGCCCGCTTCCTATGAGAATGGGCTTATTCTCAAATATGCTCATGAAAATCAGGATCAGCACAAGGCCGTAATGTGCTAGCTAATAAAGCTCATGTCAACACCTGGATTGTTATATGTGAGCAGTGACTCTCTATTTTTTCTAAGCAGCCAAAGTTCAAGTCTGAGACCACTCTGGCTCTGGAGTAGAGATTACTGTTCCACTAAGTGAAGGTTCAATGCAGAGCACACCTTCATTATGTATAACTATCCCTCTTTGGCCATCAAACTCTCATATACTTTTAATAATAAAAATGAGTGGGGGAATGTTGTAACATTTTTATTATTAATTAAGCTATTAATTTCTTTTTTGATTCCTTATACTTCACCGTGCAAGTGATATGGCAACGCCATGCATTCATGATAAAGTGCAAGTTACATCTACTTTAACTTGCATTCATCGTGAATTAATACCTATAACCTATGCATACTTGGAACTACAACCAAAATGTGATTTAAAGTATGAAAACTCCAAGCCATT
This sequence comes from Puya raimondii, assembly GCA_016920855.1. NCBI lineage: Eukaryota > Viridiplantae > Streptophyta > Magnoliopsida > Poales > Bromeliaceae > Puya > Puya raimondii. Next base: position 64,127,712 of record JABWPP010000050.1, on the reverse strand, counting down.
TAACACTTGTAACCTTTCATCACTTAATACTTGTAACCCTAGGCCTATGAAGCCTATATATAGAGGGGTTCTCACTCTCTACCACACACCCCACAACGTACACAACGAAAAACAATAATAAAGAAAAATAATATAATTACTATCTCTATTATACTCGTGAGAGAGAGAAGGCCAAAGAAAGGTGTTTCTTTTGGTGGAGCTTTGGGCTCATCTACTTGTGCAGAGTTGGTGAAGCGACACGACGAGGATCGGGCCGTTGTATCTTGGAGGGGACAAGTCAGTGCTCTGCTGCATCGGTTCAAGGCTTTGCCAACCGTAGAGGGCTTGAATCTCCTTAAAGAGAGCGAGATATCCGTGCCTCGGCTTGATCAACTCGTTGACACTTTTTATATTATTTTGTAGCCTAATCTCTATTTTTTGGATATTTACCCCAACAGGTAACAACTTCGAAGTAGCTATCGTTTTTAATTTTTTTTTGAATTTGTCATCTGCATTGCAAGCTAACTATGAAAAAATTAGAAAGTTCATTCACCAGCATCTATAGGTATATAGAATTTCTGTTTGAAAAGGCGATTTTATTTATACTTTTATAATTCTGTGTTATTCCTGCTGTTATATTTGATATTTCTTTTTAGCCTAAATTCCATTGACTATGAAATTATGAGTTTACCAAATAATATTAGAAAAGTGGGTAATTAACCGACAGCCTTACGGAATCGCAGGAGTTCAAAATTTTTGACTCGGGTACCATATCATTCAGAAAATCAAGCTAATAAAAAAATTCAAAGAATGTATTCAACATATGTTGCAGATTAAAATAGTATAAGAGCTGATTTCACTTTTCAGACTCCGTTTTGTATCAATTTCACAAATCAGCTCCTGCTCAGTCCAGCACTCTCCAGAGGTGTTGACTAATATCTCATACTGTAACCTTGCCTATTTATCAAGGTCCAGTAAACTACATCCTCCTCCCCTATAAAGAGTTTAGGTTTCGAAACTCAAAACTAAATGTATCTCAACTAAGACTCAAACAAGTAGGGGTAGGTCTGTCTCATGTCCTCCTCGAGTCCTTGAGTTCCCCAATCGCCTTGCGCTCCTCAAGGTTACTTCATAAGATCTTCACATACGAAATAACTTAGTTTAGCAATTCTTTCTGCTATTGTGTTAGAATTCGAACCGGTCGTTCCTCGTAGCTCAAATCCTCGGTCGACTCTAATGGAGAAAAATCAATCACATGCGAGGGATCAAAGACATATCTCCTCAAGGTCGAGACTTGGAACACATCGTGAACTCCTGACAATCGCGGTAGTAGAGCAATCCTATAAGCAACTGGTCCAACCCGCTACAATACCTCCAACGGTCCAATGAAATATGGACTAAGCTTTTCACGCATTCCAAACCTCTTTATTCTTTTGGACAGCAAGACCTTTAAGAATACATGATCTCCAATCTAAAAATCTAGATCCCGTTGTCGTGTATCAGCATAACTTTTTTGTCGACTATGGTCAGTAATCATGTGTCGTTGTGCAACTCTCACCTTTTCCTTAGTTTCCAACAAAATATTGGGACCCAAAGCTTCCTTTCACCCACTTCATCCCAATTCAAAGGTGATCAACACTTCCTTCTATATAATGTTTCAAATGGAGACATTCTGATACTCGCCTGATAACTGTAATTGTATGCAAACTCCGCCATAGGTAAGTATCGATGCCATCCACCACCAAACTCAAGGATGCAAGCTCACAATATATCCTCTAGAATCTGGATCGTCCACTCTGACTGTCCATCGATCTGTGGATGAAAAGCATTGCTGAATTTTAATCTAGTCCCCAAGACTGTCTGTAAACTCTTCCAAAAATGTGAAACAAACATTGGGTCTCTGTCTGATACTATAGAGGTAGGAACTCCATGCAGTCTAACAATCTCATCTAAATACGCCCGAGCAAGTCTCTCTATGGACCAAATAGTCTGTACTGGTATAAAGTGAGTAGACTTCATAGTCTATCCACAATCACCCATTCTCCATCATGTACGCTTTGCGACCGTGGTAGTCCAATCACAAAGTCCATAGTAACCATGTCCTACTTTCACACTAGAATAGAAAGATTTTGAAGTTTGTCAGCTCGTATCTGATATTCAGCCTTTACATGCTGACAAATCAAGCACTATGCCACAAACCTCCTATATCCCTTTTCATTCCAATCCACTAGTAATGTGCTATCAAATCCTTATATATTTTAATTCCTCCAGGATGAATAGTATAAGGTGAACTATAAGCCTCTCTCAAGATCTCCTCATGAAGCTCCAAATCCACAAGCACAGATAACCGGTCATGAAATCTCAATACTCCCAAGGCATCAACTTTGAACTCCCCTGCCTGCCCACTCTCTACCTCTGGTTGTACCCTCGTCGAATGTGGATCTATACCTTATTTTTCTTTGATCTTTCTAATAGAGTGGTTTGCAAGACCATAGATATAAGTCTTGCAGTAATCCCAAGAGATACCTTCTCAAGTCCAAATTGCCTCATTTCCTCCAACAGTGGCGTCTGCCTCGTAATCATCATACTCAGGCTCTCAACTGATTTACGACTCAATACACTGCTACAACATTGCTTTGCCGGGATGATACAATATTGTCACGCCATAATCCTTTAACAATTCCAACCACCGGTGTTGTCTCGATGTAAGAACTAACAAAATTTGAGTTTGAATAAATAAATTTCAATTTGAAAATTTGAATTTGAATCAGAATTTAATTTGATTTTTGGTCAATTTGGGGTTCAAAAGAGAGGATGGCTTATTCCATTAATAGGAAATAGAATCCGACGAAACAAAATCACCACTCGAAAGGTCTCATAGTGCTGGAGGTCATGGTAAAGTTCATTTTCAGGTTCGGCATGGCGATTACAGAAAACTAGGTTAATTTCAAAAAGTCGGCGAAAATGAAAATTTGGGAATTCGTAAAAAGGTCCAGCATTTTATGTGCCGAATTTTACAAAATTTCACGTGGAGGGGGCTTTATGAGAAATATACCTGCTTATAAAGACTCATCTCCAAATAAAGAGTGTGGAGGGACCATCTTGCAAATTTCCATATATACACATGCGGACCTAGGGTTTTGAGATCCAAAACCTAACCCTAGCTCCCTCGTGTAACCTTAGCCGCAGCCACCCTCCTCAGATCCCTGCCACCACCCCCGTTCCTCTAACAGCCACCCAGAGCCGCCAGAGCTCCAGCCAACATCAGTCTCTCTCTCTAAGCTTCATCTCCCTCTCCTTCTCTGGACCTTGCACCCGAGGAAGGTTGGAGGAGATTCATCACCGACAGTCTATCTTGTCGGCCTTTCCCAGGTCCGTGAACCCTCCCCAGTCGCCGCGGCCGCTGACACCACTAAGCCACTATCTACAACTCACGGCCAACCTGCACCTGAGTTCCAAGGATCTTGGCTGCAGGATCTTGGCTGGCAACCACTGGGCCTCTCGTCGTTGCAGCTTGACTCTGGTGACCTCTTGACACCCTGTCGGCACTAGCCCGATGACCCTGACTGCCGGCGTCACCTGGAGTGAAGAAGCACCCAATCTTGCCCTAGTTGGGCTGCAAAGCTTCTAGCGCCGCCGTCGCCGCCTCCTCCCGCCGGCGATCACCTCCCCCTGAGTGAAAAAGCACCCAATCTTGCCCTAGTTGCGCTGCAAGGCTTTTAGCGCCGCCGTCGCCGCCTCCTCCCACCGGCGATCGCCTCCTCTGGCACCAGCCCGCCGGGCTCGACCTCTCCCGACCAGAGCTTGACGCCGTGGCCTCTGAAATTTGCAGTTTTGAAGAATCGACTTTGGACTGCTTCGGGCTGAGCTAGGAGACCTTCAGACCTACACCTCGGTTCAATTTCAAAACTCGGAATCGTCAGTAACGGATCGAAAATACCTACTTTTATTATATTAATTGCATATAATCTAAAGATAGGGGTCTTTGGTGCAATTATGGCACATGGGCTATCTCGGTTAGTGTGTAACCATGACCAGTGACCGACGTACTGGTTTTCTTAAGTCGTTATATAATTGCAGAGCATAAATGGGGTTCTGGTGCGGTTTCCAGCAAAATCGCCGGCTAGATAACCGTATTTTCGGTTCAGGAACCGCATTTGAGTAATGTGAATGTTAGGGTCTGTCCAGGAGCCTTATTGGTTGTTAGTACTTAACGACCCGACCGACTAGCAATAATAAGTCTTTGGGCCCAAACCACCGGCCCAATACGCTTAAGACCAGTTATTATTACCAGTGTACATGGTCTCTTATATACCCAATCACAATCCCTTTCCTATCCGATGTTGGATGATTGGGGTGTCACAAACTCTCTCAGTTTAGGCTCTGACGTCCTCGTTAGCCCAATCACACACACAGAGTCAAGATCACCAGGCAATGTGAGACTTGTCTCGCTAGCTTGTTATTCCGACCCTAGCTTAGCCTGTCATTTCCCAACCCTGGCTTAGCTGTCATTCCGACCTTGGCTCAGCCGAGACTCATCTCATACTTCCGGCTGGTGTTTGTCTCTAATACGAAATTTAACGACCCGGCCCACTAACAATAATAACTCGTTGGGTTCAAACCACCGGCCCAAAATGCGTAAGCCCAATTATTATTACAAGTGTCCATGATCTCTTATACCCAATCACAACCCCATTCCCATTCGATGTGGGACTATTGGGATATCACATAGTATCGTTCTCCCAAGTGTTCGATGACATAGGTTGGGATGCGGGGAATTCTGAAATGGAAATCGGGGATTTCCGAAAACCCAGCGCAGCTAAAATTAGAGTTTATTATTTGTGCGTGCACCGATTGGTGCACGGCTGTCTTGACACCCAAAAGTGAGTGTTTTGGGATAGCAAGGGTGGGTGAGTTTCGAAGTGTTTCGGAGCACTTCGGGGCTTAATCTAATCCTAACATACGAAAATCGGGTGGTTCCAGGTACGATTTCGTGTCGCGCGGATTGCTACTATTCGCAGCAGAGTAATGGTCTTAATCGCTAGTTATTAGTGGAGGTTTGACACTCCTAGTCGGAGCATAAAGGCTATGGTTGGTTCTAGAACCAAATTGGGCACCCTGGAGAACAAACCGGCTATCTTCGGGATCCCGGTTTTCCATTTTGGCGCACTTCTTATGCGGCTATCCCAAGGGCGTTAAAATGATTTTTTGGGATAGCGGGCGATGTAGGTTAGTTGTGGGACTTGTTTCGAGACACCCCGTGGGTTGGGGTGATATTCTGACGAGTCAATGTGACAATCGAGTGATTTTACGGTGACCGTTTAATGGGATCCGGAAACCTGATTGTTCATCTGTTTTGATTCTTAGTAAGTCATGAGTATTGGTACTTAGCGGATTTGGGCTAATCATGGATTCGGTTGGACTCTGCATATGTCCGGATTATAGCGAGAAGCGTCATCAAGGGGTCGACAACCCGGGTTTATTCTACGATAGAGGTGGGTGCTTCGAGTTGGTTGTCAGTGAGGCTGTATCTTCATTATTCCTTATCTTACATATCAAGGCATTTATTTTACCTTCCTTTACATGTCGATATTGTTTACTATTCCTAGCATTTCTGTATCACTATCTTGCATAGTGGTAACCAGTTTTGGACATATAGAGTAGGCTCTTCGTAACTTGACTATTAGGGAGACCTTTAGTCCAGACGACACAACATTACTCTTTACCATTGTGTTTCAATCTGTTTGATCATGATTTCGCCATCTATATGCCACAACATCTGGCTTCAGCAATGGCATCGGCTTTCTGCCGTAGGTTATATTAATCATTTCACATGATTGGGCACTGCGGTTGGGAGTATTCATTAAAACCGAGTCGGTTTGGCAATCGACAAGGAGTGTACTTATTTGGATAGATCATCCTTCGTGACGCATGGATTAGGTTCAATGTATTTTAGTGGCAGGTTATGGATTGGGTACAGGTTTCAAAGTTGTCATCCTTTAAGGCATATAGTAGATAGGCTTCTTTTATAGTAGTGGCATTTCAATTATTTATTGTTCATATCTGTTCATCTTGCTAATGTAGGTTTATATTTTTGCTCATTATTTATATATCTGCATATCTATTATATAAATGCATATCTCCACTATTTTTCTTTTTCGATGAATATGGCTTGCCTTCGTGGCTTTGTCGTATCCACTGAGAAATCTCGGGTTGGTTTCTCACTCCACTATTTCCATAGGTGGCTCGGGTAGGCATAGATAGATCACATTAGCGGTCCCCTTCCCTAGTTTATCTTTCTTACTCTTATATTTAGTACTTGAATAATGGTGGTTTAGTTAGATGATTATCCTTTTATTATGCTTGGATTATAATTGTGGTCATGGCATGGATTATGTTTTTAGTTTTGATTACATATGGCATGGCACAGTTTTCATGGCTTTATGGAATTGAGGGTTTTCTGTGATTTTATGGCAAATGATTTTCTACCTCTCGTGGTAGCTGATTTTTAAAGGATAAGTTTCTATGTGGAAAACGATTTCCAAAACAGCTTTCAAAACAATTTTCGGTTTATCGCTTACTGAGGATTTCAAAATAATTTTTTCGGGTGGAAAACGCCTTCAAATGATAGAATGCTTGATGTATTGCGCCTTGCATCATCCTGCGCCTAAGAAGTGTTAAGAGCATGCATCATTCTTCGGGATGACTAACTATATGAAACATGCATATGATTGTATGCTTGCATGTTGTGGTGAATGTATATTGTAAGTTATGTATGTATGTATATAGTTGGTACGCCTCGCAAATACAGGGGAGACTCTGTTTGCATAGACAAAAGAAACTTTGTGTTTGTGGTGGATCTGTGCGTCCCATGGACAAGGTTGTAAAAACAAATGGACATTTTTTCGCAAATTCTGATTTGCAAATGACACATGATATATAAAGGTTTTACAAAAAGGGCCCCAGGGCGTGACAAATTAAGATGCTATTAGAGCAACAACAACTATAACTACATTCACAGGTTTTGTAACTGAATCACAGGTTAAGCTAACCCCATTGGAGACCTTAGGACTATAAGCACACGAGAGCGCAGGGTATGCGGTATCTAATACTAAAGTTTTGTCTTGTCTTGTAAGCCTCGAGGTTTGTGGTGTATTTATTACCCCGTGTTTTGTGCTACAGGATGTAGCACATACCCGTTCTGGTGCTGGGAGTGGGGCACTGGGTAGCAAGGGGATGCCAAACGCACCTAGCTGCTCGAGGACCAGATGGTGGCCTTGACAGGCCAGGTGACGGCCCTCACAGGGCTAGTTCAGCAGATCGCGTAGCAGTAGTGTCACGCCCCGGATTACTCGTTTCCCCGGGCTCGCCAACAGATCTGCCGTATACATAGAATTTTCTATGTATACGAAGCGATAGCTAACCTGTAAACAAAGCATACAAGCAACTACAAGAGATATAGAGCTGAAATAAGATCATACTAATAGAACAAAAGCCACATGTACATATAGGATCCAAAATACAACAGTCCCTCCAAAACCAAAAATAGGTACAAGTCCACCTCGAAAGGAACAACCAGTCCACACTATATGCACATGGCGCAACTCAAAAAGAAACTATCTCCAGTAGGGTCCTCCTCTAGAAAAAACTGGGAATGGTAGGGATCTAGCTCGCGACTCCCTTACCTCGATTCGTAGGAACAGAAGCAGCAGCCGCAACAGACGAAGGCTCTGCAAGAAAAGGTGGCAACAATGGGTGTGAGAACTACTATCAAAAGAAGTAGTCCTCAGTGGGTACCGCTATCGACCCCAACGGTACACCCACTAAGTCTATGAGACTAACAGTATAGCTGGTAGGTAAAGAAACAATAAAGTAAGCTGGAATAAACTCAACAGCTGAAATGTCACTACCCTACCACTATCCAAGTCATACTCTCAAAGTAAAAGCATCACCAATGTGAATAGTCATTCCTGACCCAATCTAACGGAACCGCCCAAACAGGCTCGTCCAGCCAAAAGCCTAGCCACACCGCATACTACCAAAAGGTAGCCGGTCCAAGAATCATAACCACTAATCTGCAGCGACATCAACGCATGGGAGGCCTCACTCCGGAGCGGCACTCGGGGGAGCTACCCAACCGAGTTAAAAAGCGTATCTCTGTCGAGCACAATGAGGCTCCGGCAGGCTATAATCAAATAAAAAGGGTCGAATGGGTCAAAGACTCCAAGCTCACGTGCCCTCAGCACAAACAGATACTAAAATAAGAATCTGGGTCCACCGTCAACCCTGACGGCACCCGGTAATACAAAACAGCCTGACCCTGCTATATATATATAAGCTCGGCATCTCAGCACGAGCGTAAACTCGTCCTACAATAATCTAAGTATCCACCTCGCACTAACAGCGGTGATACAAGAACAGAAACGGCTCTTAGAGCTAAATCTGATAACAGTTTCGAAAAGTGACGATTGTAGGTTCGCGAGTTTTCTCCTAAGTCAAATCCCAGTTCAGCATGTAAAATTATGTCTATAAATTATTAATTTATGCTCCAAATTCAGATTTCATATAAACACATGCAAATTCATGAATTCGAGCTACTAACATGATCAAACAGATAATAAAACAACACGCTGCACTCTCTACAATTTAGGAGGAATTCCGAAGCTTTCGGCAACATCAACCCACCTCAAACGCTATCCAACAAAGGCTAGGAGTCGAGTGGAAGGCCTCCAAACAAAACCAGCTGAAATCGGGCTCGAACCAGCCAAAACAGGATTCGGATCCCCCTGCTCAAGTTCTGGGCGCCCAGAACATCAGCCCAGAACTGCAGCCTAGCAGCACGACCAATAGAGATTCAACATGCGATAAAATCAAAATCCTAAGTCCAAATACAGTGAAAATTTACCCAACTCACCAGCAGGGGCTCAAGAACAATCCCACCAAATTTCAGCCAAAACGGAGTTCGAATCGATCTCCAAAAAGCCTTTGCACTGATTCGGACCCAACTTCTGGACCCTCCAAAACTGCATCCAGAAGTTCCAGCAACTAAGTAAACAGCCCCTCAAGCCTAATTCATGGAATTCCAACAAGTCTAGCCCAGGGAATAGGGTCACATACCTCCCAAATACAGTGATGGATCAATCCAAAACTTCTCCAAAGCTTCAAACAAAAATCTGAATTTAAAAATCCAAGAAATCCATCAAGGATCCACAAATTCAGCACATAAGCTTAATTCACAAAAATCTGAGCTAGAACTCACCTTTGAATTCTCAATCGAGGTGGAAAGAACCTCCAAACCAGAAAGGGATGAGGGAAAACCAATCCTCACTTCAAAAATGCAGCTCCAAAGAGATTTGGATCCATAAGATCACAGGAAAAACCCAAATTCAGCTCAAGAACACAAGGGGTCCAGTAAAACAGCAACTGCAGCATACATACCTGTCCAAAATGCGATTTGAAGGATCCCACGGTTTCCTCTACGAGTCCACAATCCAACAAACCAAGTTTCGTGGGATTTGGACACTCCTACACTGCACACGAGCAGAAACGCTACAGGTCGACGCTGCTGTTCTGTAGGAATCCAAAGCCTTCAATGGAATAGATGGAAATTTGGAGGAATTGGAGGGGTTCCATGCAATAAACCAGGGTTCACTATGAAGGAGAGGAGAAGAAAGCCTCAGGGGGTCGTCCCCAAACTTTTATAAACATAGGAATAGGGTACAATGAGCCTCAAGAACAATTGTTGCTAACCTGTCCCTCAGCTGAAAATCCAACATTCGGGCGCCCGAAACCCAAGAAGTGGGCGCCCGGTTCTCCCAGCCTGCACTCGACCAGCACTTCAGACTCTCCGCCTCGCGGTCCGGTGTACCCTAACGTGGTCCGGCGGAACTCACCTACCACTTCACACGTGTCAAGAGGATCGATATTCACGAGGTAACATTCGGACCCACTTTCCGGGCGCCCTAACACTGGATCCGAAATGACTTAGCGAATCGAAGAACAAGCACTCAACATTTGGGCACCCAAAACCTATCTTCCGGGCGCCCTAAAGTACCAATCGTCCAAAACTTCAGTTTTGGCTTACTTCGGTGCTCCGAGTCCGTTTTCGCGTCTATTTTGCGCCAAAACGACTCCGACCTGTCTCGACCTTCTCCACAAGTGTCGAACAGTCTAGGATACTGCAGTCATTTCATCAGTTAGGCCCCAGGGGTACTACAAGTAGGCTACCACTGCAACCGTCCCGGCCCCACCTCCAACACAAGATACAGGAGCTATCGCGGGCACCTCTGTGGGTACTAATGGAGCGGCTACGACCGCGGTTACTTCCACTGTGGCTTCTGGTGTGCAGCCTGAGGTCACGACTACGGCCGCTGAGATGGCCCCTACTATCATGCCCAAGCGCCAGTGGAAGCCTACCCGGTACGTGCACAGACCCGCCGCGTGCAAGGCTCGGTGCACACAAGGCGTCTACAACAAACAATACGGAATAGGAAAATGTATACACATCCTAAACAAGATAATCAGAGCATATAAACATTCTAAACATAAACCATAATGTCTACAACAACTAGCCAACTCAGAAGATATACAATAAGTCTCCATACAAAATGTACATCTCATGAATTCAAGATGGTCTCTACAATAATACAAGTACACCTCTTATACAAAAACCAAAAGAAAGGTGCCTCGGGTCCACCTCTAAGTAACTCAAAGCATGCGCTAGCTAGATGCGATTCCCTTGCTGCTGTCCTTAGCCTCTTCTGCTGTGGAAGGCTCTGAAACAAAAACACTCAACCAATGGGGGTGAGAACTATTAAACAATAGTTCCTAGTGGTAAGCTGCCGAGAGAAGCGAAGTACACCACTAGGTCAACTGAGGCATCATATAATAAATAGCTGAAATGAAAAGCTGAAATGTAATAACTAAAATGAAATGGCACTATTACTATCATGCCTCTATGTAACTATACTAGTCAACATGTATATAGTTCTACTACTATCATGTATACAAGTGTGTCATAATCAACACGTATGTCCAACTACCATGTATGCAGCAACTAGTTGTGATGTACAATGTCATGTTTAAGTATCTTTTATCCAATCATCAAAAACTTACACAAGGTAACGTTCTGGCTTGTGCCATGCCTAATGGTTTCATGGTAGTCAACATTCCCTGTAATACTTAGAAATTTGAGGATTTTGAGGGTTTCTGGAGTCGACGGATTTCGGGCGCTCGGAAGTGAGGAAGTGGACGCCCGAATGTTTTCGGACCCAGAGGACTTTTCGGATGATCCGGTTGTGGCCGACGAGTTTTGGATCTGGGCGCAGGATTCGGACGCCCGGATGTGGATCCGGATTGAGCTGTTGACGTGGAGAGCCACGTGTCGCGACGCAGGACACGTGTCGACCGCCGGAGACACGCCGCCCCACCGCCTGCCGACCGCCGACCGACCGTTTGGCCGCCAGCTGACACCTGGCCTGCTGAGTTTTCGGACGCCCGGAAGTTGGATTCGGGCGCCCGAATGTGGGATTTTGGGAGCCTATAAATAGGTGAGTCCCTGATGGTTTTTAGGCTCATTTCCCACTTCGTGACTTCATTTTTAGAGAGAGAAAGTTGGGTTTAGGACCATGTGTTGGCATTAGTTGTAATCTAGCTTGTTCTCCTCTACTCTGATTGATCTGATCTGGTGATGAGCTGTTGTTCTGTCGAAGTTAGCAGCCTTTTGGTGATATTCAGATCGGAGTGCTGCTGGAGCTTGATTAGCTTGGAGGGACCATAGTCATCAGTCTCGCAGTCATCCCATGAGTAACCACTTCGAGAGACAACCTCCGCATCTCCTCCACTAGGACAGGCTGTTGAGTGATACTCATACTCAAAGTCGCCACAGCCTTCCTACTCAAAGCATCGGCAACAACATTTGCCTTGCCAGGATGATATAGAATAGAGATATCATAATCTTTCAATAATTCCAACCATCTCCGTTGCCGTAGATTCAACTCCTTCTGTGTAAACAGATACTTGAGGCTCTTGTGATCAGTATAAACTTCACAATGCTCTCCATAGAGATAGTGGCGCCATAACTTCAGAGTAAAGACTACCGCTGCTAACTCCAAGTCATGAGTGGGGTAGTTCTTCTCGTGCTCCCTTAATTGTCTTGAAGCATATGCAATTACTCTACCATGTTGCATCAGCACGCAACCCAAGCCACTGTGCGAAGCATCACTATAGATTACAAATCCTTCACCTATCACTGGTAGTGCAAGAATAGGGGCTGTCATCAACCTCTGCTTAAGCTCATCAAAACATTCTTGGCACTCATCACTCCAAATATACTTAACCCCTTTTCTGGTTAACCGAGTAAGAGGCGTAGAGAGTTTCACAAAACTCTCCACAAATCGTCGATAATACCCGGCTAAACCAAGAAAACTCCGCACCTCAGAAATCGTCGCCGGTCTAGGCCAATCACGGATTGCCTCAATCTTCTTAGGATCAACAGTTACTCCTGAAGCAGAAATCACATGGCCTAAAAAGGCTACTTCTCTTAACCAGAACTCGCACTTCTTCAGTTTTGCATACAACTTCTTTTCTCTCAAGAGTTGCAGCACTAATCTCAGATGCTCCTCATACTCCGCATCATCACGGGAGTAAATCAAAATATCGTCAATGAAGACTACCACAAACTTATCCAAGAAAGACTTAAAGACTCGGTTCATCATATCCATAAATGCAGCAGGGGCATTACTCAAACCGAAAGGAATGACAGTAAACTTATAATGCCCATACCGAGTTCTAAAAGTTGTCTTAGAAATATCTTCGGCCTTCACCTTCAACAGGTGGTAACCGGACTGAAGATCAATCTTAGAAAAGACACATGCTCCTTGTAATTGATCGAACAGATCATCAATACGTGGGAGGGGATATCTATTCTTGATGGTCACTTTGTTTAATTCTCGATAATCCACACACAGTCTAAGTGAACCATCATTCTTCTTCACAAACAACACATGCGCTCCCCAAGGCGACACACTAGGTCTAATAAAACCTTTATCCATAAGATCCTGCAGTTGCGCCTTCAACTCTCGCAATTCAGCTGGTGCCATCTATAGGGTGTCTTCGAGATTGGCGCGGTTCCTGGTACCACATCAATCACGAATTCAATCTCCCTATCAGGAGGCATCGAGGATAACTCAGAAGGAAATACATCCGAAAACTCACGGACAATAGGAATATCCTCGAGTCCTGGTACAACAGTGGGCACCTCAGTCACTGTCGCAAAATAGGCCATACATCCTCTACTCAACATTTGTCTGGCCTTTGAAGAAGATATCGTCATAGCGAACAGTGAACTTCTACAACCTTCAAAAATGAACTCTTCATGTCCAGGCTCACGAAAGATCACCGTCTTGGTTCCACAATCGATCGTAGCAAAGTATCGAGATAACCAATCCATGCCTAGGATTATATCAAAATCATGCAACTGTCTCAGTACTAATAAATCGGCAGGCATGATCCAAGGCCCTACTTGCACAGGACATTCCCAACAACCCTGCGTCACCTGCAAGCTATGGTCGGGTACCTGCACCTCCTGTGTCTGGGGTAACGACCCTATCTCTAAACCATGATGCAATGCAAATGCTCTACTAACAAAGGAATGCGATGCACCGGTATCGAATAAAGTACGCGATCTAATGCCACAAATCAAAACAATACCTGCCACCACTCGATCAGCTATCGAGGCGTCCTCAATCTGAGCAGCATAGACTCGGCCGCTCGCCTGTGGCTGGCGTCGATCCGGCTGTCGTGGCATAGAAGATCGGTCCTGACTAAACACCGGAGAAGCTCTAGATACTTGCGGTGGGGAGAAAGGTACAGACGCCATAGATGGAGCTGCTACAAGTCTGGGACAAGTCCTCCTCAAATGTCCCGGCTGTCCACACTCATAACATCGACCCTCTCGCCGATCATAGAGATTAACCAAATGAGGTCCTCCACAAATCACATATCTAGGAGGTCCCTTCTGCTGCTGTCGTTGCTGGCGAAATCATCCGGACTGCTGTCGGCTAGAAGATCCACGTCCCTGGAAACGCGATCGCGGTGGAGGTCTTGGTGGTCTCCTGCTACTCGACTGCCCTCCATCCTCAGGTGCTGGGCGCTTCCTCTCCTGACCTTGAGCTGGGTCCACAAGCTGCCCCTTTGTCACAAATCTCCCTCGCTCTATCCACAGAGACTGCTCGATAGTGGCATCCAAAGTCTGAAGTCTCTGCGAGTGGACAAATGGAAATATCTCGGGTCTCAAACCCTTCTCATAAAGATAAACCTTCTGTATCTCATCTCTCGCAGCTGAAGGAACACAGTTAAGCAATCTAGTAAACTCCCTCGCATACTCCTGCACCGAACGATTCCCTTGCTTCAGATTCTTCAAATCTTCTTCTATCTTCACCTTCACGCTACTTGAAAAATATGCTCCATACATAATCCCCCGAAACTCGCTCCAAGTCATCTGTAGAGGATTCAAGGACCTATGATCACGGGTCCTCCTCCACCAAACATGAGCATCACCAGATAGACAATGAACTGCCATATGCACCTGCTCCCGTGCTGGCACGAACAGATCCTCAAACAACTTCTCCATCTCGCAAATCCAAGCTTCTACAGTAATACTTGGCGTTTCGACGAGTTTCTGGACTTGGAGGGGTTTCGGGCTTGAGACATTTCGGGCGCCCGGAAGTTGTGAAGTGGACGCCCGAATGATCCGGAACTAGTGGACGTTTTGTATGGGTGTAAAGACCGAGAATTTTACTATGCAATTTAACTCTCCGTTGATGATGTTTATGTGTGTATTTTAATTACATAATCACTCGTCAAGTTTCGGGAGAAAATAATTTAAAATGAAAGAGTTACGCGATTTTGAAGATTCACTTAAGTGAATAGTAACTCTGGTTTTTCGGATAGGCCGATGATTAGAGATGGCTTTCGGAGTGTGTCGGACTCCGTTCATAGTGGTCCAATAGCTCGTTTTCGACCGTCCGATTATTCTGGACTCGATGGCACTGACAAAATTTGGATCTAACGCACGGTTTCTGAGAAAAGCCTACTTGATGGTTGAGGGACCAAATTGTAATTAAAATTGTGAACGGTAAAGGGGTCTATTAATCTGCGAATCAGCAATCAAATCGAACGAAACAAAATCATGAGTTCGATGCCTCGGCAGTGCTCATCGTGCTGGCGCAATCCGTTCAGAAATCTGACGGACGGATCGTAAGATATAGCACGTTTTCCGAGGAAGGGTTAAAATGTCACTTTTGGTATTTCAAGAAAAACCCCTATATTTTATGTACCAAATTGCACGACATTGGACCGGGAGGTACTTACGCGCAAAATATACTCGCTGTGAGGGACTCAACTTATAATAGTTGGCGTTGGTGGGCTAAGTTGCGATTTGCCAACTTATATATATAGGTGGTCTTAGGGTTTTCTCTACACAAACCCTAACCCTAGGCCTCTTCCTCCCTCCACAGCCACCCAGCCGACATCCCCACCTCCTGCTCCTCCCTCTGCGTTCGACTGCCGCCGCCGGCGACCCTGTTCCCGGCCGGCAGAGGGCGCAACCCCGGCATCACCACCATCCCTACTCCCTCCCTCTCCATCTCTGCCAGGGACCAACCCGGGGGGGGGGGGGGACCAAGCAACGGGCTTCATCCCTACGGCGCCCCGAGCTCCGGCCAACCCCTGCTGCCGCCACCACCGTCCCTGCGCGCCGCCTCGGCCGCCGGAAGCAGTCTGCACCAGATCTGGTGCAGATCTGGCCAGAACCGCGTGGTCCCATCTCCCCGCGTTGCCGCCTCCCAGGATCTGTCAGTCCGCTCTCCTCCGGCCTCAGGCAACCCGCCGCCGTCACCTCGGAGTACCTCGGCCGCCGCCGTGGCCGCTGGACCGTTAGAACCCGAGCCCTAAAACCGTGCGGGCTCGGTTTGTGCTAGCGCCGCCACCGCCGCCCTCCGTCGTCGACTAACCGGAGCACCGACCTCCTTGGCCCTTCCGCATCCGTCGTATGCCGACGGGACCTTCGCCGGAGCCGCCGATCGCCGGGAAGCGAAGGCTCGGCCTGGAGTAAAAACCGAGCTAGGGCATCACCGCCGCCGCCTCTGGCCGCCTCCCGCCGTCGGCCACCGCACGCGCCGACCTCCCCTGACCGGTAGTAACCCCTTGCCGCTGGTGAGTCCGCCGGAGAACCGCCGCCGGCCGTGCCCTAGCTCCCTCTGCCGGTAAGTTATAATTTATGCTGTCTGTGCATGAGTCTAGGTTCGGATCCATATTCCGATGATCCGGAGGCTGTTCCGATGCTTCCGGAGGTGAGCACGGTGATCGTCTTTCAGTGCTGAACGCGATGCTCACCTCCATTGTGGTCAGCGCCTCCCGGATCTGCGGAATAAGCGCGATCATCGTGCAGTGCGCATAGTTCGTTGTAGTTCGCATCGCACCCGCGCGCTCCACAGTGTCCGGATGTGCTCCCAGTTGTGAGCACGGCGTCCGGCACGTCGAGACCTATCGGTGCGTGTCTCGGCTGACCCCGAAGACCCTCAGTTCGTCGTAACGACCCATAGTGTCCGATAAATCACATAAAATAATGTGATTTTATAGAAGTATGAGGACTTTTATGCAATTATGCATCGGGTGGGTCCTGTGGACAGTAATTGTAGACTTGGGTGACCTCTGGACTGATTGTCCAAGGTCCGTTGTCTTTCGCGGAAATCGAAGATCTATTTCTTATGCGTTTCCCGACGAAATCCATCGGCGAAACGTGGTTTTCGGCTCGGAAATGTTCGACGCAATGTGTGTGATTGTGATCCTGTTGTATGTTGTTGGTACGCCGTGCAAATACAGGGGAGACTCTGTCCGTGTAGACAGAGGTGCCTGTATTTGTGGCGGGTCTGTTCACTGCGCGGGCTAGACTTTCAAAAAAAAAAAAATTGACCTGTTTTCCGCATCTAAACTAGCCCGGGGCGTGACAATGGGTCCGGAAGTGGCCGACTGATTTGAGTTCTGGACGCAGGAACCGGACGCCCAGTTGTGGATCCGGATTGGCTTATGATGTGGAGAGCCACGTGTCGCGACGCAGGACACGTGTCGACCGCCGGAGACACGCCGCCCCACCGCTTGCCGACCGACGACCGACCGCTTGGCCGCCAGCTGACACCTGGATTGCAGGGTTTCCGGAAGCCCGGAAGTTGGATTCGGGCGCCCGAAAGTGGAATTTTGGGAGCCTATAAATAGGTGAGTCCCTGGTTGTTTTAGCTTGCATTCCACTACGTGATTTCTGATTCTAGAGAGAGAAAGCTAGAGTAGGGCCATGTGTTGGCATTAGTTTGTGATCTAGCTTGTTCTCCTCTACTATTGTTCTGATCTGGTGCTGAGTTGTTGTTCTGTCGGAGTTAGCAGCCTTTTGGTGATATTCAGATCGGAGTGTTGCTGGAGCTTGATTATCTTGGAGGGTTGGATCTGAGGATACTGTTTTCCCCACCGTGGTTGGATTAGCTCTTGAGGTGGGTTGATGTTTGCCAGATTCAGTGGACTTCCTCTTATGTGTTTACTCTCACGTTAGCATGATAGTGTTGGATTATGTTAGCATGATATGATATTATTGAGATTATGATAGCATGACATGCTGAGATTATGTTAGATATGACCTGTTAGGTTGAGATTTGCATGTGCATGATATGCTAATGATATATATATGAGCATGCATGATTTCCTTGTATCCTTGTTGAATGATTTGACCTACACCTATCCTGTTGATATCCCTTGTACCAGTTGTTGTACATACTAGTGTAGGTGATCATGTTGAGGCTCGTGCTATGTTGTTGTACCTCCTCTTTGTGGTAGAGTTGAGATTGATTGTGAGCACTGGAGCATTGATTGGGTCATGTTATTGACTATCCTTTGAGGTGCCGAGGGCACGTGATTCTTTGTGAGATCAGTGGATTGGGTCATACTTGTTGATTATCCTTTGAGATGCCGAGGGCATGTGATTCTTTGTTGACCCAGTCGTGTCGATCATATACCTGTGGGTGCTTGGCGCTGATATGGTTGTACTTTACTCGGTTGGGTCGCTCCCACGAGTACCGCTCCGGAGTTGGCATGTTCCGTACAGAGGGTTGTACGAGGGGCTAGGAACAGACGGGTTTCCTGTACTAGCAGGCTCCCTGTAGGGTTGAGCATGATCAGGCCGCAGGTATCATATTGTATTGTATTGTATGGCATTATGGATTCGTGATAGTCCTCATTTGATATGTTCAGTTCATTGGTATTCATACTGACAGTTGAGCTTTGTGCATAATAGTGGTAGTATATCTCCTACTTTCTTTATTGCTCCATATATATCTTTTGAGATTGAGGACTTAGTGGGCAGACCGCTGAGGCTGGTGGCGGTACCCACTGAGGACTACTTGTTTGATAGTAGTTCTCACACCCGTTGTTGACATCTTTTTGCAGAGTCTTCTTCCCCAGTTGTGCATACTGAGCGCGGAAAGGAGACTGTCAGGTAGAGTTGATCCCCGGATACTTGGCTAGAGGTATACCCCATTTTGGTAGATGGTTATGAGTCTGTACATACAGTGAGATATTGATTATCAGTGTTGTATATTATAGTTATGGATGATGTATGTATGTACAGTGATCCTTTGATATATTTATATAGCAGCTCTGTTGATACCTTTAGCTCTGTGTGGTTGTTGTTATTTTCGCTTCGTATACAAGGTAGAGATACTGTGTATGCGGCGGATCTTGTCATGTGCCTGGGAAGAGGTAATCCGGGGCGTGACAGATTAAGTTGGTATCAGAGCTTAGGAATAGGTCATGAGGGCCTAGGAAACCTAAGATAACAGACCTAAGAATGACGAGAGAGACGTGATTGATCGCGAAAGTCAAAGATTGGGTTTTTGAATCCTTCCTTGTGTAGGAAGAGTGATTGAGGGATTATGCCTTCTCTTATCAGATGAATTATGTTGGCTGCAGACGACATAATAATCTGAGAAGAAAAGAAGTGTCCTTCTAGACTTTCGCTAGATTGGGTCGTGAGATTGTTTGTGGTCCTAATCGGGTATTATGTTGCAGGTTGTTACTATGCCTTCTCGACGACCGTCGACGCGAACGCATCCGACGCCTTCGGATATGCCTGAGCAGACGGGACCTAGTGAACGGCCCGCTCTGCAGGAGCAGCTAGCAGACATAGCTGCAGTTGGAAGGCAGCAGAGTGCCTTGTTACAGAGATGTGCGATGCTTTCTCTACGCCTCGAGCTATGGAACCTCAGGCGGCAACGACTCCAACTACATCTCAACCCAGAGAAGGAAGTACTCAGCTTAGTCAAGTGCTTTCTGAAGAGGAGCAGGAGCGGATGGCGGATAGATTGGCTCACTTATGTAGGTTTGATCCACCGCGATTTAATGGAAGTAGTATAGAACCATGGGTGGTAGAAGCTTGGATTTGCGAAATGGAGAAGTTATTTGAGGATTTGTTCGTGCCAGCACGGGAGCAGGTGCATATGGCGGTTCATTGTTTATCTGGTGATGCTCATGTCTGGTGGAGGAGGACCCGTGATCATAGGTCCCTGAATCCTCTACAGATATCTTTGAGCGAATTTCGGGGGATTATGTATGGAGCATATTTTCCCAGTAGTGTGAATATGAAGATAGAGGAAGATTTGAAGAACTTGAAGCAGGGGAATCGCTCGGTGCAGGAGTATGCGAGGGAGTTTACGAGACTACTTAACTGTGTTCCTTCGGCAGCGAGAGATGAGATACAGAAAGTCTATCTGTATGAGAAGGGTTTGAGACCCGAGATCTTTCCATTTGTCCACTCGCAGAGACTTCAGACTTTGGATGCTACTATCGAGCAATCTCTGTGGGTAGAGCGAGGGGCATTTGTGACGAGAGGGCAGCTTGTGGACCCAGCTCAGGGTCAGGAGAGGAAGCGCCCGGTACCTGATGATGGAGGGTAGTCGAGTAGCAGACGACCACCTAGACCTCCCCAGCGATCGCGTTTCCAGGGACGTGGATCTTCCAGTCGCCAGCAGTCTGCAGGATATCGTCAGCAGCGACAGCAGCAGTCGAGGGGATCTCCCCGATGTGTGATTTGTGGAGGACCTCATTTTGCCTATCTCTGTGATAGACGAGAGGGTCGATGTTTTGAGTATGGGCAGCTAGGACATATGAGGAAGACTTGTCCCAGACGTGTAGCAGCTCCTTCTATGGCGTCTGTGCCTTTCTCCCCACCGCAGTATTCTGGAGCCTCCCCAGTATTTTCTCAGGAGCGATCTTCTATGCCACGACAGCCGGATCGACGCCAACCACCGGCGAGCGGACGAGTTTATGCCGCTCAGATTGAGGATGCCTCGATAGCTGATCGAGTGGTGGCAGGTATTGTTTTGATTTGTGGCATTAGATCGCGTACTTTATTCGATACTGGTGCATCGCATTCCTTTGTTAGTAGAGCATTTGCATTGCATCATGGTTTTGAGATAGGGTCGTTACCCCAGACACAGGAGGTGCGGGTACCCGACCATAGTTTGCAGGTGACGCAGGGTTGTTTAGGATGTCCTGTGCAAGTAGGGCCTTGGATCATGCCTACCGATTTATTGGTATTAAGACAACTGCAAGATTTTGATATAATCCTAGGCATGGATTGGTTATCTCGATACTTTGCTACGATTGATTGTAGAACCAAGACGGTGATCTTTCGTGAGCCTGGACATGAAGAGTTTGTTTATGAAGGCTGTAGAAGTTCACTGTTCGCAGTGATGATCTCTTCTTCTAAGGCCAGACAGATGTTGAGTAGAGGGTGTATGGCCTATTTTGCAACAGTGACTGAGGTGCCCACTGTTGTACCAGGACTCGAGAATATTCCTATTATCCGTGAGTTTCCGGATATTTTTCCTTCTGAGTTATCCTCGATGCCTCCTGATAGGGAGATTGAATTCGTGATTGATGTGGTACCAGGAACCGCGCCAATCTCGAAGACACCCTATAGAATGGCACCGGCTGAGTTGAGAGAGTTGAAGGCGCAATTGCAGGATCTTATGGATAAAGGCTTTATCAGACCCAGTGTTTCGCCCTGGGGAGCGCCTGTGCTGTTTGTGAAGAAGAAGGATGGTTCACTTAGGTTGTGTGTGGATTATCGGGAACTGAACAAAGTAACCATCAAGAATAGATACCCCCACCCCCGTATTGATGATCTATTCGATCAATTACAGGGAGCGTGTGTCTTTTCTAAGATTGATCTTCAGTCCGGTTACCACCAATTGAAGGTGAAGGCCGAGGATATTTCTAAGATAGCTTTTAGAACTCGGTATGGGAATTATGAGTTTACAGTCATGCCATTTGGATTGACTAATGCCCTTGCTGCATTCATGGATATGATGAACCGAGTCTTTAAGTCTTTCTTGGACAAGTTTGTGGTAGTCTTTATCGATGATATCTTGATTTACTCCCGTAGTGATGCGGAGCATGAGGAGCATTTGAGATTAGTGCTGCAACTCTTGCGAGAGAAGAAGTTGTATGCAAAGCTGAAGAAGTGTGAGTTCTGGTTGAGAGAGGTAGCCTTTTTAGGCCATGTGATTTCAGCTTCGGGAGTAGCTGTTGATCCTAAGAAATTGAGGCGATTCGTGATTGGCCTAGACCGACGACCATTTCTGAAGTACGGAGTTTTCTTGGCTTAGCCGGGTATTATCGACGATTTGTGGAAAGTTTTGCGAAACTCTCTACACCACTCACTCGGTTAACCAGAAAAGGGGTTAAGTATATTTGGAGTGATGATTGTCAAGAATGCTTTGATGAGCTTAAGCAGAGGTTGATGACAGCCCCTATTCTTGCACTACCAGTGATGGGTGATGGATTTGTAATCTATAGTGATGCTTCGCATAGTGGCTTGGGTTGCGTGTTGATGCAACATGGCAGAGTGATTGCATATGCTTCAAGACAACTAAAGGAATATGAGAAGAACTACCCCACTCATGATCTGGAGTTGGCGGCGGTAGTCTTTGCTCTGAAGCTATGGCGCCACTATCTCTATGGAGAGCATTGTGAAGTATATACTGATCACAAGAGCCTCAAGTATCTGTTTACACAGAAAGAGTTGAATCTACGGCAACGGAGATGGTTAGAGCTACTGAAGGATTATGACATCTCTATCTTATACCATCCCGGCAAGGCGAATGTTGTTGCCGATGCTTTGAGTAGGAAGGCTGTGGCAACTTTGAGTTTGTGTATTACTCAACAGCCTGTCCTAGTGGAAGAGATGCGGAGGTTGTCCCTTGAGGTGGTTACTCACGGGATGACGGCGAGACTGATGACCTTGGTCATACAGCCCACTCTGTTAGATAGGATTCGAGAGAAACAGAGTGTAGATCCTTATCTGATGAAAGTTCAAGATCAACTGAGGAGTGGTGATCTTGAAGGTTTTTCTTGTGATGATTCTGGAGTTCTTCGTTATAGAGGACGTCTATGTGTACCAGCGGATCTGGAGATTCGAGAGGAGATATTGAAGAAAGCACATTATTCTCCTTATTTTGTACATCCTGGAGGGACTAAGATGTACCAGGATATGAAGACTCACTTCTGGTGGAATGGTATGAAGCGGGATATTGGTAGGGCTGTAGCTCAATGTTTGACATGTCAGCAAGTGAAGGCTGAACATCGAGTACCAGCTGGTAAGCTACAGAGTCTTCCAATACCTGAGTGGAAGTGGGATCATATCACGATGGATTTCGTCGTTGGACTGCCGAGGACTTCGAGCGGCTATGATACCATTTGGGTGATTGTGGATAGGCTGACGAAGTCTGCTCATTTTTTGCCTATGCAGATTACTTGGTCACGTGAGCGACTTGCACAGCTTGATCTGGATGAGATATTGAGATTGCATGGAGTGCCAATCTCAATAGTATCTGATAGAGACCCAAGGATTGTTTCTCATTTCTGGAAGAGTTTACAGACAGCTTTGGGGACTTAGCTTCAATTTAGCACTGCATTTCATCCCCAGACTGATGGTCAGTCCGAGCGCACTATACAGACACTCGAGGATATGTTGAGAGCTTGTGTCTTGGATTTTGGTGGAGGATGGGATCGACACCTGAGATTGGTAGAGTTTGCGTACCACAATAGCTATCAAGCGAGCATTAAAATGGCTCCGTTTGAAGCATTGTATGGACGCAAATGTCGATCACCTCTGTATTGGGATGATGTTGGTGAAAGGAAGACGTTGGGTCCAGACCTTTTGCTTGAAGCTGAAGAGAAGGTTAAAGTAATACGACGGCATATTGAGACGGCTCAGAGCAGGCAAAAGAGTTATTCTGATACTCGGAGGCGAGATCTGGAATTTCAAGTTGGTGATCATGTTTTCTTGAAGGTCTCACCATCGAAGGGCATATGAGATTTGGGATTCGCGGAAAGCTTAGTCCGCGGTTTATTGGTCCTTTCGAGGTCTTAGAGAGAGTAGGACCCGTGGCATATCAGTTAGCCCTTCCGCCTCGACTAGCAGGAGTGCACGATGTCTTTCATGTATCTGTTCTGAGGAGATACATGCACGATCCTTCCCATGTGATAGATTTTTCTCCACTGGAGCTTACTGAGGATTTGCAGTACGAGGAGCGACCGATACGAATTCTTGCTCGTGAGACGAGGGAATTGCGTAATCGGGTCATACCTTATGTCAAGGTACAGTGGGATTTTCATGATGATAGAGAGGCGACATGGGAGTTAGAGACTGTTATACAGAGATCTTATCCCCACCTGTTTACATCTTGAGGTGAGTGCTTTACTTTAGTTTCGAGGACGAAACTATTTAAGGAGGGGAGAATGTAATACTTGGCATTTCGACGAGTTTCTGGACTTGGAGGGGTTTCGGGCTTGAGACATTTCGGGCGCCCGGAAGTTGTGAAGTGGACGCCCGAATGATCCGGAACCAGTGGACGTTTTGTATGGGTCCGGAAGTGGCCGACTGATTTGAGTTCTGGACGCAGGAACCGGACGCCCAGTTGTGGATCCGGATTGGCTTATGATGTGGAGAGCCACGTGTCGCGACGCAGGACATGTGTCGACCGCCGGAGACACGCCGCCCTACCGCCTGCCGACCGACGACCGACCGCTTGGCCGCCAGCTGACACCTGGATTGCAGGGTTTCCGGACGCCCGGAAGTTGGATTCGGGAGCCCGAAAGTGGAATTTTGGGAGCCTATAAATAGGTGAGTCCCTAGTTGTTTTAGCTTGCATTCCACTTCGTGATTTCTGATTCTAGAGAGAGAAAGCTAGAGTAGGGCCATGTGTTGGCATTAGTTTGTGATCTAGCTTGTTCTCCTCTACTATTGTTCTGATCTGGTGCTGAGCTGTTGTTCTGTCGGAGTTAGCAGCCTTTTGGTGATATTCAGATCGGAGTGCTGCTGGAGCTTGATTATCTTGGAGGGTTGGATCTGAGGATACTGTTTTCCCCACCGTGGTTGGATTAGCTCCTGAGGTGGGTTGATGTTTGCCAGATTCAGTGGACTTCCTCCTATGTGTTTACTCTCATGTTAGCATGATAGTGTTGGATTATGTTAGCATGATATGATATTATTGGGATTATGATAGCATGACATGCTGAGATTATGTTAGATATGACCTGTTAGGTTGAGATTTGCATGTGCATGATATGCTAATGATATATATATGAGCATGCATGATTTCCTTGTATCCTTGTTACATGATTTGACCTACACCTATCCTGTTGATATTCCTTGTACCAGTTGTTGTACATACTAGTGTAGGTGATCATGTTGAGGCTCGTGCTATGTTGTTGTACCTCCTCTTTGTGGTAGAGTTGAGATTGATTGTGAGCACTGGAGCATTGATTGGGTCATGTTATTGACTATCCTTTGAGGTGCCGAGGGCACGTGATTCTTTGTGAGATCAGTGGATTGGGTCATAATTATCCTTTGAGATGCCGAGGGCATGTGATTCTTTGTTGACCCAGTCGTGTCGATCATATACCTGTGGGTGCTTGGCGCTGATATGGTTGTACTTTACTCGGTTGGGTCGCTCCCACGAGTACCGCTTCGGAGTTGGCATGTTCCGTACAGAGGGTTGTACGAGGGGCTAGGAACAGACGGGTTTCCTGTACTAGCAGGCTCCCTGTAGGGTTGAGCATGATCAGGCCGCAGGTATCGTATTGTATTGTGTTGTATGGCATTATGGATTCGTGATAGTTTTCATTTGATATGTTCAGTTCATTGGTATTCATACTGACAGTTGAGCTTTGTGCATAATAGTGGTAGTATATCTCCTACTTTCTTTATTGCTCTATATATATCTTTTGAGATTGAGGACTTAGTGGGCAGACCGCTGAGGCTGGTGGCGGTATCCACTGAGGACTACTTGTTTGATAGTAGTTCTCACACCCGTTGTTGACACCTTTTTGCAGAGTCTTCTTCCCCAGTTGTGCATACTGAGCGCGGAAAGGAGACCGTCAGGTAGAGTTGATCCCCGGATACTTGGCTAGAGGTATACCCCATTTTGGTAGATGGTTATGAGTCTGTACATACAGTGAGATAGTGATTATCAGTGTTGTATATCATAGTTATGGATGATGTATGTATGTACAGTGATCCTTTGATATATTTATATAGCAGCTCTGTTGATACCTTTAGCTCTGTGTGGTTGTTGTTGTTTTCGCTTCGTATACATGGTAGAGATACTGTGTATGCGGCGGATCTTGTCATGTGCCTGGGAAGAGGTAACCCGGGGCGTGACATCTACCACCCACGGTTCTATGCTACTACCATTGAATCGCGGTGGATCAAACCTACAGAAGCGAGCCAATCTATCCGCCATCCGCTCCTGCTCTTCTTCAGAAAGTACTTGACTAGGCTGAGTACTTCCTTCCCTAGGTTGAGATGTAACTGGAGTAGTCGCCGCCTGAGGTTCCATAGTTCGAGGCGTAGTATTCTGCTGCTGGGAGAAAGCGTCGCACATCTTCTGCAATAAAGCATTCTGTTGCGTTCCTACTGCAGCTATGTCTGCTAGCTGCTCCTGCAGATCGGGCCGTGCACTAGGCCCCGTCTGCTCAGGCATCTCCGAAGGCGTCGGATGCGCTCGCTTCGATGGTCGTTGAGGAGGCATAGTAATAACCTGCAACAGAATACCCGATTAGGACCACAAACAATCTCACGACCCAATCTAGTGAAAGTCTAGAAGGACACTTCTTTTCTTCTCAGATTATTATGTCGTCTGCAGCCAACATAGTTCATCTGATTAGAGAAGGCGTAATCCCTCAATCACTCTTCCTACACAAGGAAGGATTCAAAACCCAATTTTTGACTTTCGCGATTAATCACGTCTCTCTCATCATTCTAAGGTTTGTTATCTTAGGTTTCCCTAGGCCCTCTTGACCTATTCCTAAGCTCTGATACCAACTTAATCTGTCATGCCCCGGGTTACCAATTCCTGGGCACATCAACAGACCCGCCGTATACCCAGTAACAAAACTGAGCGTACGAAGCGAAAACAACAACAACCACAAAGAGCTAAAGGTATCAACAGAGCTGCTATATATATATATATATCAAAAGATCACTGTACATACATACATCAATCCGTAACCAAAATATACATCACTGATAATCTCTATCTCACTGTATGTACAGACTCATAAGATCATCTATCAATAGGGTATACCTCTAGCCACAAGTATCCGGGGATCAACTCTACCCGACGGTCTCCTTTCCGCGCTCAGAATGCACAGCTGGGGAAGAAGACTCTGCAAAAAGGTGTCAACAACGGGTGTGAGAACTACTATCAAACAAGTAGTCCTCAGTGGGTACCGCCACCAGCCTCAGCGGTCTGCCCACTAAGTCCTCAATCTCAAGAGATATATAGAGCAATAAAGAAAGTAGGAGATAAACTACCACTACTATGCACAATGCTCAACTGTCAATATGAATATCAATGATCTGAACATATCAAATGAGGACTATCATGAATCCATAATACAATACAATACCTGCGGCCTGATCATGCTCTACCCGTAGGGAGCGAACTAGTACAGGCAACACCCTCTGCACTAGTACTCGTACAACCCTCTGTACGGAAAACCAACTCCGGAGCGGTACTCGTGGGAGCGACCCAACCGAGTATAGTATCACAACACATATCAGTGCCAAGCACCCACAGGTATATGATCGACAGACTGGGTCAAACAAGGAATCACGTGCACTCGGCACCTCAAAGGATAATCAACAACAAGTATGACCCAATCAATGCTCCAGTGCTCTCAATCAACTCAACTCTACCACAAGGAGGAGGTACAAACAATATAGCACGAGCCACAACATGATCACCTACACTAGTATGTACAACAACTGGCACAAAGGATATCAACAAGATAGGTGTAGTTCAAATCATGCATCAAGGATATAAGAAAGTCATGCATGCAAATCAGGTATCTCAACCTCATTTATGATCATATCATACATATGCATCAATCTCAACTAAGGCATGTCACTACTAACATAATCCCAATCATGCTAACATAATCCAAGCACTATCATATCATGCTAACATAATCCCAATAATATCATATCATGCTATCATAATCCAACACTATCATATGATGCTAACATGAGAGTAAACACATAGGAGGAAGTCCACTGAATCTGGCAAACATCAACCCACCTCAAAAGCTAATCCAACCACGGTGGGGAACAATAATAACCTCGGATCCAACCCTCCAAGATATAGCTCGAGCAGTACTCCGTTCTGAATATATCTCCACAAGACTGCTAACTTCAACAGAATAACAGCTCAGAACCAGATCAGCACAACACAGTAGAGGAGAACAAGCTAGATCACAACTAATGCCAACACATGGCCCTACTCTAGCTTTCTCTCTCTAGGAAATGGGAAACACGAAGTGGGAAAATGAGCTCAAGCAACCAGGGACTCACCTATTTATAGGCTCCCAAAAACACCACATTCAGGCGCCCGAATTCCACTTCCGGGCGTCCGAAAATCCAGCAAGCCAGGTGTCAGCTGGCGGCCAAGCGGTCGGCGGTGGTCGGCAGGCGGTGGGGCGGTGTGTCTCCGATGGTTGACACGTGTCCAGCAACACGACACGTGGCTCTCCACGTCACAAGCCCAATCCGGATCCACAATCCGGGCGTCCGAATCCTACATCCAGATCCAAATCTCGTCAGCCACTTCCGGACCATCCAAAATGTCCACTGGCTCCGAAACATTCGGGCGTCCACTTCCTAAGTTCCGGGCGCCCGAAATGTCTCAAGCCCGAAAACCCCTCAAAATGCCAAGTATTACACGCTAACAGACCCGCCGAACTGTGACGCCCCAACTTCCCAGGGGGTCACCCATCCTAGGACTACTCCCGTCCTAGCACGCTTAACTCTCTCAACCTCTTGGGCCTAGCCACCACCCAAAATGCTTAAGCCGGGTTGAGAGGTTAGCTCTATTATATCTTTTATATAGGACTATCTGGGGTGTCACTATCTCCCCCCTTTAAGCCCTGACGTCCTCGTCAGGCTCAGACTCACAAGTACCAGGCGATGTGAGACGTCTCGCTAGCCTGTCATTCCAACCCTGGCTCAGCCGAGACCCATCTCAGACTTCCGGCTGGTAATTGGCTCTGATACCAACTGTGACGCCCCAACTTCCCAGGGGGTCACCCATCCTAGGACTACTCCCGTCCTAGCACGCCTCTTGGGCCTAGCCACCACCCAAAATGCTTAAGTCGGGTTGAGAGGTTAGCCCTATTATATCTTTTATATAGGACTATCTGGAGTGTCACACGAACGGACAGAGTTTTCCCTGTCCGAACGAAGCGGCAGAGAAACAAACAATTTCCAAGAATTACAAGAAGGCATACAAACTACTCTTCATATAACAAGCATAAAGAAATGCCACTAAACAAAAGACGAGTATCAGAGCACTATATAAATACAAGCTGAACCATTATACACCAACCACTAGTAACATAGAAATACTTAATACAAATAACATAGAAATGCTCCAAAAACTATGTAAGAAACGTGGCCTTGGCCCTCGCCAGTCCAAATATCTGGTGGTCCGCTATAGGCTAAACATGCTGGTGGAAGTGCCTATCTATGGCGTGAACCCCTTACCTCGCTCAGTAGATGAAGTACCTGTCTCTGAAAAAAAAAAACCCACGAGAGGAAGTGAGAACTACTAAAAGCAGTTCCCAGTGGGTACGGTCGGCGACGACAACGACCTTCCCACTAGGTCTAAGTGAGCAAAAGTAAATGGAGCAATATAATGAAAGAAAACTACTAAATGAGTAGAAATAATCCAATGGTAAGTAATTCACAGAGCTAGGCTAAGCACAAAAGTATTCCATACATAGAGTAAAAGGAAGCAAATGCAAGTGCTATTCTTGTTCAATGTATATATGTAACAGGGCAAACTACTAGTGAAGGTATTTAATGAATGAAAAGGGTAAGCTACTAGTGTGAACATACTGATGAAATTTCAATACTATGCATTAGTCTTTTCATGCCCAATAATTCTCGTATACACTAGTAAAGTACTGCTGTCAAGATACCCAATCACCACGACCGACTCGTAGGTCCGGTCAAGCCTGCGCCTGCCTAGTGCGCGGACACACTCCCATAAGTGTGACGGCGACCTCTAGGCTACTGTCTCAACTAACACCAGCCAGCAATCCGGAGTGGCACTCGAGGGGAGTGACCCCTACCGAGTAACATAGCACATCGCACACATACAATCAAGCTCATAGTGGCGTCTGCAGGCTATAGTCCAAAATCTCGAGAAGCTGCTACTAAGATCAACTCAATAAAAGATGTCCAAAGGAGCTGGTCTCACATGCCTCAATACAACTCTAAATATCCGAAAGAGATTCTAGAAAGCATGACATGATCAAGTGCATAAGTCATGTATTATGTTTCATGTAATGCGTTTCGATTACGAAAAATGGATCACAAGAGACTGGTAACATTTCATAAATCGAGTGCATAGTTTTATGTTCTAGTTTAAATCTTTAGACTGGAGGATCAACGGAGCCAAGTTAAATACATGTATTCAAGTATGCGAAATTTCATGTAAAAGGATATACATTCTTCTAAAATAGACATAGGGAGAAATTCGCCGTTTTCGGCGACGCGGAACCCACCTGGATAGCTAATAGTGATAAGGAAGGAATGCGCGCGGGGTTTCAATCGGCTCGTTGAATAGCCAAAGAAACCTTCAAACCCTTTCTTCTTCTCCATCTTCTCTTTTCTCTCTTTTCCATTCTTTTCTTTCCCTCTCTCTCATGCGTACAGGCTGATGGAGAGGTGTCACGCCCCGGGTTACCTCTTCCCAGGCGCATGACCAGATCCGCCGCATACACAGTATCTCTACCATGTATACGAAGCGAAACAACATCCACAATCAAAATACACAGAGCTAAAGGTATCAACAGAGCTGCTATATAATATATCAAAAGATCACTGTACATACATCATCCATAACTCTCACAAATAACTCTCACATACAAACTGATATCAACATCACATAGTATGTACAGACTCAACCATCTATCCAAAATGGGTATACCTCTAGCCAAATATCCGGGGAATAGCTCTACCCGACGGTCTCCTTTCCGCGCTCAGTATGCACGACTGGGGAAGAAGACTCTGCAAAAAGATGTCACCAATGGGTGTGAGAACTACTATCAATCAAGTAGTCCTCAGTGGGTACCGCCACCAGCCTCAGCGGTCTGCCCACTAAGTCCTCAATCTCAAGAGATATGAATAGAGCAATAAAAGAGTAGGAGATATACTACCACTACTATGCACAAAGCTCAATTGTCAGTATGAATACCAAAGAACTGAATATACCAAATGAGGACTATCATACACAATACAATACCTGCGAACCAGCTAGTACAGGAACTCCATCTGTACCTAGCTCTCGCCATACAATGCCTCTCAATATAATACCATACCATGCGGCCTGATCACGCTCAACCCTACAGGGAGCTGCTCAACCCTCCAGGGAGCCGACTAGTACAGGAAGCCCGTCTGTAACTAGCCCCTCGTACACCTCTCTGTACGGAACATGCCAACTCTAGAGTGGTACTCGTGGGAGCTACCCAACCGAGTAAAGTAAACCCATAGTAACCGCCAAGCACCCGCAGGTATATGATCGACACGACTGAGTCAACAAAGGATCAAGTGCCCTCGGCACCTCAAAGGATAGTCAACGAGTAAGACCCAATCCACTGTGCCCTCGGCACCACAAAGGATAATCAACAAGTATGACCCAATCCATGCTCTCACAAAGAACCACGTGCCCTCGGCACAATCAATGCTCCAGTGCTCACAATCATCTCTACTCTACCACAAAGAGGAGGCTCTCAACTCTACCACAAAGAGGAGGTACAACAACATAGCACGAGCCACAACATGATCACCTACACTACATGCACAACCACTGGTACAAGGAATCAACAGAATAGGTGTAGGTCCAATCATGCAACAATATGATACAAAGAAATGCATGCTCATATACATATCATTAGCACATCTAAGATCAGAACATGCCCATGCAGTCTATAGATCAGTCTCAACCTAACATGGCATCTCTACATAATCTTAGCATGGCATACTATCATAATCCCAATATCATAATCCAATATCCACATATCATAATCCAATCATGCTAACATAATCCAAACAACATCATATCATATTATGCTAACATGAGATAAAATACGTAGGAGGAAGTCCACTGAATCTGGCAAACATCAACCCACCTGAAAAGCTAATCCAACCACGGTGGGGAAAGAACACGCCTCAGATCCAACCCTCCAAGATAAGGAACTCCGGCAGCACCCTGATCTGTCAAAACCTCCAAGGAAACTGCTAACTCCAGCAGAATAATAACAGCTCAGCACCAGATCAGATCAGCAGGATAGAGGAGAAAGCAAGCTAGATCACAAACTAATGCCAACACATGGCCCTTACTCTAGCTTTCTCTCTCTAGAATCCGAAATCACGAAGTAGAAATTACATCAAAACTCAACAGGTACACGCCTATTTATAGGCTGCCAAAACTCCCACTTTCGGGCGCCCACTTCTCAATTTCCGGGCGTCCGGAAATGCACCGTACAGGTGTCGTCGCGCGCGGCCAAGCGGCCGGTCAATAGTCATCAGGCGGTGGGGCGGCGTGTCTCCGGCGATCGACACGTGTCCTCTGTCGCGACACGTGGCCCTCCACGTCAACAGCTCAAACCGGATCCTCGTCCGGGCGTCCGAATCATGCATCCGGATCCACAACTCATCAGCCCCAAACCGGATCGTCCACAAAATGCAAAGGGGTCCGGAACATTCGGGCGTCCACTTCGCCACTTCCGGGCGCCCGAATCCCGCCGAGTCCAGAAACCCTAAAATCTCAAGTATTACATTCTCCCCTCCTTACAATAGTTTCGTCCTCGAAACTAAGGCACTCACCTCAAGATACAAATAGGTGGGGATAAGATCTCTGCATAATAGTCTCCAACTCCCATGTCGCCTCTCTATCATCATGAAAATCCCACTGTACCTTTACATAAGGTATGACCCGATTACGCAATTCCCTCGTCTCACGAGCAAGAATTCGTATCGGTCGCTCCTCGTACTGCAAATCCTCAGAAAGCTCCAGTGGAGAAAAATCGATCACATGGGAAGGATCATGCATGTATCTCCTCAGAACAGATACATGAAAGACGTCGTGTACTCCTGCAAGTCGAGGCGGAAGGGCTAACCGATATGCCACGGGTCCAACTCTCTCTAAGATCTCAAAAGGACCAATAAATCGCGGACTAAGCTTTCCGCGAATTCCAAATCTCCGTATGCCCTTCGATGGTGAGACCTTCAAGAATACATGATCACCAACATGAAACTCTAGATCTCGCCTCCGAGTATCAGAATAACTCTTTTGCCTGCTCTGAGCCGTCTCAATATGCCGTCGTATCAACTTAACTTTCTCTTCGGCTTCAAGCAAAAGGTCTGGACCCAACGTCTTCCTTTCACCAACATCATCCCAATACAGAGGTGATCGACATTTGCGTCCATACAATGCTTCAAACGGAGCCATTTTAATGCTCGCTTGATAGCTATTGTTGTACGCAAACTCTACCAATCTCAGATGTCGATCCCAACCTCCACCAAAATCCAAGACACAAGCTCTCAACATATCCTCGAGTGTCTGTATAGTGCGCTCGGACTGACCATCAGTCTGGGGATGAAATGCAGTGCTAAACCGAAGCTGAGTCCCCAAAGCTGTTTGTAAACTCTTCCAGAAATGAGAAACAAACCTTGGGTCTCTATCAGATACTATTGAGATTGGCACTCCATGCAATCTCAATATCTCATCCATATACAGCTGCGCAAGTCGCTCACGTGACCAAGTAATCTGCATAGGCAGAAAATGAGCAGACTTCGTCAGCCTATCGACAATCACCCAAATAGAATCACAGCCGCTCGAAGTCCTCGGCAATCCTACGATGAAATCCATCGTAATATGATCCCATTTCCACTCAGGTATTGGAAGACTCTGTAGCTTACCAGCTGGTACTCGATGTTCAGCCTTAACTTGCTGACATGTCAAACATTGAGCTACAGCTCTACCAATATCCCGCTTCATACCATTCCACCAAAAATGCGTCTTCAGATCCTGGTACATCTTTGTCCCTCCAGGATGTACAGAATAAGGAGAATAATGTGCTTCCTTCAATATCTCTTCTCGAATCTCCTGATCTGCTGGTACACATAGACGTTCTCTAAAACGGAGAACTCCAGAATCATCACAAGAAAAACCTTCAAGATCTCCACTCCTCAGTTGATCTCGAATTTTCACCAAGTAAGGATCTTCACATTGTTTTTCTCGAATCCTATCCAACAGAGTGGGCTGCAAAATCAGAGTCATCAACCTCGCCGTCATCCCAGAAGCAACTATCTCAAGAGATAACCTCCGCATCTCTTCCACTAGGACAGGCTGTTGAGAAATACAAAAACTCAAAGTTGCCACAGCCTTCCTACTCAAAGCATCGGCAACAACATTCGCCTTACCGGGATGGTATAATATAGAGATGTCATAATCCTTCAATAATTCTAACCATCTCCGTTGCCGTAGATTCAACTCTTTCTGTGTAAACAGATACTTAAGACTCTTATGATCTGTATACACTTCACAATGCTCACCATAAAGATAGTGACGCCATAGCTTCAGAGCAAAGACTACCGCCGCCAACTCCAAATCATGAGTGGGGTAGTTCTTCTCATATTCCTTTAGTTGTCTTGAAGCATATGCAATCACTTTGCCATGTTGCATCAACACGCAACCCAAACCACTATGTGAAGCATCACTATAGATGACAAATCCTTCGCCCATCACTGGTAGTGCAAGAATAGGGGCTGTCATCAATCTCAGCTTAAGCTCATCAAAGCATGCTTGGCACTCATCACTCCAAACATACTTAACCCCTTTCCTGGTTAGTCGAGTAAGTGGCGTAGAGAGTTTCGCAAAACTCTCCACGAATCGTCGATAATACCCGGCTAGACCAAGAAAACTTCGCACCTCAGAAATGGTCGTCGGTCTAGGCCAATCACGAATTGCCTCAATCTTCTTAGGATCAACAGCTACTCCCGAAGCTGAAATCACATGGCCTAAAAAGGCAACCTCTCTCAACCAAAACTCACACTTCTTGAGCTTTGCATACAACTTCTTCTCTCGCAAGAGTTGTAGCACTAATCTCAGATGCTCCTCATGCTCCGCATCATCACGGGAGTAAATCAGAATGTCATCAATAAAGACTACCACAAACTTGTCCAAGAAGGACTTAAAGACTCGGTTCATCATATCCATAAATGCAGCAGGGGCATTAGTCAACCCAAACGGCATGACTGTAAACTCATAATGCCCGTACCGAGTTCTAAAAGCAGTCTTAGAAATATCCTCGGCCTTCACCTTCAACTGGTGGTAACCGGACTGAAGATCAATCTTAGAAAAGACACACGCTCCCTGCAATTGATCGAACAGGTCATCGATACGTGGGAGGGGGTATCTATTCTTGATGGTCACTTTGTTCAATTCTCGATAATCCACACACAACCTAAGTGAACCATCCTTCTTCTTCACAAACAAAACAGGCGCTCCCCAGGGCGACACACTGGGTCTAATAAAACCTTTATCCATCAAATCTTGCAATTGCGCCTTTAACTCTCTCAACTCAGCTGGTGCCATTCTATAGGGTGTCTTCGAGATTGGCGCGGTTCCTGGTACCACATCAATCACGAATTCAATCTCCCTATCAGGAGGCATCGAGGATAACTCAGAAGGAAATACGTCCGGAAATTCACGGACAATAGAAATATCCTCGAGTCCTGGTACAACAGTGTGGGCACCTCAGTCACTGTTGCTAAATAGGCCATACATCCACTATTTAACATCTGTCTGGCCTTAGAAGAAGAGATCGTCACTGCGAACAGTGAACTCTTACAACCTTCATAAATATACTCCTCATGTCCAGGCTCACGAAAGATTACTGTCTTAGATCCACAATCAATCGTAGCAAAGTATCGAGATAACCAATCCATGCCTAGGATTACATCAAAATCCTGCAACTGTCTCAATACTAATAAATCAACAGGCATGATCCAAGGTCCTACTTGCACAGGACATCCTACACAACCCTCAATCACCTGTAAATTATGGTCAGGTACCCGCACCTCCTGTGCCTGGGGTAACAATCCTATCTCTAGACCATGATGCAATGCAAATGTCCTACTAACAAAGGAATGCGATGCACCAGTATCGAATAAAGTACGCGATCTAATGCCACAAATCAAAATAATACCTGCCACCACTCGATCAGCTATCGTAGGATCCTCAATCTGAGCGGCATAAACTCGCCCGCTCGCCGGTGGCTGGCGTCGATCCTGCTGTCGTGGCATAGAAGATCGCTCCTGAGAAAATACCGGGGAAGCTCCAGAATACTGCGGTGGTGTAAAAGGGTACTGACGCCATAGAAGGGGCTGCTACAAGTCTGGGGCATGCCCTCCTTATGTGTCCTACCTTCCCACACTCAAAACATCGACCCTCTCGTCGATCACAAAGATAAGCAAAATGAGGTCCTCCACAAATCGCACATCGGGGAGGTCCCCCCGACTGCTGCTGCTGTGTGTCGCTGCTGGCTGCTGGCGATATCCTCCAGACTGCTGACGACTATAAGATCCACGTTTCTGAAAACGCGATTGCTGAGGAGGTTTAGGCGGTCGTCTGCTACTTGATTGTCCTCCATTATCAGGCGCCGGGCGCTTCCTCTCCTGACCTTGAGCTGGGTCCACATGCTGTCCTCTCGTCACAAATGCCCCACGCTCTACCCACAGAGACTGCTCGATAGTAGCATCCAAAGTCTGAAGTCTCTGCGAGTGGACAAATGGAAAGATCTCGGGTCTCAAACCCTTCTCATATAAATAGACCTTCTGAATCTCATCTCGCGCTGCTGAGGGAACACAGTTGAGCAACCTAGTAAATTCCCTCGCATACTCCTGCACCGAGCGATTCCCTTGCTTCAGGTTCTTCAGATCCTCTTCTATCTTCATCTTCACACTACTCGGAAAATACACTCCATACATGATTCCCCGAAATTCACTCCAAGTCATCTGTAGAGGATTCAAGGACCTATGATCACGGGTCCTCCTCCACCAGACATGTGCATCACCAGATAAACAATGCACTGCCATATGCACCTGCTCTCGTGCTGGCACAAAAAGATCCTCGAACAACTTCTCCATTTCACAAATCCAGGCTTCAACCACCCACGGTTCTATACTACTACCATTGAATCGTGGTGGATCAAACCTACAGAAGCGAGCCAATCTATCCGCCATCCGCTCCTGCTCCTCTTCAGAAAGCACTTGACTAGGCTGAGTACTTCCTTCTCCAGGTTGAGATGTAGTTGGAGTAGTTGCCGCCTGAGGTTCCATAGCTCGAGGTGTAGAGAAAGCATCACACATCTTCTGTAACAAGGCACTCTGCTGCCTTCCAACTGCAGCTATATCTGCTAGCTGCTCCTGCAGATCGGGCCGTTCACTAGGTCCCGTCTGCTCAGGCATATCCGAAGGCGTCGGATGCGCTCGCGTCGATGGTCGTCGAGGAGGCATAGTAACAACCTGCAACAGAATACCCGATTAGGACCACAATCAACTCACGACCCAATCCAACGAAAGTCTAGAAGGACACTTCTTTTTCTTCTCAGATTATTATGTCGTCTGCAGCCAACATAATTCATCAGATAAGAGAAGGCATAATCCCTCAATCACTCTTCCTACACAAGGAAGGATTCAAAAACCCAATCTTTGACTTTCGCGATAAATCACGTCTCTCTCGTCATTCTTAGGTCTGTTTATCTTAGGTTTCCTAGGCCCTCATGACCTATTCCTAAGCTCTGATACCAACTTAATCTGTCACGCCCCGGGTTACCTCTTCCCAGGCGCATGACCAGATCCGCCGCATACACAGTATCTCTACCATGTATACGAAGCGAAACAACATCCACAATCAAACACACAGAGCTAAAGGTATCAACAGAACTGCTATAAATATATCAAAAGATCACTGTACATACATCATCCATAACTCTCACAAATAACTCTCATATACAAACTGATATCAACATCACATAGTATGTACAGACTCAACCATCTATCCAAAATGGGTATACCTCTAGCCAAATATCCGGGGAATAGCTCTACCCGACGGTCTCCTTTCCGCGCTCAGTATGCACGACTGGGGAAGAAGACTCTGCAAAAAGATGTCACCAATGGGTGTGAGAACTACTATCAATCAAGTAGTCCTCAGTGGGTACCGCCACCAGCCCTCAGCGGTCTGCCCCTAAGTTCTCAATCTCAAGAGATATGAATAGAGCAATAAAAGAGTAGGAGATATACTACCACTACTATGCACAAAGCTCAACTGTCAGTATGAATACCAAAGAACTGAATATACCAAATGAGGACTATCATACATAATACAATACCTGCGAACCAGCTAGTACAGGAACTCCATCTGTACCTAGCTCTCGCCATACAATACCTCTCAATACAATACCATACCATGCGGCCTGATCACGCTCAACCCTACAGGGAGCTGCTCAACCCTCCAGGGAGCCGACTAGTACAGGAAGCCCGTCTGTAACTAGCCCCTCGTACAATCCTGTGTACGGAACATGCCAACTCTAGAGTGGTACTCGTGGGAGCGACCCAACCGAGCAAAGTAAACCCATAGTAACCGCCAAGCACCCGCAGGTATATGATCGACACGACTGGGTCAACAAAGGATCAAGTGCCCTCGGCACCTCAAAAGATAGTCAACAGGTAAGACCCAATCCACTGTGCCCTCGGCACCACAAAGGATAATCAACTAGTATGACCCAATCCATGCTCTCACAAAGAACCCCGTGCCCTCGGCACAATCAATGCTCCAGTGCTCACAATCATCTCTACTCTACCACAAAGAGGAGGCTCTCAACTCTACCACAAAGAGAAGGTACAACAACATAGCACGAGCCACAACATGATCACCTACACTACATGCACAACCACTGGTACAAGGAATCAACAGAATAGGTGTAGGTCCAATCATGCAACAATATGATACAAAGAAATGCATGCTCATATACATATCATTAGCACATCTAAGATCAGAACATGCCCATGCAGTCTATAGATCAGTCTCAACCTAACATGGCATCTCTACATAATCTTAGCATGGCATACTATCATAATCCCAATATCATAATCCAATATCCACATATCATAATCCAATCATGCTAACATAATCCAAACAACATCATATCATATTATGCTAACATGAGATAAAACACGTAGGAGGAAGTCCACTGAATCTGGCAAACATCAACCCACCTGAAAAGCTAATCCAACCACGGTGGGGAAAGAACACACCTCAGATCCAACCCTCCAAGATAAGGAACTCCGGCAGCACCCTGATCTGTCAAAACCTCCAAGGAAACTGCTAACTCCAGCAGAATAACAGCTCAGCACCAGATCAGATCAGCAGGATAGAGGAGAACAAGCTAGATCACAAACTAATGCCAACACATGGCCCTTACTCTAGCTTTCTCTCTCTAGAATCCGAAATCACGAAGTAGAAATTACATCAAAACTCAACAGGTACACGCCTATTTATAGGCTGCCAAAACTCCCACTTTCGGGCGCCCACTTCTCAATTTCCGGGCGTCCGGAAATGCACCGTACAGGTGTCGTCGCGCGGCCAAGCGGCCGGTCAATAGTCATCAGGCGGTGGGGCGGCGTGTCTCCGGCGATCGACACGTGTCCTCTGTCGCGACACGTGGCCCTCCACGTCAACAGCTCAAACCGGATCCTCGTCCGGGCGTCCGAATCATGCATCCGGATCCACAACTCGTCAGCCCCAAACCGGATCGTCCACAAAATGCAAAGGGGTCCGGAACATTCGGGCGTCCACTTCGCCACTTCCGGGCGCCCGAATCCCGCCGAGTCCAGAAACCCTAAAATCTCAAGTATTACATTCTCCCCCCCTCCTTACAATAGTTTCGTCCTCGAAACTAAGGCACTCACCTCAAGATACAAATAGGTGGGGATAAGATCTCTGCATAATAGTCTCCAACTCCCATGTCGCCTCTCTATCATCATGAAAATCCCACTGTACCTTTACATAAGGTATGACCCGATTACGCAATTCCCTCGTCTCACGAGCAA
Source organism: Puya raimondii (assembly GCA_016920855.1). Classification (NCBI taxonomy): domain Eukaryota; kingdom Viridiplantae; phylum Streptophyta; class Magnoliopsida; order Poales; family Bromeliaceae; genus Puya; species Puya raimondii. The sequence continues at coordinate 64,087,943 of JABWPP010000050.1, read as the reverse complement.
GAATTCGTATCGGTCGCTCCTCGTACTGCAAATCCTCAGAAAGCTCCAGTGGAGAAAAATCGATCACATGGGAAGGATCATGCATGTATCTCCTCAGAACAGATACATGAAAGACGTCGTGTACTCCTGCAAGTCGAGGCGGAAGGGCTAACCGATAAGCCACGGGTCCAACTCTCTCTAAGATCTCAAAAGGACCAATAAATCGCGGACTAAGCTTTCCGCGAATTCCAAATCTCCGTATGCCCTTCGATGGTGAGACCTTCAAGAATACATGATCACCAGTCTGAAACTCTAGATCTCGCCTCCGAGTATCAGAATAACTCTTTTGCCTGCTCTGAGCCGTCTCAATATGCCGTCGTATCAACTTAACTTTCTCTTCGGCTTCAAGCAAAAGGTCTGGACCCAACGTCTTCCTTTCACCAACATCATCCCAATACAGAGGTGATCGACATTTGCGTCCATACAATGCTTCAAACGGAGCCATTTTAATGCTCGCTTGATAGCTATTGTTGTACGCAAACTCTACCAATCTCAGATGTCGATCCCAACCTCCACCAAAATCCAAGACACAAGCTCTCAACATATCCTCGAGTGTCTGTATAGTGCGCTCGGACTGACCATCAGTCTGGGGGGGATAAATGCAGTGCTAAACCGAAGCTGAGTCCCCAAAGCTGTTTGTAAACTCTTCCAGAAATGAGAAACAAACCTTGGGTCTCTATCAGATACTATTGAGATTGGCACTCCATGCAATCTCAATATCTCATCCATATACAGCTGCGCAAGTCGCTCACGTGACCAAGTAATCTGCATAGGCAGAAAATGAGCAGACTTCGTCAGCCTATCAACAATCACCCAAATAGAATCACAGCTGCTCGAAGTCCTCGGCAAACCTACGATGAAATCCATCGTAATATGATCCCATTTCCACTCAGGTATTGGAAGACTCTGTAGCTTACCAGCTGGTACTCGATGTTCAGCCTTAACTTGCTGACATGTCAAACATTGAGCTACAGCTCTACCAATATCCCGCTTCATACCATTCCACCAAAAATGCGTCTTCAGATCCTGGTACATCTTTGTCCCTCCAGGATGTACAGAATAAGGAGAATAATGTGCTTCCTTCAATATCTCTTCTCGAATCTCCTGATCTGCTGGTACACATAGACGTCCTCTAAAACGGAGAACTCCAGAATCATCACAAGAAAAACCTTCAAGATCTCCACTCCTCAGTTGATCTCGAATTTTCACCAAGTAAGGATCTTCACTCTGTTTTTCTCGAATCCTGTCTAACAGAGTGGGCTGCAAAATCAGAGTCATCAACCTCGCCGTCATCCCAGAAGTAACTACCTCAAGAGATAACCTCCGCATCTCTTCCACTAGGACAGGCTGTTGAGTAATACACAAACTCAAAGCTGCCACAGCCTTCCTACTCAAAGCATCGGCAACAACATTCGCCTTACCGGGATGGTATAATATAGAGATGTCATAATCCTTCAATAATTCTAACCATCTCCGTTGCCGTAGATTCAACTCTTTCTGTGTAAACAGATACTTAAGACTCTTATGATCTGTATACACCTCACAATGCTCACCATAAAGATAGTGACGCCATAGCTTCAGAGCAAAGACTACCGCCGCCAACTCCAAATCATGAGTGGGGTAGTTCTTCTCATATTCCTTTAGTTGTCTTGAAGCATATGCAATCACTTTGCCATGTTGCATCAACACGCAACCCAAACCACTATGTGAAGCATCACTATAGATGACAAATCCTTCGCCCATCACTGGTAGTGCAAGAATAGGGGCTGTCATCAATCTCAGCTTAAGCTCATCAAAGCATGCTTGGCACTCATCACTCCAAACATACTTAACCCCTTTCCTGGTTAGTCGAGTAAGTGGCGTAGAGAGCTTCGCAAAACTCTCCACGAATCGTCGATAATACCCGGCTAGACCAAGAAAACTTCGCACTTCAGAAATAGTCGTCGGTCTAGGCCAATCACGAATTGCCTCAATCTTCTTAGGATCAACAGCTACTCCCGAAGCTGAAATCACATGGCCTAAAAAGGCAACCTCTCTCAACCAAAACTCACACTTCTTGAGCTTTGCATACAACTTCTTCTCTCGCAAGAGTTGTAGCACTAATCTTAGATGCTCTTCATGCTCCGCATCATCACGGGAGTAAATCAGAATGTCATCAATAAAGACTACCACAAACTTGTCCAAGAAGGACTTAAAGACTCGGTTCATCATATCCATAAATGCAGCAGGGGCATTAGTCAACCCAAACGGCATGACTGTAAACTCATAATGCCCGTACCGAGTTCTAAAAGCAGTCTTAGAAATATCCTCGGCCTTCACCTTCAACTGGTGGTAACCGGACTGAAGATCAATCTTAGAAAAGACACACGCTCCCTGCAATTGATCGAACAGGTCATCGATACGTGGGAGGGGGTATCTATTCTTGATGGTCACTTTGTTCAATTCTCGATAATCCACACACAACCTAAGTGAACCATCCTTCTTCTTCACAAACAAAACAGGCGCTCCCCAGGGCGACACACTGGGTCTAATAAAACCTTTATCCATCAAATCTTGCAATTGCGCCTTTAACTCTCTCAACTCAGCTGGTGCCATTCTATAGGGTGTCTTCGAGATTGGCGCGGTTCCTGGTACCACATCAATCACGAATTCAATCTCCCTATCAGGAGGCATCGAGGATAACTCAGAAGGAAATACGTCCGGAAATTCACGGACAATAGAAATATCCTCGAGTCCTGGTACAACAGTGGGCACCTCAGTCACTGTTGCTAAATAGGCCATACATCCACTATTTAACATCTGTCTGGCCTTAGAAGAAGAGATCGTCACTGCGAACAGTGAACTCTTACAACCTTCATAAATATACTCCTCATGTCCAGGCTCACGAAAGATTACTGTCTTAGATCCACAATCGATCGTAGCAAAGTATCGAGATAACCAATCCATGCCTAGGATTACATCAAAATCCTGCAACTGTCTCAATACTAATAAATCAACAGGCATGATCCAAGGTCCTACTTGCACAGGACATCCTACACAACCCTCAATCACCTGTAAATTATGGTCAGGTACCCGCACCTCCTGTGCCTGGGGTAACAATCCTATCTCTAGACCATGATGCAATGCAAATGTCCTACTAACAAAGGAATGCGATGCACCAGTATCGAATAAAGTACGCGATCTAATGCCACAAATCAAAATAATACCTGCCACCACTCGATCAGCTATCGTAGGATCCTCAATCTGAGCGGCATAAACTCGCCCGCTCGCCGGTGGCTGGCGTCGATCCTGCTGTCGTGGCATAGAAGATCGCTCCTGAGAAAATACCGGGGAAGCTCCAGAATACTGCGGTGGGGTAAAAGGTACAGACGCCATAGAAGGGGCTGCTACAAGTCTGGGGCATGCCCTCCTTATGTGTCCTACCTTCCCGCACTCAAAACATCGACCCTCTCGTCGATCACAAAGATAAGCAAAATGAGGTCCTCCACAAATCGCACATCGGGGAGGTCCCCCCGACTGCTGCTGCTGTGATCGCTGGCTGCTGGCGATATCCTCCAGACTGCTGACGACTATAAGATCCACGTTTCTGAAAACGCGATTGCTGAGGAGGTTTAGGCGGTCGTCTGCTACTTGATTGTCCTCCATTATCAGGCGCCGGGCGCTTCCTCTCCTGACCTTGAGCTGGGTCCACATGCTGTCCTCTCGTCACAAATGCCCCACGCTCTACCCACAGAGACTGCTCGATAGTAGCATCCAAAGTCTGAAGTCTCTGCGAGTGGACAAATGGAAAGATCTCGGGTCTCAAACCCTTCTCATATAAATAGACCTTCTGAATCTCATCTCGCGCTGCTGAGGGAACACAGTTGAGCAACCTAGTAAATTCCCTCGCATACTCCTGCACCGAGCGATTCCCTTGCTTCAGGTTCTTCAGATCCTCTTCTATCTTCATCTTCACACTACTCGGAAAATACACTCCATACATGATTCCCCGAAATTCACTCCAAGTCATCTGTAGAGGATTCAAGGACCTATGATCACGGGTCCTCCTCCACCAGACATGTGCATCACCAGATAAACAATGCACTGCCATATGCACCTGCTCTCGTGCTGGCACAAAAAGATCCTCGAACAACTTCTCCATTTCACAAATCCAGGCTTCAACCACCCACGGTTCTATACTACTACCATTGAATCGTGGTGGATCAAACCTACAGAAGCGAGCCAATCTATCCGCCATCCGCTCCTGCTCCTCTTCAGAAAGCACTTGACTAGGCTGAGTACTTCCTTCTCCGGGTTGAGATGTAGTTGGAGTCGTTGCCGCCTGAGGTTCCATAGCTCGAGGCGTAGAGAAAGCATCACACATCTTCTGTAACAAGGCACTCTGCTGCCTTCCAACTGCAGCTATGTCTGCTAGCTGCTCCTGCAGATCGGGCCGTTCACTAGGTCCCGTCTGCTCAGGCATATCCGAAGGCGTCGGATGCGCTCGCGTCGATGGTCGTCGAGGAGGCATAGTAACAACCTGCAACAGAATACCCGATTAGGACCACAATCAACTCACGACCCAATCCAACGAAAGTCTAGAAGGACACTCCTTTTCTTCTCAGATTATTATGTCGTCTGCAGCCAACATAATTCATCCGATAAGAGAAGGCATAATCCCTCAATCACTCTTCCTACACAAGGAAGGATTCAAAAACCCAATCTTTGACTTTCGCGATCAATCACGTCTCTCACGTCATCCTTAGGTCTGTTTATCTTAGGTTTCCTAGGCCCTCTTGACCTATTCCTAAGCTCTGATACCAACTTAATCTGTCACGCCCCGGGTTACCTCTTCCCAGGCGCATGACCAGATCCGCCGCATACACAGTATCTCTACCATGTATACGAAGCGAAACAACATCCACAATCAAAATACACAGAGCTAAAGGTATCAACAGAGCTGCTATATAAATATATCAAAAGATCACTGTACATACATCATCCATAACTCTCACAAATAACTCTCATATACAGACTGATATCAACATCACATAGTATGTACAGACTCAACCATCTATCCAAAATGGGTATACCTCTAGCCAAATATCCGGGGAATAGCTCTACCCGACGGTCTCCTTTCCGCGCTCAGTATGCACGACTGGGGAAGAAGACTCTGCAAAAAGATGTCACCAATGGGTGTGAGAACTACTATCAATCAAGTAGTCCTCAGTGGGTACCGCCACCAGCCTCAGCGGTCTGCCCACTAAGTCCTCAATCTCAAGAGATATGAATAGAGCAATAAAAGAGTAGGAGATATACTACCACTACTATGCACAAAGCTCAACTGTCAGTATGAATACCAAAGAACTGAATATACCAAATGAGGACTATCATACATAATACAATACCTGCGAACCAGCTAGTACAGGAACTCCATCTGTACCTAGCTCTCGCCATACAATGCCTCTCAATATAATACCATACCATGCGGCCTGATCACGCTCAACCCTACAGGGAGCTGCTCAACCCTCCAGGGAGCCGACTAGTACAGGAAGCCCGTCTGTAACTAGCCCCTCGTACACCTCTCTGTACGGAACATGCCAACTCTAGAGTGGTAACTCGTGGGAGCTACCCAACCGAGCAAAGTAAACCCATAGTAACCGCCAAGCACCCGCAGGTATATGATCGACACGACTGAGTCAACAAAGGATCAAGTGCCCTCGGCACCTCAAAGGATAGTCAACGAGTAAGACCCAATCCACTGTGCCCTCGGCACCACAAAGGATAATCAACAAGTATGACCCAATCCATGCTCTCACAAAGAACCACGTGCCCTCGGCACAATCAATGCTCCAGTGCTCACAATCATCTCTACTCTACCACACAAAGAGGAGGCTCTCAACTCTACCACAAAGAGGAGGTACAACAACATAGCACGAGCCACAACATGATCACCTACACTACATGCACAACCACTGGTACAAGGAATCAACAGAATAGGTGTAGGTCCAATCATGCAACAATATGATACAAAGAAATGCATGCTCATATACATATCATTAGCACATCTAAGATCAGAACATGCCCATGCAGTCTATAGATCAGTCTCAACCTAACATGGCATCTCTACATAATCTTAGCATGGCATACTATCATAATCCCAATATCATAATCCAATATCCACATATCATAATCCAATCATGCTAACATAATCCAAACAACATCATATCATATTATGCTAACATGAGATAAAATACGTAGGAGGAAGTCCACTGAATCTGGCAAACATCAACCCACCTGAAAAGCTAATCCAACCACGGTGGGGAAAGAACACGCCTCAGATCCAACCCTCCAAGATAAGGAACTCCGGCAGCACCCTGATCTGTCAAAACCTCCAAGGAAACTGCTAACTCCAGCAGAATAACAGCTCAGCACCAGATCAGATCAGCAGGATAGAGGAGAACAAGCTAGATCACAAACTAATGCCAACACATGGCCCTTACTCTAGCTTTCTCTCTCTAGAATCCGAAATCACGAAGTAGAAATTACATCAAAACTCAACAGGTACACGCCTATTTATAGGCTGCCAAAACTCCCACTTTCGGGCGCCCACTTCTCAATTTCCGGGCGTCCGGAAATGCACCGTACATGTGTCGTCGCACGGCCAAGCGGCCGGTCAATAGTCATCAGGCGGTGGGGCGGCGTGTCTCCGGCGATCGACACGTGTCCTCTGTCGCGACACGTGGCCCTCCACGTCAACAGCTCAAACCGGATCCTCGTCCGGGCGTCCGAATCATGCATCCGGATCCACAACTCATCAGCCCCAAACCGGATCGTCCACAAAATGCAAAGGGGTCCGGAACATTCGGGCGTCCACTTCGCCACTTCCGGGCGCCCGAATCCCGCCGAGTCCAGAAACCCTAAAATCTCAAAAGTAATTTACATTAGCTTTTCAGTTTTGAATCCATTTAGGTGACCGAAAATTCTACTGACTAAAAATCTTTAACAGATTGCAGTTAAGCTCCTCTTCACTGTTTGGATATCCGAATAGCACGAAACTTTAAATCTAGCCTTAGAAAAATAGTTTCCATAAATTTTTAAAGTTTCAGAATTTTTCGCCACTGTCAAATTTTCAGCTGCAGTATAAGCCCTGTTCCAATAAAAGTTCTAAATCTTCCTTTTTTTGTTATTCCAACTTCACCACAATTCATTCCAGAATTATCTTTTACTCTCTAAGTCTAATAAAAATAGTATTTCATACTATTTGTATTCACAACTACTTCTATATTAAAAATTCGGTATACTGCAGATCGCTTCCTTTCTGGGTAGACGAGTCTCAAGTCAACAGTGTGGGGACACTGGAGGGAATGTGCAGGTGGTTGTTAGAGAATAAGGGTACCGAGCATGACCAATGCGAGAAGTCACTTGGATGTCTACTCACTCGTTAGTGACTTACTCAATGTTGCAGTAGTGTGACTGGTCCTTTGACCTGCGGTGCCTTCTCTATTGACAATGAGGTTACTGTAGTTTGACTGTATATACACTTGGTCCCTAGTCATTCGGGTCCTTGCGGTGCATGTTGGCTGCAGTAGGTTCGTTGTAGGAATAGGGTGTGCACCTATATGGAATCTATATCTCTTGGTAGATAGGGACGTTAGTCCTATGTGATTTATGAGATCGATTTTAGAAGACCTTGGCCAGGGCAGAATTAATAGCGGAAAGGGTTCCCGATATTAGAAACTCGAGTCGAATAAATTTGACATATAATAGACGATGGAGTTTGACGAGCTATTCCATGACCTTCGTCTAGTCGGGACTCTTGATAGAAGGACTGTATCACACGGTAACTGCACCAAGAGGTTCAGTATTCCATTCCACTGGAATGCCACTACATGCTGCTAGGTGCCACTGGTGGATTGTGAGACTCGTGAGAATTATCTGGATGATCGATAATTCTCATTGGGCTGAGTTGGAATTGTTCCGACCCACTGAAAAGAGTTTCAGTGATATTGTTGATAGTGATCAGAATATATCTCACTACCAGATAGAATAGAACCTATAGCGTCACACACATAAGAGGTTGTGACTGATAGAAAAGCTAGATTGCGATTTTTGAATCGCTGAAGGACCTAATTGTCAATATGTTGATAATTGGACTAATTTATAATTATTACAAATTAGTGGTATTAAAGTTTAAATGTTATAAGAGAGGACTTACTAACAATTAGTAAATTATAAGAGGACTTATGTGCAAATATTGCATTATTAATTTGATATGATCAAATTAGGTTTGAGTTCAAGTCGATTTAAATTAGGATTTAATCGATTGAACCAATTAAGAAAAGAATAAAAATAAAGCTAGATTTATTCTTATCCTTAATGGTAATTATATTATTATAAAAGGGATTATATCCCTCTTTATAAGATACGGGAGTTTTTAAAAAATTCTAGCCGTCAACTCTCTCCTTCTCTATCTACTTCTCTTTAATCCTCTAGCAAGAAAGACGTTCTTTGCAAGGGAGCTAGCACCCCGGTGAGGACATCGATCAGATCACCATTCTCATGTGGATACCTGTAGAGGCCGAATGCTTGTGCTGCTTAAAGATAACCAATTCCATGATCATTAAGTTGCGGTGAAGATTTACCCGCGCAAAGATAAAGATTAGATCTTTCTTTTTTTTAAACCATAAACAATACGAGGGATCCTGTTTGCGTGATTTTAGAGATCGGATCTCGAGTTTTAAAAATCAAATTTGTTTGATTTTTCTTTTCCAACTGCGCTTAATCGCACGCAATTTTCTAACAGTAGGGAGCGACCCTCACAAGCATATGCAAATAAGCATAAGGGCAAGCAAGTATGGTCACACGCGTCATGTCAAAGGGCATAAAATCTCAATCATCACGTCTAAAATATGAAATGTCAACCAACGACCTAGAGGTCGGGTACAATGTCATATGTGTCATACTCAAGGTCTCAGCTTATTTAATGGAACATTTCTACGATTATCATAACATGTCTCTAACATGCGAAGAGTTCACATTTTATCTTGCCTATAGCAAGTTTAGAAGATTTACTATTCATGTCTCTAACAAGTAGAGGGCTCTACTAATCATGCATAATCATCAAGTGTCACATATATACCCACTCTATTATAACATGTATAAGAGTAAGCTACTCATGCCATATCCAAATAGAATGCATAACTATCAACCAAACTCATGTATCATGCCATGTGTATATCCTACTATAGATGTCTCTACTATATAGAGAATGAAAGAAGAATCATCATGCAAGAGGTGGCCAAATCACATGCTCAGAAATTCATTGATGTCATGAATTGCATGGTAGAACATCTATTAAGCCCTATAAAATTATAGAAGACATAGGGGAGTTCACCAATTTCGGTGAGGTCAAACCTACTGGATAGTCACCGAGACTTGATCGTTTTTCAAACCAAGTTGTCCCCCGCTTATATTATGCCCTAAGAAAAATTTCCAAGGGGTTAGGCATATCTAAAATCCCTGCCACAAAATTCTTCAAAAATCCCATGGAAAACAAGTGTAAAATACCTTGGACCAAGAAAACCTTGTCCAAACTCCGAATGAAAGCAATGAGGCTTCAATTCCAACCTATAAAAGTATTCTACACTCATCAATTTCAAATCAAAAGCCCACATTTGGAAAATTTCAAAATAAACTCTAATTTCTACAAAACTAGATTTTCTACCAAAACCTTCATAAATCTCTCAAGTAGAGGATGAATAAAGGTTACTAAGCTTGATCAAAGCTCCAATCCCACCTTAGAAATACTAAGGTCGAAGCTTAGGGCTCCAAACAACTCCCTTCGTCAAGTCCAAGCTCAACTCCAAACTCTAAATTCAAGCATCCATGGAGGAGATGAAGGAAAAGAGAAAGAATCCAAAGATTAGAAGGGTTTAGAGAAGAAAACCCAAGGAAAAAGGGAGACAAACGCACCTTTCTCTCTTCTCTTGCACCCTCCAAATGAGAGGAGATGAGGAGAATGAAGTGGGTTATACCACTAAAAACGTATTTTTTCAATCCTAATCTGATTCTAATGTCTTCTAAATCTATATATAAGATGTGGGGATGTCTCTAAAACGTGGTTAAGCATATTTTATCCTTTAGAAACCCTAGAAGTTTGTAGGTAGACGTTTTCCTCATCTTCTACAACAAACTTCTCTCAAATTGATTCTTAGTGCCCTAATTCTTAATGTTCTTCTAGAAGCGAAACTCAATTTGCAAAACTGCTTAGCTGCCGGCTTGCAGGGAGCGACCCTCACAAGCATGTGCGAATGAACATAATGGCATAACAAGCATAGTCAACAGCATAGGAAATACGTTCGTCATGTCTCTAACATGAAGTAATCAACCAACGTCCCAAGGTCTAACATTATGTCAAAATGTCAATGTCATAGGCTATATGTGAGGCTTGTTCGGGACTAGTTATTCACCTAAGTGAAAGATCATATGCTTAACCTCCCTCTAAGTCAAAACATGTCATATTATGTTTACTACATTCAATAGTTAAGACGCTAAATGTCAACACTATCAAGTTGTTCTCAATATGTCCGTTGGTATGTCCCTACCAATGTGTCCGTGTCTCTAACATGTAAATGCTCATCTCTCAGTTTACTAAGTTCATAATCCATGCATTCTTCTAATGCTACATATCATGCATTCTCTAATGCTATAATCCATGCATTCTACAATGCTATAACAATGCATTCTACGATGCCAACGAGTCTAGATTCATGCCATGCACAAGCTACAACCACCTCTACTATTTAGAGTATAAAGCTACCATGCAAGTATTTAACTAACCACATGGACTCATGTTTAACCAATTATAATTATCAAATGCAAATAGTATCCCTTTCCTCATGTTCTTAAACATGGAATCAAACCACGACCGAAAGGTCGAGTCCAAGGCCAACAATGCCCGTCACAGTTGTTCACCTAGTTGAGGTGCAACGAACACTTGTCATATTCTTCCTTTCTCCATACAAGCATACTTAGGTATGCAAAGAGAATGTACTAAACCATTACCCAAGTAGTGCCTCATATGACACTTCTCTCTAGCATGCATAATATTCCCACAATGCCATACTATATGAAATATGCATTTTCATAAACAACTTGCATGTCTCATGCAATCACAATTATCATCATGCCATAATTAACATAATTATGCATCTAATCAATCCTATAACTAGATAGGAGACATAGGGGGAGTTCACCCATTTCGGTGAGGTCAGACCCACCGGATACCCGTCGAAACCTCGCAGTACTTCGAAACGAAGTTGTCCCTCGAGCTTCTCATACCCTAAGATAATTTTCCAAGGGGTTAGGGGCATCGAACAAGCAATTTCGAAAACCACCAAAAATCAATGAGGTAAATGGGTGGAAATTACCTTGAGCAAGTAAAACTTGTTCTAAGTCCCATTGGAGGTTAGAGATCATCAAATCCAACCTACAACAACGTTCTACACCCATCAATTCCACCTCAAGGGCTCACAAACACAAAACCCTAAACCAAACCCTAGTTTTCAAGAAACTAGGTTTACATGCTAAATCTTAAGCAAAATCACAAATAGAGGTTATAAGAAAGCTTACTAACCTCAAATCGAGCTCCCACTCAAGCTCACACAAGCTAGGGTTGAAGGTCTATCCTCCAACAAGCTCTCCACAAAAGCCACGAGCTCCCTCCATGCCTAGGAGTCATCCTCCAAGGAGAAAACGGAGAGAAAAGAGATCAAACCATGATCTAAGGGGTTGGGGGAAGAGAAAACCTAGAGAGAGAGAGAGGAAAAACCTACCTCTCCTTCTCCTCCAAGCCTCAGCCAAACAACACAAGAGGGGGGTGAAGGGGTACTTAAACCCAAAGCACAAAATCCAACTAGGCCCCTCAAAAAGCCAAAATTGCAAAACTGCTCAAAATGCAATTTCTGCATTGTATACCGGTATGCGTATGGGCATACCGGTATCCAACCAAAAATCCTGCAAACCCGAGCCTCGGCCAAGCAGTCTGCGCAAAGGGATTCCGGTATGCGACTTCCCCATACCGGTACTAACACTCCAGTACCGGTATGCGCATTGCACATACCGGAATGCCAGCGTATTCCGGTATCTCCAGCCGGATTCCGCAGAACCCGAGAGCTGCGCAAACCAGTTCTCACTGGATTCCGGTATCCCTAACCAGATACCGGTATGCAATTGCAAAATCTGCACTTTTGCAGATTTTGACTCCCGGAGTCCGTTTTCGCACTTTTTAAGTCCCGAAAACACTCTGAAGCTCACCAAACTCAACCCAAAACTCCAGAATAGTACAAGCCACTATTCTCACACTAGAACTCCGCAATTTGCAAAAGTTCAGTGTACTACATAAGGTCACGAGACTTAGGTTGGCAAGAGAAAAACGTGAACAACGGGATGTGCGACGATTTTGCTATCCCGGGTAGGCGACGATTTCGCTACCATGCCATGAGTTGGCCATATTGAGACGGGATGTGCGACGATTTTGCTATCCCGGGTAGGCAACGATTTCGCTACCATGCCATGAGTTGGTCGTACCGAAACGGGAATGTGCGACGAGTTTGCTATCCCGGGTAGGCGACGATTTCGCTACCTCGCCTTGAGTTGGCGGTGTTGAGAGGGGATGTGCGACGAGGTTGCTATCCCGGATATGCGACGAGTTCGCTATCCATGCCATGTAGTGGCCGTGTTGAGACGGGGTATGCGACGATTTTGCTATCCCGAGTATGCGACGAGTTCGCTACTCGAATTAGGAGGTGACAATTTCACTCCTCGAATGTTGGAATAATTATGGTGAGACGGCGATTCCGAAACCATAAGTAAATGATAAGTAAATGAACTTAGTCATTGTGAGACATAGGATGAACCTAGGAGAGAATGATAAATTATATTTCATTTGGTTGCATCCTTTATGTTTATTTACAAGCATGTAAATAATTGTTGCATAGTTATATGTGATCTAACTTATGCATGTGGTGTTTCTTTGGACCTGGTGGGTCGAGCTTCTCTCTTGGGTGGCCTTACCCACTGGGAACTATGTTTATAGTTCTCACCCCACAATTTTCAGGTCCTTCCACGAGTGAGGCAGCGGAGCGAGGCAAGGGTTTGGCTCTTTAGATAGCGGCCCTTCCATTTTGGTTGTATGTAGAGTTGTACCCCTACTTTTGGACTATGATAGCCTAGGGGATTTACATTTTTGTATGAATGTTGTATATTCCATAGTTTTGGAACATAATGTATGGAATGGAAAAGAAAAATTTGGACATGTATATTGTGCCATGTGATGTAATAGAAGTAGAACTTCTTTATGTTGATGCTTTCCTTGTGCAACTCTTGTACTCCGTTCCTAGTTGGAACATTGTGGATAAGCTTGTGTTGTGACGCCTTGGGCGGATAGGAAAGACTCTATCCGTTCGGCGGGTCTGGTGCATGCGCTCGTGCGGTTATCCTTTCCACCTAGTTGGTGTTAAAGGGCCGGCGGGGCGTGACAGACTGAGGTGGTATCAGAGCATAGAAACGGTCTAGGTGGACCTAAGAAATCCTAGGATGGAAAAGACCCTAGGAGTGTAGGCTCGTGAGTGACGAGATCTTTGATGTGGCGAAAGATAAGTGATTGGGTTATGTCCTTATGCATCTAGTTGGAAATAGAGGTAGATTCGAGGTGTGTCTTATTCTTCACCAAGTGTGTTCATATTGGCGGCCGACAACATGAAAACCAAGTGAGGGGAATAAGGACCCTTGTGTGACTTTCGCCTAGATTGGGTTCACGTTTATTTTCGTGAAACGTTATTTACGAATGACTTTGAATGTCATGAAATGACCAAAGTCGTTGTGTTTTCAGGAGATAATGGTACGTGGACGGCTTCCCGCGAGGGCTGAGCTCGGAGGATCGAGCGCGGCTCCCGAACAACTCGGGGAGGGCGTGAACTCGGGTCTTCGTAATGAGTTGACCGAGTTAATGGGCGTGGTTCGGCGACAGGCCGAAGCCATGCAGCGACAGGAGGAGCAGATTAAAAAGCTCCAAGACGAGATGGCGCAGCAAGTGGCTGCGATTAGGGAGGAAAGGTCGGGAGTACCTCCGGCCTCTGCTTCGGCACCGGTCGAGGAGGCGACACCGGCACCGGCCGTGGTGCCACCTGCGGCACCGATTGTGGCCGAGGGGTCGGGTGCCCCTATGCCCGACTCCGAGATGGAGGACGCGGAACGAGAGCGCGCGCTTGCGGCTCTCATGAGGTTCAAGAAGTTCAACCCGCCTATCTTCAGCGGGGAGAATGTGGATCCGTGGGATGTAGAGACATGGATCGATGCCATGGAGACACTCTTCGAGGATCTATATACCTTGGAGAGGGACAAAGTGCATCTCGCCGTTCATTGTTTAGAGCGATCGGCGAAGGTGTGGTGGAAGGGAGTCCGACGGGATAGACTCTCTAGCCTTCCGCCACCGACATGGGAAGAATTTCGGGGTATGGTGTTCCGCCGCCTACTTCCCCGATAGCGAGAAAAGAAAGCTTCAAGAAAGGTTCCGGAAGTTGAAGCAAGGGAACCGCACTGTGCGCGAGTACGAGAGGGAGTTCTCGTACATTATAAATTGCGTACCGCACGTTGTCCGCGGAGAATTGGACAAGGTCGATTGTTTCGTGCGCCGACTTCGACCGGAGATCTTTCGGGCGGTTCACACCCTAAAGCTAAAGACCTTTGCGGAGGTCTTGGACCGTGCTCTTTGGGTGGAGCACGGGAATGCTTTCGCACGCGAGGAGCGCGAGTCTTGGGAGAAAGAAAAAGAAAAAGAAAAGGGGAAGAAGCGACCGGCGGGTGGCTCGGGTGGGCAGTCTAGCTCTAAGCGGCCCCCGAAGCACTCGCAGTCGCAAAACCAATCGCGGGGGTTCCGACGGAATCGACCCGCAACCCAGTGCCCGATTTGTAGCGGCCCCCACCACCCTCAGCAATGTGACTATCGTGAGGGTCGGTGCTACAAGTGCGGACAGTAAGGGCATATGCGGTACAACTGCCCGATGGATGATAGCCGATTACCGTCGTCGGCATCGGCGTTTACGCCACCGAGGCAGCTTGCGGGCATTCCACCCACGGCGATGTCGGCAGGCCGTGCACAGCCGCCGAGACCAGTGGAGGGCCAGCGGTCAGCGCCCAGTGGGCGGATATTCGCCTCTCAGGTGGAGGAGCCTTCTGCCCAGGAGGACGTCGTGGCAGGTATTGTGTTAATTAAAGGCATTCGATGTAGAGCTTTGTTTGATACCGGTGCATCGCATTCATTCATTGCTCGATCATTTGCTATTGCACATGGAATAGAGATTATAGATGCTACGCACGCAAGAACGGTGCAAGTACCTGAACACACCTTTTGCGTACATCACGCGTGTGTAGATTGCCCCGTGAGGGTTGAAAACTGGATCATGCCAGCCGATTTGCTGGTATTAAATCGAATGAATGAATATGATTTGATCCTAGGAATGGATTGGCTCTCGAAGTAGCCACTATTGATTGTGAGAGCCGGGTAGTGAGGTTTAGAGAACCCGGGCACAAGGAATTTGTGTACCGTGGGTGTAAGAGTTCGCTCTTTGCGTCGATGGTGTCCACGTCGCAAGCAAGAAAGCTTATTGCTAGAGGATGCATTGCCTACTTGGCGACGGTAGTGGATGACCGGAAGGAAGTGCTGGGACTTGAGGACGTTCCTATAGTCCAAGAGTTCCCGGATGTATTTCCGACGGAGTTGCCCGGAATGCCACCGGATCGGAAAATAGAATTTGTGGTAGATTTGCTCCCGGGTACGGCGCCGATCTCTAAGGCCCCGTACAGGATGGCACCCGCGGAGTTAAAGGAATTAAAAGCACAATTACAAGATTTAATGGAGAAGGGTTTCGTGAAGCCAAGTGTGTCACCTTGGGGAGCCCCTGTTCTATTTGTGAGGAAAAAGGACGGTTCGCTGCGGTTGTGTGTGGATTACCGCGAGTTGAACAAAGTGACCGTCAAGAATAAGTACCCATTACCCCGAATTGATAACTTGTTCGATCAGTTGCAAGGGTCTCTGGTGTACTCAAAGATTGATTTGCAATCCGGTTATCACCAATTGAAGATCAAACCGGAGGATGTGCATAAGACCGCGTTTAGGACGCGGTATGGACATTATGAATTCACGGTCATGCCTTTTGGGCTTACTAATGCCCCGGCAGCGTTCATGGACTTAATGAACCGTGTGTTCAAACCACTATTGGATCAATTTGTGGTTGTGTTCATAGATGATATTCTTGTCTACTCTCGGAGTGAAGAGGAACATAAAGAGCACCTAAGAATTGTGCTTCAAGTTCTTCGAGAGAACAAGTTATTCGCCAAATTGAAAAAGTGCGAATTCTGGATCCGTGAGGTCGCTTTCTTGGGTCACGTAATTTCCGCAGGAGGAGTATCTGTGGACCCTATGAAAGTAGAGGCAGTCAAGGATTGGCCTCGCCCGACCAATGTCACGGAAGTACGAAGCTTTTTGGGTCTTGCGGGGTACTATCGGCGGTTCGTGGAAGGATTTTCAAAAATCTCCGGTCCACTAACGCGTCTTACCCGCAAGGGAGCCAAATATGTTTGGAGCGAGGAATGCGACCAAAGCTTTAAGGAGCTAAAGGAGAGGTTGACTTCGGCTCCGGTTCTCGCCTTGCCGATTGCGGGGGAGGGCTTTGTGGTGTATAGTGATGCATCACGGCGTGGTCTTGGGTGTGTGCTTATGCAAAGAGGACAAGTAATAGCATATGCCTCTCGACAATTGAAAAGCTATGAGCAAAATTATCCCACCCACGACCTAGAGCTTGCGGCGGTGGTCTTCGCACTTAAGTTGTGGAGACACTACTTGTACGGAGAGCATTGTGAGGTTTACACGGATCACAAAAGCTTAAAGTATTTATTCACTCAGAAGGAGTTGAACTTGAGGCAACGGAGGTGGTTGGAGTTGATAAAAGATTACGACTTGACCATCTTGTACCACCCCGGTAGAGTCAATGTGGTGGCCGATGCGCTCAGTAGAAAATCCGTGGAGAACTTCGCGATTGAGATGACGGGACAAATGCCGTTAATCAAGGAAATGGGCCGGTTTGACTTGGAGGTCGTGGCCCCGGGCGTCCCCGCTAAACTTATGAGTCTCGAGGTGTGGCCGACCTTGTTGGAGCAAATAAAGGAAAAGCAATCCGGTGATCCGGAGCTCCAAAAGGTGCGGGGTACTATCGAGAGCGGGCATGCCGGTGATTTTCATGTGGACTCGAGGGGCGCAATTCGGTTTCGAAACCGATTGTGCGTGCCAAAAGTTGAGGATATTCGGGGGGAGATCTTGAAAGAAGCTCACGCTTCTCCCTATGCGATTCACCCGGGCGGCACTAAAATGTACAAGGATCTCAAAGTGCATTATTGGTGGCCGGGGATGAAACTTGATGTTGGACGCTTCGTGGCACAATGCTTAGTATGCCAACAAGTAAAGGCCGAGCGTCGCTTTCCGGCGGGAAAGTTACAAGGATTGCCCATTCCAGTTTGGAAGTGGGAGAATATCGCGATGGATTTTGTTGTGGGCTTACCTCGATCGCTAGGTGGCCACGATGCGATATGGGTGGTGGTGGATCGTTTGTCAAAGTCGGCACACTTTTTGCCAATCCACACCACTTGGTCGGGAGACAAGTTAGCACAAGTCTACCTGGACGAGATTGTGCGATTGCACGGGGTCCCGACCTCGATAGTTTCAGATCGAGATCCCCGTTTCACATCGCATTTTTGGAAAAGCTTGCAAGAAGCTTTGGGTACACGGCTCGATTTCAGTTCAGCATTTCATCCTCAAACCGACGGTCAATCGGAAAGGACAATTTAGATTTTGGAGGATATGCTTCGAGCGTGTGTGTTGGATTTCAAAGGTGCATGGCCTACTCACTTGCCGATGGCTGAATTTGCTTACAACAATAGCTATCAAGCAAGCATCGGTATGGCACCTTTTGAGGTTTTTATGGAAGAAAATGCCGCTCTCCTATTCATTGGAGTGAAGTCGGCGAGAGAAGGGTCTTAGGACCGGACGTGTTGCGTGAAGCGGAGGAAAAGGTCCGCTTGGCACGCGAACGCTTATCGACGGCGCAATCTAGACAAAAGAGTTATGCGGATCGACGTCGACGAGATTTAGAATTCGCGGTAGGAGACCGCGTCTTCTTGAAAGTATCACCCATGAGAGGGGTGAAGCGATTTGGTATTCGGGGTAAGTTGAGTCCCCGTTACATTGGACCTTATGAGGTTTTGGAACGTGTGGGATCCGTGGCATATCGGCTAGCCTTGCCGCCGAAACTTGCGGGGATACACAATGTGTTTCATGTATCGACCCTCCGCAAGTATGTGTATGATCCGGCGCACGTCCTCGAGTATGTGCCTATGGAGCTTCATGAGGATATGACTTATGAGGAGTTTCCCTTGTGTATCATGGATCACGAGGTGAAAAGTTTGAGGAACCGTGAAATTCCTTATGTAAAGGTACAATGGACGAATCACGGTGAGCGCGAGGCTACATGGGAATTGGAAAGCTCAATGAAAGAGCGGTTTCCTTACCTCTTCGCTGAGTCCAGCTGAGGTATGATTTTAGTTTTGCGGCCGAAACTCTCTTTAAGGAGGGTGGAATGTAGTACACTGAATTTCAGTGCATCGTACTGAACTTCTACAAATTGTAGAGTTCTAGTGAGAAAATGGCATGAGAGGCTATATGTGAGGCTTTGGCCAAGTTCGGGACTGTGCGAAATGTTTTCGGCACAATTGAGGCGCGAAAATGAACTTCGAGAAGTTAAAAACTGCGAACTTGGGAAGTCTGCACTGGATTCCGGTATGTGAACTCCAATACCGGAATTGGAGCTTGGTATACCGGTATGTGAAATGGTATACCGGAATGCTGTGTTAAAACCGAGAAACCCAGCTCTCGGGTTTGCGAAATTTTCCGGGGTATACCGGTATGAGAAATGGTATACCGGTATACAATGTGCGAAACAGTGAGACCAGCTCTCGGGATTCTGCAGGATTCCTGAGGTATACCGGTATGCATATGCGCATACCGGTATACAATGTCCAGAGTTGGCTGGTCGAAGGTGCTAAGTGTGGAGAGGGGCATTTTGGTCTTTTCACATGCGTGGGGGTATTAGAAAGGCTGGGAACACCCCCCTTTCTCAGAGATCATCTTCTCCACTTCTCCTCTCCATCTCTCCCACTTTCTCTCTCTAGAGATCTCTCCAAAACTTGGAGAAAATGTGGATTGATCTTGGAAAAAGCTTCCAAAGGAGAAAAGAAGCTTCTTGGTGCAAGAAGGAGCTTGGGGATTTCGTGATTAAGGTTACCTCACGTTTTGGGTTCAAACCTTGGATTTTATCCTTTGAAATGAGGTTTTTGGGAACCCTTGGCAACCTAAACCACAAATGGTGGGTATTTGGCCATGAAATCTAGGGTTTGGCTTGCATGCATGCAAACCCTAGGTAGAATGAGGGCTTTTGCAATGTGAGGTTCTAAAAATATTTGGACCTTCTATAATTGCAATTGAGGCTTAGGAAATCATGTTGGAGCACTTGATTTCATATATTGAGTTGATTTTAGGGTTCGTAACGAGTAACGAACCGTTTTTTTGTAGAAGCTTGGGTTGAAGCAAGAACTCTAGGCTTGGACACTTAGGAGCTTGAAGAATACCAAGATTTGAAAGCTCTTGAGGTGGGTTCGTGTTTACCGAAGTGATTAGGTCACTTCCATGTCTAGGGTAATTATCCATTTAAAAATAAAATGGTATGTGTTGAGAACCCTAGCAATTTACATGTTGGCAAAGGTAAAATCATGATAGGTAGAACAATGAACTCCTATTGCATGATGGATATTTCAAGTACAATTCAATTATTGATACTTGTTGCATGGTTGCATGTGAGATTTAAACCTAGTGTTGTTGAACATAGGTTGAACATGTGAGATTTAAACCTAGTGTTGTTGAACATAGGTTGGAGCATGTGAGATTTAAACCTAGTGTTGTTGAACATAGGTTGAACATGTGAGATTTAAACCTAGTGTTGTTGAACATAGGTTGGAACATGTGAGATTGAAACCTAGTGTCATTGAACATAGGTTGGACATGTGATTGGAACCTAGAGTCATGGAACCTAGGTTGGCAATGAGAAAGTAAGCCTAGTGTTATTGAACATAGGCGAGACTTAGTGACTTGAACCTAAGGTCACGAGACTTAGGTTGGCAAGAGAAAAACGTGAACAATGGGATGTGCGACGATTTTGCTATCCCGGGTAGGCGACGATTTCGCTATCATGCCATGAATTGGCCGTATTGAGACGGGATGTGCGACGATTTTGCTATCCCGGGTAGGCGACGATTTCGCTACCATGCCATGAGTTGGCCGTACCGACACGGGAATGTGCGACGAGTTTGCTATCCCGGGTAGGCGACGATTTCGCTACCTCGCCTTGAGTTGGCGGTGTTGAGAGGGGATGTGCGACGAGGTTGCTATCCCGGATATGCGACGAGTTCGCTATCCATGCCATGTAGTGGCCGTGTTGAGACGGGGTATGCGACGATTTTGCTATCCCGAGTATGCGACGAGTTCGCTACTCGAATTAGGAGGTGACAAGTTCACTCCTCGAATGTTGGAATAATTATGGTGAGACGGCGATTCCGAAACCATAAGTAAATGATAAGTAAATGAACTTAGTCATTGTGAGACATAGGATGAACCTAGGAGAGAATGATAAATTATATTTCATTTGGTTGCATCTTTTATGTTTATTTACAAGCATGTAAATAATTGTTGCATAGTTATATGTGATCTAACTTATGCATGTGGTGTTTCTTTGGACCTGGTGGGTCGAGCTTCTCTCTTGGGTGGCCTTACCCACTGGGAACTATGTTTATAGTTCTCACCCCACAATTTTCAGGTCCTTCCGCGAGTGAGGCAGCGGAGCGAGGCAAGGGTTTGGCTCTTTAGATAGCGGCCCTTCCATTTTGGTTGTATGTAGAGTTGTACCCCTACTTTTGGACTATGATAGCCTAGGGGATTTACATTCTTGTATGAATGTTGTATATTCCATAGTTTTGGAACATAATGTATGGAATGGAAAAGAAAAATTTGGACATGTATATTGTGCCATGTGATGTAATAGAAGTAGAACTTCTTTATGTTGATGCTTTCCTTGTGCAACTCTTGTACTCCGTTCCTAGTTGGAACATTGTGGATAAGCTTGTGTTGTGACGCCTTGGGCGGATAGGAAAGACTCTATCCGTTCGGCGGGTCTGGTGCATGCGCTCGTGCGGTTATCCTTTCCACCTAGTTGGTGTTAAAGGGCCGGCGGGGCGTGACAATTACCCTTCTATAAAGTTTGGAAAGCTGCATATTGAGGTAAAATTCTATGTCATAAATGCAGACACTTCTTATAAGGCATTATTAGGGAGGCCTTGGTTGCATAAATATCATATGGTTCCATCTACCCTTCATCAGTGCCTAAAATACATGAAAGATGGGGAGGAATACAAAATTGATGGCGATATTCAGCCATTTAGAGTTCACAAAATTCGATATGAAGACGCAATATATTTTATAGAATCTGAAGTTACAAACAAAAACCGTACTCGATCGAGAGAACAACCCACTAAAAAGAAAAATTGGTAGAAGGGATTAAAAAGAAGTCAACAGTTCCACACTTTGGAAGTGACTCAGACAGTTCCGACCTTGACGAAGATGCATTATATTGGGCTATGAAGCTGCTTTCAAGTGATTTAAGCATCCTCAAGGCCGAAAGCCTATCAAAAAATGAATATCACTTTATAGCTTATGTCAATTCTAATAGAATGATCACAAAAGTTCCTGAGCTAGTGGAGGATACATTGGCAATTTTCAGAGTTCCTGAAAAGTGTCACAAGGCTATTCCTACAAAACAAGTTTTTATTGTGGATCATTTAAAAACTTTCTTCATCCCGCCAAAGATAGAGAAAGTTGAAGGAGAGAGGGTTGTGAAAAGAGGAATTATTTTTTATAAATTAAACGATCTAAAACCCACTGACATCATCAGACTAGAGGATTATGATGAAGATATATATAAGGATATAGAAATTCCAAATTATTTTTCAGCTAGCTTGAAAAAGATGATACACAAGTTAGGTTGCCCCATGAGGAGGTCTTGGGTCGACCACAAATTCTTTCAACGAATGTGGAACCCACCTCAAAGAAGACCCATACTTCCAAATGGCAAATCTAACAATACGAGAGGCCTAAGATATTACAGAAGTTCTACTTATCAAGATATCTATACCTACAATATGATCAATGCAAATGAATACTGAAAGGTTGACAATGAAGACATTGCTGAACATTTGGTTGATGAACAAAAACCTCTTGAACTAAACGATGCACCTCAAGAGCTTGAAGATGGAGGACAAACAACTGTAGATGAGCATCTTGAGATAAATTTGGGAACATAAGAAGATCCCAGGCCCACTTATATAAGCGCATTACTTCCAAAGGAAGAACAAGAGAAGCTAAAGGCATTGCTAATAGAATTTAAAGATTGCTTTGCATGGAGCAATAAAGAAATGCCGGGCCTTAATCCGAAAGTGGCTGTTCATAAGCTAGCTATAGACCCTCAAGCTCACCCAATTAAACAAGCTCCTATGAGGATAAGGGTAGATCTGGAGGAACAAATCATTGCGGAAACCAAAAAACTCATTGAGGCAGGCTTTGTTAGGGAAGAAAAATACGCATGGATCGCCAGCATTGTCCCGGTCAAAAAGAAGAATGACCAAATTCGTATATGCGTTGATTTCCGGGACTTAAATAAAGCTTGCCCAAAAGATGACTTTTCATTGCCAATAACGGAAATAATGATTGACAATACGTCGAGTTGTGAGGTATTCTCATTTATGGATGGCTCACCAGGATACAATCATATCAAGACGGCGCCGGAGGATGAGAAACATACTGCATTTAGAACCCCCATTGGAATATATTGCTACAAAGTCATGCCCTTCGGCCTCAAGAATGCCGGAGCTACATATCAACGGGCGATGACTAGGATATTTAATGACTTGCTCCACAAGACAATTGAATGCTACGTCGATGATTTAGTTGTGAAAACAAAGAACAAAGAAAATCACTTCCAAGATCTTAAAACTGTCTTCATCCGATTGAGGGAGTACTAGTTAAAAATGAATCCGCTCAAATGTGCATTCGGAGTATTTTCTGGTAAACTTTTAGGTTTTACTGTCAGGCACCGGAGAGTAGAAATCTACCCTTCAAAAAGCAAAGCTATTATGGAGATGCCTCCACCAAAGAATTTAAAATAGCTTCTATCCTTCCAAGGAAGATTAGCATATATCAGGAGATTTATTTCAAATCTCTCTGATAGAGTCAAACCTTTCTCCAAACTAGTAAAAAAGGATGCACCATTCGTCTGGGATGTAGAGTGTCAAGCAGCTTTTGAAGACACAAAAAAGTAGTTAATGAATCCGCCAGTACTTGCCGCTCGGCAAACCCTTAATATTATACACAGCAGCCCTTGATGGATCACTGGGAGCACTTTTGGCGCAAAATAATGAAGAGGAAAAGGAACAAGCTCTATATTACCTCAGCAGGATGTTGGAGGGGGCAGAGAATTCATATTCACCAATAGAAAAGCATTGTTTAGCACTTATATTTGCTGTCAAGAAACTGAGGCATTATATGCTTGACCACAAAATTTATTTAGTGTCGAAAGTCGATCCGCTCAAATTTTTAATGACATGACCTGTCTTAACTGGAAGGCTAGAGAAATCGATAGTTATCATTCTGGAGTTTAATATTACCTATGTGAGACCCCAGGTAGTCCTATATATAAGATATAATAGGGCTAAACTCTTAACCCGACTATAACATTTTGGGTGGTGGCAAGGCCCAAGAGGTTGAGAGAGTTAAGCGTGCTAGGACGGGAGTAGTCCTAGGATGGGTGACCCCCTGGGAAGTCGGGGCGCCACAGTTGGTATCAGAGCCAATTACCAGCCGGAAGTGTGAGATGAGTCTCAGCTGAGTCAGGATTATACAGCGGGGAGAGCGAGGCTCTCATGCTGTTGACTATTGTGGGTGGAGCGCGGCTCACCACAAGATCGGTTTAGGCTAGCGAGACGAGTCTCACATCGCCTGGTACTTGTGAGTCTGAGCCTGACGAGGACGTCAGGGCTTAAAGGGGGGGAGATTGTGAGACCCCCAGGTAGTCCTATATATAAGATATAATAGGGCTAAACTCTTAACCCGGCTATAGCATTTTCGGTGGTGGCAAGGCCCAAGAGGTTAAGAGAGTTAAGCGTGCTAGGATGGGAGTAGTCCTAGGATTGTTGACCCCCTGGAAAGTCGGGGCGCCACAACCTATATGCCACAAAAGGCTATTAAGGGGCAAGCACTTGCTGATTTTCTAGCTGCGCATTCAGTGCCTGATACTTCACCATTGGTATGCAATCTGCCAGATGAAAAGATACTATTCGTCGAGAATGAACAACCATACTGGGAGATGTATTTCGACGGAGTATCTTCCATCTAATCTACATATAGCCCGAATATTCCGCAAATAAGAGCGGGGGTCGGTATAATTTTTGTGACATTTGAAAGAGGAATCTTACATTATTCTTTAGCACTTTCTGAACCTCGTACAAATAATGAAGCCGAATATGAAGCCTTAATTGCGGGAATAGAAATAGCCATCTTCATGAATATACAATGGCTACACATCTATGGGGGACTCTCAGCTAATCATTAATCAAGTGATGGGCGAATATAAAGTCCACAAGCCGAAATTAATCAAGTATCAGAAAATGGTGCAAGAACTCGTGAAGGAAATACCATATGTCACGTTGGAAAGGGTCTCCCGAGCCATAAACGGGAAGGCTGATGCTCTAGCTAGGCTAGCTAAAGAGCTAGCTGATCCTGATCTTGACGAAGTCCACGTGACCATTAAGAATAGAAAAATCCTATCACCTACAGACTTGAACCTTGAAGAAGAATCAAAAGAAATTCAGAAGGCAAATGCGCTAAAAGTTAAGTGGGAGATGATTGGAGGGAACCCTTCATTAACTATTTCAAACACAATGAACTCCCTAAAGAAAAGCCAAAACAAGTTCAATTGAAAAAGAGGGCAATGCGGTATGCCTTCGTAAACGATACCCTCTATAGAAGGTCCCACGATCAGTTATGGCTGAGATGTATATCGCCAGAAGAAATTAAACAGGTTATGCATGAAGTCCATTCGGGTGTATGTAGTGCACACCAATCTGGCCCCAAGATGCACCTCAAGATTAAATACTTGGGCTATTATTGGCCCACAATGGTTCAAGATTGTATAAAATATGCTAGAAAATGCCATCAATGCCAAATCCTTAGCGATTTCATTCATCAACATCCGAACCCTCTACACCCGACAATTGCCTCTTGGCTGTTCGACATGTGGGGAACAGACGCCATAGGACCAATTAATCCTCCTTCATCTCTAGGACACAGATTCATTCTTGCTGCAACATATTACTTCTCTAGGTGGGCTGAGGCTATTTTTTTGAGAGAAGTGAAAGCTGATAATGTCATAATATTCTTTAGAGAAAATATTCTGAACCGCTTCGGTGTTCCCCGTCGAATTATCTCCGATAATGGTTCGGCCTTCAAAACTTTTAAGGTCAACAGATTCGCTTCCCATCATAAGATCGATTGGCGATATTCATCGATCTACAATCCAAGGGCTAATGGTTTGGCCAAAGCCTTCAACAAGACTCTGGTTAAACTACTTAAGAAAATTATCAGTAAAAATAAGAAAGAATGGCACGACAAGATTTCAGATGCACTATGGGCTTACCGAACAAGTTTTAAAACCCCTAAAGTCATACCTTATTTTTTAGTTTTCGGAACTGAAGCGGTGCTTCCTGTAAAAATAGAGCTGCTATCATTGAGGATAGCAGCTCAGTATGAAATGACAAATGAAGAAAAGACCCTCTTAAGACTTGATGAATTGGATTCCTTGGACGAGATGCGATTGACTGTGCAACAAAACCTAGAGCTTTACCAATCTCAAATGTCAAGAGCTTACAACAAACTGGCGCGTATCCGTACTTTTGAGGCAGGAGATTTGGTACTAATTTATCGACGGCCTATAACTATTAATAGACATGCTGGGTGCAAATTTGATCCAAATTGGGAAGGTCCTTACGTGATAGAAAAAGTATATGAGGGAGAAGCTTATCAATTAATTGATGCAAAAAGAGAAAGGTCGATGCCGCCGGTCGATTCTTGAAGAGGTACTATTCGTAAAATTTTAAAAAAGAGATGAAGAAAAGAAAGAAAAAAAAATTCTGGTTGTGATAAAATCCCACAGGCAAAAATGGAATCCCTGCTGTGGGAAAACTTGCCTTCGGCTCACATGCAAAAATTAGGGGAAAGGATTTCTAGTGAAAACCCTCACGGGCGCTAGTTTCCAATAAACCTACAATTTATACTTATTTTGCCAACGATGGAACGCTAACTCACCCTTTGGGGTCGGTTATGCGCGCAATTTCGACATACCGAGTTGCTTCCGGAGGCCAAACAAACTCAACAAAATTCATTTTTTCGCCGACGATGGAATGCTAACTCACCCTTTGGGGTCGGTTATGCGCAGCAATCTCGACATGCCGAGTTGCTTCCGGAGGCCAAACAAACTAGCAAAATTTATTTTCCCTGCCAATGATGGAATGCTAATTCACCCTGTGGGGTCGGTTACGCGCAGCAATCTCGATATACCGAGTTGCTTCCGAAGGCCAAATAAATTCAATAAAACACATTCCTCAAAACCTTCTTAAGGAGGAAATACTAACTTACCTTTCAGAATTGAATAAATGAGCAGACATCGACAAATTGAGTTTCTTCAAAAAAAAAAACGGAGTAGGAATAACAGTGAGAAAGGCAGAAAGTCGCTATTGTCTTGAGATGATATCATAAACAAAAGAGAGATCTAACTCTTCAACAAAAAAAAAAAGTAAATGAGTTCTACACAAAAGGGGGCTCATAAATTAAACTCCTTGCAGTGACGTTCAAAATCCTTTATGAGATTGGAAAGATGATTGAACTCCACCATCTGTGCTATGACTACTTTCAGCCACTCTAAATTCTTCAATTTCTCCTTCCACTATCGCCATTGCTTTGTCTTTGCTCGAGTCATGTCGGAAGATGCATTTATTTATAGTATTAATCTTAATCTCGTCACTCAATTCTGCTTCTTATGCTCATTCTTCTGCAAGAGTCCTCTTTAAATCTTCAATCTTTTGGCGTTGCTGATCAAGCGAGGCCAAAGCCTTTTCCGTAGTTTGGATCAGAGAGCTCATTTTAGAGTCATAATCCTCGGGCTCCATAGTGACTTGATCCATGTGCTCTCTGGCCTTCAATATACGAGCTGAAGAAGCATAAGACGGATGAGCTGCAACCTCTCGAATAGCTTCTGCTTCCTCATACAACTTCTGGAGGTGCATATTCAAACCCGAAATATCGATCCCTATACGGGATAGAATTCTATTTTCTCTTGAACGATAAGGTAACTGTGATAACTGGAAGTTCTCACTATCTCGATCAATCTATCAAGGTGGGCCTACTTCTCCGCCCAATGACCCGGTCAGAAGATGTTGGACGACTTATGCTTATAGGTTGATCTATATTTGAAACTTTCAAGGCGCCACCCTTTTCTTTAAAGAACATATTCTCTCCCAAAACTTGGTCATCCTTATTTGCAGACTCGATCTCTAGATCCTTTGTTGCAGCTGTATCATCATCATCGTCCTTGGATTCATTTACTATTAAAGTATGTGCAGAAGCTGCCATATTTGTATCAGAAATGTCTTCATTGACTATTCACTACAAAAAAAAGAGGAAGAGAAGATAGATTATTATACGAGAAATACATGCAATGGTACTTGTATGCAAGTCTTGAGGGATTATACCGTATTCTAAGGTGAGTCTGGATCATCTTTACTAACTGACGGAGACGGATCATAATTAACTTCAGGATTATACCAAGAAGGGATACTATCTTCGAACTCTGTGAGCAAAAAGGAGAAGGTTAAGAAGCCTGCCAATGCTTTAAGATAATAAGCAAAAGAAGAAGGAAGGAGTACTCTAGAGAGAGGCAACATCATGAGGATCTGCTACAACAGTCTTCACATGAATCGAAGGGATATGATCATGACCTACATAGACAGACATATGTGAAAAAAAAATGATAATTTTGTTAAGACATAGGAAGAAAAAGAAAACTCACCGCTCTCTTCAAGAGAAGTAAGATCTAGAGAATGCTCTATCTCATTACCGATGATGGGAGATTAAGTACTGGGTGTCAAAATAAGCTCCCTCTCGTTAAAATGGTCTGTTAAAAAAAAAGGAAAGAAAGAGTTAAAGTTAAAAAAAAAAGGAAAAGGAGAGGAGAAAAGATTGGATACCTTCGGAGGGTGTCGGTGTTGGTAGTTTCTCCTTTGGAGCCCACCTTGTTCGAACTTGAGGTGCATTTATTAAGAAAAAAAAAGGAGAGAAATAAATAAAAAAAGATAGAGAAAATGAGAGGGAAAGGAAATAATGCACAATAACTACTTACTTCCTTCTCCTATGTTGCTCGTCATGGCCACTGGCGCATCAATGCAAAGTCTTTTCGGGATTGCATGACTTAAATCTTTAGAAGACCTCCTCTTTTCGCTAGCCGGATTATTCATCGGACCGATCCTAACAAATCATGCATGGGCAAAGATGGGCTAGATGAGTTTCGGATGTTATTCATTTTTGAGAAAGAATCCTGAGCAGATCCTTCTAAGCGACTTTGCCTAGCTGCAAGAGAGGATGGGACTATTTCATCTGTCTTACTTCGAGGCTTCATGGGTAAAGGTTCAAAAATAGGCTAGCAGCTATGAGGTCTGGCATATTTTCATGAGAAGACGACCCCACCTCACATACCTTACTTTGAGATCTTGAAGATATATGGATGGTAGACTTGCAAGTTTTCTCCGGATTAAGTTCATGCTCAACCAAAGAATTAATACCGGATGAAAAGTAAGGCTCTAACGTAGTCTTCCACCAAAGAGCATACAAACGAGTTGGCTTTCCAATACGACTTGCATCTGGGATAAAAAATCTAGTAAAGTGACGAACACTTATAAAGTGAGACCAATACCTTGTCAACACACCAGCTGAAATAGCAATTCTAGCTATATTATCAGTATCCCTAATGTAGTGCTTGTCAAAACCAAACTGACAAGCGAATCTATGGGGATTGTAAGGCTGTGCGTGGAGTACGTTTCCCACACGAAGGGTATAATACTATGATGGATGGACATTAGATACTCCTTGATATTATCGGGAAGCTCCGTCATCCCCGCCAAATTAACTATTTCATGAACCCAACCCTCTTTGGGAAGAGCAATTAGAAATTGACGCCAAACAAATTTATCCTGTTGCCATAGATGTATCCTAGATCTCTTTGCATCCTGTTGATGCTTTTAGAATTATAAGAAGTAATCCTTGCATTTTTAAATCGCAACATTTTTGGGACTCGTGTGCGATTCATCACCCTTGTAACTTCAGCATTGAATTTTACGCGAGTGCAAGTCCCTCGAAAGTGAGAATGCACCCATGCCGCCAAAAAATGAATAGGAAAGCGATAACTAGAATTGGAAGGTCCTCGAGGATCAGATGCCATGTGACCCAAAGCCACATGAATTGAGCACAACATTGCAGGAGCTAGAGCGACTCCGGTTCCCCCGCCTAGTCTAGAGGCCATAACGAAGACCTTTGGGCGAATCGTATTTCTCTAGCCTGATGGCATGATGAATCTACAAAGCCACAATGATAAGAATGCAGAGCTATAACCATTGTCCCTGATTGGTGGACGAGTACGATGCTCATCATCGCTAATCAAACGTGATTTGAGCCGAGAAGAAGACGCGATATCACCTCGATACCAATAATCAATCCAGTGATTATAGTACACCGGACCCCCCTGGTTTCTGATAATAAGCCACTCATATACCATAAGCAATGAAGTAAGACTAGCATTATATGCATCAAGATCACAGTTCCTTGGTACGGACTCTTCATACATCTCTCCAAGAATAGGAATACCTCCCAAGACTCTGATGTCCTAAAGAGAAATACCAATCTCGCCATAAGGAAAATGAAAAGTATTAGTCTCAGAACACCAAGCTTTTACTAAACCCTTGAATATTCTTGAGTCTAATTCATATATACCCCCAAAGGTGATAATTCTTCCTAGGATATCAGCTGAATGTAATGTGGCCTTAAATCGTCGAATTATGTCATCTTTCCACTCTATAAGGCTATTCAAGATAGTCCCATTACCCAGAGCTCAAAAACCTCGCCAACTAGGCGACCCTGTAAGATGCAGAGACCCAAACAGTGCATATCCTCTGCTCCACTTGTACTCTCTGTGGGCTCTAATAAAACAGCATTATCCGATCCAGCGTCGATGAAGTATCCTTGAGTAAAATTGGCCATCCTAAAAGGACGCATAATTACCCACTGGTTCAATGGAATCCCTTCATAAAGGATTTATGGGCTACAGTCAACAAGCGGGCGAGTGCGAGAAGTAGGAGCTCCGGCATAAGCATAGAACTCTTGAACGCCCTTCATAGATGCCTTAAAAAAGAGGGGGGGGGGGGGGACTAAATTCCAAGGCTATATGAATCGACAAAGATATAAAAAAATTGTATGAAACTAAATCCTTGCGTGATAAAGAAAAAAAGGCTAGTTAAAAAAAAAAAGAATAAAAAAGAGAGAGAAAAAGAGAAAGTAAAAAAAAGAAAAAAAAAGAAAAAAAAGAGAGAGAATAAAAATGGAGAGTAAAAAAAAAGCGGGAGGCGGGGGTCATGCGGAGGGATGCCCGCCTCCCTCTCTCTGGTCCATACACAAAAAGGAGAAAAGGAACGAGGACCTCATCTCTTACAACAACCAAAAAAAAAAGAAAAAAAAGAGAGAAGTTTCTCCTTACTTTTTCTTTCTCTGACCAAAATAAGGGAGTGGGGTCTACTCCTTGACCCCCTGAAAAGGGGTAAAAAAGCTTAACCCCACTTTCCTCTCTCTCTCTCTCTCTCTCTCTCTCTCTCTCTCTCTAAGAGAGCGGGAGTTGGGTCCTCTTCCTCTTAAAAGGAAAAAAAAAGAGAGAAGAAAAAGAAATCACACCTTTCCCTGCTCTCGTAAGGCTCACAATAGAAAGGGGGGGGCACTTTGTTTAGACAAAGAAAAAAGAATTAGAGGGTAAATATAAAGTACAAAATAATCCAAGTAGAATAGAATTATGCTTAAAATTATATTTCCTTTTTTAGAAAACAAAAAAAGCTATCTCTCTCTATCCATACAAGAGAAGGATAGGTTTTTCCAAAAAAAAGGAAAGAAAAAAAAGGAGAGGAGGTGGCTTCATCTCTCTGGTCCGTACAGAGTAGGTGAGCTCACCTCCTCTTCTTAAGAAAAAAAAAAGAAAAAAAAGAAAGAAAGAAAAAAAATAATATTTGGGAAAGATGTCTAAAAATAGTACTAATCATTTGATTAGTATTTAATTCCTTACTAATCATAAGGAAAATAAACTTCCTCTTTAATAGATTTTTTTATTTAAATTATTTCCAAAAATAAATAATTTTTTGGATCCTGTATAAGTTGAATCCAAATTGTAAGAGGAGGGGAGGTTTTTTAGAGAGAAGAAGAGGTTAGAGAAGAAAGAACCTGAAAGAGAAGGGGAAAAAAAAGAAAGAACAAGAAAAAAAAAGAAGATTATCTTTTTTTTCCCTGTCTCTCTCTCTCCCTCTCTCTGGTGCATGCACGGGGGTATTGACCCCCCCTCTTTTCCTCCTTGGTGTGCTGGCAGCGAGCAAAGGGAGGGCTGTGCTATGCACACCTCCCCCTCCCCCACTCCGTGCAAAATAAATAAATAAATAAATAAATAAAATGAAAGAGCTTCAATTCTTGTTCTTCGACGGCGACCGCAACAACGACGGTGACGGCGACAGCCGCGGCGACTTCCACGACAATGAAGGGTAACGCAAGCATATAAACGGTGTAAGTGCGATTATTTTGTTGGTTTGATCAACACGACCATCTTTGTGATAGGCTCGACTGATCAAATTCGACATTAAGTCGCTACTCTCACCGTGCGTGAGCATCGCTAATCCCTATACCGAGTGGCCATCTTCGTGATAGGCTCGACACAGTTAAAATCAGTGTTTCAAATCGAACCCTTTTCATTGGTTTGATCGAGCGGCCATCTTCACGATAGGCTCGACACGATCAAAACCGCGTATCTCGCTAATCCCTATACCGAGCAGCCATCTTCGTGATAGGTTCAACACGATCAAAAGGTTGATCGAGTGGCCATCTTCGTGATAGGCTTGATACGATCAAATCCGTGTATTTCGCTAATCCCTATATCGAGCAGCCATCTTCGCGATAGGCTTGACATAGTCAAAGGGTTGATCAAGCGGCCATCTTCGTGATAGGCTCGATACGGTTAAAATCAGTGTTTCAAATCGAACCCTTCCCATTGGTTTGATCGAGCGGCCATCTTTGTGATAGGCTCGACATGATCAAACCCGCGTATCTCGCTAATCCCTATACCGAGGGGCCATCTTCGTGATAGGCTCGACACGATCAAACCCACATATTTGGACAAAAATATAATAAAAAAAATATAAATAATAAATAATGAAAAAAAGTATACTTTGATTCGCCATCTTCGCGATAGGCACTATTCGAACCATTCGCCATCTTCGTGATAGGCACGGTTCAACTCGATCAGTTCGCCATCTTCATGATAGGCACTATTCAAACCAAATTCCATCTTCGTGATAGGCATGGTTTGACTCGATCAATTCGCCATCTTCGTGATAGGCACTATTTGAACCATATGCCATCTTCGTGATAGGCACGATTCAATTCGACCACATTGCCATCTTCATGATAGGCATATGTTTGATCAAAATGCCATCTTCGTGATAGGCGCAACTCGACTTAATCGAACCTCATGTTTGGAACGGGTTGTCTAAGCGACGCCCTATGAGTGCAACATAAAGATTGACGATTCATGAATTTGGCATTAATTTTAAATCGGACCAAATCAGTTCGAATTGAACCCGATAAAAAAAGGGAAAAGGAACGATTTGGGATTAAATAATTTAAAGGAGCCCAATCTACAATTTACTTATGGGCTCAATGAACAAAATCTCATATGTAGTTCACCAATAAAACCAAATCCAATCCAGTCCATATACGGGCCCCTGAAACCAGCCCGTATACAGTGGAGGTGTGACGCCCCAACTTCCCAGGGGGTCACCTATCCTAGGACTACTCCCGTCCTAGCACGCTTAACTCTCTCAACCTCTTCGGCCCAGCCACCGCCGAAAATGCTTAAGCCGGGTTGAGAGTATAGTCCTATTATATTTCATATATAGGACTACCTGGGGTCTCACAATCTCCCCCCCTTTAAGCCCTGACGTCTTCGTCAGGCTCAGACTCACAAGTACCAGGCGATGTGAGACGTCTTGCTAGCCTGTCATTCAGACCCTGGCTCAGCCGAGACCCATCTCACACTTTCGGCTGGTAATTGGCTCTGATACCAACTGTGACGCCCCAACTTTCCAGGGGGTCATCCATCCTAGGACTACTCCCGTCCTAGCACGCTTACTCTCTCAACCTCTTCGGCCCAGCCACCGCCGAAAATACTTAAGCCGGGTTGAGAGTATAGTCCTATTATATTTCATATATAGGACTACCTGGGGTCTCACAGGAGGCCCAGTCTATATACGGTAAAATCAGCCCGTATGCAAATGCAGGCTGAGTCTATATACGGGCCCTAATTCCAGCCCGTATGCAAATGCAGACCCAGTTTATATACATGCCCTGAATCTGGCTCGTATACAATGTAGGCCCAGTCTACTCATGAGCCCTGAATCCAGCCCGTATAGAATGCAGACCCAGTCTATTCATGAGCCCTGAATCCAACCCGTATAGAAAGCATGCCCAGTTTTCTTTTAGATTCAGAATCCAATCCACATATAAATAAGTCTCATCATCCAGTCTACATGCAAATTCGGATCCAAAACCCGTGAAACCCAAAATCCATTTCAGTCCATAAATGAAACCCAAAATTCACAAATAAAACCCAACCCAATCTAGTCCATAAATAAAACCCAATTTATAAAACCACCAAAGGCCAAGAGTATAAGGCCCAAACCTACCAAACCCATATCATCCAAATGCCTCCAACCCAAACCAAATTTATCTAAACCAAAAATGGGCTTCACATAACCAATTTCATGGGCTTCTTATGAACCAATTTCATGAAATAAAATGGATATATCACGAACCAATTTCATGAAACAAAATAAACTTTCACCATAGGCTCATACCATGAACTAACTTCATGAACCAAAAAGAAATGAATTTTTATCATGAGCCAAAGATGGCTTCCCACCATAATGAGCTTTCATCATAGACTCATATGGACCAAATACGGAGTGCCTTGAACTAATTTATAAGGGTTCGATCTAAACCAAATCTCAACGGGTCCTGAACCAAACTATAGTGGTTCAGCCCAAACCAAATTAAAAAAGGCCAAACAAGCCTAAGGTGGCTCAACTCAAACCGAGTACAACGGGTTCGAGTTAATTTAACCCGAACCCAATCGGGATAAACCAACTCCGCCCGAACCAAAACAGATCAACGGTTCAAACTTAGTTAAATTCAACTTAACCGGCTGAGTCAACTTAATCGACTCACAAGCTAGGATCAAATGACAGTCAAGTCGTTAAACTGAACATTTGACCGTCAAGTCGTTAAACTGAACATTTGACCGTCAAGTCGTTAAACTGAACATTTGACCGTCAAGTCATTAAACTGAACAATTAACCGCCAAGTCGTTAAACTGAGCAAACCCTATTCAAGTTCAAAAATGACCGTTAAGTCATTAAACCGAACAAATGACCGTCAAGTCGTTAAACTGAACAAACGACCGCCAAGTCGCTAAACTGAATATTTGACCGCCAAGTCGTTAAACTGAGCAAATCAAATTCAAACCCATTTTAACCGCCAAGTCGTTAAACCGAGCAAATTAAATTTAGACTTCACTCATTTTGATTGCCAAGTCAATAAACTATGCAAATTAAATTAAATTTCAACTCAACTTGACTACCAAGTCCATAAATTGAGTATTTTAATTTTACAAAATTCATGTTCAATGAGGGTATGCCCCTGCTTAAGCCATGTACACAACAAATCATATTAATAAAATTTTATCTTCATGCATCGGTCTCTTTTACTATCAGCATTTACATTCGGTCTCTTAATCGAGGATTCCTTAACACTGAAAGTGTGGGGTAATTAATAATAGATTCTTGAGTCTGTTGGAAGCTACGAACCTATAATCCTGATTTCAAAATAAAATTTAAATAGATTTAATCTCTACCATGAATGACCACTCGCCGGAGAAATACTCGCAGCGGGTCAGGCTATTCGTGGCGGCAGACAAAATGGCACGAACCGAAGCATAAACTAGTTTAATCTAAACCGAACCTAGGGTGAGCCATAAATCCATTTTTTAAAAAAAAGAGGGCCGAGCCAAGACGAACCCAAGCATAAACTGGTTCAATCTAAATCGAACCAAGGGTGAGCCTGTCACGCCCCGGATTACTCGTTTCCCCGGGCTCGCCAACAGATCCGCCGTATACATAGAATTTTCTATGTATACGAAGTGATAGCTAACCTGTAACAAAGCATACAAGCAACTACAAGAGATATAGAGCTGAAATAAGATCATACTAATAGAACAAAAGCCACCTATACATATAGGATAAAAAATACAATAATTTCTCCAAAGCCAAAATAGGTACAAGTCCACCTCTCACAGGAACAACCAGTTCACACTATATGTACATGGCACAACTCAAAATAAAAACTATCTCCAGTAGGGTCCTCTTCTAGGAACAACAGGGAATGGTAGGGATCTAGCTCGCGACTCCCTTACCTCGGTCCGCAGGAACAGAAGCAGCAGCCGCAACAGTCGAAGGCTCTGCAAGAAAAGGTGGCAACAATGGGTGTGAGAACTACTATCAAAAGAAGTAGTCCTCAGTGGGTACCGCTACCGACCCCAACGGTCCACCCACTAAGTCTACGAGACTAACAGTATAGCTGGTAGGTAAAAAAATAATAAAGTAAGCTGGAATAAACTCTACAGCTGAAATGCCACAACCCTACCACTATCCAAGTCATACTCTCAGGTATCGTTTGGTTCGGGGATAAGCAAAAAGTGACTATTCCAGGGATAGGTATAAATTGAGGTATAAGCGGGGATTAAATCAATTTTGCGTTTGGATGAAAAGTAGATTTTTCTCGAAAATAAGAAAAATAGTGTTTGGATGGTTTGATTGGAATTGCGAGGATAAGAATAATTATAATTTTAAACAATAATATTTTATCTAATTAATTAAGACGAAATATTAATTAAGTAATAATTTAACTTATTTAATCTACTAAATAATTATGAATATTGCTAAAAACCCTTAATATTAATAAATAAATAAATTGGTAATTAATAATTTAATTAATTACAAATAATTTAATAAAAAATAATAAATTAATAAATAAATTAGTTAATAATAGTCAGATGATTAATTAAGAAAATAATTAAATTACTCAAAATATTAATTAATTAAACAATATAATTAATTATTTAATTAGTAAATTAATTAAAATAATGAATTAATTACTCAAAAAATTAATTAAATATTTATTAAAGTAATAAATTAAATAGTTAATTAATTATCTAGTTAATTAGTAAATAATTAATAAATAAATTATTAATTAAATAATATTTATTATAAATCTAGCTTGGATATTTTATTCTTTTATTATTAATTAAATATATTATGTTTATATAATTTATGTTTAAATAAATTTATAATCTTAATTAAATTTAGAATTAAGCTTGGAATAGCGCTATTCCGTCAAAACGATGGAATAGTTTATCCCAGCTATTCCGGAATAACCGAGAATAACGAAGTTTGACCGGGATAAAATATCCCGGCCAAACTTCGTTTCGTTTGGCGGAATAGCGGGGATAACTTCGTTATCCCCGCTTTAACCCCCGAACCAAACGGGGCCTCAAAGTATAAGCATCTCTAATGTGAATAGTCACTCCTGACCCAATCTAACGGAACCGCCCAAAAAGGCTCGTCCAGCCAAAAGCCTAGTCACACCGCACACTACGAAAAGGTAGCCGGTCCAAGAATCATAACCACTAATCTGCAGCGACATCAACGCATGAGAGGCCTCACTCCGGAGCGGCACTCGGGGGAGCTACCCAACCGAGTTAATAAGCGTATCTCTGTCGAGCACAATCAGGCTTCGGCAGGCTATAATTAAATAAAAAGGGGTCAAATGGGTCAAAGACTCCAAGCTCACGTGCCCTCGGCACAAACTGATACTAAAACAAGAATCTGGGTCCACCGTCAACCCCGACGGCACCCGGTAATACAAAACAGCCTAACCCTGCTGTATACACAAGCTCGGCATCTCAGCACGAGCGTAAACTCGTCCTACAACAATCTAAGTATCCACCTCGCACTAACAGCGGTGATACAAGAACAGAAACGGCTCCTAGAGCTAAATCTGATAACAGTTTCGAAAAGTGACGGTTGTAGGTTCGCGAGTTTTCTCCTAAGTCAAATCCCAGTTCAGCATGTAAAATTATGTCTATAAATTATTAATTTATACTCCAAATTCAGATTTTATATAAACACATGCAAATTCATGAATTCGAGCTACTAACATAAAAAATATGATAATAAAACAACATGCTGCACTCTCTACAACTTAGGAGGAATTTCGAAGCTTTCGGCAACATCAACCCACCTCAAAAGCTATCCAACAAAGGCTAGGAGTCGAGTGGAAGGCCTCCAATCAAAGCCAGCTGAAACCGGGCTTAAATCAGCCAATTCAGGATTCGGATCCTCCCTGCTCAAGTTCTGGGCGCCCAGAACATCAGCCCAGAACTGCAGGCTGGCAGCACGACCAACAGTAGTTCAACATACGATAAAATCCAAATCCTAAGTCCAAATGCAGTGAAAATTCACCCAACTCACCAGCAGGGGCTCGAGAACAATCCCACCAAATCTCAGCCAAAAGCGAGTTCGAATAGATCTCCAAAAAGCCTTTGCAAGGATTCGGACCCAACTTCTGGATCCTCCAAAACTGCATCCAGAAGTTCCAGCAACTAAGTAAATAACACTTCTAACTTAATTCCTGGAATTCCTACAAGTCTAGCCTAGGGAATAGGGTCACATACCTCCCAAATACAGTGAGGGATCACTCTAAATCCATCAATGAAGCTTCCAACAAAATCTGGATTAAAAAATCTAAGAAATCTATCAACAATACATAAATTCAGCACTTAAGCTTAAACCTCTAAATCTGAGCTAAAACTCACCTTAGGTGTCACGCCCCGCCGGCCCTTTAACACCAACTAGGTGGAAAGGATAACCGCACGAGCGCATGCACCAGACCCGCCGAACGGATAGAGTCTTTCCTATCCGCCCAAGGCGTCACAACACAAGCTTATCCACAATGTTCCAACTAGGAACGGAGTACAAGAGTTGCACAAGGAAAGCATCAACATAAAGAAGTTCTACTTCTATTACATCACATGGCACAATATACATGTCCAAATTTTTTCTTTTCCATTCCATACATTATGTTCCAAAACTATGGAATATACAACATTCATACAAGAATGTGAATCCCCTAGGCTATCATAGTCCAAAAGTAGGAGTACAACTCTACATACAACCAAAATGGAAGGGCCGCTATCTAAAGAGCCAAACCCTTGCCTCGCTCCGCTGCCTCACTCGCGGAAGGACCTGAAAATTGTGGGGTGAGAACTATAAACATAGTTCCCAGTGGGTAAGGCCACCCAAGAGAGAAGCTCGACCCACCAGGTCCAAAGAAACACCACATGCATAAGTTAGATTACATATAACTATGCAACAATTATTTACATGCTTGTAAATAAACATAAAGGATGCAACCAAATGAAATATAATTTATCATTCTCTCCTAGGTTCATCCTATGTCTCACAATGACTAAGTTCATTTACTTATCATTTACTTATGGTTTCGGAATCGCCGTCTCACCATAATTATTCCAACATTCGAGGAGTGAACTCGTCACCTCCTAGTTCGAGTAGCGAACTCGTCGCATACTCGGGATAGCAAATCGTCGCATACCCCGTCTCAACACGGCCACTACATGGCATGGATAGCGAACTCGTTGCTTATCCGGGATAGCAACCTCGTCGCACATCCTCTCTCAACACCGCCAACTCAAGGCGAGGTAGCGAAATCGTCGCCTACCCGGGATAGCAAACTCGTCGCACATTCCCGTGTCGGTACGGCCAACTCATGGCATGGTAGCGAAATAGTCGCCTACCCGGGATAGCAAAATCGTCGCACATCCCGTCTCAATACGGCCAACTCATGGCATGGTAGCGAAATCGTCGCCTACCCGGGATAGCAAAATCGTCGCACATCCCGTTGTTCACATTTCTCACTTGCCAACCTAAATCTCATGATCTTAGGTTCAAGTTACTAAGTCTCACCTAGGTTGAACAACACTAGGTTTACTTTCTCATTCTCAACCTAGGTTCCATGACTCTAGGTTTCATTTTCATGTCCAACCTATGTTCAATGACACTAGGTTTAAATCTCACATGTTCCAACCTATGTTCAACAACAC
Organism: Puya raimondii; assembly: GCA_016920855.1. NCBI lineage: Eukaryota > Viridiplantae > Streptophyta > Magnoliopsida > Poales > Bromeliaceae > Puya > Puya raimondii. The sequence goes on along the minus strand of JABWPP010000050.1, from coordinate 64,048,074 downwards.
TAGGTTTAAATCTCACATGTTCCAACCTATGTTCAACAACACTAGGTTTAAATCTCACATGTTCCAACCTATGTTCAACAACACTAGGTTTAAATCTCACATGTTCCAACCTATGTTCAACAACACTAGGTTTAAATCTCACATGCAACCATGCAACAAGTATCAATAATTGAATTGTACTTGAAATATCCATCATGCAATAGGTGTTCATTGTTCTACCTATCATGATTTTACCTTTGCCAACATGCAAAATGCTAGGGTTCTCAACACATACCATTTTATTTTTAAATGGATAATTACCCTAGACATGGAAGTGACCTAATCACTTCGGTAAACACAAACCCACCTCAAGAGCTTTCAAATCCTTGTATTCTTCAAGCTCCTAAGTGTCCAAGCTTTGAGTTCTTGCTTCAACCCAAGCTTCTACAAGAAAACGGTTCGTTACTCATTACGAACCCTAAATTCAACTCAACATGTGAAATCAAGTGTTCTAACATGATTTCCTATGCCTCAATTGTAATTCCCGAAGGTCCAAATATATTTAGAACCTCACATTGCAAAAGCCCTCGTTCTACCTAGGGTTTGCATGCATGCAAGCCAAACCCTAGATTTCATGGCCAAACACCCACCATTTGTGGTTTAGGTTGCCAAGGGTTCCCAAAAACCTCATTTCAAAGGATAAAATCTAAGGTTTGAACCCAAAACGTGAGGTACTAACCTTAATCACGAAATTCCCAAGCTTCTTCTTGCACCAAAAAGCTTCTTTTCTCCTTTGGAAGCTTTTTCCAAGATCAATCCACCTTTTCTCCAAGTTTTTGGAGAGATCTCTAGAGAGAGAAAGTGGGAGGAGTAGAGGGGAGTAGTGGAGAAGATGACAATGAGAAGGGAGAGGCCTCAGCCATTCATACACCCCTTCAATCAAGTGAAAAGACTATTTTGCCCCTCTCCACAAACAACACAACAACCAGCCAAAATCTGGACATTGTATACCGGTATGTCCATTTGCATACCGGTATACGGGTGCTGGTTCCGGTATACCTCGGAGATTCCGCAGAACCCGAGAGCTGGTTTCACTGTTTCAAACATTGCATACCGGTATACCATTTCTCATACCGGTATACCACGGAGAATCCTGCAAACCCGAGAGCTGGGTTTCTCGGTTTTAACACAGCATTCCGGTATACCATTTCACATACCGTTATACCAAGCTCCAATTTCGGTATTGGAGTTCACATACCGGAATCCAGTGTAGACTTCCCAAGTTCGCAGTTTTCAACTTCTCGAAGTCCATTTTCGCGCCTCAATTGCGCCGAAAACACTTCGCATAGTCCCGAACTTGGCCAAAGCCTCACATATAACCTCTTATGCCATTTTCTCACTAGAACTCTACAATTTGTAGAAGTTCAGTACGATGCACTGAAATTCAGTTTACTACATTCCACCCCCCTTAAAGAGAGTTTCGGCCGCGAAACTAAAATCATACCTCAACTGGACTCAGCGAAGAGGTAAGGAAACCGCTCTTTCATCGAGCTTTCCAATTCCCATGTAGCCTCGCGCTCACCGTGATTCGTCCATTGTACCCTTACATAAGGAATTTCACGGTTCCTCAAACTTTTCACCTCGCGATCCATGATACACAAGGGAAACTCCTCATAAGTCATATCCTCATGAAGCTCCATAGGCACATACTCGAGGACGTGCGCCGGATCATACACATACTTGCGGAGGGTCGATACATGAAACACATTGTGTATCCCCGCAAGTTTCGGCGGCAAGGCTAGCCGATATGCCACGGATCCCACACGTTCCAAAACTTCATAAGGTCCAATGTAACGGGGACTCAACTTACCCCGAATACCAAATCGCTTCACCCCTCTCATGGGTGATACTTTCAAGAAGACGCGGTCTCCTACCGCGAATTTCAAATCTCGTCGACGTCGATCCGCATAACTCTTTTGTCAAGATTGCGCCGTCGATAAGCGTTCGCGTGCCAAGCGGACCTTTTTCTCCGCCTCACGCAACACGTCCGGTCCTAAGACCCTTCTCTCGCCGACTTCACTCCAATGGATAGGAGAGCGGCATTTCCTTCCATACAAGGCCTCAAAAGGTGCCATACCGATGCTAGCTTGATAGCTATTATTGTAAGCAAATTCAGCCATCGGCAAATGAGTAGGCCACGCACCTTTGAAGTCCAACACACACGCTCGAAGCATATCCTCCAAAATCTGAATTGTCCTTTCCGATTGACCGTCAGTTTGAGGATGAAATGCTGAACTAAAATCGAGCCGTGTACCCAAAGCTTCTTGCAAGCTTTTCCAAAAATGCGATGTGAAACGGGGATCTCGATCTGAAACTATCGAGGTCGGAACCCCGTGCAACTGCACAATCTCGTCCAGGTAGACTTGCGCTAACTTGTCTCCTGACCATGTGGTGGATTGGCAAAAAGTGTGCCGACTTTGACAAACGATCCACCACCACCCATATCGCGTCGTGGCCACCTAACGATCGAGGTAAGCCCACAACAAAATCCATCGCGATATTTTCCCACTTCCAAACCGGAATGGGCAATCCTTGCAGTTTTCCCGCTGGAAAGCGACGCTCGGCCTTCACTTGTTGGCACACTAAGCATTGTGCCACAAAGCGTCCTACATCAAGTTTCATCCCCGGCCACCAATAATGCAATTTGAGATCCTTGTACATTTTGGTGCCGCCCGGGTGAATCGCATAGGGAGAAGTGTGAGCTTCTTTCAAGATCTCCCTACGAATTTCCTCAACTTTCGGCACTTACAATCGATTTCGAAATCGGATTGCGCCCTTCGAATCTACATGATAATCACCGGCGCGCCCGCTCTCGATAGCACCCCGTACCTTTTGGAGTTCAGGATCACCGGATTGCTTTTCTTTTATTTGCTCCAACAAGGTCGGCCATACATTGAGATTCATAAGTCTAGCGGGGACGCCCGGGGCCACGATCTCCAAGTCAAATCGGCCCATTTTCTTGATTAACGGCATTTGTCCCGTCATCTCAATTGCGAAGTTCCCCACGAATTTTCTACTGAGCGCATCGGCCACCACATTGGCTCTACCGGGGTGGTACAAGATGGTCAAGTCGTAATCTTTTATCAACTCCAACCACCTCCGTTGCCTCAAGTTCAACTCCTTCTGAGTGAATAAATACTTTAAGCTTTTGTGATCCGTGTAAACCTCACAATGCTCTCCGTACAAGTAGTGTCTCCACAACTTAAGTGCGAAGACCACCGCCGCAAGTTCTAGGTCGTGGGTGGGATAATTTTGCTCATAGCTTTTCAATTGTCGAGAGGCATATGCTATTACTTGTCCTCTTTGCATAAGCACACACCCAAGACCACGCCGTGATGCATCACTATACACCACAAAGCCCTCCCCTGCAATCGGCAAGGCGAGTACCGGAGCCGAAGTCAACCTTTCCTTTAGCTCCTTAAAGCTTTGGTCGCATTCCTCGCTCCAAATATATTTGGCTCCCTTGCGGGTAAGACGCGTTAGTGGACCGGAGATTTTTGAAAATCCCTCCACGAACCGCCGATAATACCCCGCAAGACCCAAAAAGCTTCGTATTTCCGTGACATTGGTCGGGCGAGGCCAATCCTTGACTGCCTCTACTTTCATAGGGTCCACAGATACTCCTCCTGCGGAAATTACGTGACCCAAGAAAGCGACCTCACGGATCCAGAATTCGCACTTTTTCAATTTGGCGAATAACTTGTTCTCTCGAAGAACTCGAAGCACAATCCTTAGGTGCTCTTTATGTTCCTCTTCACTCCGAGAGTAGACAAGAATGTCATCTATGAACACAACCACAAATTGATCCAATAGTGGTTTGAACACACGGTTCATTAAATCCATGAACGCTGCCGGGGCATTAGTAAGCCCAAAAGGCATAACCGTGAATTCATAATGTCCATACCGCGTCCTAAACGCGGTCTTATGCACATCCTCCGGTTTGATCTTCAATTGGTGATAACCGGATTGCAAATCAATCTTTGAGTACACCAGAGACCCTTGCAACTGATCGAACAAGTCATCAATTCGGGGTAACGGGTACTTATTCTTGACGGTCACTTTGTTCAACTCGCGGTAATCCACACACAACCGCAGCGAACCGTCCTTTTTCCTCACAAATAGAACAGGGGCTCCCCAAGGTGACACACTTGGCTTCACGAAACCCTTGTCCATTAAATCTGTAATTGTGCTTTTAATTCCTTTAACTCCGCGGGTGCCATCCTGTACGGGGCCTTAGAGATCGGCGCCGTACCCGGGAGCAAATCTACCACAAATTCTATTTCCCGATCTGGTGGCATTCCGGGCAACTCCATCGGGAACACATCCGGGAACTCTTGGACTATAGGAATGTCCTCGAGCCCCAACACTTCCTTACGGTCATCCACTACCGTCGCCAAGTAGGCAATGCAACCACTAGCAATGAGCTTTCTTGCTTGCGACGTGGACACCATTGAAGCAAAGAGCGAACTCTTACACCCACGGTACACAAACTCTTTGTGCCCGGGTTCTTTAAACTTCACTATCCGGCTCTCACAATCGATAGTAGCGTGATACTTAGAGAGCCAATCCATTCCTAGGATCAAATCATATTCATTCATTCGATTTAATACCAGCAAATCAGCTGGCATGATCCAATTTTCAACCCTCACGGGGCAATCTACACACGCGTGATGTATGCAAAAAGTGTGTTCAGGTACTTGCACCGTTCTTGCATGTGTGGCATCTATGATTTCTATTCCATGTGCAATAGCAAATGATCGAGCAATGAATGAATGCGATGCACCAGTATCAAACAAAGCTCTACATCGAATGCCTTTAATTAACACAATACCTGCCACGACGTCCTCCTGGGTAGCAGGCTCCTCCACCTGAGAGGCGAATACTCGTCCACTGGGTGCTGGCCGCTGGCCCTCCAATGGTCTCGGCGGCTGTGCACGGCCCGCCGACATCGCCGCGGGTGGGATGCCCGCAAGCTGCCTCGGTGGCGCAAACGCCGACGCCGACGACGGTGCTCGACTATCGTCCGTCGGACAATTGTACCGCATATGCCCTTGCTGTCCGCATTTGTAGCACCGGCCCTCACGATAGTCACACTGCTGAGGGTGGTGGGGGCCGCTACTGTCACGCCCCGGGCCCTCGGGGGAGCCTACCAGGCACGTGCACAGACCCGCCGTGTACCTCAAACAACACAATGTACACAAGGCGTCTATGCTAACAACAATCAAGAAGGATAAAGAATACATCCTAACAAGGTAATCAGAGCGAGAACATAGTTCTACATCTAAAATAAAATCCACAAAACTAAAATCTCAAGATATACAAGAATTATATATCTTATCAACAATAGATCAATCAACAAATCTATACATCTTTCATTCAACATACAATGAAAGGAAAACCCGTGGTATGCCTACAACAACACCGTAGAGGCTCTAGCTAGCTGCTAACCCCTCGCCGCGATCCCAAGCCTCCCCTGCTGCAGAAGGCTCTGAAAAACCCAACAACAATGGGGTGAGAACTATTATTCAATAGTTCCCAGTGGGTAAGCCGCCGAGAGTGGCGAATTACACCGCTAGGTCAACTGAGGCAAGATAGTATAACTGAAACATAAAACAGAAAGCATATAACATTTAATGCTAAACAGGTAGTTCTACAACTATCTTGCCTCAAAAAACTAAATCATCTACATGAACATGGATATGCTCTATTGTCATAAGCTTAACATTCATTTACACAGTTTACATGCATGTCAAATTAATGCCATGTTTATAGGTTAAAAAGAATCTTTCTATTCTTATCATCATCATATCATGCTTCTATACTAAACTTCATGAGTATAGGATAATGCCACTACGGATGCCCATGCAAGACTGACTAATACAATTGTCCAACTATGTTGCATGCATCCAAAAGAGGTCAAGCTAAGTAATGCCACGATATGCGACTCACTACTAAGTCCATACACTACATGTATATGCATCAAGCAACTAATGTACTATGTCCAGTTTACTTAGCTTTTACCCAATCCACGAGGGACTTACACAAGGTAACGTCCCGGCTTGTGCCGTGCCTAATGGCCCCGTGGTAGTCAACATTCTCGCTAGAATGAGACACTCCCCCAACGGCGATCCACTTCGGCGCCCAATCCCGCACGGGCGATCAAACATCGCAAGGCTAACTCCGGAGTGCCGGCTTGTAGGGAGCGACCCTCACAAGCATGTGCGAATGAGCACAATGGCAAACAAGCGCTGATCATAAGCATCATATCCAAGGCCAAATACATCTCAATCATCATGTCTAAAACATGGAATCACAACATCGACTCGAGGGTCGGAATCAAGACACATAAGTCACACTTATTCTTCAAATCACTTGTGGGTATAATTCTACCAATATGCAACATGTCTCTAACATGCAAATGGTTACATTTCACTCTACCAATAGGAATGGACCTAAGTCTCATTCATGACCCCAACGGGTTACTATCATATGCTATAACTAAAGCCATGATCAATGCATTATACTAATGCTATTTTCGATGCATTCTACAATGCCAACATTTATGCATTCTACCAATGCCAACATTTATGCACTCTACCAATACCAATATTTATGCATTCTACCAATGCCATAACCATGCATTATCTTAATGCTACAATGCTAACTAAATCATCATTCATGATTTACATATGTCATACTACATGAACTTCCACTTTATGGAGTATAAGTCACCAAGCAAGTATTCATTTAACTAAACACGCATGTTTAACCAATTGCCATCATCAAAAACAAGGAGAATCCATTCCTCATGTCTTAAACATGGAATCGTTTTACGACCAAAAGGTCGAGCCCAATGTCAACAATGCCCGCCATAGTTGCTCACCTAGATGAGGTGCAACAAACTTGTTTTGCATTGTCATATTTTCTCTTTTCTCTATACAAGCATACTTTGGTATGCAAGAGAGTTCACTAGTCCACCACTCAAGTGGTGACTCATAAGATGCTCATCTCTAGCATGCATAACATACTTAGCATTTCCTAATGCATCATTACACTATTAATGCAAATACCCTAGCATGCATAATATCCTCATAATGCCATACTATATAAAATATGCATTTTCATAAATAACTTGCATGTCTCATGCATTCACAATTATCATCATGCCATAATTAACATAATTATGCATCTAATCAATCCTATAACAAGATAGGAGACATAGGGGGAGTTCACCCATTTCGGTGAGGTCAGACCCACCGGATACCCGTCGAAACCTCGCAGTACTTCGAAACGAAGTTGTCCCCCGAGCTTCTCATACCCTAAGATAATTTTCCAAGGGGTTAGGGGTATCGAACAAGCAATTTCGAAAACCACCAAAAATAATGAGGTAAATGGGTGGAATTTACCTTGAGCAAGTGAAACTTGTTCTAAGTCCCATTGGAGGTTAGAGATCATCAAATCCAACCTACAACAACGTTCTACACCCATCAATTCCACCTCAAGGGCTCATAATCACGAAACCCTAAATAAAACCCTAATTTTCATAAAACTAGGTTTACATGCAAATCTCAAGCAAAAAATCACAAATAGAGGTTGTAAGAGAGTCTACAAACCTCAAATCGAGCTTCCAACCAAGCTCACACAAGCTAGGGTTGAAGATCCATCCACCATCAAGCTCCATTCCTCAGCCCCGAGCTCCCTCCAAGCCTAGGAGTACTCCTCCATGAAGAAAATGGAGAGAAAAGAGATCAAAACATGATCTAAGGGGTTGGGGGAAGAGAAAATCTAGAGAGAGAGAGAGGGAAAAACCCTACCTTTCTTCTCCTCCAAGCCTCAGCCCAAAACAGCAAAGAGGAGAGGTGAAGGGGTAAGTTATAGAGATGTAACAATATCCCCAAAAGCCCTTCCAAAGAACAAAATCACAAAACTGCACAAATTGCATTCTGCAGCATTGTATACCGGTATGCGCATGGGCATACCGGTATCCCACCAAAAATCCCGCAAACCGAGCCTCGGCCAAGCAGTCTGCGCAAAGGGATTCCGGTATGCGACTTCCCATACCGGTACTAACACTCCAGTACCGGTATGCGCATTGCACATACCGGAATGCCAGTGTATTCCGGTATTTCCAGCCGGATTCCGCAGAATCCGAGAGCTGCGCAAACCAATTCTCATTGGATTCCGGTATCCCTAAACCAGATACCGGTATGCGATTGCAAAATCTGCACTTTTGCAGATTTCGACTTCCAGAGTCCGTTTTCGCACTTTCTAAGTTCCGAAAACACTCCGAAGCTCGCCAAACTCAACTCAAAACCCCAGAATAGTACAAGCCACTATTCTCACACTAGAACTCCGCAATTTGCAAAAGTTCAGTGTACTACATACTCCCCTCCTAAAAAGGAGTTTCGTCCGCGAAACTACGGATCAACAACAACAAAGAAACAACAAAATCAGAGGAGATAAGAGCATCGTCCTCGCAGTGAAGCCTCCAGCTCTCACACCATGCATCGCGTCCAAGGTGTTGCTCCAAAGCATCTTGTAGTAGGAATAGTGATAATTCCGAATTCCTACATTCCACAAGTCCAATCCACAACAATGCTCCTTGAAGTTTAGCTCTTCATGTAGTTCTAATGATACGACATCCACCATCGGGGTAGAATTCAAATACTCACTCGGAGCGTCCATACACTTCATATATCTTCAACAGATCTGAAGTGAAATAACTCGACATGCCACTAGGCACATTTGCCTCAGGGTCTCAATAATCCTAAGAATTTGAAACTTAGATTCCTCAAACATAAGCTCTTGGATTTCCTTAACCAAGTATCACACTCAATTTATCAGATTCCGATGCTCAAAATCATATCTCTCACCGAGAATCATCCCATAGGTCCAAATTCCAAAATGATAGAGCTAAACGCTCTACACACTTGCACAAAATCCAAGGTATACTTGTGCGAAGATTTTCTCAATCCAAATCAAGTGAATAGTTACTCCTATTCACAACCTCTCAACAACATCACGTCTAGCTTGGAAGCGAGACAATCCAATTCCGGAATCTCCGGTAAACATCCTCTATCCATATCAAGTAGATAGCTTTCACTTAGCATATCACATAAGCCTTGCTATCACAAGCACAACTTGTCGGTTCCACCGTCAAGACACTTTCTAACAGTCTACTAGAAAATCATCAATCACTACACTCTTGGTCTCAATTGCACCATTTACCATTCGAGATCAAGGCTAGCTCCTGTGATTCGATCCAAAGGATAGATACCACATCATATTACTCGTCTCAACGATATCTCTGGTATACCAGCCTCAAACATGTTCTCACAGCTTCAACTCATTCTCCCGAGTGAAGAGACATCTCCAACAATAAGATCTGGGTGCACTTCACACCACTATCAATATATAAAATTGCCATAGTTTTCCAAATAGATGCCATGGCAATCTTTCCAAATCGCAAATTGGCAAATCCTCTTGTATTCTCTCACACTTGCTGAAAGGTTAACCCTACCTTTCTATTTTACACCAAAGTGCAACTCAATCCGCGGAGAGAAACATAACTACAAAAACACAAAGCCCACCTCCGGGGTAACCAAGGTTGGCGGTCGTCGACCATACCAACAGTTCCAAGAAACTCCTCTCACGCATATCTTCCCAAAAGGTTTAATCCCTTAATGTGTGAGTCCAGAAAAGGGAGTAGATAACTAGGTAATCTCTCCCCCAATATCCATAACATCCAATCAAACTAAAAAGTTTGAACTTCGATCACATCCGCTTGTCTCAATCCACTATGGATGGTTGATTTCCTTGAGATCTCCAATCATAATCACTTTGGCATCAACTGCCAAGGGGTGCTAGTTCTCACAACCAAAACAGCACGTCTTCAACTTGAAGCACTTGCAATCCTCGTTCCAAGGAATCTTTATGGTCTTCATCGCCTCTCGACTTCCAACTCGTCGTCGATGCGCACAGGGACCAAGATACCCAAAAGGGCCAAACATCACAACACAACCGGGATTGCACAAGCAACTCCCTCACAAGAGACATCCTCGCTTGTGAGGATTCTCAACACTCACCAAAGGCGCTGGCCCAAAGACCACGCGTCCACTCAGCCAACAACCAGGCTTGGGCAGGTGAAACAATCGTCGCAATTAGCGAACCTCCAAGCCTTCAGAGAACACTATTTTGTGTCCAAGATCCCAAAGCACTACAGCTCGGCTCACACACTCATCGGCAATCAGATAGCCGAAGAGCCAGCACAAGTTCAAATTAGAACTATACACTCTCAGCCAAATAAAGCCAATCGCTTCGTTGGCGAACACAACATCCAAAACCAACGGAGTACAAGAACAGTACTCTCAAGTCCAAACACTCAGGACCACTCGATATGCAAGCATCAAGGGAAACAAGTTCACTACCAAGCATTCGGCAAACAGCCGATCCAAAGCTACAATCATATCAAGCAACAAGCTAGCTCAAATACTCCGAGCTGCGACAACCTCCATTGTCGCTGCATCATCCTCTGCCTGTCAAATAGACATGCATTCACCCGGTGCCAACCGCACGAAGTCGATCTCAATATCGTCGACATTAAACTCCTCAAATACTCCAACTGGAAATGGCCCACCTGGCCACGAAGAGAGCACTAGCCTCAACTCCAAGAGTATCATCGGGCACTCGCGGCTCCACCGCTCACACGTCACAATAGTTGATGACGATTTGACGTCCCATAAATATCCTGCTAAGGGTCCACCTTCTCGAGATCAATTTCTCCTCGATCACTTTTTTGTCCTCTTACAATAAACTTGCCACTCATAGTAGCTTCCTTTTGCCGTCCCAATGGTCTCCACGTCTCTCGTCCTTATCAAGGTGCGATCCGCATTCTCATAACACTTCTTGAGGTCGACTGCCAACTGGATTGACAAATCCTCCAGTTGCTTAATCCTCTCGTCTGCCGGCGCAAAGCCTCAACTTGGAGTAACATCATAATGATCGCCGCTCCACCACACTCGCTGAATTTACCAGTTGTTCTCTCAACTTCAGGGTCTCACCAAATCCGGAGGATGCAGAAGTCCCGTCTCGGCTGCCTCGGCCGCCATCGAGTGCGTCGATCGCCACTCAAGCTGCAACAAGCAAAACAAGCGCAGGTGAAACACCCCACGCCAACACATCCCCACATAAAACTATAACCCCAATCATGCGAAAGTAATGAAGTGGACTCCCACTATTCCCCGATGTCACGTTGTCGGCCGCCAACGTGACCCTCCAAGGGTATAGAAGTGGTTCACTCCGATCTAACTCCAACAAGTTCGGAGCTTTTAGAAATGACCCAATCATAATACTTTCGCCAATATGTCACAAGAGATCTCGTCTCTCACGTTCCTATTCCTTATCGTCCAACCTGCCTAAGGTTTACTAGGTCCACTATGACTCAACCCTAGGCTCTGATACCACTATAATCTGTCACGCCCCGGGCCCTCGGGGGAGCCTACCAGGCACGTGCACAGACCCGCCGTGTACCTCAAACAACACAATGTACACAAGGCGTCTATGCTAACAACAATCAAGAAGGATAAAGAATACATCCTAACAAGGTAATCAGAGCGAGAACATAGTTCTACATCTAAAATAAAATCCACAAAACTAAAATCTCAAGATATACAAGAATTATATATCTTATCAACAATAGATCAATCAACAAATCTATACATCTTTCATTCAACATACAATGAAAGGAAAACCCGTGGTATGCCTACAACAACACCGTAGAGGCTCTAGCTAGCTGCTAACCCCTCGCCGCGATCCCAAGCCTCCCCTGCTGCAGAAGGCTCTGAAAAACCCAACAACAATGGGGGTGAGAACTATTATTCAATAGTTCCCAGTGGGTAAGCCGCCGAGAGTGGCGAATTACACCGCTAGGTCAACTGAGGCAAGATAGTATAACTGAAACATAAAACAGAAAGCATATAACATTTAATGCTAAACAGGTAGTTCTACAACTATCTTGCCTCCAAAAACTAAATCATCTACATGAACATGGATATGCTCTATTGTCATAAGCTTAACATTCATTTACACAGTTTACATGCATGTCAAATTAATGCCATGTTTATAGGTTAAAAAGAATCTTTCTATTCTTATCATCATCATATCATGCTTCTATACTAAACTTCATGAGTATAGGATAATGCCACTACGGATGCCCATGCAAGACTGACTAATACAATTGTCCAACTATGTTGCATGCATCCAAAAGAGGTCAAGCTAAGTAATGCCACGATATGCGACTCACTACTAAGTCCATACACTACATGTATATGCATCAAGCAACTAATGTACTATGTCCAGTTTACTTAGCTTTTACCCAATCCACGAGGGACTTACACAAGGTAACGTCCCGGCTTGTGCCGTGCCTAATGGCCCCGTGGTAGTCAACATTCTCGCTAGAATGAGACACTCCCCCAACGGCGATCCACTTCGGCGCCCAATCCCGCACGGGCGATCAAACATCGCAAGGCTAACTCCGGAGTGCCGGCTTGTAGAGAGCGACCCTCACAAGCATGTGCGAATGAGCACAATGGCAAACAAGCGCTGATCATAAGCATCATATCCAAGGCCAAATACATCTCAATCATCATGTCTAAAACATGGAATCACAACATCGACTCGAGGGTCGGAATCAAGACACATAAGTCACACTTATTCTTCAAATCACTTGTGGGTATAATTCTACCAATATGCAACATGTCTCTAACATGCAAATGGTTACATTTCACTCTACCAATAGGAATGGACCTAAGTCTCATTCATGACCCCAACGGGTTACTATCATATGCTATAACTAAAGCCATGATCAATGCATTATACTAATGCTATTTTCGATGCATTCTACAATGCCAACATTTATGCATTCTACCAATGCCAACATTTATGCACTCTACCAATACCAATATTTATGCATTCTACCAATGCCATAACCATGCATTATCTTAATGCTACAATGCTAACTAAATCATCATTCATGATTTACATATGTCATACTACATGAACTTCCACTTTATGGAGTATAAGTCACCAAGCAAGTATTCATTTAACTAAACACGCATGTTTAACCAATTGCCATCATCAAAAACAAGGAGAATCCATTCCTCATGTCTTAAACATGGAATCGTTTTACGACTAAAAGGTCGAGCCCAATGTCAACAATGCCCGCCATAGTTGCTCACCTAGATGAGGTGCAACAAACTTGTTTTGCATTGTCATATTTTCTCTTTTCTCTATACAAGCATACTTTGGTATGCAAGAGAGTTCACTAGTCCACCACTCAAGTGGTGACTCATAAGATGCTCATCTCTAGCATGCATAACATACTTAGCATTTCCTAATGCATCATTACACTATTAATGCAAATACCCTAGCATGCATAATATCCTCATAATGCCATACTATATAAAATATGCATTTTCATAAATAACTTGCATGTCTCATGAATCACAATTATCATCATGCCATAATTAACATAATTATGCATCTAATCAATCCTATAACAAGATAGGAGACATAGGGGGAGTTCACCCATTTCGGTGAGGTCAGACCCACCGGATACCCGTCGAAACCTCGCAGTACTTCGAAACGAAGTTGTCCCCCGAGCTTCTCATACCCTAAGATAATTTTCCAAGGGGTTAGGGGTATCGAACAAACAATTTCGAAAACCACCAAAAACAATGAGGTAAATGGGTGGAATTTACCTTGAGCAAGTGAAACTTGTTCTAAGTCCCATTGGAGGTTAGAGATCATCAAATCCAACCTACAACAACGTTCTACACCCATCAATTCCACCTCAAGGGCTCATAATCACGAAACCCTAAATAAAACCCTAATTTTCATAAAACTAGGTTTACATGCAAATCTCAAGCAAAAATCACAAATAGAGGTTGTAAGAGAGTCTACAAACCTCAAATCGAGCTTCCAACCAAGCTCACACAAGCTAGGGTTGAAGATCCATCCACCATCAAGCTCCATTCCTCAGCCCCGAGCTCCCTCCAAGCCTAGGAGTACTCCTCCATGAAGAAAATGGAGAGAAAAGAGATCAAAACATGATCTAAGGGGTTGGGGGAAGAGAAAATCTAGAGAGAGAGAGAGGGAAAACCCTACCTTTCTTCTCCTCCAAGCCTCAGCCCAAAACAGCAAAGAGGAGAGGTGAAGGGGTAAGTTATAGAGATGTAACAATATCCCCAAAAGCCCTTCCAAAGAACAAAATCACAAAACTGCACAAATTGCATTCTGCAGCATTGTATACCGGTATGCGCATGGGCATACCGGTATCCCACCAAAAATCCCGCAAACCGAGCCTCGGCCAAGCAGTCTGCGCAAAGGGATTCCGGTATGCGACTTCCCATACCGGTACTAACACTCCAGTACCGGTATGCGCATTGCACATACCGGAATGCCAGTGTATTCCGGTATTTCCAGCCGGATTCCGCAGAATCCGAGAGCTGCGCAAACCAATTCTCATTGGATTCCGGTATCCCTAAACCAGATACCGGTATGCGATTGCAAAATCTGCACTTTTGCAGATTTCGACTTCCAGAGTCCGTTTTCGCACTTTCTAAGTTCCGAAAACACTCCGAAGCTCGCCAAACTCAACTCAAAACCCCAGAATAGTACAAGCCACTATTCTCACACTAGAACTCCGCAATTTGCAAAAGTTCAGTGTACTACAGCTACAAATCGGGCACTGGGTCGCGGATCGATTCCGTCGGGAACCTCGGGACTGATTCTGCGACTGCGAGTGCTTCGGGGGCCGCTTAGAGCTAGACTGTCCACCCGAGCCACTCGCCGACCGCTTCTTCCCTTTCTCTTTGTCTTTTTCTTTCTCCCAAGACTCGCGCTCCTCGCGCGCACATGCATTCCCGTGCTCCACCCAAAGAGCACGGTCCAAGACCTCCGCAAAGGTCTTTAGCTTTAGGGTGTGAACCGCCCGAAAGATCTCCGGTCGAAGTCCGCGCACAAAACAATCGACCTTGTCCAATTCTCCGCGGACAACGTGCGGTACGCAATTTATAATGTACGAGAACTCCCTCTCGTACTCGCGCACAGTGCGGTTCCCTTGCTTCAACTTCCGGAACCTCTCTTGAAGCTTTCTTTTCTCGCTATCGGGGAAGTAGGCGGCAAACACCATACCCCGTAACTCTTCCCATGACGGTGGCGGAAGGCTAGAGAGTCTATCCCGTCGGACTCCCTTCCACCACACCTTCGACGATCGCTCTAAACAATGAACGGCGAGGTGCACCTTGTCCCTCTCCAAGGTATAAAGGTCCTCGAAGAGCGTCTCGATAGCGTCGATCCATGTCTCTACATCCCACGGATCCACGTTCTCCCCGCTAAAGATAGGCGGGTTGAACTTTTTGAACCTCATTAGAGCCGCAAGCGCGCGCTCTCGTTCCGCGTCCTCCATCTCGGAGTCGGGCATAGGGGCACCCGACCCCTCGGCCACAATTGGTGCCGCAGGTGGCACCACGGCCGGTGCCGGTGTCACCTCCTCGGCCGGTGCCGAAGCAGAGGCCGGAGGTACTCCCGTCCTCTCCTCCCTAGTCGCAGCCGCCTGCTGCGCCATCATATCTTGGAGCCTTTTAATTTGCTCCTCCTGTCGTTGCATGGCTTCGGCCTGTTGCCGAACCACGCCCATTAGCTCGGTCAACTCATTGCGAAGAGCCGAGTTCTCGCCCTCCCCGAGTTGTTCGAGAGCCGCGCCCGATCCTCCGGGCCCGGTCTTCGCAGGAGGCCGACCACGTACCATTATCTCCTGAAAACACAATGACTTTGGTCATTTCATGACATTCAAAGTCATTTGCGACATAACATTTCAGGAAAATAAACGTGAACCCAATCTAGGCGAAAGTCACACAAGGGTCCTTATTCCCCTCACTTGGTTTTCATGTTGTCGGCCGCCAACATGAACACACTTGGTGAAGAATAAGACACACCTCGAATCTACCTCTATTTCCATCTAGAGGCATAAGGACATATCCCAATCTCTTATCTTTTGCCACATCAAAGATCTCGTCACTCACGAGCCTACACTCCTAGGGTCATTTCCATCCTAGGGTTTCTTAGGTCAAACTAGACCGTTTCTATGCTCTGATACCACCTCAGTCTGTCACGCCCCGCCGGCCCTTTAACACCAACTAGGTGGAAAGGATAACCGCACGAGCGCATGCACCAGACCCGCCGAACGGATAGAGTCTTTCCTATCCGCCCAAGGCGTCACAACACAAGCTTATCCACAATGTTCCAACTAGGAACGGAGTACAAGAGTTGCACAAGGAAAGCATCAACATAAAGAAGTTCTACTTCTATTACATCACATGGCACAATATACATGTCCAAATTTTTTCTTTTCCATTCCATACATTATGTTCCAAAACTATGGAATATACAACATTCATACAAGAATGTGAATCCCCTAGGCTATCATAGTCCAAAAGTAGGGTACAACTCTACATACAACCAAAATGGAAGGGCCGCTATCTAAAGAGCCAAACCCTTGCCTCGCTCCGCTGCCTCACTCGCGGAAGGACCTGAAAATTGTGGGGTGAGAACTATAAACATAGTTCCCAGTGGGTAAGGCCACCCAAGAGAGAAGCTCGACCCACCAGGTCCAAAGAAACACCACATGCATAAGTTAGATTACATATGACTATGCAACAATTATTTACATGCTTGTAAATAAACATAAAGGATGCAACCAAATGAAATATAATTTATCATTCTCTCCTAGGTTCATCCTATGTCTCACAATGACTAAGTTCATTTACTTATCATTTACTTATGGTTTCGGAATCGCCGTCTCACCATAATTATTCCAACATTCGAGGAGTGAACTCGTCACCTCCTAGTTCGAGTAGCGAACTCGTCGCATACTCGGGATAGCAAATCGTCGCATACCCCGTCTCAACACGGCCACTACATGGCATGGATAGCGAACTCGTCGCTTATCCGGGATAGCAACCTCGTCGCACATCCCCTCTCAACACCGCCAACTCAAGGCGAGGTAGCGAAATCGTCGCCTACCCGGGATAGCAAACTCGTCGCACATTCCCGTGTCGGTACGGCCAACTCATGGCATGGTAGCGAAATCGTCGCCTACCCGGGATAGCAAAATCGTCGCACATCCCGTCTCAATACGGCCAACTCATGGCATGGTAGCGAAATCGTCGCCTACCCGGGATAGCAAAATCGTCGCACATCCCGTTGTTCACATTTCTCACTTGCCAACCTAAATCTCATGATCTTAGGTTCAAGTTACTAAGTCTCACCTAGGTTCAACAACACTAGGTTTACTTTCTCATTCTCAACCTAGGTTCCATGACTCTAGGTTTCATTTTCATGTCCAACCTATGTTCAATGACACTAGGTTTAAATCTCACATGTTCCAACCTATGTTCAACAACACTAGGTTTAAATCTCACATGTTCCAACCTATGTTCAACAACACTAGGTTTAAATCTCACATGTTCCAACCTATGTTCAACAACACTAGGTTTAAATCTCACATGCAACCATGCAACAAGTATCAATAATTGAATTGTACTTGAAATATCCATCATGCAATAGGAGTTCATTGTTCTAGCTATCATGATTTTACCTTTGCCAACATGCAAAATGCTAGGGTTCTCAACACATACCATTTTATTTTTAAATGGATAATTACCCTAGACATGGAAGTGACCTAATCACTTCGGTAAACACAAACCCACCTCAAGAGCTTTCAAATCCTTGTATTCTTCAAGCTCCTAAGTGTCCAAGCTTTGAGTTCTTGCTTCAACCCAAGCTTCTACAAGAAAACGGTTCGTTACTCATTACGAACCCTAAATTCAACTCAACATGTGAAATCAAGAGTTCTAACATGATTTCCTATGCCTCAATTGCAATTCCCGAAGGTCCAAATATATTTAGAACCTCACATTGCAAAAGCCCTCTTTCTACCTAGGGTTTGCATGCATGCAAGCCAAACCTTAGATTTCATGGCCAAACACCCACCATTTGTGGTTTAGGTTGCCAAGGGTTCCCAAAAACCTCATTTCAAAGGATAAAATCCAAGGTTTGAACCCAAAACGTGAGATACTAACCTTAATCACGAAATCCCCAAGCTTCTTCTTGCACCAAGAAGCTTCTTTTCTCCTTTGGAAGTTTTTTCCAAGATCAATCCACCTTTTCTCCAAGTTTTTGGAGAGATCTCTAGAGAGAGAAAGTGGGAGGAGTAGAGGGGAGTAGTGGAGAAGATGACAATGAGAAGGGAGAGGCCTCAGCCATTCATACACCCCTTCAATCAAGTGAAAAGACTATTTTGCCCCTCTCCACAAACAACACAACAACCAGCCAAAACTGGGCATTGTATACCGGTATGTCCATTTGCATACCGGTATACGGGTGCTGGTTCCGGTATACCTCGGAGATTCCGCAGAACCCGAGAGCTGGTTTCACTGTTTCAAACATTGCATACCGGTATACCATTTCCCATACCGGTATACCCCGGAGAATCCTGCAAACCCGAGAGCTGGGTTTCTCGGTTTAACACAGCATTCCGGTATACCATTTCACATACCGGTATACCAAGCTCCAATTCCGGTATTGGAGTTCACATACCGGAATCCAGTGCAGACTTCCCAAGTTCGCAGTTTTCAACTTCTCAAAGTCCATTTTCGCGCCTCAATTGCGCCGAAAACACTTTGCATAGTCCCGAACTTGGCCAAAGCCTCACATATAACCTCTTATGCCATTTTCTCACTAGAACTCTACAATTTGTAGAAGTTCAGTACGATGCACTGAAATTCAGTGTACTACATTAGGAATCTCCAATTCCAGTGGGAAGAACTTCCAAACCAGCAGGGGATGAGGGAAAACCAATCCTCACTTCAAAAATCCAGCTCCATAGAGATTTGGATCCATAAGATCAAAGGAAAACCCAAATTCAATTCAGGAACATAAGGGGTCCAGTAAAACAGCAACTGCAGCGTACATACCTGTCCAAAATGCAATTGGAAGGATCCCACACCTTCCTCTACGAGTCCAAAATCCAACAAAACCAAGTTTCGTGGGATTTGGACACTTCTACACAGCACACGAGCAGAAACGCCACAGGTCGACGCTACTGTTCTGCAGGAATCCAAAGTCTCCAATGGGAAAAGATGTAATTGGGAGATTTGAGGGGCTAATATGCAATTATTCAGGGCTCACCATGAGAGGGGGGTAAAAAGCTTCAGGGGGGTTCGCCCCCATCCATTTAGAGCCGAAGAAAGGGATACAAAAGCCTCAAGAACACATGATGCTAACCTGCACCTGCTGAAAATCCAACATTCGGGCGCCCAGAATCCAAGAACCGGGCGCCCACTTCCTCCAGACAGTACTGACCAGCACCACGGAATCTCCGCCTCGCGGTCTGGTGTGCCCTAACGTGGTTCGGCGGAACTCACCTACCACCTCACACGTGTCAAAAGGATCGATATTTCCGAAGTGAACATTCGGACTCACTTTCCGGGCGCCCTAACACTGGATCCGAAATGACTCAGCAATTCAAAGAACAAGCACTCAACATCTGGGCACCCAAAACCTAACTTCTGGGCGCCCTAAAGTTTCAAACGTCCAAAACTTCAGTTTTGACTTATTTCGGTGCTCCGAGTCCGTTTTCGCATCTAGTTTGCGCCAAAACGACTCCGACTCATCCCGACCCTCTCCAAAAGTGTCGAACAGTCTAGAATACTGCAGTCATTTCGTCAGTTAGGCCCCAGGGGTACTACAGAGCCATATGTCAATTCGATCCAAACCAAATGTAAAAGGGTTCCAAGCCAAACGACCACAAAAGCTCACATTTTGTCTGTCGCCACGAATGAACCGGCCCCGCCCGCCGCATGCTTTTTTTTTTGGCAAGTGGTCATTTATGGCACAGATTAGATTTGTTTAAGGTTTAACTTGGAATCAGGTTTGTAGGTTCATAGCTTCTAGCAGACTCAAGAATTTGCTGTTAATTACCCCACACTTGCAGTGTTAAGGAACCCTCGATTAAGAGACCAAATTTAATGCTGATGATGGAAAGAGACCATAGTATAAATATGAACTTTTATTTATATAGTTTTCAAGTACACGGCTTAAGCAGGGGCCTATCCCCACTGTACATTAGTGAAATGCTCAGTTTACAGACTTGGTGGTCGTTCAAAATTAGGTTGCACAGTTTGAGGACTTGGCGGTCAGATTTGCTCAATTTAGCGACTTGGCAGTCAAATGATTTGAACTTGATTTTCTCAGTTTAACGACTTGGCAGTCGATTTGATTTGAATTTGATTTGCTCAGTTTAGGGACTTGGCGGTCGATTTGATTTGAATTTGATTTGCTCAGTTTAGGGACTTGGCGGTCGATTTGATTTGAACTTGATTTGCACAGTTTAGCGACTTGGCGGTTGACTGAAAGTTGAGTGGCTCAGTTTAACGACATGGCGGTCGGTTTGAAGTGGAGTTGTTCAGTTTAGCGGCTTGGCTGTCGATTTGAAGTTGAGTTGCTCAGTTTAGCGACTTGGCAGTCGATTTGAAGTTGAGGTGCTCAGTTTACCGACATGGCGGTCGGTTTGAAGTGGAGTTGTTCACTTTAGCGGCTTGGCGGTCGATTTGAAGTTGAGTTGCTCAGTTTAGCGACTTGGCAGTCGATTTGAAGTTGAGGTGCTCAGTTTACCGACATGGCGGTCGGCTGGATGTTGAGTAGCTCAGTTTAACGACATGACGGTGGGTTTGAAGTGGAGTTGTTTAGTTTAGCGACATAACGGTCGGTTTGAAGCTGAGGTGCTTAGTTTAGCGGCATGGCGGTCGGTTTGAGGTTGTGGTGCTCGGTTTGCTGGCATGACGGTCGGCTGGAAGTTGAGTAGCTCAGTTTAACGACATGGCGGTCGGTTTAAAGCGGAGTTGTTCAGTTTAGCAACTTGGCGGTCAGTTTGAAGTTGAGTTGCTCAATTTAGCGACTTCGCGGTCGATTTGAGTTGAGATGCTCAGTTTAACGACATGACGGTCGGGTTTGAATGGGGGTTGCGTAGTTTAATGACTTTATGGTCGTTTGAATCTGGGTTGTTTAGTTTAACGACTTTGTGGTCGTTTGAATCTGGGTTTGTTTAGTTTAACGACTTTGCGGTCGTTTGAATTTGAGTTGTCTAGTTTAACGACTTTGCGGTCGTTTGAATTCTGGCTTGTGAGTTGATTATGTCGACTCAGCCAATTAATTTGAACTTGGCGCAGTTTGAATCCTCAATTTCCTTCAGTTCGGGCGGAGCTGGTTAGCTTGATTTGGATCATCCTTAAAGTTTGGTATGAACTTTCGTTTAGGTTGGATTCAGGTTGAGTTGGCTTGAACCTTTTGTATTTGATTTGGGTTGAGCCGCCTTAGGCTAGTTTGGGCCTTCTGAATTTGGTTTGGGCCGAACCCTTATTCTTTAGTTCACGACCCGTTGAGACTTGGTTTAGATCGAACACGTATGAATTAGTTCGAGATCCCTTTGAGTTTGATTTGGGTCGAGTTCTCATAGTTTGACTCAACTTGATTCCTCTTATAGTTCAGTTTGGCGGATTGAACCCTTATGATTCGCCTTAGCTTGAAATTCTTTTGCATTTGGTTTGGGTCGGATTGACATATGTCTCCCTCCATATTCGATTTAGATTGAACCGGCTTATGCTTAGTTCGGCTTGGTTCGATCCTCATGTGGTTCAGTTTGAGTTGATCTTGCCCTTTGATTTTGATTTGGGATTGAACTGGTTTATGGTTCAGTTCGAGTTGTGTAGTTTGCGTTGAACCGACATATAGTTCCGTCCTTTAGATTGACTAGCTTATTGTTTGGTCCGACTTGGCTCGACGCTTCTCTCGTTCACTTCGGGTTGAACTAGCTTGTAGTCGATTCGGCTTGGCTCGAACCTTTTGTGGCTCTATTCAGCTTGAACCAGCTTGTAATTTGGTTTGGCACGGTTTGGACCTTCTATAGTTCTGTTTGGGTTGAACCGGTTTTTAGTTTGGTTCGGCTTGGCTCAGACCTTCTGTGGCTCCGTTTGAGTTGAACCCAGCTTATGGTTTGGTTCAGATTAAATCCATTATGACTCGATTTCGGTTGAACTGGCTTGTAATTTGGTTCAAGTTGGCTTGGCTTGAATCTCCTGTACTTCTGTTTGAGTTGAACCCGGCTAATGGTTTGGTTCGGCTTGACCCAATCCTCTTGTTGTCTAGTTCGGGTATAAATCACTTTGGTTCAAGTTTTATCCTCTATGTTTTGGTTTAGGCTGAACCGGTTTGTAGTTCGGTTCGACTTGGCTTGGCTCGAACCTCTGTGCTTTTGTTTGGGTTGAACCGACTTTGGTTCAAGTTAAATCCTTTATGGTTTGATTCAGGCTGAACCGATTTGTAGTTCGATTAGACTTGGCTTGGCTCGAACCTCTATACTTCTATTTGGGTTGAACCGACTTCGGTTCAAGTTAAATCCTTTATGGTTTGATTTAAGTCAAACCGGCTTATAGTTCGGTTTTGCTCGGCCCAGACCTCCCGTTGTTCCTTTCGGGCTGAAGCTGCTTGTAGTTCGGCTCGGCTCAACTTGGACCTTCCATGGTTCCATTTGGGTTGAACCGGTTTGTAGTCGAATTGGTTCATTATTTGGTTTGGTTAACCTCTTGAATCTCAGTGCGATTTGAGCTGAACCTGTTTGTGATCTGATTTGGTTCGGTTTAACACCATATGTTTAATTCACCGTCTTAGATTCAGTTTATTTTTGGTTCAGTGTGGATGTGATTCACCACCTTGGATTTGACCTTCGGTGCGCCATCTTGGGTTCGATTCACCGTTGCGAGTTCAGTTCAATATTTTGTATATGGTTTAACATTCGGGCTTGGTTCACCATTAAGAATTTGGTTCACCATTTTACATTTGGTCCACCAAAAACTTGAGCTTAGTTTATTTTTGATCCATGATCGGCAGACCCATTGTTGACTTGGGTTTGGTTTGGTTTGAATTTATATCCAAGCCGGTTTAATTTAGGCTCGGCTCCAACTTATTTATTTTCTCCCCTTTTTATTAAGTTCAAATTGAACTCAAAATTATATTGGGTTCGGTTCAAACCAAATATTTATGCAGCCGATTTGGTTTAACCGAACCGGATCCGAGTCAAGCCTATCACGAGGACGGCGACCCGGCTTAATGAACTGGACCCAGGTCAAGCCTATCATGAGGACGGCGACCCGACTTAATGAACCGGACACGGGTCAAGCCTATCACGAGGACGGCGGACGGCAACCCGACTTAATGAACCGGATCCGGGTCAAGCCTATCACGAGGACGGCGACCCGGCTTAATGAACCAGACCCGGGTCAAGCCTATCACGAAGACGGTGACCCGGATTGATTAACTGAACTCGGATCAAGCCTATCACGAAGACGGCGACCCGGTTTGATGAATCAAACCCGGGTCAATCCTATCACGAAGACGGCGACCCGGTTTGATTAACCGAACTCGGATCAAGCCTATCACGAAGACGGCGACCCGGTTTAATTAATCGAGCTCGGGTCAAGGCTATCACGAAGACAGCGACCCGGTTTATCGAACTGAACTCGAGTCAAGCCTATCACGAAGACGGCGACCCGGTTTAATTAATCGAACCCGGGTCAAGCCTAGCATGAAGACGGCAACCCAGTTTAATGAATCAAATCCGAGTCTTGCCTATCACGAAGACGGCGACCTGGTTTTACAAGCCAAACTCGCATCAAGCCTATCACGAAGACGGCGAACCGGTTTAACGAATTGAACCCGGATCAAGCCTATCACGAGGACGGCGATCCGGTTTAACGAACTTGGTCAAGCCTGTCGCGAAGACGACGACCCAGTTTGAGTCAAATTGGATCTAGCCTATCACGAAGACAGCGATCCAAATCAAACATTTATTTTATTAATTATTATTAATTTTTTTATAGAGATTTGAGCGTGTCGAGCCTATCATGAAGACGACCACACAATCAAATCGGTTGGAGTTCTGTCGTCACATAATTTGCACGCTCATATAGATCCTTCGTCGATGTTGGGGAGACAGACGTTTAGTGAATACGCATGCACGATGTAGTAACGATCCAATGCTAGATTTGATCGCGTCGACCTATCGCGAAGACGGTCGTGTTGATCAAACCAACAAAGAATCACTACTATACTGTTTGCACGTATACACCAATCCGTCATCGGAGAAGAAGAAAGAAGAGGCCATGAGGCCTCCTCGTGCGCCATTGTCATCGTGGAAGTAGTCGCAGCCGCCGCCGTCGTCGCGCCTTCAACTTTTTTTTTCTCTTTCTTTTTTTTCTTTGCTTTTTCTCTTCTTTTCTTTTTTGCTTTTTTCTTTCTTTTTTTTCTCCTTCGTTTCTCTTTTGTTTTCTCTCTCTTCTCCACTCTCCCCAAAAAGATCCTTTTTTGAATCCCATTGTCCAATTTATAGTGATTCTAGGACCTCTTCCTTTAGGGAAATAATTCAAAGGAATTTGAAAATAAGGTAACAATATAATTTTATTTCTTTTCCTTTCAATGGTTGGTCATCTAAGGCAAGCATAATCATTCCCCATTTATTTTATTGCCTTCTACATTTTCGATTTGAATTTCAAAATTTTTTATCGCAACAAAGTGCCCCCCACCTTTTTTCTGCGAGAGCTATGCGAGCGGGAAAAAGGTGCGATCTCATAAATTTATACTTTTTTTGGTAAGGATGATGTGGCCCAGCAATCCAGGAGTAGTTCTGGTCACTTGACGTCTCTTGAGAAGGCAGTGCTTTTAGTGGCGAGTGTAAACTCCACTCAAGAATGCTTTAGAGCTTAGTAGTGGCCCGATATTCTGAGACCAATATTGTTCACTCCCATATGATATGACTGATATTTTTTTATTTCGAAATATCAAAATTTTAGGAGACATTCTTATTGTCATGTATGAGAAATGCACTCCGAGGAACCGCGATCTTGATGAGTATAATAACAATCTCCATCTCGTTGCTTGTCGTATATAAGTGACTCACTGTCCTTTTTTGATGAGCGCACGTTCGACCAGTGTGGTGAGCATTATACTGGTTCGTTGATCGGGCACAATGAATGTAAGGCCATATTCATGATATCTTAACTTTGTCAGTTCATTATGGGGCCAATTCAGATGCTCATAATTTGCCCATTGGTCTTCGTCATGACACCCTAGTGGGGTGGGTTATTAAAGTTACATTTTATAAGGGCCTGGCGACTTAATAGGATCATTCTTCCATTTATGGATCACATTGAAAAGCTAACATGCTTGTTTACCTTTTGGTAGAAAGCCTTATTTCTTTTATCGGGATTGACCCTTTTGAGGGATAAGGAGTTGAACCAAGAGAGTACCGAGCTCTATTATTTATAGGACAACTTCTTCTGGGCTTTCGTCTGTAGATCTTCAAAATGAGATTGATACCAGCATCTTTACATGCGGTTAGGCAAATGCATGTAAGATATTCTTAAAATGACATATCTGTATGATTTCAAAACGGGACAAGAGGGAAAGGGATAATCTTCACGTGCGGTTGGCAGAGCCCTCCAAAACTCTTCAGTGTGACATTTATGTACGTCCTTAAAACGGGATAGGTATGAGAGGGGTATCTTAACATGCAATTAGCAGAGCCCTCCAAAACTTTTCAGTATGACATATATGTATGTCCTCAAAATGGGATGGGAGGGAGAGGGGCATCTTCACACGCAACTGGGCAGAGCTTCCCAAGATGATATTTCTTTTTTTTTCTTTCTTTTTTTTCCTGCATCTCTTTGGGAAGATGGATTTTGGTTTTGAAAACAATCAGAGGGGTGAATTCTCACTCGATTGACGGAATAGATGTCACGCCCCGGGCTAGTTTTAGAAGCGGAAATACGTGCCAATTTTTTTTTGAAAGTCTAGCCCGCACCACGTACAGACCCGCTACAAATACATGGCCCACTGTCCACACGGACAGAGCCTCCCCTGTATTTGCACGGCGTACACAACATACAAACATGATCACAACCACCATTCATTCATCACACAAACCACAACAACACAATAAGATTCATACAGCTAGCAGTTTTTAAACCTGTATGAATCTAAACAAGTCCTTAGGCGAAGGATGATGCGATGCACAAACCACAGATCATTCTATAAAACTGCTCCTTACCCAGAAGCTTTATTTTGAAACCCTAATCTCAATCATTTAAAGATCATTTGAAAACCGTTCCCCACACGAGAACTCTCTTTTGAAATCCCAAAAGTCGATCGATCGGAAATCCATTTGAAAATCGTTTCCCACATGAAAACCTTTATTTGAAAACGCTACCACGAAGGGTAGAAATCGAAGATACACAATGTAAAGCCATAAATAGAAGTCTAGTAAGCAACGTCATCCATAATGTCTAACCATGCAGTCAACACAACCAAAATGTAACTGAACCACATCCACAACTAGCTGGTAAAAAGATAAGGGTGATAACCAAATCTGGAGGGAGGAGCCTCACAAGTCGGGACCTCTAGTACCACTAACTAGGCGTGCCTCGCTGCGTCCCGACTCCCACCACCATGCTCACCTGAAAACAACAACGATGGCGGGGGGTGAGAACATGTAAATATGTCTCCCCTCCCAGTGGGTACCGTAAGCCGACGAAGGCGAGGTGTACACACCGGCACGAGGGTCAACAAAGAGATAGATAGGGTAAACAGTAGCACAAATAAGTATGAGGCTGACATACAACTGAACAACTATGCTACTGCAAGTAAGGTAATCATATGCATCAAGAGTGATAACCACAAATGTATACCCAATCCATAGCCACCGGGACGTATCCCTGATACTGTCACAACCTGCTCAACCATCGGCACATAACCTCCGCAGATGCACGTGCTAAGAGGCTCACGGGTCTGATGCACACGACCCTTTTCCGGAAAAGAACACCCCCAGGGGGTGGATCAGACCGCTGGCGTACGTGAAGTGCTAGAAGAGCTGTGACGATCGATGCGAATGCTCAATCCACAGAACGGCAATGAGCCGTGAAGCAACTGATAAGCCAATATACGAGGATCGCTCGGAACAACAGGCGATCAACACCGACCAACGAGGTCGTCTCAATAACCATGCAACCAACAACTACTCTACTAAGGTAAGCACACATAAGTAGAGTCAACAGGAGTCAAGAGAACTAATAACGAAATGCAAGAGAAGGGATAGAAAGGTATCACCGTAGTCCACTGTACCGACTCCGGATCGAAGTACCCACCTGTAGAAACGAAGAGCCTAACACCGACGGCTCTCGGGAACCGCGACAGGACCTACGAAAGACTCACAGGGTCAAGGTCCACCAAGTCGACACTAAACATATAGCGCTCACATCCCGAAACCGACGGATCGTCCGAAAAACCCATCGGGACGATCCCGAAACCACACTAAGCCCCAGAGGGGTACCAACAACCAAACCAGGTCCTCCGCTGTCCCCAAACACACCACAACAAGGTGACAGGACAGCGAGCACAAGCTCGGGGTGCCACGAACACAAACGCACCCGAAACGGCTTTCCGGGTTCCCGAAAAATGCCGATTTGGCACCGGAACCCTTCGTCACTCATCCGCTGTCCTCGCAACTTCGGGACAGCGATGAGGAACAGCCAACAAGGCTATACGATGAAGCCAAGTCGCTCACGAAACCAGCAAGTGAGTCGCACGACTAAAGCACGCGTTACGTCGACTATTTCGTCGGAAAACGCACCGGAAATCAATTCGGATCTCCGCGAAGGGCGAATGGGTTGGACAACCAGTCCACAGGGTCACAAGGGTCATGCCCTTGCTGCCCGCAGCATCGCAACGCTGCCACAATCACTAAAGTCCCATAACAAGCAACAATTGTTACGGCATTTTTTGTTGGCGGATTTCGTGGAGTCGTATGGAGTCTTGAAGGGTCGAAGAAGACGACGTCAGGATCAAAGGCTTGAAGACTCATCTATGAAGCTCATTGCCCCCAAAGTATGTTTAATATAGTTAATGGTGATTTACATACTTATTCAAGTGTATGGAGACATTAGAATAGTTTTTTAATGATTTTTATAAAGTTTCGGAAAAATTTGTGCTACGGGGTCCGGACCCTGTGAGCTGCGGTCCGGAACCTGTACGCTTGTAATTGTGTTTCGCTGGTCGGGTCCGGACCCTAGGAGCTGCGGTCCGGACAATGAAAAGCTGAAACTTCCGGGTCCGGACCCGGTTATCCACGGTCCGGACCCCGACCCGTCGCGATTTTTCGAAAATCTGTTTTTTTCATCTCTACTCAGATTCTATGTCTCCTAAACCTATAAATATGATATGGGGGCTTCTCTATTACGTGCCTAAGAGAGATTTATCTTTTGAAACCCTAGAAACTTGTTCGTTCATCTTTCGATGACAAGTTTCCTTCTCTCTTGTGTCGACTTGGTTCTTAAGACTTAAATTCTGATTTTCATCTGAGAAACAAGTCGATGGTCGCTTAGAAAGTTCTCCTCTCATATTCTTTGCTACTCTAAGCGTTGAAATCACCATCAATAATTGTTTTTGGGGCTCCGGTCGGAGCGATTGCGCGAGGGCTTCGCGTGTAGCCATGGATTCGGTGGACGCTCGTGGAAGACGAAGCGTTGTTGCTGCGAGGATTCGCAGTGGGATCGATCGGAGGAGTTCGGTTGATCGAGGACCGACGAAGGGGATCTACTTCGATTATTAGGGTAAAGGTTGAGTCGTGGATTCGGTAAATCACCTTGTACTCTATTTTACTTAGTGGATTTTTTTCATGTGATCGGTCCCGTGGTTATTTTACTCCTCTTGGAGTTTTCCCACGTAAATATCTCGGTGTGTTGCTTTAATTTTCCGCACTTATATTTTTATTGCATCGAGTTGGTTGTTTTATTGTATACACCTATTCACCCCCACTCTAGGTGTGTGTTTACCTATTAGGTCCTTGGGATTTCATATCTTTCAAGTGGTATCAGAGAGGGAATAGGTAGTATCTCATGGCCGAGGGCGGTAACATTAATCGACCTCCACTTTTTGATGGCACTAATTATGCTTATTGGAAGGTTCGTATGAGAGCTTTTCTAATAGCCATCGATGAGCGTGTATGGCAATCTATTGAATTTGGATGGACACACCCAATTCATGTAGTCGAGAATGTTAGCGTTCCGAAACCTAGAAATAAATGGACGAAAGACGAAATTGATCTATCGTCATTTAACGGAAAGGGTATTAATGCTTTGTTTAATGCGTTAACGCAAACCGAGTTCTCACGCGTTTCAGCGTGTGAAACGGCGAAGGAAATTTGGGATACTCTCCAAGTAACGCATGAGGGTACTAGTTTAGTAAAGGTTCAAAAACTCCAAATGTTAACGAGCAAATTCGACTCTATTCGTATGGAGGAACATGAAACCTTTACGCAATACTATACTCGTTTACAAGATATTGTTAATACTTGTGCTAACTTGGGAGAGAAAATTGTCGAATCCAAAGTTGTTCGCAAAATATTAAGAACCCTTCCGGAGAGGTTTTGTCCAAAAGTGGCGGCCATTGAAACAATGAAACATCCTGATGAATTAAAAGTAGAAGAATTAGTTGGTGCATTACAAACTTATGAGATGACTTTTCCTACTAACTCATCTTCTACCAAGTCTTCTTCCAAGGGTTCAGGGATGGTTCTTAGATCCACAAGGGAAGAAGACTCAAACACGTCTTCCTCAGATTCAGATTCGGACACTACTTTGGAGGACTTTGAAAAACAATTGGCGCTCCTAACGAAGAAGTTACGACGAAACTTTCGAAAGAAACAAGCAAACAAAATGACATCTTCTTCAAAGCAATCAAAGAATAAAGGGAGTAACTTTTTCAAATCAAGGAAAACCGAGAGTTCTTCCAAGGAGAAGAAGAGCTCCGAAGGTCAAATCCAATGCTACAAGTGCAGGGGTTTTGGCCACATCGCCTCAGATTGTCCAAATAAAATGTCTTCTAAAAAGAAGGCTATGCAAGCTATTACATGGGATAATTCATCATCGGATGAATCCACTTCTACTGATGAGGACGTTAATGCTACTGCTTTACTTGCAACTAACTCACCCTTTATGTGTTTAGCCTCTACTTCTACTGACTTGTCCTCTTTATCTCGTTTGCATGAAAAATCTGCGTCGGAGATCGACTCAAGCGACGAGGAGACTGGAGAAGACGACATTGCAGCTACCTATCATCAACTATTGATTGAATCTAAGAAGTTGGCGAAACACAACAAGAAATTGAGGAGAAGACTGCTTGAACTTGAGGAAGAAAACAAGAATTTCGTTACTGTTTCTAAGTCTCTTGATGAAGAGCTAGAAAGTTTGATCAAGTCAAACAATTCCTTTGTAGATAAGTGTAAACTACTTGAAAAGGAAAAGGAATCTCATTTAGATAAAATAAATTTCCTTTCCAAGCAGTACACTGAGTCTAGAGAATCAAATTTGGAATTGACTAAAACGATTTTTCAACTCAAAAATGATCTCAATAAGTTTTCATCTAGCACTTCTAAACTTGATAAAATGTTGGGACTTGGTCAAACTAACATATTTGGACTTGGATATGAACGGATTTACGTTGATCAAGTCACAAAATCAGCTTCAAAGGACTTAACAAAATCGTCTGCAACAAACCAAGGTGTGTTTTCTACACAAAAGAATAAATTTGTTAACAAAGCTTGTCATCGGTGTGGTGTTGTAGGGCATATCAAAAGAAATTGCAAACAGGGAATGAAGCAAGCCACAACACCGAATCGACAACCTCAAAGACTGAAGAAAAATTTTCCTCAATCAAACCCATGGCAACGACGCGTGAACTCGCAACAAATATCAAGGGTTGAACCGAGGAAGCAAGCATGGACACCGAAAGAGCACGTTCCGAAGAAGCGAAATCTTATGAAGGCCTCAATTCAACAATTATCGAGTTCCATTAGGCCGACGCAACCTAAAACACGTAAGGTTTGGGTGCGCAAAGGTGAACTCTTTCCTTGCCTTGTTATACACACTTCACTGCATGCTTATGACAATTCGTCTTGGTATCTAGATAGTGGATGTTCCCGACACATGACCGGAGATAAAAATTATTTTACTTCTTTAAACAAGATCTCCGGAGGTCTTGTTGTTTTCGGAGATGGACGGTCATCTAAAGTTGTTGGAAAGGGAACAATCACAATTCCGGACGGCCCTACACTGAATGATGTTTTTTATGTTGAAGGGTTAAAGACGAATCTCATAAGTATTAGTCAACTGTGTGACAATGGATACTTTGTGCAATTCTCTGCTATAGAGTGCACTGTGACTGGTTGTGATAATGTTTTCTTTTTAAAAGGTATTAGGTCACAGAATAATTGCTACATAGTTCCGTGTACTTCAAATGAGCATTGTAATCTAGCAGCATTAGACACAGAAACCCTGTGGCATGAAAGGCTAGGTCACATTAATTTTAAGGAGCTATCTAGAATAACACAGAAGGAAGTAATTAGAGGAGTTCTTAAGATTAGTTATAAAGAGAACACTGTGTGTGGGGGTTGTCAATTGGGAAAACAAATTAGAACTGCACATAAGAATTTGAATCATTTAGGGACAACAAAACCTCTAGAATTACTTCACATGGACTTGATGGGGCCAACTAGAGTACAAAGCTTGGGTGGAAAACGATACATCTTTCTTATGGTTGATGATTTTACTCGCTTTGTTTGGACTGCATTTTTACGTGAGAAAGCCGATACTTTTGATTCTTTTTCTGAAATTTGTCATCGTTTTTGACTGAACGTAATGAGAAAATTGTACGCATTCGAAGTGATCAAGGGGGAGAATTCATAAATTCTAAATTCATTGACTTCTGTGTTTCTAAAGATGTAAAACATGAATTCTCTGCTCCTTATACACCACAACAAAATGGAGTGGTTGAACGTAAGAACCGGGTTGTACAAGAGATGGCTCGTGTTATGCTTCACAGCAAGAAAGTTGCATTACATTTCTGGGCTGAAGCAGTCAACACGGCTGTCTATATAATTAATAGAATCTACTTACGCCCGGGTACTTTGAACACTTCTTATGAACTGTGGTATAGTAGAAAGAGAAATATCAAATACTTTCGTGTCTTCGGGAGTCGGTGTTATATTCTTAGAGATCGTGAAAATCTTGGCAAGTTCGACTCTCGAAGTGACGAAGAAATTTTTCTAGGCTATTCTACTTCTAGTCGAGCCTATCGTGTGTACAATTTGCACTCTAAGACTGTGATAGAGTCGATTAATGTAAAAGTAGATGAGGCTTTCTCCGTTGCCACTTCTTTGAATGAATCTATGTCTAAATTACGTTTGAATGATGATGTTGATTCTCCTTTTACTATAAATACTCATGATGATGATTCTGTTGATCAAACTGTTGCATCGCATGATTCTAATGCATCTCATGAATCTATTGCATCTCATGACACATTTCTACCACACGAAGTTACAAGCACATCTACTAATCCTCAAACGTCACGTATCTCCAAAGATCATCCATTGATAAATGTGATTGGAGATCCCCATCAAGGTGTGCGAACAAGGAGACAACTTGAGTGTGAATTTGCATGTTATGTTTCCTTAGTTGAACCAAAGAATATTGATGAAGCTCTTCTCGATGAACTTTGGATAGATGCTATGCAAGAAGAACTTGGTCAATTTTTGCGAAATGACGTCTGGGAATTAGTGCCACGCCCTAAGCAACAAAATGTTATTGGTACCAAATAGATTTTTAAAAATAAGAAAAATGAGGAAGGTACTATAATAAGGAACAAGGCACGACTTGTTGCATAGGGCTATTCACAAATAGAGGGGATTGACTTTGATGAAACCTTTGCCCCGGTTGCCCGTCTTGAATCTATTCGTATTTTGTTCGCGATAGCTTGTCATTACAAAATCAAATTATTTCAAATGGATGTGAAAAGTGCATTTTTAAATGGTTTTTTAAATGAAGAAGTTTATGTTGAACAACCAAAAGGTTTTATTGATTCAAATCATCCAAATCATGTTTTTAGGTTAAAAAGGGCACTTTATGGGTTAAAACAAGCTCCGCGAACATGGTACGAACGCTTGACTAAACATCTCCTTGATAAGGGCTATAACCGAGGGGGAGCGGATCGAACTCTATTTGTGAAACATTTTAATGACAAATTTATTGTGGCACAAATCTACGTTGATGATATTGTTTTTGGTGCAACTAAAGATAAGGATGCCACAAAGTTTGCCGAGGTCATGACAAGTGAGTTTGAGATGTCCATGATGGGTGAACTTACATATTTTCTTGGATTACAAGTGAAACAGACTGGTGAAGGGATTCATCTCTGTCAATCCAAGTACGCAAAGAAATTAGTTAAGAAATTTGGTTTGGAGAATGCAAAGGACTTTCCTACTCCGATGGGCACAAGTAACAAGGGTCTTGGATTGGATGCCCATGGTAAAAGTGTTGATGAAAAGCTTTATAGGAGTATGATTGGGAGTTTGCTCTACTTGACTGCTAGTCGTCCGGATATTGCGTTTAGTGTGGGAGTTTGTGCTCGCTATCAAGCAAATCCCAAAGAGATTCATCTCAAAGCTGTCAAGCGCATTATCCGGTATGTGAAGGGTACGGTGAATCACGGTCTCTGGTATCCGATGGGATCGTCTCTTGATTTGATTGGGTTTTTTTCCGATGCTGATTGGGCTGGTTCTGTGGATGACCGGAAGAGTACAAGTGGCGGCTGTTTCTACCTAGGTCATTGTCTTGTTGCGTGGCACAGTAAGAAACAGAATTGTATTGCCTTGTCCACTGCTGAAGCGGAATACATTACTGCCGGAAGTTGCTCAACTCAATTGCTTTGGATGAAAAGCGTATTGAGCGACTACCGGATCCCCTCTAGTACTTCACCATTCTTTGTGATAACACCAGTGCCATAAATATTTCAAAAAACCCTGTTCTACATTCTCGAACAAAACATATTGAACTTCGATATCATTTTCTGCGTGAACTAGTTGAATCAAATACTCTTCAACTTACTTACATTTCCACCGAAGATCAACTAGCTGATATTTTGACTAAACCTTTGGATCAAAAACGTTTTCTACATTTACGAAAAGCGATTGGAATGAATCTCTCTATCTAGATAAGTTCTTCGGGCCATTGTCATGCATGTTTTTGGTTACTCATTGCACATCTTTTTGTTTTCCTTATGCATGACTTATATATTTCTTTTAAATGCTGTTTTCTGTTTTTCCCGTACATCTTTGCAAATATCAGCAAATCACTTGACATATTTTTAATAGCTTCATGATATGCTTAGTTTATTTGATTACTATTTGTCTATCATTATATGTTTTGTTCTTTTGAGATAACACTCTTTTCAAATTCTGTCTACTTATTTTAGTTATTTTGGACCTATCTCATTTGATCTTTAGATACCATTATTATCTTACTAGGATGTTGAAGAAAATGTGAATAGCAATTTCATTATTGATTGGTTACTCGATAATCTTTCGAATTGAAGGTTGCACATTCATAGGGGGAGTTTTCCATATTATTTTTCTGCTATTTAAGATGTGGAAAGAGTTACATCCCAGTGAGGGAGTGTGAAAACTACCACCACATGGAGGAAAGAGCTACCACCTCGGTTGTCCGGGAAGTGTGTGCAGCTACCACATGTTTATGTGATTATTGCATATCATTTAAAAAAAAGGAGAGTATTTCTTTTGTTTGATACATCTACTACCATATATATTGAGAGTTGTGAGAATCCGAATTTTGGAAATTTGAAATTCTCAGTGTTCCTCCCCCCATTACTGTGTTTTTACTCTGTATACGTATATTATACAGATATATAAGTATATATAGGTATATAAGTGAGTTTTAGTGGAGTTTTTAAGTTTTCGGATTTTTCGTCGCGGAGAGTGAACGGCTTAACGTCGCGATCCGGAGTCCGATTTTGGCGATCCAAAATGCTAAGTTCGATGTCTCGGCAGTGCTGAACGTGATGGCGCGATCCGTGTCGGCGTGCGACGCACGGATTAAATGTTATTGCATCTTGATCGCTGATCGCTCGAACGTTACGTTTTACGTTTCGCAATCGGGTCCCCGTTTTCGCACCTTTTCGCGCGTTTTCGAATCTTAGGGGCCTGGGAGGATTTTGTTGCATGTGAGGGGAGGTTTTTTTGGCTGAGAGGGAGGGGTAGGTGGGGGTTGGTGGAAACATTAAATGAAGCTAAACCAATCCCCTCCCTTTACTTATTCAACACTCCACCCCCCTCTCACTCCCACACTCTCTCTCACTCTCTCTTCTCCCAGCACTGGACCGAGCTCCTTCTCCCCTGCCCTTAGCCCCCTCTGCTGTGCTTCTCCGGCCGCCGCCGACCTCCCACTGGCCGGAGCTCCCCGGAAACTCCCTCTCTCCCTCTTTTCTCTTTTTCTTCTTCTTCTTCTTCTTCTCCTGCTACCCGAGGGTGTGCACCCAGGGGTTACCCACGCCGGAGCCCCCTGAGGTGGCACGACCCTCTGCGGCCGTCGCCCTGCCGCCGGGAGTCGCCGGGAACCGCCGCCAGCCACCTGCGGCCACTGCAGGGCCACTGAGGGCCGAGGCTGGTGAGCCCGAGGCAGCGCCGCCTCCCGCAGCTCAGGAGGGTGAGCATCGTCACCCCCGTGAGCTCCGGCGCCGCCCCCTCCATCCCCGGCCGTCGCCGTACCGCCGGAGCGCCGCCGCAGCCGCCGCTTGCTTCGGAGGAGCCCCTAGGGCATCCGCTGCCGCGCCAGCTCCACCGCCGCCACCCGTCGCCTTTCTTATCGCGGTCACCGGCCAAATGACGTCCGGCGACCTCCTCGTGCCGGTGCTCACGTCGCCGCCGGCTGCCGTCGCCGCCCGTTGCCGCGCCGACTTGCCCTAGCCAACCCGTGAGCTGGGGAGTTCCCTGCGCCGCCGCCGCCGCTTCCCGCCGCCGGCTAAGGTGAGCTCCCCCTTCCTTGAGACCCTCTCGGCCGACCCTGCCCGCCGCCGGCCCTGTTTGCCCCGCCGGCAGCCGGCCGGAGCTAGTTGCTCCGGCCGGGGGGCTATCTTCTGTGATTTTGGCCGCGCCGAGATTCCTGGTGCCCCTGCTGGTCCCCGAGGTCCAGGAGGGTGAGCACGATGATCACGGCATCATGCTGATCATCATGCTCACCTCCTTTTGATTTTGCTCGAGCCGTTTGTTGTTCGGCCTGTGTCGAGCCGTTTGGGTGCTTGTGGCGCTGTTTTTATGCATTTTCCCGGCCTGCGACTTGCCCTGTCGCAGAGGGGCTGCGAGCACGGCCTCCGTTGCGTCGTTGCCTACCCGCTGGTGCTTGCGGGAGGTTGTGCGGACGAACGGAGCGCTCGAACGGCCTAAACTATGCTTGTTTAGTATGTATGTCTAGCTGTTTTTATGCATTTTCCCGGCTCGCGACTTGTCCTGTCGCAGCGGGGCTGTGAGCACGGTCTCCGTGACGACGATACCTATCCGCTGGTACTTGCGGAAGGTCGAGCGGACGAACGGTTTTCTCGATCGGCTTAATTTAGTGACTGTATGTATGTGTATGTTGCATGTTTGGGGACTTTGGCGTTTGTGACAGCGTAGCGACGCTGTGGGCAGCAAGGGTAAGGTCTCGGGACCCTGTGGACTGGTTGTCCAACCCCCTCGCCCTTCGTGGAGTTTCGGATTCGTTTCCGACGCGTTTTTTTGATGAATTAATCGGCGAAATGTGTGTTTCTAGTCGCGCGACTCACTCGCTGTTTTCGCGAGCGACTTGGCTTGGTCGTTTAGCCTTGTTGGCTGTTCCTCATCGCTGTCCCGAAGTTCCGAGGACAGCGGATGAGTGATGTGGGGTTCCGGTGCCAAATCGGCACTTTTCGGGAACCCGGGAAGCCTTTACGGGTGCGTTTGATGTTCGTGGCACCCCGAGCTTGTGCTCGCTGTCCCGTCACTTGGTTTTGTGTGTTCGGGGACAGCGAGGGACCTTGTTGGCTGTTTGGTACCCCTCTGGGGCTTTGTGTGGTTTCGGGATCGTCCCGGTGGGTTTCCCGGGCGGTCCGTCGGTTTCGGGATATGAGAGCTTTGTGTTTAGCGTCGACTTGGTGGACCTTGACCCTGTGAGTCTTTCGTAGGTCCTGTCGCGGTTCCCGAGAGCCGTCGGTGTTAGATTGGATCTTACCTACAGGTGGGTGCTTCGATCCGGAGTCGGTTCAGTGGACTACGGTGATACCTTTCTATCCCTTCTTTTGCATTACAGTTTTTAGTTCACTTGACTCCCGTAGACTCTACTTATGCGTGCTTGGATAGTAGAGTAGTTGTGGTTTGCATGGTTTTTGAGACGACCCAGTTGGTCGGAGGTGATCGCCTGTTGTTCCGAGCGATCCTAGTTGTAGTTTGCATGGTTCTTGAGACGACCCAGTTGGTCGGTGGTGATCGCCTGTTGTTCCGAGCGATCCTAGTTGAGGTTTATTGGTTGCTTCTCGGCTTGTTGCCGTTCTGTGGATTGAGCATACGCATCGATCGTCACAGCTCCCTAGCACCTCACGTATGCCTACGGTCTGATCCACCGTTTGAGCTTCTTTTCCGGAAAAGGGTTGTGGAGAGCGGTCCCGACCCGTGAGCCTTACTGAGTTGCGTGCAGAAGGTTTGTGCCAGTTGGTTGAGCAAGTTGTGACAGTGCCCGGGGTGCGTCCCGGTGGTTTCAGATTGGGTTTACTTTGTGGTTATCTCCTTTGATGCATACTAGTTGCTTACAGTAGCATAGTTGTTTCAGTTGTATGTTAGCCTCATACCTATTTGTGCTACTGTATACCATATCTATCTTTTGTTGACCCTCGTGCCGGTGTGTAACACCTCGCCTTCGTCGGCTTGCGGTACCCACTGGGAGGGGAGACATGTGTACATGTTCTCACCCCCCGCCCTCATTGCAGGTTTCAGGTGAGCAGGGTGGTGAGTGTCGGGACGCTGCGAGGCACGCCTAGATAGTAGCTCTAGAGGTTCCGACTCGTGAGGCTACTTCCCCAAATTTGGTTATCACCCTACCTTCGCCTATTAGATGTGATTTGTGGTTCAGTTATTCTTTGGGCTTATTCTAGCATGTTTGTGTTGTTGAATCATTCATTATCATTATGTGATGATTGCATGCTTGGACTAGTTGGTTATATAACTGTTTTTAGATGGTTTCATTATCGAGTATTTTGGCTTTCTACCCCTCGTGGTAGCGTCGTGAAATAAAGGTTTCCGTGTGGGAAACAGTTTTCAAATGGATTTCTGATTGTTCGGTTTTTGTGATCTCAAAAGAGAGTTCTCGTGTGGAGAACAGTTTTCAAATGATTCTGGAATGATTGAAATTAGGGTTTCAAATAAAGCTTCTGGGTAAGAAGCAGTTTTCTAGAATGACTGTTGCTTGTGCATTGCATCATCCTTCGCCTAAGGATTTGCTTAGATTCATACAGGTTTAAGGACGGTTAGCTGTATGAACCTCTCTGAGTTGTTGTGCTGTTGTGATGAATGAATGGTGATTGTGATCCTGTTGTAAGTTGTGGACGCCGTGCAAATACAGGGGAGGTTCTGTCCGTGTGTACAGTGGACCCTGTATTTGTGGCGGGTCTGTACGTGGCGCGGGCTAGGCTTTCAAAAAAAAAAAAAAAAAAATTGGCACGTTTTTCCGCATCTAGAACTAGCCCGGGGCGTGACAGATTAAGATGGTATCAGAGCGTAAAAGGGAACAAACACTCATTCATTCATCAACTTGTAACTGAACCACTGGTTAGGCTGACCCATAGGAAGACCTAGGGTGTATGTATAGGCGCGCGAGTTCGAGGGGTTTGTTTTCGGCTTGTGTTTTGTGGGAGTTGCCGACCCCTTTTCTCTTGCGCTGGTTTCTGCGTTTTGCAGTTGGCTTGTGGTCTTGGTAGACCTCCTCGTCCGGGTCGTGGTGGTGGGCGTGCGCCTGAGGAGCCGTCTGCTGGTGTTCTGTATCGGGCTGTTGTGACTGGTTCGAGTGAGGAGCTGGCAGGAGGCGGACAGCCTGGTGTGGACCGTACCCTGTGTGCTTGAGGCCGAGGCGAGGGGTCTGTTGGCGACCCTCTCCGGCATGTTTCGGCTTGTTCCGGTGGTTTTTGCAGCAACAGGCTACGGCAGCTGCCGCTCCAGCCCCTCCTACTCCTTCGCCGTGTGCCCCGATGACTGCAGACCCTCCTGTGGCACCCACACCGTTGTGCGACGACCGTGACGACAACAGCGACTTCGTCGGCTGTTTCGCGCGTGGACGCCGACCCCGTGTTTGGGGGTGGTGGCCACATCCGAGCGTGTTTGGGCGGATCTCCTGAGTTTTGATCTGCCCTTGTTCGCAGGCTCGTACTCCTTCTAGTAGTGGTGGTGGAGTACCTTACAGATCCCAAGTGGCAGGGTGCCTTTTCCCCTTGTGTAACCACTCATTGGTAGGTGGTAGCCCTTGTGGGCTTGGGAACGTCACTCGGTGGATCTGTGTTGTTGTTTGGGCTGTTCTTGCCCTGTCCCCACTTTTCGTGTTGAGCACGAGGGCCTCTGCGAGCGTCTCTACGGAGACGGTGCTTTGAGCGGTTTCGACCGCAGTTTGGGTGTTATCCCCTCTGCTTTGTTGGGTAGGGCGGTGAAGCCTACCCCTCTGACGTCTTGCTGGTGGCATCGTCAGTGTTGGTCTGTTGACCATTGGCTAGTTCTGGCGTCGAACTGACGCGTACCAGACTGAGTGGACACTATTGGGTGTCGGGTTTCTGTTGGTGCCTACGTGGTTTGCGGCTATCCTAACGCCTAAATTTGGTGTGTTTTGGGATTCCTGGTGGTGTTTGTAGGTTTCCGTGTTGCCGCGAGATCTTCCAGGTTCTTGTTGGGGATCTCACCGCGTTCGACGCTGGATAGTCGACGCTGGTTTTGTTCTTCCTCCGCTTTGGTACGGGTGGATTGACGACCCTTGTCGCCTGTAGCTGTCGGTTCGTCGTCGTTGGAAGCCGATGACTCCTAGGGAGTTGGCTCAGGGCAGACTTTGTTTTGTGGGTCGGTTTGCTTTTCCCGTTAATCCGGTGACTCGTCTGTGACTTTGGTCCAGCTGTTGAGTGGTTGACCCGGTACCTTCGTGGTGTTGCCGACTGGTTGTTGGCTTTGACCTTAGGATATTTCGTTTTCTTTTGATAAGTACGTTGGCTGCAGACAACGTAGTGTCGAAAGTTAGAACGAAATACCCTATCCCTTTTGGGGACTTTCTGGATTGGGTCGGTGCTTTCCCTTGCAAGACTCTTCTCGCTCCTTGTCGTCTTGCGGAAAGCTGTGTGTTGGTCATCCCCGTTCTTGTGGTGAACCTTGAGCTAATCCTGGCGTGGTTCTTGCGCAGTTGATTTGCCATCACTGCCGTTGGTTTGACTCCGGCTGAGTCAGGTTGCCTTTTAGCTCGGTTTCGGGATGACGGGAGCCTGGATGTTGGCTCCGAGGTCTTTGTGCTTGTGTTCGCGTGCTGGGTTTTCGCCGCGTCTTTCGTGTAGCCGTGCTTTGGAGCGCGTGTCCGATCTTTTTGATCTGATGTTCGGCATCGTAGGTGTTTTATCGCGTGCTGCGATTGGCAGCCCCGTACACCTGAGTGATGGACTCGTAAGGTTTTCGTTGGTTGATGAACTGGGTTTCGACAGTTCTTGGATCATTTGTCGTGGTCTCCTTTGACGACATACTGATCTCTTCGAAGAGTTTCCTTCTTGGTTCGCGTCGTGATGTGGGTTGGTTTCGTGGAAGAACCAAGGAAGGAGGACTCTGTAGTGGTTTGGCCCGTTCCGACTTCTATGGCTGAGTTTAGGAACTTCCTCGGCTTGGGCGTTGTTGTCGGCGATTTGTTGAGGGCCCTCCTCAAGATCGCCGCCCCTTTGTGCAAGCTGTCGAGGAAGGGCGCGTCTTTTCTCTAGACTCCCGCTTGTCTGGTAGGCTTCTAGAAGTCGATGGACTGTTTGACCCGTGCCCCTATCTTAGCATTGTCGCAGCTCGGTGTGGTAGTTATGGTCTTCTGCGATGCATCTTGGATGGGATTGGGGTGCGTGCTCATTCAGCATGAGAAGGTTATCGCTTATGCTTCGCGCTAGTTGATGGACTATGAGAGGATCTATCTGGCGCTCGATCTCGAGTTAGCAGCAGTGGTGTTCGCTCTCAAGCCTTGGAGACACTACCTGATTGGAGCGCATTGTGAGATCTTCACGGATCCCCTGAGTCTGTTGTATCTCTTCAAGGAGCCGTCTCTTTTGATCACCGACCAGGAGCGATTGGTGGTGGAGTTTCGTCGACCAGAGTTGGAGACTTTACCTTGTGGAGCTACCGCACGGTTGTTGTCTTTGGAGGTGCAACCCACCTTAGCGGATCAGATTTTCGGTGGGCAGCCGATGGATCCGCACTGGCAGTGAGTGCGAGCAGACGCCGAACAGGGCAGAGATGGTGACTTCGTGCTACATGCTGTTGGTTTTCCTTCGAGGACGGAGGTGTGTGCCCAGTGTTCGGGATTTGAGGTGAGAGTTTTGGCTGAGGCACACCGGTCGCCGTACATCGTTCATCCTGGAGAGACGAAGATGTACTGCGACTTGAGGTAGAGTTTCTGGTTGTAGCTCAGCATGTGGCACTGTGCCGGGTTTGTCAGCAAGTGAAGGCTGTGCATCAGCAGAGAAGCTTTGACCGTTACCTGTACCTGTAGGGAAGTGGGAGCGGATCACCATGGTTTTCGTCACCGGGTTGCCTCGTTCTCTGCGAGGTCATGTTGCGATCTGGGTGTTTGTGGACTGCCTGACGAAAACAGCTCACTTCCTATCGGTACATCTGTTTTAGTCTTGGGGTCGCCTGACGCAGCTCTTTTTGGATGAGTTCGTCGGGCTGTTTGGTGGGCCAGTGCCGATCGCCTTGGTTTTCGGTAAGGGTTGGTTCTGGTATCTTTCTTTGGTAGAGTTTGCTTTCTGCAACAGCTTCCTAGCGAGCATTGGATTGGCACCGCGCGAGGTGTTTTGTGGAAGTCGTTGTCGATCACTGTTCTGTCGGGTTGACGTGGGTGGACGTCGTGTGATCGGCCCGACAACGGTTCAGCTGAGAGAGTATCTCAGCTGCGGTGAGGTGCCTGTGAGGTTCTTGGGCTCGCAAGGAGGAACAGTTGGGGAATCGAAGCTTTCTGTTTGTGTGACTGCGTGGACGAGTCGCGAGGAGCGCGAGACTTCTTGGAAGCTAGAGTCTGCTTCGTGTGAGCGGTATCCGCTGTTGTTCGCGGATAGTGTGTGGGTGAGTTTCGGGGACGAAACTTCTTGTTAGGTGGGAGTGATGTGAGAATTCGAATTTTGGAAATTTGAAATTCTCAGTGTTCCTCCCCCCATTACTGTGTTTTTGCTCTGTATACGTATATTATACAGATATATAAGTATATATAGGTATATATAAGTGAGTTTTAGTGGAGTTTTTAAGTTTTCGGATTTTTCGTCGCGGAGAGTGAACGGCTTAACGTCGCGATCCGGAGTCCGATTCTGGCGATCCAAAATGCTAAGTTCGATGTCTCGGCAGTGCTGAACGTGATGGCGCGATCCGTGTCGGCGTGCGACGCACGGATTAAATGTTATTGCATCTTGATCGCTGATCGCTCGAACGTTACGTTTTACGTTTCGCAATCGGGTCCCCGTTTTCGCACCTTTTCGCGCGTTTTCGAATCTTAGGGGCCTGGGAGGATTTTGTTGCATGTGAGGGGAGGTTTTTTTTGGCTGAGAGGGAGGGGTAGGTGGGGGTTGGTGGAAACATTAAATGAAGCTAAACCAATCCCCTCTCTTTACTTATTCAACACTCCACCCCCCTCTCACTCCCACACTCTCTCTCACTCTCTCTTCTCCCAGCACTGGACCGAGCTCCTTCTCCCCTGCCCTTAGCCCCCTCTGCTGTGCTTCTCCGGCCGCCGCCGACCTCCCACTGGCCGGAGCTCCCCGGAAACTCCCTCTCTCCCTCTTTTCTCTTTTTTCTTCTTCTTCTTCTTCTCCTGCTACCCGAGGGTGTGCACCCAGGGGTTACCCACGCCGGAGCCCCCTGAGGTGGCACGACCCTCTGCGGCCGTCGCCCTGCCGCCGGGAGTCGCCGGGAACCGCCGCCAGCCACCTGCGGCCACTGCAGGGCCACTGAGGGCCGAGGCTGGTGAGCCCGAGGCAGCGCCGCCTCCCGCAGCTCAGGAGGGTGAGCATCGTCACCCCCGTGAGCTCCGGCGCCGCCCCCTCCATCCCCGGCCGTCGCCGTACCGCCGGAGCGCCGCCGCAGCCGCCGCTTGCTTCGGAGGAGCCCCTAGGGCATCCGCTGCCGCGCCAGCTCCACCGCCGCCACCCGTCGCCTTTCTTATCGCGGTCACCGGCCAAATGACGTCCGGCGACCTCCTCGTGCCGGTGCTCACGTCGCCGCCGGCTGCCGTCGCCGCCCGTTGCCGCGCCGACTTGCCCTAGCCAACCCGTGAGCTGGGGAGTTCCCTGCGCCGCCGCCGCCGCTTCCCGCCGCCGGCTAAGGTGAGCTCCCCCTTCCTTGAGACCCTCTCGGCCGACCCTGCCCGCCGCCGGCCCTGTTTGCCCGCCGGCAGCCGGCCGGAGCTAGTTGCTCCGGCCGGGGGGCTATCTTCTGTGATTTTGGCCGCGCCGAGATTCCTGGTGCCCCTGCTGGTCCCCGAGGTCCAGGAGGGTGAGCACGATGATCACGGCATCATGCTGATCATCATGCTCACCTCCGTTTTGATTTTGCTCGAGCCGTTTGTTGTTCGGCCTGTGTCGAGCCGTTTGGGTGCTTGTGGCGCTGTTTTTATGCATTTTCCCGGCCTGCGACTTGCCCTGTCGCAGAGGGGCTG
This sequence comes from Puya raimondii, assembly GCA_016920855.1. NCBI lineage: Eukaryota > Viridiplantae > Streptophyta > Magnoliopsida > Poales > Bromeliaceae > Puya > Puya raimondii. Next base: position 64,004,098 of record JABWPP010000050.1, on the reverse strand, counting down.
CGAGCACGGCCTCCGTTGCGTCGTTGCCTACCCGCTGGTGCTTGCGGGAGGTTGTGCGGACGAACGGAGCGCTCGAACGGCCTAAACTATGCTTGTTTAGTATGTATGTCTAGCTGTTTTTATGCATTTTCCCGGCTCGCGACTTGTCCTGTCGCAGCGGGGCTGTGAGCACGGTCTCCGTGACGACGATACCTATCCGCTGGTACTTGCGGAAGGTCGAGCGGACGAAACGGTTTTCTCGATCGGCTTAATTTAGTGACTGTATGTATGTGTATGTTGCATGTTTGGGGACTTTGGCGTTTGTGACAGCGTAGCGACGCTGTGGGCAGCAAGGGTAAGGTCTCGGCACCCTGTGGACTGGTTGTCCAACCCCCTCGCCCTTCGTGGAGTTTCGGATTCGTTTCCGACGCGTTTTTTTGATGAATTAATCGGCGAAATGTGTGTTTCTAGTCGCGCGACTCACTCGCTGTTTTCGCGAGCGACTTGGCTTGGTCGTTTAGCCTTGTTGGCTGTTCCTCATCGCTGTCCCGAAGTTCCGAGGACAGCGGATGAGTGATGTGGGGTTTCCGGTGCCAAATCGGCACTTTTCGGGAACCCGGGAAGCCTTTACGGGTGCGTTTGATGTTCGTGGCACCCCGAGCTTGTGCTCGCTGTCCCGTCACTTGGTTTTGTGTGTTCGGGGACAGCGAGGGACCTTGTTGGCTGTTTGGTACCCCTCTGGGGCTTTGTGTGGTTTCGGGATCGTCCCGGTGGGTTTCCCGGCGATCCGTCGGTTTCGGGATATGAGAGCTTTGTGTTTAGCGTCGACTTGGTGGACCTTGACCCTGTGAGTCTTTCGTAGGTCCTGTCGCGGTTCCCGAGAGCCGTCGGTGTTAGATTGGATCTTACCTACAGGTGGGTGCTTCGATCCGGAGTCGGTTCAGTGGACTACGGTGATACCTTTCTATCCCTTCTTTTGCATTACAGTTTTTAGTTCACTTGACTCCCGTAGACTCTACTTATGCGTGCTTGGATAGTAGAGTAGTTGTGGTTTGCATGGTTCTTGAGACGACCCAGTTGGTCGGAGGTGATCGCCTGTTGTTCCGAGCGATCCTAGTTGTAGTTTGCATGGTTCTTGAGACGACCCAGTTGGTCGGTGGTGATCGCCTGTTGTTCCGAGCGATCCTAGTTGAGGTTTATTGGTTGCTTCTCGGCTTGTTGCCGTTCTGTGGATTGAGCATACGCATCGATCGTCACAGCTCCCTAGCACCTCACGTATGCCTACGGTCTGATCCACCGTTTGAGCTTCTTTTCCGGAAAAGGGTTGTGGAGAGCGGTCCCGACCCGTGAGCCTTACTGCGTTGCGTGCAGAAGGTTTGTGCCAGTTGGTTGAGCAAGTTGTGATAGTGCCCGAGGTGCGTCCCGGTGGTTTCAGATTGGGTTTACTTTGTGGTTATCTCCTTTGATGCATACTAGTTGCTTACAGTAGCATAGTTGTTTCAGTTGTATGTTAGCCTCATACCTATTTGTGCTACTGTATACCATATCTATCTTTTGTTGACCCTCGTGCCGGTGTGTACACCTCGCCTTCGTCGGCTTGCGGTACCCACTGGGAGGGGAGACATGTGTACATGTTCTCACCCCCCGCCCTCATTGCAGGTTTCAGGTGAGCAGGGTGGTGAGTGTCGGGACGCTGCGAGGCACGCCTAGATAGTAGCTCTAGAGGTTCCGACTCGTGAGGCTACTTCCCCAAATTTGGTTATCACCCTACCTTCGCCTATTAGATGTGATTTGTGGTTCAGTTATTCTTTGGGCTTATTCTAGCATGTTTGTGTTGTTGAATCATTCATTATCATTATGTGATGATTGCATGCTTGGACTAGTTGGTTATATAACTGTTTTTAGATGGTTTCATTATCGAGTATTTTGGCTTTCTACCCCTCGTGGTAGCGTCGTGAAATAAAGGTTTCCGTGTGGGAAACAGTTTTCAAATGGATTTCTGATTGTTCGGTTTTTGTGATCTCAAAAGAGAGTTCTCGTGTGGAGAACAGTTTTCAAATGATTCTGGAATGATTGAAATTAGGGTTTCAAATAAAGCTTCTGGGTAAGAAGCAGTTTTCTAGAATGACTGTTGCTTGTGCATTGCATCATCCTTCGCCTAAGGATTTGCTTAGATTCATACAGGTTTAAGGACGGTTAGCTGTATGAACCTCTCTGAGTTGTTGTGCTGTTGTGATGAATGAATGGTGATTGTGATCCTGTTGTAAGTTGTGGACGCCGTGCAAATACAGGGGAGGTTCTGTCCGTGTGTACAGTGGACCCTGTATTTGTGGCGGGTCTGTACGTGGCGCGGGCTAGGCTTTCAAAAAAAAAAAATTGGCACGTTTTTCCGCATCTAGAACTAGCCCGGGGCGTGACAAGAGTACTTATAGATGTAAGATGCTCAAAGAGCCACTCTCTGGAAGGAATAAGGTGTTTAGATAAAAAGATGCTCAAAGAGCCACTCCCCGAATTTTATCGGTGCATAATTCTTTTTGGATGTATTATCTTGAGTCTTCTCGTCTTTATGACTTTTCTATTCAATATTCCTCTGAAACATGCTGTTTTGATAGTTCTCGTATGCTTTTGATCTTGTTTGATATGTTACAAATAACGATTCTAAGTTTCTAGAGTTTTCTTTGATTTTTACTCTCAAAAAGGTGATATAACAATTTTTGATATATCAATAGAAATTCTATAAACTTTGGATATCATGAAATATTTCTTTATTGTTATGGTGTTTCTTTGCTGGATAATTTTTTTATTTTTGAAAAAAAAATTATTTTGGAATTGCAATTGTGTACGGGGTCCGGACCGTGCTAGCCAGGGTCCGGACCCCGTGCTCGAACCTGAACATAAGGGCATCGAAATTCGTTTTTGCTACTATGTTTTTTGGATTTCTCTTTTTTCTCCTGAGTTTCTCTCTCTAGAAAGAAGGTTTCCCATCATCTTTTGCACGGATTCGTCCTACTTCTTGTGTGTATTTTGGATTTTTGTCATGTTCTTCATGTGAAACTCTGCACTTTCAGGTTTTTGATTGCTGTTTCTGCAATATCTCCGAAATAACTTGTTTTATCATGCGATTTCTGGTTCATGTTTGGTTCTACTTGTTGCCCTTAACCTTTTAATGACATTTTGCATGATTTCGAACGTCCCATTTGCTCAGATCTGTGTCGACTGTGATTTTCGAACTGTTTTTGGTGTTATTCTGAAACTTCATATTTAAGCATTTTGATTCACAGTGGTTGTTGCAAATGGATGTCTCATGAATTCTTATGGCCCTAGGAACCTCTAGATGTGATTTTTCCACTTTTCTAACTTTATGATTTTTATCTACCATTTTGATAAATAATTAACAGGGAGTTTTTACAATGGCTTTTTCTTTGCTCTTGGTACTGGCTGTGCTTATGAGTGGTGTTGGTCGGGACGGACGGCGTAGGAAGACTATGGCACATAAACGCAGTCGTTCCCCAGATGATGAGGGCAGCGAGTATCACGCCTCCGGAGGGTCTGAAACTGAGTCTGATCCTTGTTCCCCGGAGGTTATCACTAGGAGGAAAGGTAAGGAGCCAGCAATTGTCAAAGGGAAAGGAAAAGAAAAGTTGGTTCCTAAGCGAGTACTAGGCGCACCGGCGGCATTGATATTCGTGAACCGGCTTCTACACCACCTAGACGCCGTACACAGCAAGATGAGCCTGTTTCCTCCCAGCGCGTCTCCATGTATTCTTCTAAAGTTTGTATAGGGGAGCGCGATGTCGCTGTTCGGAAGCTTATCGAGGAAGCTCCTTCTTTTGCTCAGTTGTATGAACATGGCCACCTTGCCGCCATTTGTTCTTTTCCAGAGCAGAAGGGTTATTGTTTAGAGCTGATACGGGATTTCTATATGCGCGCCGGCCATCTTCGAGACACTGCAGGTGGTCCTTATGCGTTCCTGACTACAGTGCGAGGAGTCACTTTGGATGTCACTCCAGAGATGATCTCTAGGGCTCTTAATATGGAGGCTCGCACTTACGGTGTTGACTATCTGCAGGGTGGTATTGAGTCCCTTCGCGACTGGCGAAAGGTCGTTAATGGTGTGTGCTTTCCTGACACGCAGTCTGCAGGGAATTCGGTTATGTCCAAGGAACTGCGCCCCGAGTATCGGTTTTTGAACTTCATAGTTGTCTACAACATTCTTCCAACTATGAACACCAAGGTGGTCCGTTGGGAATGGTTACTATACATGTATCTTGTTGGACATCCCACCGAGGTTGCAGCAAGGGGACTTAATCTGAACATACCGTTTCTAATCTGGCATCGTATGGCCAAGGAGATCAAGACTTCAAATCAGGTCGATCGTCTTCCTTATCCACTGATCATTATGCGGATTTTACAACAAAAGGGGGTCGATGTTCATTGTGCTACATATGAACATAGTCTTGGTCAAATCAATGAAATGACACTCAATAAATCATGGCTTGTTGGACGTCCTTCTCCACCTGTCGGACCTCCCAGTTTTTCTCGTCAGCCTCCGAGTTCTTCACAGCCACCTGAGCATGTCTCTGAGGAGGATGTCTCGGTGACATCTATTTACCGGGAGCAGCAGCGTCTTTCTTCGGAGCAAGAACGATATCTACCGAGCTTCATCGTCTTTCCTCTGAGCAGGAGCGTCTTGGTTCTGAGCAAATGAAGATCACGAAGAAACTTAGTAAGCTTCAGAGGATTATGCAAGCAATCTTCGATAAGCTTGGATGTTGCAGTTGTAAGAAAATTAAGCATGTAGGCGCAGCGGAAGAAAATAACACAATTAAAATTTTCTAAACCAAAGATCACCTCGTGTTTCGTTTTAGATTGTTAACAATTAATCTAATTGATCTTATCAATTAGGATTTACTTTTACCTTGCGCGGGTCGAGATCACCGCGAAGTCGACGATCGCGGTAAAAGTTGTTCGTCCTCGCTAGCCGCGCACGCGCCCGGCCTCTACTCGCGTCCACACGAAATCACGCCTTTGATCGAAGTAGTCGACCGCTTCGATCCGCAATCCGATCACGAATTAACTCTTGCGTCGATTTGAGGAAGATGATTCAATCTTCTAATTGTGCTAGCAATCTTCCGAAGATCGAAAACGATAGATTAATTGTGGAGGACTTGAGGAAGATGGAGAGGGTTGACGGCTAGGGTTTTCTTGTATTGCTTGTCTCATTAATATGTCATATGACATATATTTATAATGAGAAAACCCTAATCCTAAACCTAATCCTTATCGAATCCTAATCCGATTGGATTATCCATTAACCCTCAAGTTGGTTTTATTTTGAACCGAATCCGAATCCGAATCCGAATCCTAATCCTAATTCGGTTCGTGTGTAACATTTACACATAAGTCCTCATATTATTTACTAACAATTAGTAAATATACCATGCAACTTTTGCACTTAAATACATTTAATTTACAACAATTGCAAATTAGTCCTTTTACTAATAAATTAATAAACTTTAGTATTTAACTATATTGCAATTAACCCATCCGATAAACTTCTTTTATCGTCACCTTAATATCGATCATGCGCGATTTCTTATGTGTGTGACCTAATAGGTCCAATTCTGTCTGGTAGTGAGATATGATGCGATCCCCATCGACATCATCATCGAAACTCTTTTCGATGGATCAAACACTTTTGATTCTACCCTAGTAGAATAATTATTCGCCTATAATTATTCTTATTGGTTCCCACAATCCACTAGTGACGCCTAGCAGCATATAGTGGCAATCCAGTCAGAAGTGAATATCGGACTGAACCTCTAGGTGCAGTTACCGTACAATACAATCCTTCTATCGCATAGTCCCAACTGAGTGGAGGTCATGGAATACTCGTCAAACCCCATCACCCGTCATATGACAAATTTGATAGGACAGAAGCTCTTATGGTTGCTCTTGGAAACACCTTTCCATACACCATATTACCCCGGCCGAGGATTTCTGAGCTTTGTCTTACAAATAGCATAGGACTAATTATCTCTCTACCGAGAGCGATAGATCCCCTATAAACACACACCCCATTCCTAATATGAATCTACTGCAGCCAACATATACTACTAAGACCCGTGGCTAGGATCAGAGTTTGTTGCATAGTCAAACTACAGTAGCTTCACATTGAATGGCCGTGGTGTCGCAGGTCTAAGGATCAGTTGTACCACTGCAACATCGAACCAGTTACTGACGAATAAGTAGACATCCATGTAACCGTTCGTAGTTGGTCACGCTCAGTACCCTTGTTCTCTAACAACCACTTGCATGTTCGCTCCAGTGTCCCCACACTGATGACTCGAGACTCGTCATCCCATAAGGAAGCGGCACATACATCAATCTTACCGGATCAATCATCGTCCCCATGATGATCCACCGATTGAGAGCATTTATGAATTAATCACCAATAATATGTATCTCAAATTCTCAACTCTTGAGAATACATATTATCATCTTATTAATTCAAAGGACGATTCACGGACACATTAAACATGAATGGCATAAAAAGGCCCAAATTTATAAATTATAAAGATTAAGAACAAAGATATATCCCATAGAATATAAAATGCGTCAGCCTGATAGGCTTCTAGGGCATACAACTAACAATCTCCCACTTGCACTAAAGCCAATCAGTTATGTATCTAATGCCCATCTTCTCAAGATGAGTCTCTAGTTTCTGCTGAGTCAAAGCCTTAGTTAACGGGTCCGCCACGTTATCCGCGGAGGCAACCTTCTGCACTTCAATATGTCTATCCTTGATGTACTCTCTGATCTTGTGATACCGCCGCTCAATATGCTTGGATTTCTGATGAGATCTTGGCTCCTTAGCTAATGCTACGGCGCCATTATTATCACAATATAGCGGCAGCGGATCCCTACTAGAAGGAACCACGCCAAGCTCAGTGACAAATTTCTTGATCCAAACAGCTTCCTTGGCAGCTTCAGATGCAGCAATGTACTCCGCCTCCATAAACCAAGAACATATCCTTTGTTCTTCTCAAGTACTTAAGGATATTCTTTACCGCTACCCAGTGTTCTTCGCCTGGGTTCGACTGATATCGACTAGTGACACTCACAGCCTGTGCTATATCAGGTCGAGTACATAGCATCGCATACATCAAACTCCCTATTGCTGAAGCATAAGGGATTCTGCTCATGCGACTCCTCTCTTTAGGTGTCTTAGGAGACATAGTCTCAGAGAGGTGAATTCCATGTCTTAGAGGTACCATACCTCTTTTGGAATTCTCCATGCTGAACCTTTTCAACACTTCATCTATGTACATAGCTTGCGATAAACCAAGCAACTTCTTAGGTCTATCCCTATAGACCTTTATCCCAAGGATATAAGATGCTTCTCCAAGATCTTTCATAGAAAACTCTTTTGATAACCATAACTTGACCGATGTTAGCATAGGAATGTCATTTCCAATTAGGAGTATGTCATTCACGTACAATACGAGGAAAGTTACAGCACTCCCACTAACCTTTTTATATACACACGGCTCCTCCTCATTTCTGATGAAATCGAACGATTTGATTGCATCGTTGAAACGAGTGTTCCAACTCCGAGAAGCTTGCTTCAATCCATAAATGGATCGTTGAAGCTTACACACCTTATGACTTCCATCTTTGGAAGTGAAACCCAAAGGCTGCTCCATATAGATATCTTCTTCAAGATATCCATTTAGGAAAGCAGTTTTCACATCCATTTGCCAGATCTCATAGTCATAGTGTGCAGCAATAGCAAGCAGAGTTCTGATAGACTTAAGCATGGCTACAGGTGAAAAGGTTTCCTGATAGTCAATGCCTTCGCGTTGACTATAACCTTTTGCTACTAGCCTAGCTTTGTAGGTCTCTACCTTTCCATCAGATCCAATCTTTCTTTTGAAGATCCATTTGCATCCAATGGGTACAATACCCTCTGGCGGATTAACCAAAGTCCAAACTTGATTGGAGTGCATGGAGTCCATTTCGGACTTCATAGCTTCCAACCATTTATCGGAGTCGATGTCTGACATCGCCTCGCTATAAGTCTTAGGATCATCTCTATGATCCTTATCTCCCATTAGGAACATTTCCTCCATCTCCTCTATAAATAATCCCATATATCTATCCGGAGGTTGGGAAACTCTAATAGACTTGCGAGGTGGCAGAGTAATCTCTTGTGTCACAGAGTTATCAGGAAGGGCTCTTGGAATACTCAATCCTAAAGAGACTTTCTCCTCTAGTTCTATTTTCCTCCCACTGCCTCCATCTAAAATAAATTCATTTTCAAGAAAGAAGGCATGACGGCTCACAATCACATTATGGCTTTCTGGGAGATAGAAATAGTATCCAAGTGATTCTTTGGGGTACCCAATGAATCTTCCCTTGACTGATCTGCTTTCCAATTTGTCTGTCTTTAATTTCTTAATATAAGCTGGACATCCCCAAGTCTTAATATGAGTAAAACTTGGCTTCCTACCATGCCACATCTCATATGGTGTGGTCGGAACAGATTTGGAAGGCACTCTGTTCAAAATATAAATAGCCGTGAGAAGTGCATAACCCCAAAATGACGTAGGTAAATCTGTAAAGCTCATCATAGATCGAACCATATCTAATAAAGTTCGATTCCTCCTTTCAGACACCCCATTCAATTCTGGTGTTCCAGGAGGAGTCCACTGAGAGACAATACCATTATTCTTGAGGTAGGTTAAGAAATCCATGCTAAGGTATTCCCCTCCTCGATCTGATCGAAGAGCCTTAATCGGTTTTTCCATTTGCTTTTCTACTTCTTGTCTAAACTCTTTAAACTTTTCAAAGACTTCAGACTTGTGTTTAATTAAATACACGTACCCATACCGTGAATAATCATCAGTAAAAGTAATAAAGTAGAGATAGCCGCCCCAAGCAGACACATCGAATGGTCCACATACATCAGTATGTATCAGGGCGAGTACTTCGGTAGCTCTTTGTCCTTGTCCAACAAAGGGAGACTTAGTCATTTTTCCTTGAAGACATGATTCACAAGCTGGGTATGGTTCAGAGAGTAAGGACCCTAAGATACCATCCTTAGCCAACTTGTTAATTCTGTCCTCTCCAATGTGACCAAGTCTAAGATGCCATAAGTACGTTTTATTTACCTCCTCTCTTGGTCTTTTGAAACCAATAGTATTCTCATTCATGCCATTGTCAACTGTATTAATACTTACATCCATATGTAAGTAATAGAGATTGTCTATTAGGGAACCATAACCGATCAAATTATTTCTCAAATAAATTGAACAAATGTTTGATTCAAAAATAAACTTATAACCGTCCAACACCAAACGTGAAACAGAAATAAGGTTTCTAGTCGCACTAGGAACATAAAGACAATCTCTAAGTTCTAAAACTACTCCTGTCGGTAGACATAAAGGATAAGTCCCCACAGCAACAGCAGCAACTCTTGCTCCGTTTCCAACGTTTAGAGTAAGCTCTCCATTTAGACTTTCTTTTGGAGGAAGCCCGTTCAACAGCCAAAACTGTCCCCTTATTGACTTTCAGCATTCCTTCAGCAGTGACCAACATATTCAATAGCTCAGCGAGAGTGCAAGTAATTTTATTCATTTGAAAATTTAAAATGAACTGAGAAAATGAATCAGGTAGGGATTGTAAGATTAAATCAATTTGGAGTTCTGCGTCCATAGTCATTCCGAGCTTCTCAAGCTCCTCAATGTCTTTAATCATCGCCAAGCAATGATTATTGACTGAGTGACCATCTGACATCTTAGTCCTGAATAATCGCTTCGACACCTCGTAGCGAGCTGTTCGACTTTGCTCATCATACAACTCTTTGAGATGAAGCAAGATGTATGCAGCACTTTCCATGTGCTCATGCTGGCGTTGCAACTCATTGCTCATAGACGCAAGCATGTAGCACTTTATCTTCATATCATCATCAGTCCATTTATTTCTAGCAGCTCTCTGTTGAGCTGTTGGATTTTCGGGCACTGCTGGAGCCTCCGTGTCCAACTCATAGGCTAATTTCTCAGAATTGAGAACAATTCTCAAATTCCTCAGCCAGTCGGTAAAATTCGGTCCAGTTAAGCGATTAGTATCGAGTATTTTGGCAAGTGGGTTAGAGGCAGCCATTTTCTGCAGAAGGTTAAGATTCTAATTAGTTGTGTACTTAATCGTAATCCATTTTGATTAGGGTCTTTAAATCTAAATGGTGCCTCCCACTAATTTAGCGAATCTCCACACTCCCCGAGTGGAGAAACGGAAACTTTACTAAAAGTTTCTAGAGGGAATTGCGGTCCCATCTGTTTACACACCACCTCATCCTAACAGATTCTTGGCAATGAGCAAACAAATGAGTGAACAACTCTTGTTCAATGCTTCTCAAGCAAATTGCAATTTAATCTTTGGCCTCCAAAGATACAGGCCTCATCCTGACAGATTCTTGGCCTTATCTTTTGGTTAAGTTAGACCCACCGTTCATTATGCAAATAAGAATGTCATTGAATCCTCATCCTGACAGATTCTTGGATTCAACCCCTTTCTTACCACACAGCATCTCATGCCAATAGAATGGTTGCGACTCCCTAATGCAACTGACCCCCGTGTCCGGGTGCATCAATCAACACTAAAGAGACGCCCACACCCTACAACGGTGGAAGGCCACTAATGGGTTCATAACACCATTAACTCAATATTTTATTTAGGGAGATTAGTTATCTCATCAGTTTTAATTTTTTGTTAATTTACATCTCATGCAAACCATCACATCACATGCATACATATATCGCATATAAAAAATAACTACCGGTGATGATCATGGATTTTATTTTGATTCGGGCCTGAGCCACTACGCCGGAATCGGGTCATAGGGTATTACACACAAGAAAAACTTTCTTATCCTGCATCTTGATCGGATTGGAGTTGATCAACTCTTGTCGGCTCCCTCGATCAGCATCTGGTTCAAACTTGATCTGCACCGCATCAACTCTTGAATGCAACAAATCATCATGAAACCTAAACTACCCTTTTCCTTTTTAATTTTGCTGCAATTACATTTCATCCCATAAAATAATGAGACACGCAGGTCTCCAAATTACATAATTTAATTAGTACACGCAGGTACCCAGAAAAAAAAAAATAAATCTAACACTGGGTCCTTATTAAATTACATCAATTTACATCATCACATGATACATCCACATCATAAGGTTGCTATCCATGATCATCACCTCATACACATCACATGCATATAATATAAAATTCTCTAATTCGAAATCTAATTAATTGGGTTTCGGATTAATTTAAAACAAATCGTTATTTGTTTCAAGAAATCGCAATTCGTTATTTAAAATTATTAAAAGATTTAATACATCTCATATATTAAAAATTTTAAAATTTTAAATTAATTTTAAATTGCGATCCTGCATGACGCAACCGCATGCCGTAGCCGCATCCCGGTCGCGTCGCACACAAGCAGCTCACGCAAACTACTTGCCCGCATGGCGCACGCGGACCCGCACCATGTGCATGTGGTCGATGTACATTGCGGCAAGCACATGCAATCAAAACATGAACTAATTAATTAGTGATGCCATGCACTAATTAAAGGGATCATGTATACATGTATGCCATCAAGTAACTCATGGACTATTTACGTGTTGCATGCATGGGCTAGCAACCGTCACGCTCGTAAGCCGAGTGCCGTAGCCGCGCCGTAGCCGCGTCAATAACACACTGCGCGTCGGTTCCTTAAAATAAAATTATATTTATGTGCGATTTAATTAACGTTTCGAAACAATCAAAAATAATATTCGCAAAACAATCTTCATTGTTTTTATTTCGATCGTTTCGAAAAACCCAATCAACATCGAAAAGAGATTAGATCTAAAACAAACAACGAGGGTGGCTCTGATACCACTGTAAGAAAATTAAGCATGTAGGCGCAGCGGAAAAAAATAACACAATTAAAATTTTCTAAACCAAAGATCACCTCGTGTTTCGTTTTAGATTGTTAACAATTAATCTAATTGATCTTATCAATTAGGATTTACTTTTACCTTGCGCGGGTCGAGATCACCGCGAAGTCGACGATCGCTGGTAAAATTTGTTCGTCCTCGCTAGCCGCGCACGCGCCCGGCCTCTACTCGCGTCCACACGAAATCACGCCTTTGATCGAAGTAGTCGACCGCTTCGATCCGCAATCCGATCACGAATTAACTCTTGCGTCGATTTGAGGAAGATGATTCAATCTTCTAATTGTGCTAGCAATCTTCCGAAGATCGAAAACGATAGATTAATTGTGGAGGACTTGAGGAAGATGGAGAGGGTTGACGGCTAGGGTTTTCTTGTATTGCTTGTCTCATTAATATGTCATATGACATATATTTATAATGAGAAAACCCTAATCCTAAACCTAATCCTTATCGAATCCTAATCCGATTGGATTATCCATTAACCCTCAAGTTGGTTTTATTTTGAACCGAATCCGAATCCGAATCCGAATCCTAATCCTAATTCGGTTCGTGTGTAACATTTACACATAAGTCCTCATATTATTTACTAACAATTAGTAAATATACCATGCAACTTTTGCACTTAAATACATTTAATTTACAACAATTACAAATTAGTCCTTTTACTAATAAATTAATAAACTTTAGTATTTAACTATATTGCAATTAACCTATCCGATAAACTTCTTTTATCGTCACCTTAATATCGATCATGCGCGATTTCTTATGTGTGTGACCTAATAGGTCCAATTCTGTCTGGTAGTGAGATATGATGCGATCCCCATCGACATCATCATCGAAACTCTTTTCGATGGATCAAAAACTTTTGATTCTACCCTAGTAGAATAATTATTCGCCTATAATTATTCTTATTGGTTCCCACAATCCACTAGTGACGCCTAGCAGCATATAGTGGCAATCCAGTCAGAAGTGAATATCGGACTGAACCTCTAGGTGCAGTTACCGTACAATACAATCCTTCTATCGCATAGTCCCAACTGAGTGGAGGTCATGGAATACTCGTCAAACCCCATCACCCGTCATATGACAAATTTGATAGGACAGAAGCTCTTATGGTTGCTCTTGGAAACACCTTTCCATACACCATATTACCCCGGCCGAGGATTTCTGAGCTTTGTCTTACAAATAGCATAGGACTAATTATCTCTCTACCGAGAGCGATAGATCCCCTATAAACACACACCCATTCCTAATATGAATCTACTGCAGCCAACATATACTACTAAGACCCGTGGCTAGGATCAGAGTTTGTTGCATAGTCAAACTACAGTAGCTTCACATTGAATGGCCGTGGTGTCGCAGGTTTAAGGATCAGTTGTACCACTGCAACATCGAACCAGTTACTGACGAATAAGTAGACATCCATGTAACCGTTCGTAGTTGGTCACGCTCAGTACCCTTGTTCTCTAACAACCACCTGCATGTTCGCTCCAGTGTCCCCACACTGATGACTCGAGACTCGTCATCCCATAAGGAAGCGGCACATACATCAATCTTACCGGATCAATCATCGTCCCCATGATGATCCACCGATTGAGAGCATTTATGAATTAATCACCAATAATATGTATCTCAAATTCTCAACTCTTGAGAATACATATTATCATCTTATTAATTCAAAGGACGATTCACGGATACATTAAACATGAATGGCATAAAAAGGCCCAAATTTATAAATTATAAAGATTAAGAACAAAGATATGTCCCATAGAATATAAAATGCGTCAGCCTGATAGGCTTCTAGGGCATACAACTAACAGCAGTGCCGATATCCCTCCGCACGATGGTGACTCCGATTAGCTGATCGTGGCTGAGAACTTCGTGCATTTTCCTTTGATCATCTTTATGTTTGATATCGCTTTGTTATTATCTCTTTTTGTTTACCTCTCTTTTTGTGTTTTGGCGTTTTGTGACAAAAAGGGGGAGATCTGACTTAGGCTTAGGAAGGTTTAGGATGTAATTTTACTTAATCTCTGCTTGCTGATGGCGACTTTGACTTAGGATGTATCTTCCTTATGCTTTCTTTGCTTATGTTTATGCTGGTGCATTCATGGTTTTAATGCTATATTTTGTCGAGTACTTGCTTGTTGCAGGAAGCAGAAGCCTTCAAGACTCCTGGTCGTGTCTAAGTCATAGAGTTTGTATTAGGAGTTGACTGAGTGTATTTTTGAACTTCTTGGATCGGTCATGCGAGGAGTTTGCTGTTTGGTGATTGCGACAAACTCTGTTTTTGTTTTTTTTTGTTTTGTAGCCTAATGAGCTTCGAGTATGTAATTTTTGTTTTGTCGCGAAATCGCCAAAGGGGGAGATTGTTACGGCATTTTTTGTTGGCGGATTTCGTAGAGTCGTATGGAGTCTTAAAGGGTCGAAGAAGACGACGTCATGATCAAAGGCTTGTAGACTCATCTATGAAGCTCATTGCCCCCAAAGTATGTTTAATATAGTTAATGGTGATTTACATACTTATTCAAGTGTATGGAGACATTAGAATAGTTTTTTAATGATTTTTATAAAGTTTCGAAAAAATTTGTGCTACGGGGTCCGGACCTTGTGAGCTGCGGTCCGGAACCCGTACGCTTGTAATTGTGTTTCGCTGGTCGGGTCCGGACCCTAGGAGCTGCGGTCCGGAAAATGAAAAGCTGAAACTTCCGGGTCCGGACCTGGTTATCCACGGTCCGGACCCCGACCCGTCGTGATTTTTCGAAAATCTGTTTTTTTCAATTCTACTCAGATTCTATGTCTCCTAAACCTATAAATATGATATGGGGGCTTCTCTAATACGTGCCTAAGAGAGATTTATCTTTTGAAACCCTAGAAACTTGTCTCGGTGCCATTCGTTCATCTTTCGATGACAAGTTTCCTTCTCTCTTGTGTCGACTTGGTTCTTAAGACTTAAATTCTGATTTTCATCTGAGAAACAAGTCGATGGTCGCTTAGAAAGTTCTCCTCTCATATTCTTTGCTACTCTAAGCGTTGAAATCACCATCAACAATTGTTTTTGGGGCTCCAGACGGAGCGATTGCACGAGGGCTTCGCGTGTAGCCGTGGATTCGGTGGACGCTCGTGGAAGACGAAGCGTTGTTGCTGCGAGGATTCGCAGTGGGATCGATCGGAGGAGATCGGTTGATCGAGGACCGACGAAGGGGATCTACTTCGATTATTAGGGTAAAGGTTGAGTCGTGGATTCGGTAAATCACCTTGTACTCTATTTTACATAGTGGATTTTTCCGTGTGATCGGTCCCGTGGTTTTTTTACTCCTCTTGGAGTTTTCCCACGTAAATATCTCGGTGTGTTGCTTTAATTTTCCGCAGTTATATTTTTATTGCATCGAGTTGGTTGTTTTATTGTATACACCTATTCACCACCCCTCTAGGTGGGTGTTTACCTATTAGGTCCTTGGGATTTCATATCTTTCAACAATCACACATAAATAAGCATAAAGAAGGCCGTTTGAGCACTCCGTTCGTCCGCACGACCTTCCGCAAGCACCAGCGGATAGGTAACGACGTAACGGAGGCCGTGCTCACAGCCCCACTGCGACAGGACCAGTCGCTACCTCAAACAACCCATAAAAATAGTGCCATTCATGCGATAATAAGGCCGACAAGGGCCAAACAGCGAAACGGCGCGTCAAAATAGAAAACTAAGGTGAGCATGGTGATCAGCGCATCGCCGCGATTATCGTGCTCACCTTCCCGAGCTTCGGGAGGCAACAGGGAGCTCCTGGCCATGCATGCGGCCCAAACCAGCCAAAACATCACCCTGGCCGGAGCAACAAGCTCCGGCCGGCTGCCGGCCGACATGCAAGGCGCGCGGCGGCCAGGGTCGGATGCGGGGGAGGTGAGGAAGGGGATGCGCACCTCAACCGGCGGCAGGAAGCGGCGGCGGCGGCGGCGCGGGGAGAGAGAGGGCTCTCGGGTTGCTTGGGCACGACGGCGCCGGCAACGAACGGCGGCGCCGGCGGTCGGGACGGCGAGCATCGGCAAGAAGGGCCCGCCGGACGTCGGATGGCCGGTGACCATGACAATAAAAACCGACGGCGGCGGCGGCGGAGGGTGTGAGAATTCGAATTTTGGAAATTTGAATTTTGTGTTCCTCTCCCCTGTTACTGTGTATTTGATCTGTATACGTATATATATCTGTATAAGTGTATATATATATATGTATATGTTGTATTTATATGTAATTATTGTTTTAAGTTTTGTTGCGGAGAGTGAACGGCTTAACGGCGCAATTCGGAGTCCGATTCTGACAATCCAAAAAGGTAGATTCGATGTCCCGGCAGTGCTGAACGCGATGGCGTGACCCGTTTTGACATGCGACGGACGGATTGGGAGATATCGCATGTTCTTCGCTGAGGGGTCGTAGTGTGCATTTTGCAGTTTCGCGATCTGGACCCTGTTTCACGCACCGTTTTGCGTGAGTTTGCTTGTGGAGGGGTGTCTAGGCATATTGTTCCTGCTGTGAGGGACTGAGGACTCATTTGCTATGTGTGAGGGGTGTTTTTGCAATTGTTACATGGTGTTTATGTGTGCTTGTGTGTGTGTGAGTGGAGAGAGAGAGAGAACTCTTCCCTCTTCTTCTCCCTCAGCTCCCAGAGGTGAGCCCCCTCTCCCCCAGCTCCTCTGCCACCCCCCCGGTGCGCCGCCGGCCGCCGCCGACCACCCCCTAGCCGGCGCAACCCCCGCTACAAAAAAATCTCAATATAATGACGCTTTTTAGACGACGCTTGGAGTAAGCGTCCCCAAGCATTCCTATAATTTAGCAAATACCGACGCTTCAAAAAGCATCGTCAGATGAACCATATATTGTAATAAACTAATTTATTAAATGTTAAACTTTACTATTATTTTTAATTTTCTGACGCTTCAAAGCGTCAGGATTTTAAAAAATCCTGACGCTTTAAAGCGTCAAAATATATTTTACCGACGCTTGGCATAAGCGTTGACATAAGCGTCGGTATATACCTAACGACTCTTCATTTGCCGACGCTTTCAAATGCGACATTAGATTATATTGGGACGCTTTTAAGCATCTTTAACTATAGAAAAAAATGTCCTTAAATGTAATCTTTTTCGTAGTGCCCGGCCACCTTCCTCTCCCTTTTTCTTCTCATTTTCCTTCTTCTTCTTCTTCTTCTCCTTCCCTGCGGTGTGCACCCAGGGGGAACCCACGCTTGAGCTCCCCCTGAGGTGGCACGACCGCCGGCAACCTGCCCCGCCGCCGGGAGCCGCCGCCGTGCGCCGCCGAGCAGCTGCCAACTGCTGCTAGGCAGTAGCAGGCCGAGGCTGCTGGACCCGAGCTGCCGCCGCCTCCCGCCGCCTTGGAGGGTGAGCACCGCCACCCTTGGGACCTCCGGCGCCGCCCCCTACCTCCCCGGCCGTCGCCGTGCCGCCGGAGCGCCGCCGCAGCCGCCGCGGGCTCTGCCTGGGATATTAGGGCAGCCGCGGCCGAGCTCTCTCCGCCGCCGCTACCGCCAGTCTTTTTTGTCGCGGTCACCGGCAGGCCGACGTCCGGCGACCTCCTCTTACCGGTGCTCACGTCGCCGCCGACCGCCGACGCCGTCCGTTGCCGTGCCGCCGTGCCCTAGCCAACCCGAGACCTCTGCTTCTTCCCGCGCCGCCGCCGCCGCTTCCTGCCGCCGGCTGAGGTGAGCCCCCTCTTCCTCACCTCCCCCGCATCCATCCCTAGCGGCCGCTGGCCGTGCATGTCGGCCGGCAGCCGGCCGGCAGCCGGCCGGAGCTTGTTGCTCCGGCCAGGGTCTCATTTTGATGGTTTTTGGCCGCGCGCTTGTGTTTTGGCTCCCTGTTGCCTCCCGAAGCCCGGGAAGGTGAGCACGATGATCGCGGCGATGCGCTGATCATCATGCTCACCTTAGATTTCGGTTTGGTTGAGCCGTTTTGCTGTTCGGCCGTTGTCGAGCTTTGTTATCGCATGCCTTCACTATTTTTATGGGATTACTGTGCTTGTGACTGGTCCTGTCACTGTGAGGCTGTGAACACGGCCTCTGTTACGTCGTTACCTATCCGCTGGTGCTTACGGAAGGTCGTGCGGAGGTACGGATTGCTCGATCGGCCTTGTTTATGCTTGTTATGTGTGTAGGTATTGCTTGTTTTGTGATTGTGGCAGTGTTGCGACGCCGCGGGCAGCAAGCGCATGATCCTTGAGGCCCTGTGGACTGGTTGTCCAACCCCTCCGCCCTTCGCGGAGATCTGGATTCATTTCCGACGCATTTTTTGATGAAATAGTCGGCGAAACGCGTGTTTTTAGTTGTGCGACTCACTCGCTGTTTTCGTGAGTGACTTGGCTTCGTCGTTTAGCCTCGTTGGCTGTTCCTCATCGCTGTCCCGAAGTTCCGAGGACAGCGGATGAGTGACGAAGGGTTCCGGTGCCAATTCGGCATTAAAAAAAAAAAAAAAAACTGGCACGTTTTTTACGCATCTAAAACTAGCCCGGGGCGTGACAGATTGAGATGGTATCAGAGCGTAAAGGGTACAAACACTCATTCATTCATAAACTTGTAACTGAACCACTGGTTAGGCTGACCCATAGGGAGACCTAAGATGTATAGGTGCGCGAGTTCGAGGGGTTTGTTTTCGGCTTGTGTTTTGTGGGAGTTGCCGACCCCTTTCTCTTGCGCAGGTTTCTGTGTTTTGCAGATGGCTTGTGGTCGTGGTAGACCTCCTCGTCCGGGTCGTGGTGGTAGGCGTGCGCCTGCGGAGCCGTCTGCTGGTGTTCAGATTCGGGCTATTGCGGCTGGTTCGAGTGAGGAGCTGGCAGGAGGCGGACAGCCTGGTGTGGACCGTACCCTGTGTGCTTGAGGCCGAGGCGAGAGGTCAGCTGACGACCCTCTCCGGCATGTTCCGGCTTGTTCCGACAGTTTTTGCAGCAGCAGGCTACGGCGACTGCCGCTCCAGCCCCTCCTCCTCCTTCGCCAAGTGCCCCGATGACTGCAGACCCTCCTGTGGCACCCACGCCGTTGTGGCGACGACGACAGCGACTACGTCGGCTGTTTTGCGTGTGGACGCCGACCCCGTGATTGGGGATGGTGGCCACATCCGAGCGCGATTGGCGAATTTCTTGAGGTTCGATCCGCCCTTGTTCGCAGACTCGTGCTCCTTCTAGAAGTGGTGGTGGAGTACCAGACAGATACCAAGTGGCAGGGTGTTTTCCCCATGCGTAACCACTCGTTGGCAGGTGGTGGCCCTTATGGGCTAGGTGACGTCACTTGGTGGATCTGTGTTGTCGTTTGGGCTATTCTTGCCTTGGCCCCACTTTTCGTGTTGAGCACGGGGGCCACTGCGAGCGTCTCTACGGAGACGGTGCTTTGAGCGGTTTCGACCGCAGCTTTGGTGTTACCCTCTCTATTTTGTTGGGTAGGGCGGTGAAGCCTACCCCTCTGACGTCTTGCTGGTGGAATCGTCAGTGTTGGTCTTTCGACCTTTAGCTAGTTCTTGCGTCAAACTGACGTGTACTAGACTGAGTGGACACTGTTCGGTGTCGGGTTTTTGTTGGTGCCTACATGGTTTGCGGCTATCCTCACACCTAAATTGGTGTGTCTTGGGATTTTTGGTGTTATAGGTAGGCTTTCGTGCTGTCGCGAGATCTTCCTGGTTGTTGTTGGAGATCTCACCGCGTTCGACGTTGGTTAGTCAACGCTGGATTTGTTCTTCCTTCGCTTTGGTTCGTGTGGTTGACGACCCTACGTCGCCTGTAGCCGTCGGTTTGTTGTTGGAAGCCGAAGACTCCTAGGGAGTTGGCTCAGGGCAGACTTTGTTTTGTGGGTCGGTTTGCTTTTTCCCGTTAATTCAGTGACTCGTCTGTGATTTTGGTCCAGCTTTTGAGTTGGTTGACCTGGTACCTTTGTGGTGTTGCCAACTGGTTGTTGGCATTTGATCTTGGGATATTTCGTTTTCTTTTGATAAGTATGTTGGCTGCAGACAACGTAGTTTCAAGAGTTAGGACGAAATACCCTATCCCTTTTGGGACTTTCTGGATTGGGTTGGTGCTTTCTTTTGCGAGACAATCTCTCTACGTCGTCTTGTGGGAAAGCTGTGTGGTGGTCATCCCTGATCTTGTAGTGAGCCTTGAGCTAATCCTGGAGTGGTTTTGCGCAGTTGATTTGCCATCACTGCAGATGGTTTGACTCCGGTTGAGTCAGGTTGCCTTTTAGCTCGGTTTCGGGATGACGAGAGCCTGGTTGTTGGCTCCGAGGTCTCTGTGCTTGTGTTTGCGTACAAGGTTTTCGTCGCGACTTCGTGCAGTCTTGGTTTGGAGCGCGTGTCCGATCACTTGGAACTGATGTTTGGCATCACTGGTGATTTTATCGCTTGTTGTGATTGTCACGCCCCGCCGTGCCTTAGCACCAAATAGGTGGAAGGAAAACGCACGGGCACATGACCCAGATCCGCCGAACGGACAGAGTTTCCCCTGTACGTCCAAGGCGTCACAACCAGTATAATTCAAGAGGTTCCAAACAGGAACAGAATTCATACAAAGATTGCATAAGGAAAGCATCATAAACTACTATGCTATTACAAGCATTCGCAATACAACCATATGTTACATTTTTCTGTCTTTGTTCAATCTTTCCAAATACAATCAATTTGTATTTTACATTTCCATACGCTCGAACACCCTATACTACGCAGTAAAAGGGTACTTCTATTCTGGTCACAGTGGTAGGACGCTAACTACTGAGTTACGCCCTTCCCTCGCGCCGCCGCGCCGCTCACGTGAGGACCTGAAAAATAGTGGGATGAGAACTATATAAAATAGTTCCCAGTGGGTAAGGCCACCCAAGAGAGGAGCTCGACCCACCAGGTCCAAAGGAAGCATACGAGCATGGGTTAGTACATATACATAACCATAAGCATATAACTTTACAATATACGAAAGTAAACATGCTATGCTTCAACAAATGCGATAATGAAATCCATGCAATATGTTTTTAACTGCTATTTCACTACCCATTTCATAATCAATCTGCTCCTAAGGTTCATTTACCTTAGCTAAGCCATACTCGACTTGCCCTCGAGTCCAATATTAACGGGTTACCACCCTCCTAAGGTTTACTGACATTAGATAAACCTTAACCGACTCACTCTAGAGTCAAACACCTTGGGCCACCGCCCAACTAAGGTTTACATAATTGTCAAACCTTCACTGACTCACTCTTGAGTCAAATATCCTTGGACCGCAGCCCAGCTAAGGTTTACTTATTTAGTCAAACCTTCACCGACTCACTCTTGAGTCAAATATCCTTGGACCGCAGCCCAGCTAAGGTTTACTTATTTAGTCAAACCTTCACCGACTCACTCTTGAGTCAAATATCCTTGGACCGCAGCCCAACCTGACTTTACCACCTGGCGGCGAAATAGTCGCACCCGCCGAACGATGGCTTCAGTCAATCGGCGGCGAACCGTCGCACTCGCCGAACAATGGCCTCGATCACCGGGCGGCGAACCGTCGCACTCGCCACTGGTATCTAGCCCCTGGCGGCGAAATCGTCGCACCCACCAGCTGATACAATGATCACATGTCACCAGATCTGGGATTCCGGAATCCACTTTCACATCTCAAGGGTTCACCATTACCCTATGATACAACCCTCTTCGGGGTTCATATACATGTATCCAAGTGGTCAACCTACCACCATATTTTCCAACCTATGTTCAATGACACTAGGTTCGATGTCCTGTTCAAGTGATCTTCCTATCACTATGTTATCTCAACCTAGGTTCAATAACTCTAGGTTCGCATACATTCCAACCTAGGTTTAATAACACTAGGTTCATCACACATTCAACCTATGTTCAATGACACTAGGTTCATTACACATTCAACCTATGTTCAATGACACTAGGTTCATTACACATTCAACCTATGTTCAATGACACTAGGTTCATTACACATTCAACCTATGTTCAATGACACTAGGTTCATTACACATTCAACCTATGTTTAATGACACTAGGTTCATTACACATTCAACCTATGTTTAGTAACACTAGGTTATGTACCATCACATTCCAACCTATGTTTAGTAACACTAGGTTATGTACCATCACATTCCAACCTATGTTTAGTAACACTAGGTTTAACATGCATGCATCATCTCTCAAGTATATATATATATTGTTATGAAATACTTAGATTCTTTACATGCAAGGTGAGCCCATGGCTCAATTCATTTGATATATAAATCTATGCCAACATGCACATTATAGTTCGTTATTATCCTAGTTGTCCATATCTAGGATTTTCCATTCACATGACCTCTAGCCCATTTTGGACCATGTCAAATTCTCTAACATGTAGAGAAACTAGCTCCCCGCTATGTTCACATCTAGGCATACACATGTCTATTTGTAACAATGTGTTCCACATGCCTACAATTCCAATCCGTGGTAGTTAATGGTATCAACATCATATGATCTACTCATTCATACACATATACCATTTGCCAATTAATCTACCATTACATGCATCAAGTAAAATAATTATACTTTACTCTTTCAACATGGAAGTGACCTAATCACTTCGGTAAACACAAACCCACCTCACACTCTTCCGATTGCTTGTAGACACTTGCAATCGGGCTCTTTTCCTTGGCCTCAAGCTTGATCTTCAAGCTCCTAGCCCTAACACACATGAAGGATTCGTTAATCCGAGTCGAACTCATAACGATCTCATCTCTCCAAATCATTCAAAATGGAGTTGTCCCACATGTTCTACTAACCCCAAACTAGGGTTCTAAAGGGTTAAAACATTTTTAAAACCCTCCACAAGAAAATCCCTCTTTCAACCTAGGTTTTTCCAAAACTCATGGCAAAATCCAAAATCTCTTGCTAATCTCTACAATTTGTAGTCTAGATTAGCCAAGGGTCTCCAAAACTTCATTTCTTAGTCTAAATCCGAAACCCTAGCTACCAAATCCAAGGACTTACCTCGGATCCGCGAGCTCACCAAGTCACCATGCATGCACGAGCTCGATCTTCACTCCTCCAAGCTTCCCAAGCTTGATCTCCGCCAAGATCTCCAATTTGGAGAAGAAGAAGATGAAGAAGAGAAGAGAGGGAGAAGAGCTTCTCACTCTCTCTCTATGTGTGTGTTCCCTGAGGAGAAAGGGGAAGGGTTCCCCTTTAAGTAAGCCTCCCCTCAGTGAAATTACCAAACTACCCTTCGAAATCAGCATCCTGCACATTGTATTCCGGTATACGAGTTGGAATACCGGTATACGGGTTGGCGTACCGGTATACCACGAGGAATTCCGCAGAACCCGAGAGCTGGATTTTCGGATTCTGCTACTGTATACCGGTATCTCACATCGCATACCGGTATACGCACTCCAATTCCGGTATGAACTTCCACATACCGGAATCCCACTGCAGATTTCTCAAATTCAGCAGTTCTAACTTTTCGAAGTCCATTTTCGCGCCTCATTTGCGCCGAAACACTTCGCACAAGTTCCTAACTTGGCCGGAGCCTCACATATGGCGCCGCATGTTATCTTTCCACCGAAACTCCATAATTTGTAAAAGTTTGGTGCACTACAGCGATTGGCAGCCCTGTGCACCAGAGTGATGGACTCGCAAGGTTTTACGTTGGTTTGATCGTGAGTTCGAGCTTAACGAGATGACGGTGATGTTTTGGTACCCTCTACCGCAGATCTACGATCTCTTCAACCGGTTCCAGGGAGCCTTGGTTTTCTCGAAGCTTGTTTCTGCAGCCAGGTTATCTTTAGCTGAAGATCAAGGCCAAGGACGTTGCGATAACGGCCCTCCGGACTCGTTACGGGCGTTACGAGGTCACGGTTATGCCGTTCGGTTTGACGAACGCCCCGGCAGCTTTTTGGATTTGATGAACTGGGTTTTCGGCAGTTCTTGGATCAATTTGTCGTAGTCTTCTTTGACGACATACTGATCTATTCGAGAAGTTTTTTTCTTGATTCACATCGTGACGCAGGCTGGTATTGCGGTGGAACCAAGGAAGGTGGACTCTGTAGTGGATTGGCCTGTTCCGACTTCTGTGGCAGAGATTAGGAGCTTCCTCGGCTTGGCGATATGTTACCGGCGATTTGTTGAGGGTTTCTCAAAGATCGCCACCCCTTTGAGCAAGCTGACGAGCAAGGGCGTGAAGTTTCTGTAGACTCCCGCTTGTCAGATGAGCTTCTAGGAGCTGAAGGACAGTTTGACTCGTGCCCCTATCTTAGCATTGTCGCAGCCTACTGAGGTTTTTGTGGTCTACTGCGATACATCTTGGATAGGATTGGGGTGCGTGCTCAAGCAGCAAGAGAAGGTCATCGCGTATGCTTCGCGCCAGTTGATGGACTGCGAGAAGATCTATCTGGCGCTCGACCTCGAGTTAGCAGCAGTGGTGTTCGTTCTCAAGCTTTGGAGACACTACCTGTACGGAGCTCATTGTGAGATGTTCACGGATCATCAAAGTATGAAGTACCTCTTCAAGGAGCTGAACCTCAGACAGAGACGGTGGCTTGAGCCTTTGAAGGATTACGACATCTCCATCCAGTACCATCCGGGCAAGGCGAACGTCGTGGCGGACGCCTTTAGCCGGAAGCAGCCTTCAGCGGAGATGTCTCTCATGATCACCGACCGGGAGCGATTGGTGGTGGAGTTTCGTCGACTAGAGTTGGAGATTTTACCTTATGGAGCTACCGCATAGTTGTTGACTTTGGAGGTGCAACCCACCTTGTCGGATCGGATTTTTTGATGAGCAGCTGATGGATCCGCACCTGCAGAGAGTGCGAGCAGAGGCCGAGCAGGGCAGAGATGGTGACTTCACGATCCACGCAGATGGTTCTCTTCGCTTTCGAGGACGGAGGTGTGTGCCCAGTGATCCGGATATGAGGCGAGAAATTTTGACTGAGGCTCACCGGTCGCCGTACACCGTTCATCCTGGAGGGACGAAGATGTACCGCGACTTGAAGCAGAGTTTCTGGTGGCCTGGCATGAAAATGGACGTGGCTCAGCATGTGGCTCAGTGCTTGATTTGTCAGCAGGTGAAGGCTGAGCATCAGCGACCAGCCGGGAAGCTTCAATCGTTGCCTGTACCAGTGTGGAAGTGGGAGTAGATCACCATGGATTTCGTCATCGGGTTGCCTCGTTCTCAGCGAGGTCATGTTGCGATCTGGATTTTTGTGGACTGATTGACGAAAGCAGCTCACTTCCTACCGGTACACACGACTTAGTCTCGGGATCGACTGGCGCAGCTCTACTTGGATGAGATCGTTCGGCTGCTTGGAGTGCCAGTGTCGATCGTTTCTGATCGGGATTCTCGCTTCGTTTTCTAGTTCTGGAGGAGCTTGCAGCAGGCACTGGGGACGAAGCTCGACTTCAGCTCAGCTTACCACCCTCAGAGTGATGGGCAGTCGGAGCGTGTTATCTAGACTCTCGAGGATATGCTCCGGGCATGCGTTTTGGATCTTGGTGAGGGTTGGTTCAGGTACCCTTCCTTGGTGGAGTTCGCCTACTACAACAGCTTCCAAGCTAGCTTTGGTTTGGCACCGTGCGAGGCCCTGTATGGACATCGTTGTCGATCACCGATCTGTCGGGATGACGTGGGTGAGCGTCGTGTGATCGAGCCTGACCTGTTGGAGGGCGCAGAGGCCAGGATTCGCAGTGCGAGGCAGCGACTGCTGACTGCGCAGAGCCGGCAGTAAAGCTACGCGGACCAGCGACGACGTGACCTAGTGTTTCAGGTAGGTGAGCATGTGCTGCTCAGGGTGTCGCCGTCTCGAGGGATCAAGTGGTTCGTTTTGCGGAGCAAGCTTAGCCCGCGTTTTGTGGGACCGTTCGTGATCCTTGAGCATGTGGGTCCAGTGGCTTACCGGTTAGCTCTTCC
Source organism: Puya raimondii (assembly GCA_016920855.1). Classification (NCBI taxonomy): domain Eukaryota; kingdom Viridiplantae; phylum Streptophyta; class Magnoliopsida; order Poales; family Bromeliaceae; genus Puya; species Puya raimondii. The sequence continues at coordinate 63,978,190 of JABWPP010000050.1, read as the reverse complement.
TCCTAGTCGTGCTCGGGTGCACTATGTCTTCCGTGTGTCCTTGCTTCGGAAGTGCATCCCCGACCCTTCTCTTGTGATCGGCCCAACAACGGTTCAGCTGAGGAAGGATCTTAGCTACGGTGAGGTGCCTTTGGGGTTTTTGGCTCGCAAGGTGAAGCAGTTGAGGAACCGGAGCTTTCTGTATGTGGGAATGCAGTGGACGAGTCGCGAGGAGCGTGAGACTACTTGGAAGCTGGAGTTTGCGTTGCGTGAGAGGTATCCGCTGTTGTTCGCGGATGTTGTGTTAGTAAGTTTCGGGGACGAAACTTCTTGTTAGGTGGGAGTGATGTGAGAATTCGAATTTTGGAAATTTGAATTCTGTGTTCCTCTCCCCTGTTACTGTATATTTGATCTGTATATGTATATATATCTGTATACGTGTACATATATATATATGTATATGTTGTATTTATATGTAATTATTGTTTTAAGTTTTGTTGCGGAGAGTGAACGGCTTTACGGCGCAATTCGAAGTCCGATTCTGACGATCCAAAATAATAGATTCAAAGTCCCGGCAGTGCTGAACGCGATGGCGCGACCCGTTTCGACATGCGACGGACGGATTGGGAGATATCGCATGTTCTTCGCTGAGGGGTCGTAGTGTGCATTTTGCAGTTTCGCAATCTGGACCCTGTTTCACGCACCGTTTCGCGTGAGTTTGCTTGTGGAGGGGTGTCTAGGCATATTGTTCCTGCTGTGAGGGACTGAGGACTCATTAGCTATGTGTGAGGGTTATTTTTGCAATTGTTACATGGTGTTTATGTGTGCTTGTGTGTGTGTGAGTGGAGAGAGAGAGAGAGAACTCTTCCCTCTTCTTCTCCCTCAGCTCCCAGAGGTGAGCCCCCTCTCCCCCAGCTCCTCTGCCACCCCCCCGTGCGCCTCCGGCCGCCGCCGACCACCCCCTGGCCGGCGCAACCCCGGCCACCTTCCTCTCCCTTTTTCTTCTCCTTTTCTTTCTTCTTCTTCTTCTTCTTCTCCTTCCCTGCGGTGTGCACCCAGGGGGAACCCACGCTTGAGCTCCCCCTGAGGTGGCACGACCGCAGGCGACCTGCCCCGCCGCCGGGAGCCGCCGCCGTGCGCCGCCGAGCAGCTGCCAGCTGCTGCTAGGGCAGCAGCAGGCCGAGGCTGCTGGACCCGAGCCGCCGCCGCCTCCCGCCACCTTGGAGGGTGAGCACCGCCACCCTCAGAACCTCCGGCGCCGCCCCCTACCTCCCCGGCCGTCGCCGTGCCGCCGGAGCGCCGCCGCAGCCGCCGCGGGCTCGGCCTGGGTTACTAGGGCAGCCGCGGCCGAGCTCACTCCGCCGCCGCCACCGCCGGTCTTTTTTATCGCGGTCACCAGCAGGCCGACGTCCGGCGACCTCCTCTTGCCGGTGCTCGCGTCGTCGCCGTCCGCTGCCGCGCCGCCGTGCCCTAGCTAACCCGAGACCTTTGCTTCTTCCCGCTCCGCCGCCGCCGCTTCCTGCCGCCGGCTGAGGTGAGCCCCCCTCTTCCTCACCTCCCCCGCATCCATCCCTGGCCGCCGCTGGCAGTGCATGCCGGCCGGCAGCCGGCCGGCAGCCGGCTGGAGCTTGTTGCTCCGGCCAGGGTCTCCTTTTGATGGTTTTTGGCCGCGCGCTTGTGTTTTGGCTCCCTGTTGCCTCCCGAAGCCCAGGAAGGTGAGCACGATGATCGCGGCGATGCGCTGATCATCATGCTCACCTTAGATTTCGGTTTGGTTGAGCCGTTTTGTTGTTCGGCCGTTGTCGAGCTTTGTTATCGCATGCCTTCACTGTTTTTATGGGATTACTGTGCTTGTGACTGGTCCTGTCACTGTGAGGCTGTGAGCACGGCCTCCGTTATGTCGTTACCTATCCGCTGGCGCTTGCGGAAGGTCGTGCGGACGAACGGATTGCTCGATCGGCCTTGTTTATGCTTGTTATGTGTGTAGGTATTGCTTGTTTTGTGATTGTGGCAGTGTTGCGATGCTGCGGGCAGCAAGGGCATGATCCTTGAGGCCCTGTGGACTGGTTGTCCAACCCCTCCGCCCTTCGCGGAGATCCGGATTCATTTCCGACGCGTTTTTCAATGAAATAGTCGGCGAAACGCGTGTTTTTAGTTGTGCGACTCACTCGCTGTTTTCGTGAGTGACTTGGCTTCGTCGTTTAGCCTCGTTGGCTGTTCCTCATCGCTGTCCCGAAGTTCCGAGGACAGCGGATGAGTGACGAAGGGTTCCGGTGCCAATTCGGCATTTTTCGGGAACCCGGGAAGCCTTTTCGGGTGCGTTTGTGGTCGTGGCACCCCGAGCTTGTGCTCGCTGTCCCGTCACTTGGTTTTGTGTGTTCGGGGACAGTGAGGGACTTGGTTGGCTGTTTGGTACCCCTCTGGGGCTTAGTGTGGGTTCGGGATCGTCCCGGTGGGTTTTCCGGGCGATCCGTCGGTTTCGGGATGTGAGAGCTTAATGTTTGGTGTTGACTTGGTGGACCTTGACCTTGTGAGTCTTTCGTAGGTCCTGTCGTGGTTCCCGAGAGCCGTCGGTGTTAGGCTCTAGCGTTTCGACAGGTGGGTACTTCGATCCAGAGTCGGTTCAGTGGGCTACGGTGATACCTTTCTATCCCTTCTCTTGCATTTCAGTTATTAGTTCACTTGACTCCCGTTGACTCTACTTATGTGTGCTTGGATAGTAGAGTAGTTGTGGTTTGCATGATTATTGAGACGACCCAGTTGGTCGGTAGTGATCGCCTGTTGTTCCGAGCGATCCTCGTTGTGGTTTATCAGTTGCTTCACGGCTCGTTGCCGTTCTGTGGATTGAGCATTCGCATCGATCGTCACAGCTCCCTAGCACCTCACGTATGCCAGCGGTCTGATCCACCGTTTGGGCTTCTTTTCCGAAAAAGGGTCGTTGAGTTTGGTTCCGACCCGTGAGCCTCGACGCAGGGCGTCTGGTAGGTTTTGTGCCGTTGGTTGAGCAGGTTGTGACAGTGCCAGGGATACGTCCCGGTGGCTATGGATTGGGTTTACTTTGTGGTTATCTCCATTGATGCATATACTAGTTGCTAACAGTAGCATAGTTGTTCAGTTGTATGTCAGCCTCATACTTACTTGGGCTACTGTTTACCTTATCTATCTTTTTGTTGACCCTCGTGCCGGTGTGTACACCTCGTCTTCGTTGGCTTGCGGTACCCACTGGGAGGGGAGACATGTTTACATGTTCTCACCCCCCGCCCTCGTTGTTGTTTTCAGGTGAGCAGGATGGTGAGAGTCGGGACGCAGCGAGGCACGCCTAGTTAGTGGCACTAGAGGTCCCGATCTGTGAGGCTTCCCTCTCCAGATTTGGTTATCACCCTTATCCTCTTTCAGTTAGTTATGGATATGGTTCAGTTACACTGTGGTTGTTTTGTCTAGCATGCTATGGTTTTGGTACAGTTATATTTTGGATGTGCTTTCTTGCATGCTTAGATATTGTGAATTTGGTTTAGTATTGATGTGTGGATGCTGATGCTTTAGATCTATCATTGTTGCTTTATATCGCACATCTTGGATTTCTACCCCTCGTGGTAGCGTTTTCAAATAAAGGTTTTCGTGTGGGAAACAATTTTCAAATGGATTTCCGATCGATCGACTTTTGAGATTTCAAAAGAGAGTTCTCGTGTGGAGAACAGTTTTCAAATGATTCTTAAATGTTTGAGATTAGGGTTTCAAAATAAAGCTTCTGGGTAAGGAGCAATTTTCTAGAATGATCTGTTGTTTGTGCATCGCATCATCCTTCGCCTAAGGACTTGCTTAGATTCATACAGGTTTAAGGACTGTTAGCTGTATGAATCTTTTTGAGCTGTTGTGTTGTTGTGATGAATGAATGGTGGTTGTGATCCTGTTGTATGTTGTGTACGCCGTGAAAATACAGGGGAGGCTCTGTCCGTGTGTACAGTGGACCCTGTATTTGTGGCGGGTCTGTACGTGGCGCGGGCTAGGCTTTTAAAAAAAAAAAAACTGGCACGTTTTTTTCGCATCTAAAACTAGCCCGGGGCGTGACAGAGGGTGCTCGGCTGCTGCTGCCCTAGCGGCCCAGGCTGAGCCCGCGGCGGCTGCGGCGGCGCACCGGCGGCACAGGGGCGGCCGGGGAGGAAGGCGACGGCGCCGGAGGTCCTCTCGGAGCTGGCCGGAGGGTGCTTTACCGGCGGGAGGCGGCGGTGGCTCGGGGCCAACTCCCTCGGCCCGCAGCTGCCCTAGCAGCAGCCTGCAGCAGCTCGGCGGTGGCTCCCGGCGGCGGGGCTGGTCGCCGGCAGTGGTGCCACCTCAGGGGAACCTCGGGCGTGGGTTCACCCTGGGTGCACACTGCAGGGAAGGAGAAGAAGAAGAAGAAGAAGAAAAAAAAAGAAGAGAGAAGGAGTTGCCGGAGTTCCCGCCGGCCAGGGGAGGTCGGCGGTGGTCGGCGGCGCTCAGGAGGAGAGCTGGGGAGCTGGGGAAAAGGGTGGCACTGTGCTGGGAGCTGAGGGAGAAGAGAAGAAGTGGATCTCTCTCTCTCTCCACTCACACACACACACAAACATATACACATGCACAAATTGCAAAAAGCCCCCCTCAAACAAAGCAAATAACCCCTGAGTCCCTCACAGCATGTACAAAATGCCCAGACACCCCTCCACATTCGAACTCACGCAAAACGGTGCGTGAAACAGGGTCCAGTTCGCGAAACAATAAAATGTACACTACGACCCCTCAGCGAAGAACGCGCGATATCTCTCGATCCGTTCGTTGCATGTGCAAACGGATTGCACCATCGCGTTCAGCACTGCCGAGACATCGAATCTACCATTTTGGATCGTCAGAAACAGACTCTGAATTGCACCATAAACCATCCTCTCTTCTCCAACAAAATTCAAAATCCATAAAAATACAAAAATACAATATATATACATATATATATACACCTATACATGTATATATACAAATACAGATCCAAAAACACAGTAGAGGGAGAGGAACACAGAATTCAAATTCAAAATAAAATTTACAAATTCGAATTCTCTCAATGGATTTTGGAAAGATTGATTCTTTAGAAGCCAGCCGATGTATCAGAGTTATTACATAATCCAAGGGATGAATTAGCATTCTATCGTCAATACAATGGCAACTGGCGCCCGCGAGGATTTTCGCCATTAGCATTCCCCTAACTTTTGAGTGTGAACCTCAAATAGATTTTCTCACAGTGGGGATTCCATTTTTGCATGCAGTATTTTCATCACAGCTGAGAGATTTTTTTTTTTGTTCTTCTTTTTTATTTTTTTATTTTTTTATTTTTTTATTTTTTATTTTTTTTTTGCTTTATTGTTTTCTTTCTTTTTTTTTTGAAATTTTCTTTTGCTCTTCCTTTTTTTCAAAAAAAAGGCTAGTCCATGAGCCTCATGGTCATGGACTGAAAATATGAAGCGAACGTGCTAATCCTGAATTGAACTTTATGATTTCATCTACTTTGATTCTTCTCAAGAGATCAACTTCATCCCATCTAGAAAGGTAATACATTGCAATGAAAGCAAAGTTATACCCTCCGGGGCGAGAATGGACATATGCCTCTAAGATAAATGAGGGTTGATTTGCCCCTATTCCGTTTCTTCCCCACATGATGAATAACTAGGGCGTAATCCTGGGGGCCAGAGGTTCTAGGATTGATGATATTATGGTGCCTTTATCGAATCAGAAGATAAAGGACCACAATTACTCGTAGAAGTCGTTTTGCCCCCTGACGGCTTGAGTGGCAAGCCGGTGATCAGGATATTCTCCAGTGATATTACCAAATGGAAAGGAGACTGACCTAATATCTCGAGAAAGATGGAGGATTGATTGCCCTCAATGAATAGCCAAAAGCGACCTTTAGAGAGGGAAGACCACAATTGTCAGTAGGAATCGTGTAGTACACTAAACTTTTGCAAATTGCGGAGTTCTAGTGTGAGAATAGTGGCTTGTACTATTCTGGAGTTTTGGGTTGAGTTTGGTGAGCTTTGAGGTGTTTTCGTGGCTTAGAAAGGGCGAAAACGGACTCCGGAGATCAAATTCTGCATAAAGTGCAGAATTTGTACTGCATTCGGGTACTGGAATTGGCATACCGGAATGCACTGCATTCGGGTACTGGAATTGGCATACCGAAATGCACTGCATACCGGTACTGGAATTGGCATACCGGAATGTGATTGCGCAGTTTGCTGGCCGAGGCTCGGATTTTGCAAATTTTGCACAGTATACCGGTATACACATGCGCATACCGGTATACAGTGCTGCAGAATGCATTTTTGTGCAGTTTTGCAATTTGGCTTTGTGAGGGGCTTTTGGGGATATTGTTACATCTATTTTAACTTACCCCTTCACCCCTCTTTGCTGTTTTGGCTGAGGATGGAGGAGAAGGAGTTGAGGTAGGTCTCCCTCTCTCTCTCTCTCTCTAGATTTTCTCTTCTCCAACCTCTCTAGATCATGTTTTGATCTCTTTTTCCTCTATTTTCTTCATGGAGGAGTGCTCCTAGCCCTTGTGGGGAGCTCGGGATGGAGGAGAGGAACTTGTTTGTGGGCTTAGCTTCAACCTAGCATGCTTGAGCTTGGTTGGAAGCTTGATTTGAGGTTAGTAAACTCTCTTACAACCTCTAATTGTGATTTTTGCTTGGATTTAGCATGTAAACCTAGTTTCATGAGAATTAGGGTTTATTTTGGGGTTTCTTGAATGGGAGCCCTTGAGGTGGAATTGATGGGTGTAGAACGTTGTTGTAGGTTGGATTTGATGATCTCTAACCTCAATTTGGACTTAGAACAAGTTTTACTTGCTCAAGGTATTTTTTCACCCTTTTACCTCATTGTTTTTGGTGGTTTTCGAATTTGTTCGTTCGAAGCTTTTAACCCCTTGGAAAATTATCTTAGGGTATGAGAAGCTCGGGGGACAACTTCGTTTCGAAGTACTGCGAGGTTTCGTCGGGTATCCGGTGGGTTTGACCTCACCGAAATGGGTGAACTCCCCCTATGTCTCCTATCTTGTTATAGGATTAATTAGATGCATAATTATGTTAATTATGGCATGATGATAATTGTGATTGCATGAGACATGCAAGTTGTTTATGAAAAATGCATATTTCATATAGTATGACATTATGAGAATATTATGCATGCTAGGGTATTGGCACTATTAGTGTAATGACGCATTAGGAAATGCTAAGTATATTATGCATGCTAGGGATGAGCATCATTTGAGACACCACTTGAGTGGTGGACTAGTGAACTCTCTTGCATACCAAAGTATGCTTGTATAGAGAAAAGAGGAATTATGGCAAATGCAATATATGTATGTTTGTATAGAAAAAAAGAGAGGATTTGATAAATGCATGATAAGTTGTTGCACCTCATCTAGGTTAGCAACTTTGACGGGCATTGTTGGCTTTGGACTCGACCTTTTGGTCGTGGATTGATTCCATGTTTAAGACATGAGGAAAGAGATACTACTTGCATTTGATATTATAATTGGTTTAACATGAGTCCATTTGGTTAATTAAACACCTACTTGATAGCTCTATACTCTATGTAGTAGAGGTTATTGTAGCTTATGCATGGCGTGATTATGGACCCGTTGGCATCGTAGATCATATTGTTATAGCATCGTAGAATGCATGGATTATAGCATTAGAGTAATGCATGATGTTGGCATTTGTAGAATGCATGGATTATAGCATTAGAGAATGCATGACATATGGCATCGTAGAATGCATGATTTATGGCATTAGAATAATGCATGATTTATGAACTTAGTAAACAAAGAGATGAACATTACATGTTAGAGACATGGACATATTGGTTGGGACATACCATCGGACATTGAGAACAACATGATATTGTTGACATTTAGCATATTGGCTATTGAATGTAGTAAACATAAAGTGATATGTTTTGACATAACGTGAAATTAAACTTATGATATTATTATGGTTGATTTGTTGCTTGTTCGCCACTATGCTCGTTTACACATGCTTGTGAGGGTCGCTCCCTACAAGCCGGCACTCCGGAGATGGCCTAGCGACAGTTATTTCGCCCGTGTGTTTGAGAGAGCGCCGAAATGGAACCGCCGTGGGTAAGGCTCACCGAAGCGTGAGGTGTTGACTACCACGGAGCCATTAGGCACGGCACAAGTGAACATCCCGCTATTGTATTATCTTATGATTACACAGTTATGGTGTATGCAAGGTGAATATTCATATGGTAAAAGGCTATTTTAACCGTAAATGTGACATTTGACACCCTAATCAATTAATGCATTACATGTAGTTGTATGGACATAGTATAGGGTGGTGACATTGTGGCATTACATGTAGTGAACATAACTTTCATATTGTTGAGAACAAGTCACATAGTTCATACATGTAGTAGCAAATTGAATATACATTACATACTTGTAGTTGGAGACAAGTCCTATGTGTAATAGTAAAACTTGACATATAGTGAGTTATTACATTAGAGCTTATGAAACTGATCATGGCATTAATTTGACATGCATGTAAACCATGAAATTAATTGTTGAGCATATGACAATAGAACATGTTCATGTTCATGTAGATGATTTATTTTATTGGAGGCAAGATAGTTGTAGAACTATCTGTTTAGCATTTTATGTTTTTATGCTTTATGTTTCAGTATACTATCTTGTCTCAGTTGACCTAGCGGTGTAATTCGCCACTCTCGGCGGCTTACCCACTGGGAACTATTGATAATAGTTCTCACCCCCATTGTTGTTGGGTTTTTCAGAGCCTTCCGCAGCAGGAGAGAGGCTTGGGATCGCGGCGAGGGGTTAGCAGCTAGCTAGAGCCTCTACGGTGTTGTTGTAGGCATACCATGGGTTTTCCTTTCATTGTATGTTGAATGAAAGATGTATAGATTTGTTGATTGACCTACTAGTTGAAAAGATGTATAATGCTATTGTATATCTTGAGATTTTTGTTGTGTGGATTTTATTTTAGATGTAGAACTATGTTCTCGCTCTGATTACCTTGTTTAGGATGTATTCTTTATCCTACTTGATTGTTGTTAGCATAGACGCCTTGTGTACATTGTGTTGTTTGAGGTACACGGCGGGTCTGTGCACGTGCCTGGTAGGCTCCCGCGAGGGCCCGGGGCGTGACAGATTATAGTGGTATCAGAGCCTAGGGTTGAGTTAGATCGGAGTGAACCACTTCTATACCCTTGGAGGGTCATGTTGGCGGCCGACAACGTGACATCGGGGAATAGTGGGAGTCCACTTCATTACTTTCGCGTGATTGGGGTTATAGTCTTGTGTGGGGATGCGTTGGCGTGGGGTGTTTTACCTGCGCCTGTTTTGTTTGTTGCAGCTTGAGTGTTGATCGACGCACTCGATGGCGGCCGAGGCAGCCGAGGCGGGACTTCTGCATCCTCCGGATTTGGTGAGACCCTGAAGTTGAGAGAACAACTGGTAAATTCAGCGAGTGTGATGGAGCGGCGATCATTATGATGTTACTCCAAGTTGACGCTTTGCGCCGGCAGACGAGAGGATTAAACAACTGGAGGATTTGTCGATCCAGTTGGTAGTCGACCTCAGGAAATGTTATGAGAATGCGGATCGCACCTTGATAAGGACGAGAGACGTGGAGACCGTTGGGACGGCAAAAGAAGCTACTATGAGTGGCAAGATTATTGTAAGAGGACAATCAAGTGATCCAGGAGAAATTGACCTCGAGAAGGTGGACCTTTAGCAGGATGTTAATGGGACGTCAAATCGTCATCGACTATTGTGAAGTGTGAGTGGCGGAGCCGCGAGTGCCCGATGATACTCTTGGAGTTGAGGCTAGTGCTCTCTTCATGGCCAGGTGGGCCATTTCCAGTTGGAGTGTTTGAGGAGTTCAATGTCGACGATATTGAGATCGACTTCGTGCGGTTGGCACCGGGTGAATGCATGTCTATTTGACAGGCAGAGGATGATGCAGCGACAATGGAGGTTGTCGCAGCTCGGAGTATTGGAGCTAGCTTGTTGCTGGATATGATTGTAGCTTTGGATCGGCTGTTTGCCGAATGCTTGGTAGGGAACTTGTTTCCCTTGATGCTTGCATATCGAGTGGTCCTGAGTGTTTGGACTTGAGAGTACTGTTCTTGTACTCCGTTGGTTTTGGATGTTTTGTTCGCCAACGAAGCAATTGGCTTTATTTGGCTGAGAGCATATAGTTCTAATTTGAATTTGGGCTGGCTCTTCGGCTATTTGATTGCCGATGAGTGTGTGAGCCGAGCAGTAGTGCTTTGGGATCTTGGACACGAAATAGTGTTTTCAGAGGGCGTGAAAGTTCGCTATTTGCGATGATTGTTTTACCTGCCCAAGCCTGGTTGTGGCTGAGTGAGCGCGTGGCCTTTGGGCCGGCACCTTTAGTGAGGGTTGAGAATCCTCAAAGGCGAGGATGTCTCTTGTGAGGGAGTTGCTTGTGCAATCCCGGTTGAGTTGTGAGAGTTGAAGGCTTGGTCTGGAGACCTCTTTTGCCTTGTGTTTCCTTTTGTGGAGTGTAGATCTCGTTTATTTTGAGCGGATGGGTCATTTCGACTGTGAGTCGACTATCGTGAACTCGGTAGGGTTACGATCCGGATATGCACCCGTAGTTGGGATCGGTTGATCTGTTTGATCAAGCTCCACAAATTCTGGTTTTATTCGAGGGTAGTGGCAATCTGAGTACTACTCTCGTTGAGTTGAGTTTGAGTTTGAACCGAGGGTAACTTGTTGACTCGGTGTAGACATTACGAAATTGTCGTGATGTCGTTCGAGCTGTTGATGCTCTTGTGTGCTGTGATGTTTGGCCCTTCTGGGTGTCTTTGTCCCTGTGCGCATCGACGACATATTGGAAGTCGAGAGGTGATGAAGACCTTGAAGATTCCTGTGAATGAGGATTGCAAGTGCTTCAAGTTGAAGACTTGCTGATTCGGTTGTGAGGACTAGTGTCCTTTGGCAGTTGATGCCAAGTGGCTATGATTGGAGATCTCAAGGAAATCAAACCATCCATAGTGGATTGGGACAAGCGGATGTGACCGAAGTTCAAACTCCTTAATTCGATTGGGTGATATGAATAATGATGGGGAGATTACTGAGATACCTACTCCCTTTTTCTTGATTCACACATACAAGGATTAAACCTTTTGGAGAGATATGTGTGAGAGAAGTTTCTTGGAACCGTTGGTGTGGTCGACGACCGCCAACCTTGGTTACCCCGAAGGCGGGTTATGTGTTGGTAGTTGTGTTTCTCTCCGCGGATTGAGTTGCACTTTGGTGTAAAATAGAAAGGTAGGGTTAACCTTTCAGCAAGTGAGAGAATGCAAGAGGATTTGCCAAATTGTGATTTGGAAATGATTGCCATGGCATTTGCTTGAAAATGTGGCAATTGTATGCATTGTTAGTGGTGTGAAGTGCACCCAGATCTTAATGTTGGAGATATCTCGATACTCAAGGAAATGAGTTGAAGCTGTGAAAACAGGTTAGAGGCCGATGTACTAGGATTATCGATGAGATGAGATAATTGATGTGATATCTATCCCTTGGATCGAATCACAGGAGTTAGCCTTGATCCCGATTGGTAAATGGTGCAATCGAGATCAAGAGTGTAGTGGTTGATGATTTCCTAGTGGACTGTCAGAAGTGCCTTGGCGGTGGAACCGACAAGTTGTACCTGTGGTAGCAGGATTTATAAGATATGCTAAGTGAAGGCTATCTACTTAGTATGGATAGGGGATGATTGCCGGAATTTCCGGGATTGGATTGTCTCGCTTTTAAGCTTGACATGATGATTGTTGAGAGATTGTGAATAAGAGTCACTATTCACCTGAGTTGGATTGAGAAAATTTTCGCACAAGTATACCTTGGTGAATTGTGCGACTGCTTAGAGCGCCTGGCTCTACTGCTTTGGACTTTGAGTAAAACGGATGATCCCCGTTGAGAGATGTGATTTTGGTACTTGAATCAGAGGATCTGATGATGATGCTTGATTAAGGAAATCCAAGAGTTTATGTTTGAGGAATCTAAGTTTCAGATTCTCAGGATTATTTGAGACCCTGAGGCAAATGGGCCTAGTGGCATGTCGAGCTGTTTTACTTCAGATCTACTGAAGGTATTTGAAGTGTGTCGACGCTCTGAGCGAGTATTTAAATTCTTCCCCGATGGTGGATGACGTTTCTTTAGAGCTGCATGAAGATTTAACTTCAAGGAGCAGTGGTTGCGGATTGGACTTGTGGAATGTAGGAATTCGGGATTATCACTATTCCTACTACAAGATGCTTTGGAGCAACATCTTGGACGCGATGCATGGTGTAAGAGCTGGAGGCTTCACTGCGAGGGCGATATTCTTATCTCCTCTGGTTATATTGTTTGTTGTTGTTGTTGATCCGTAGTTTCACGGACGAAACTCCTTTTTAGGAGGGGAGTATGTAGTACACTGAACTTTTGCAAATTGCGGAGTTCTAGTGTGAGAATAGTGGCTTGTACTATTCTGGAGTTTTGGGTTGAGTTTGGTGAGCTTTGAGGTGTTTTCGTGGCTTAAAAAAAGGGCGAAAAAAAACGGACTCCGGAGATCAAATTCTGCATAAAGTGCAGAATTTGTACTGCATTCGGGTACTGGAATTGGCATACCGGAATGCACTGCATTCGGGTACTGGAATTGGCATACCGGAATGCACTGCATACCGGTACTGGAATTGGCATACCGGAATGTGATTGCGCAGTTTGCTGGCCGAGGCTCGGATTTTGCAAATTTTGCACAGTATACCGGTATACACATGCGCATACCGGTATACAGTGCTGCAGAATGCATTTTTGTGCAGTTTTGCAATTTGGCTTTGTGAGGGGCTTTTGGGGATATTGTTACATCTATTTTAACTTACCCCTTCACCCCTCTTTGCTGTTTTGGCTGAGGATGGAGGAGGAGTTGAGGTAGGTCTCCCTCTCTCTCTCTCTCTAGATTTTCTCTTCTCCAACCTCTCTAGATCATGTTTTGATCTCTTTTTCCTCTATTTTCTTCATGGAGGAGTGCTCCTAGCCCTTGTGGGGAGCTCGGGATGGAGGAGAGGAACTTGTTTGTGGGCTTAGCTTCAACCTAGCATGCTTGAGCTTGGTTGGAAGCTTGATTTGAGGTTAGTAAACTCTCTTACAACCTCTAATTGTGATTTTTGCTTGGATTTAGCATGTAAACCTAGTTTCATGAGAATTAGGGTTTATTTTGGGGTTTCTTGAATGGGAGCCCTTGAGGTGGAATTGATGGGTGTAGAACGTTGTTGTAGGTTGGATTTGATGATCTCTAACCTCAATTTGGACTTAGAACAAGTTTTACTTGCTCAAGGTATTTTTTTCACCCTTTTACCTCATTGTTTTTGGTGGTTTTCGAATTTGTTCGTTCGAAGCTTTTAACCCCTTGGAAAATTATCTTAGGGTATGAGAAGCTCGGGGGACAACTTCGTTTCGAAGTACTGCGAGGTTTCGTCGGGTATCTGGTGGGTTTGACCTCACCGAAATGGGTGAACTCCCCATATGTCTCCTATCTTGTTATAGGATTAATTAGATGCATAATTATGTTAATTATGGCATGATGATAATTGTGATTGCATGAGACATGCAAGTTGTTTATGAAAAATGCATATTTCATATAGTATGGCATTATGAGAATATTATGCATGCTAGGGTATTGGCACTATTAGTGTAATGACGCATTAGGAAATGCTAAGTATATTATGCATGCTAGGGATGAGCATCATTTGAGACACCACTTGAGTGGTGGACTAGTGAACTCTCTTGCATACCAAAGTATGCTTGTATAGAGAAAAGAGGAATTATGGCAAATGCAATATATGTATGTTTGTATAGAAAAAAAGAGAGGATTTGATAAATGCATGATAAGTTGTTGCACCTCATCTAGGTGAGCAACTTTGACGGGCATTGTTGGCTTTGGACTCGACCTTTTGGTCGTGGATTGATTCCATGTTTAAGACATGAGGAAAGAGATACTACTTGCATTTGATATTATAATTGGTTTAACATGAGTCCATTTGGTTAATTAAACACCTACTTGATAGCTCTATACTCTATGTAGTAGAGGTTATTGTAGCTTATGCATGGCGTGATTATGGACCCGTTGGCATCGTAGATCATATTGTTATAGCATCGTAGAATGCATGGATTATAGCATTAGAGTAATGCATGATGTTGGCATTTGTAGAATGCATGGATTATAGCATTAGAGAATGCATGACATATGGCATCGTAGAATGCATGATTTATGGCATTAGAATAATGCATGATTTATGAACTTAGTAAACAAAGAGATGAACATTACATGTTAGAGACATGGACATATTGGTAGGGACATACCATCGGACATTGAGAACAACATGATATTGTTGACATTTAGCATATTGGCTATTGAATGTAGTAAACATAAAGTGATATGTTTTGACATAACGTGAAATTAAACTTATGATATTATTATGGTTGATTTGTTGCTTGTTCGCCACTATGCTCGTTTACACATGCTTGTGAGGGTCGCTCCCTACAAGCCGGCACTCCGGAGATGGCCTAGCGACAGTTATTTCGCCCGTGTGTTTGAGAGAGCGCCGAAATGGAACCGCCGTGGGTAAGGCTCACCGAAGCGTGAGGTGTTGACTACCACGGAGCCATTAGGCACGGCACAAGTGAACATCCCGCTATTGTATTATCTTATGATTACACAGTTATGGTGTATGCAAGGTGAATATTCATATGGTAAAAAGCTATTTTAACCGTAAATGTGACATTTGACACCCTAATCAATTAATGCATTACATGTAGTGTATGGACATAGTATAGGGTGGTGACATTGTGGCATTACATGTAGTGAACATAACTTTCATATTGTTGAGAACAAGTCACATAGTTCATACATGTAGTAGCAAATTGAATATACATTACATACTTGTAGTTGGAGACAAGTCCTATGTGTAATAGTAAAACTTGACATATAGTGAGTTATTACATTAGAGCTTATGAAACTGATCATGGCATTAATTTGACATGCATGTAAACCATGAAATTAATTGTTGAGCATATGACAATAGAACATGTTCATGTTCATGTAGATGATTTATTTTATTGGAGGCAAGATAGTTGTAGAACTATCTGTTTAGCATTTTATGTTTTATGCTTTATGTTTCAGTATACTATCTTGTCTCAGTTGACCTAGCGGTGTAATTCGCCACTCTCGGCGGCTTACCCACTGGGAACTATTGATAATAGTTCTCACCCCCATTGTTGTTGGGTTTTTCAGAGCCTTCCGCAGCAGGAGAGGCTTGGGATCGCGGCGAGGGGTTAGCAGCTAGCTAGAGCCTCTACGGTGTTGTTGTAGGCATACCATGGGTTTTCCTTTCATTGTATGTTGAATGAAAGATGTATAGATTTGTTGATTGACCTACTAGTTGAAAAGATGTATAATGCTATTGTATATCTTGAGATTTTTGTTGTGTGGATTTTATTTTAGATGTAGAACTATGTTCTCGCTCTGATTACCTTGTTTAGGATGTATTCTTTATCCTACTTGATTGTTGTTAGCATAGACGCCTTGTGTACATTGTGTTGTTTGAGGTACACGGCGGGTCTGTGCACGTGCCTGGTAGGCTCCCGCGAGGGCCCGGGGCGTGACAAATCGTCCTGCCCCCTAACAGCTTAAGCGGCAGGTCGGGGCATGATGGTAGCAAACATGTCCTTTGTGGTGGTGCCAAATTGGAGGACCGACATGCATTGCCTCAATCTCCACCGAGATAGAGGTGATGGTGTTGTTGGATGCCATTGCTCCTCTTGGATGAACCAATAGCTTCAACTAGGGCTGGCAATCCAGCTCGCCGTTCGCGAGCCACCTCGTGTTCTGCTCGAAATGAGCTCGAGATCGACTCGCTCGTTTAATAAATGAGCCGAACACGAGCTGAATTTTCCAGCTCGTTTAATAAACGAGCTGAACACGAGCTAGGGTCAGCTCGCTCGTGTTCGGCTCGATAACAGCTAGATTACATTCATTTTATATTAATATATTTTTTATATATATTATATTTATATATATAAATATATAATTATATTTGTATATAAATATATAATACAGATTATTATTTTTAAATTTTTTAGCCCAACTTAAAAATAAAGCCCAGCTTATTTATAAAGAGGCCCATTTATGTTTCGAATTTCAACAGTTGGATCAAAATCTATCGGATACTATTGCATCAACTTTTAATTTTTCCTCTTTGTAACCCTAATTTTTCTTTTCCTTTTTTTCACTCACACGCACAGCCGCCTCTCTCTCTCTCTCTCTCTCTCTCTCTCTCTCTCTCTCTCTCTCTCTACGCCCGAAGACCCCCCAGCCGCCTCTCTCTTTCTCTCTCTCTCTCTCTCTCTCTCTCTCTATGCCCGAAGACCCCCACAGCCGCCTCTCTCTTTCTCTCCCTCTCTCTACGCCCGCAGACTCCCCAGCCGCCTCTCTCTCTCTACGCCCGAGGACCCCCCGCCAGCGCTCTTCGATCTTCACCGTTCGCACAACCCCGGCAGCGCACTCTTCGTCGTTCGCATATCCCGATGGAACTCCGGTAGTGGCGCTTTCAACAGATTCGTTCTTCCATTGATCTTCAACCTTTTTTTCATTTTCTTATGGCTTTTTTAGCAGAATGTGAGGGAATTCCATTCTGGAGCTTCTAATCGAGCTAACGAGCCGAAAACGAGCTAGCTCGAATAACTTGCGAGCCGATCACGAGCTGGACTTCTCGAGCTCGTCACGAGCTCGAGCCGAACACGAGCCGACCTTGAACAATAACGAGCCGATCTCGAGCTGGCTCCAGCTCGCTCGAGTTCGGCTCGTTGACAGCCCTAGCTTCAGCCAAACATTTATACACGGGTCTCTTATCAGCATTATTGGATTTGGTCTCAAAGATTGAAGGTGAAGCCATGTCCCACTGAGCGTGCCATTTTGTCTGCCGCCACGAACGAACCGGCCCCGCCGCAGGCTTTTTTTCGGTGAGTGGTCATTCATAGTACAGATTAGATTTGTTTAAGTTTAAGTTGAAATCAGTTTTGTAGGTTCATAGCTTCCAGCAGACTCAAGAATCTACTGTTAATTATCCCACACTTGCAGTGTTAAGAAACCCTCGATTAAGAGACCAAATTTTGTAAGTTACGGGGGAGCCCTAAGGATCTATCTAGATACTATCAATACCTAGAGGGGGGTGAATAGGTATGACGGCCAAACCACAAAACTCGATGCAATAAAATAAGTGCGGAAAATAAAAATAGCACACCGAGATTTACGTGGGAAAACTCCAACTAGGAGTAAAAAACCCACGGGACCAACACGCGATAACAATCCACTAAGAATAAAAGATTACAAGGTGATTACCGACTCCACGAACTTAACCTCTCCTTTATCTCCTGTGGATCTCGCGCACGCCGCCGGGTTGTCCATGCCCCACGTCCGAATCCACGGACGCCACTCGAATCCTCGAGCACCAACGATTCGAATCCACGAACCGTCTTGATCACGCCGAATCCATGACGCCACTCCGTCTGAAGCAAAACGAATAAAGTTGATGACGATTTATTGCTTAGAATATCATGAAAGATCTGTGGGAATAATCTCTAAGCAATTCTCAAATTGATTCTAAAAAAATATTAAAGATCTAGGGCACCATGAATCAATTTGAGAGAAGCTTGATGTAGAAGATGAGGAAAACGACTACCTACAAGCTTCTAGGGTTTTTAAAAGGTATTCTATGCTTAACCACGTTTTAGAGACATCCCCACATCTTATTTATAGGTTTAGAAGCAATCCGAATTCGACTAGGATTGAAAACAGATTTTAAAAAGGTTTGGAATCAAATTAGGATTGCAAAACTGATTTTAAAAAAGTTTGGAAGCAATTAGAATCAAAATAGGATTGCAAAACTGATTTTAAAAAATCTACCATATTATTTATAGGTTTGGGAGACATTAGAATCAGAGTAGGATTGAAAAAAATATATTTTCAAAAAATCGCGACGGGTCGAGGTCCGGACCTTGGATGCAGGGTTCGGACTCTGAAACTCTCTAGCGTTTCATAGTCCGGACCTCAGCCCTCAGGGTCCGGACCCTCCCTGCGTGACAGCCAGGGAGGCGTATGGGTTCCGGACCTCACCTCAGGGTTCGGATCCTGGAAATTGAAAGACTCATTTTTTATATTTTAAATCAATTTTTATCTATTCTAATGTCTTCCAAACACTTGTAAATGATTATAAATCATCATCAAGATTATTTAAACTTACCAAGCATCGTGAATTCATACGTTGAGTCTTCGAGTCTTCAAACTTCATCTCTTCTTCTTTGGCAATTTCGTGACAAAATCCAAAATTACATAAAACACTCACGATGCTCATCTCTCCAGAAACTTTGAAATTCATTGCCATCACCAAAACAATGAACTTCCCGCGTGAAAGATCCAAATAAAATCGAAATTATAATTTTGTAACTCCTAAAACAAACTCTATGACTTAGACACACATGGAGTCTTGAAGTCTTCAAAGACCTGCAAAATATTTTCATTCTCCACGAACAAAGTTAGTAGAAAAAATATATCAAAATCTCTCCCCCTTTGTTGATGCGTCTAAGTTCAAAATCTCTCCCTCTTTTTTAAAAAAATACTTTCAATCTTTCAATATCATCACTATCATCACCTGTCTCCCCCTTTTTGTCAAAAATTGCCAAAAGAAAACACCAAAAATAGAGAGAGTTTAAATAGAAATCAAATCGAAGCACAAGAAACACAAGTTTAAGATTTTGTTCAACTTTGAAACCACTTGAAATATAATGAGAAAACACAATGATTGCATTGAAAACAATGTTAGTGCATGAACGTGATACATTCACATAGACTTCTTTCAATCCCTATTAATTTTATAAAAATTAAGAATTTTACTACACAATCACCATGATGTAGATAAAATATTACACGATTTTTTAATTCATATAAACTTCAAAATCAAATCATCAAAAATAATCTAAAGGCTCAAAAGCTATCAAGATGTAAACGGATTATGAAGATGACTTAAGGGATTCATCAAAGAGACAGAAATTTGTCGCATAAACATTCAAATTTGAGATAAAACAAACATCGCACAGAGGGTGGCTCTTTGAGCATCTTTCATGTATGTGGACTACCTTATAACTCCGAAAAATAAATTTTGTGATTTTTTTTTTTTTGCATGCTTTTGCACTTATATATTTTTTTTTCGGATATACATTCAATTCTCATGTGGTAGCTGCACACACTAACCGGACGACCGGGGTGGTAGCTCTTTCCTCCATGTGGTGATAGTTTTCACACTCCTTTAAGGATGTAACTCTTTCCACATCTTTCAAAGCATATGAGCATTCATTTCTCAACATAATAATGACTCCCCCTCACTTTAGCAATCTCTTAGTTGAAAGAACATGTGACAAATTTTAGTCCATAAGAGAATGACTATTCATCAAATTCAAACACACACAACCGAGATAGGTTAAGCTCCTAGAGATAACACATGATTACTTAAATAGATGCAGTTATTTCTGCTTTTCTTGATGAATATAAGTATTAAGAATTCTCATAATAAATTATCTTCAAATATAATAAAAATAAAGTAAAATCGATAATTAATATGAGATTAATTAGGAGTGAATGAAAGTGAACCTATTAATGTTCAAAGCACTATTTAATGTTGTAATTGTTCAATGAATTTTCAAAAATCGTAACAATAAAAATACCAAAACGTGTAATGCAATGATCAAGAGATATACAATAAGAACCAATCAACGCACTACACAAAGTCAAAACAAATTAAGATTTAAGACAAGGAAAGATATCACCTTTTCGAACCCAAACTTGTCGGATTGTTTGTTGTCTTAGTTTGTTGACGTTGGGCACCGTTTGTTTTGACTTCCGATCAACCGTGGGTCTCCACATCACATTTGGCTTTGTAGAAATCGGTTGTTGTGGCTTCGACTTTTGGTTGATCTTCGCTACTCGACTTGATTGATGTTGCTTTTGAATCTTTGAAGGTTGTCGAGTATTGGATGATGCCGGTAGATGTTCAGACAATGCCGGTTGAGTCTTCTTATTTTTCTTAGGGCATGTCTTCTTAATGTGTCCTTTCTTCCCGCATCTATGGCATATCTTTACTTTTAGTTTGGCTGATGCTTTAGATGCTGAATTTTGAACTTTCTCAACAAATGTCCTCTCATATCCAACTCCAAATTTATCCGTTTGACCCAATCCGAGTATATTATCAAGTTTCTTCGATCCGGAGGAGAATTTTTGAATGTCGGATTTAAGTTGATAAACTTGTTTGGTCAAAACTTGGTTGGATGTGTGAACTTCCTTGTATTGTTGCTCTAGAAAGCCAACCTTTTCAAGATGCGATTTAATCGTTACTTCCGATTGGTTGAGCTTCTCTTGGAGGATTTTGTTGTTCTTCAATATGTGTTCCCTTTCTTCCTCAAGAGCTTTTCTTCAAGTTGTTGTTCTCATCTTCAAGCTCGAGTAATTGCTTCTTTAGCCTCTTGTTGTGCTTAGCCATCTTTTTTTATTCTTTAAGGAGTTGTTCATAAGCCTCGGCTAAGCCTTCATCATCCGACTCCCCTTCACTTGTGCCATCGTCGCTCGACGTTTCATGCAAAGAAGGAGAAAGCAAATCATTAGAAATAGATGATAAACAAAGAACCGACGAGGAAGGTAAAGAAGTATGTGAACATAAAGCTATAGCATCATTCTTTTCCTCTTCACTTGAGGTCGATTCATCCGAAGTAGAATCATCCCAAGTTTTTGCTTGCAAAGCCTTCTTTTTATACGATTTTTTCGTGGGACAATCCGTGAAAATATGGCCATAGCCTCTACACTTGTAGCATTGGATTTTCCCTTCAAATTCATCTTTTTCTTTAGAGGACTTTGTAAGTTTCTTTTTTTTAGAGGAATTAGAATTTGAAGATCCTTTAGAAGAAGATTTGGATGTAGATCAATTTGTCTTGTTCTTCCGAAAATGCCGACGAAATTTCTTCGTGAGACGCGCCAGTTGATGTTCAAAATCGGCAAGTGAAATTTCTTCGTCAGAGTCCGAGTCGTCGTCTTCCTCCTTAGTAGATTTGAGTGCAATACCTGTACTTTTAGAAGAAGACTTGGAAGAAGATTCATTAGTTGGAAAAGTCATTTCATACGTTTGTAAAGCGCCTACTAATTCTTCTACTTTCATCTCGTCCGGGTGTTTTATAGTCTCAATGGCCGCAACCTTCGGACGAAATCTTTCGGGAAGAGTTCTCAAAAATTTTCTTACAACTTTAGATTCCGAGATTTTCTCTCCCAAGTTTGCGCATGTATTGACTATGTCTTGAAGACGAGTATAGTACTCGGTAAAGGTCTCATGTTCCTCCATGTGAATTGAATCAAATTTGCTTGTTAGCATTTAGAGTTTTTGAACCTTTACCAAGCTTGTTCCTTCATGCGTAACTTGGAGAGTATCCCAAATCTCCTTAGCCGTTTCACACGCCGAGACGCGTGAAAACTCGGTTTGAGATAGAGCATTAAATAAGGCATTAATTCTCCTACCATTGTAAGAAGATAAATCAATCTCTTCCTTACTCCACTTATTCCGAGGTTTGGGGATGTTAACATTATCGACGATTTGAGTGGGATGAGTCCATCCAAATTCTATGGATTGCCACACTCGCTAATCGATGACAATTAAAAAAGCTCTCATGCGAACTTTCCAATAAGCATAATTTGTGCCATCAAAGAACGGAGGTCGATTAATGTTACCACCTTCACCCATAATGATAGATAAATCTAGATCCCTCTCTGATACCAATTGTTAGTTACGGGGGAGCCCTAAGGATCTATCTATATACTATCAATACCTAGAGGGGGGTGAATAGGTATGACGGCCAAACCACAAAACTCGATGCAATAAAATAAGTGCGAAAAATAAAAATAGCACACCGAGATTTACGTGGGAAAACTCCAACTAGGAGTAAAAAACCCACGGGACCAACACGTGATAACAATCCACTAAGAATAAAAGATTACAAGGTGATTACCGACTCCACGAACTTAACCTCTCCTTTATCTCCTGCGGATCTCGCGCACGTCGCCGGGTTGTCCATGCCCCACGTCCGAATCCACGGACGCCATCGAATCCTCGAGCACCAACGATTCGAATCCACGAACCGTCTTGATCACGCCGAATCCACAACGCCACTCCGTCCGGAGCAAAATGAATAAAGTTGATGACGATTTATTGCTTAGAATATCATAAAAGATCTGTGGGAATAATCTCTAAGCAATTCTCAAATTAATTCTAAAAGAATATTAAAGATCTAGGGCACCATGAATCAATTTGAGAGAAGCTTGATATAGAAGATGAGGAAAACGACTACCTACAAGCTTCTAGGGTTTCTAAAAGGTATTCTATGCTTAACCATATTTTAGAGACATCCCCACATCTTATTTATAGGTTTAGAAGCAATCCGAAGTAGACTAGGATTGAAAACAGATTTTAAAAAGGTTTGGAATCAAATTAGGATTGCAAAACTGATTTTGAAAAGGTTTGGAAGCAATTAGAATCAAAATAGGATTGCAAAACTGATTTTAAAAAATCTACCATATTATTTATAGGTTTGGGAGATATTAGAATCAGAGTAGGATTAAAAATATATATTTTCAAAAAATCGCGACGGATCGGGGTCCGGACCTTGGATGCAGGGTCCGGACTCTGAAACTCTCTAGCGTTTCATAGTCCGGACCTCAGCCCTCAGGGTCCGGACCCTCCCTGCGTGACAGTTTGGGAGGCGTACGGGTTTCGGACCTCACCTCAGGGTCCGGATCCTGAAAATTAAAAAACTCAATTTTTATATTTTAAATCAATTTTTATCTATTCTAATGTCTTCCAAACACTTGTAAATGATCATAAATCATCATTAAGATTATTTAAACTTATCAAGCATCGTGAATTCATACGTTGAGTCTTCGAGTCTTCAAACTTCGTCTCTTCTTCTTTGAACCTTCAAGACTCCGACTCACTTCACGAAATATGCCAATATAAAATCCGTAACAAATTTAATGCTGATGATAGAAAGAGACCATAGTATAAATATGAACTTTTATTTATATACTTTTCAACTACACGGCTTAAGCAGGGGCATACCCCCACTGTACATTAGTGAAATGCTCAGTTTATGGACTTGGTGATCGTTCAAAATTAGGTTGCTCAGTTTAATGACTTGGCGGTCAGATTTGCTCAGTTTAGCAACTTGGCGGTCAAATGATTTGAACTTGATTTGCTCAGTTTAGAGATTTGGCGATCAATTGATTTGAACTTGATTTGCTCAGTTTAACGACTTGGCGGTCAATTTGATTTGAACTTGATTTGCTCAGTTTAGCGACTTGGCGGTCGATTTGATTTGAATTTGATTTACTCAGTTTAGGAACTTGGCAGTCGATTTGATTTGAATTTGATTTGCTTAGTTTAGCGACTTGGCGATCGGCTGGAAATTGAGTACCTCAGTTTACGACATGGCGGTCAGTTTGAAGTGGAGTTGTTCAGTTTAGCGACTAGGCGGTCGATTTGAAGTTGAGTTGTTCAGTTTAGCGACTTGGCGGTCGATTTGAAATGGAGGTGCTTAGTTTACCGACATGGCGGTCGGCTGGAAGTTGAGTAGCTCAGTTTAACGACATGGCGATCGGTTTGAAGTGGAGTTGTTCAGTTTAGCGACATGGCGGTCGGTTTGAAGCTGAGGTGCTTAGTTTAGCGACATGGCAGTCGACTTAAGGTTGTTGTTCTCAGTTTACCGACATGACGATCGGCTAGAAGTTGAGTAGCTCAGTTTAACGACATGGCGGTCGGTTTGAAGTGGAGTTGTTCAGTATAGCGACTTGGCGGTCGATTGGAATTTGAGTTGCTCAGTTTAGCAATTTGGCGATCGATTTGAGTTGAGATGCTCAGTTTAACGACATGGCGGTCGGGTTTGAATGGGGGTTGCGTAGTTTAATGACTTTACAGTCGTTTGAATACGGGTTGTTTAGTTTAACGACTTTGCAGTCGATTGAATTGGGGTTTGTTTAGTTTAACGACTTTGCAGTCGTTTGAATTTGAGTTGTCTAGTTTAACGACTTTGTGGTCGTTTGAATTCTGGCTTGTGAGTCGATTAAATCGACTCAGCCGATTAATTTGAACTTGGCGCAGTTTGAATCCTCAATTTCCTTCAGTTCGGGAGGAGCTGGTTTGCTTGATTTGGATCATCTTTGAAGTTTGGTCTGAACTTTTGTTTAGGTTGGATTCAGGTTGAGTTGGCTTGAACCTTTTGTATTTGATTTGGGTTGAGCCGCTTTAGGTTAGTTTGGGCCTTCTGAATTTGGTTTGGGCCGAACCCTTATTCTTTAGTACAAGACCCGTTGAGACTTGGTTTAGGTTGAATACGTATGACTTAGTTCGAGATCCCTTTGAGTTTGATTTGGGTCGAGTTCTTATAGTTTGACTCAACTTGAACCCTCTTATAGTTCAGTTTGGCGGATTGAACCCTTATGATTCGCCTTAGCTTGAAATCTTTTGCATTTGGTTTGGGTCGGATTGACATATGTCTCCCTCCATATTCGATTTAGATTGAACCGGCTTATGCTTAGTTCGGCTTGGTTCGATCCTCCTATGGTTCATTGAGCTTGCCCTTTGATTTTGATTTGGGATTGAACTAATTTATGGTTCGGTTCTAGCTATGTAGTTTGCGTTGAACCGACATATAGTTCCGTCCTTTAGATTGAACTAGCTTATTGTTTGCTTCGACTTGGCTCGACCCTTCTCTGGTTCACTTCGGACTGAACTAGCTTGTAGTTCGATTCGGCTTGGCTCAGACCTTTTGTGGCTCCATTCAGCTTGAACCAGCTTGTAGTTTGGTTTGGCTCGGTTTGGACCTTCTATAGTTCTGTCTGGTTTGAACCGGCTTTTAGTTTGGTTCGGCTTGGCTCAGACCTTCTGTGGTTCAGTTTGAGTTGAACCCAGCTTATGGTTTGGTTCAGATTGAGTCCTTTACGGCTCGATTTCGGTTGAACTGGCTTGTAATTTGGTTCAACTTGGCTCGGCTTGAATCTCCTGTACTTTTGTTTGAGTTGAACCCGGCTTATGGTTTGGTTCGGCTTGACCCAATCCTCTTATGGTCCCGTTCGGGTTGAACTCACTTTGGTTCAAGTTGAATCCTTTATGTTTTGGTTTAGGCTGAACAGGTTTGTAGTTCAGTTCGACATGGCTTGGCTCGAACCTCTGTGCTTCTGTTTGGGTTGAACCGACTTTGGTTCAAGTTAATCCTTTATGGTTTAATTCAGGCTGAATCGATTTGTAGTTCGGTTAGACTTGGCTTGGCTCGAACCTCTCTATCTCTAGTTGGGTTGAACCGACTTCGGTTCTACTTAAATCCTTTATGGTTTGGTTTAAGTCAAACCGGCTTATAGTTCAGATTTGCTCGGCCTAGACCTCCCGTGGTTCCTTTCGGGCTGAAGCTGCTTGTAGTTCGGCTCGGCTCAACTTGGACCTTCCATGGTTCCATTTGGGTTGAACCGGTTTGTAGTCGAATCGGTTCATTATTTGGTTTGGTTCAAACCTCTTGAATCTCAATGCGATTTGAGCTGAACTGGTTTGTGATCTGATTTGGTTCGATTTACCACCATATATTTAATTCACCGTCTTAGATTCGGTTTATTTTTGGTTCAGTGTTGTAGGTGTGATTCACCACCTTGGATTTGACCTTCGGTGTGCCATCTTGGGTTCGATTCACCTGCGAGTTCGGTTCAATGTTTTGTATATGGTTTAACATTCGGGCTTGGTTCACCATTAAGAATTTGGTTCACCATTTTACATTTGGTCCACCAAAAATATGAGCTTAGTTTATTTTTGATCCATGATCGGCAGACCCATTGTTGACTTGGGTTTGGTTTGGTTTGAATTTATATCCAAGCCGGTTTGATTTAGGCTCGACTCCAACTTATTTATTTTCTCCTCTTTTTATTAAGTTCAAATTGAACTCAAAATTATATTGGGTTCAGTTCAAACCAAATATTTATGCTCGATTTGGTTTAAGCGAATCGGACCCGAGTCAAGCCTATCACGAGGACGGCGACCTGGCTTAATGAACAGAACCCGGGTCAAGCCTATCACGAGGGCGGTGAGCCAACTTAATGAACCGGACCCTGGTCAAACCTATCACGAGGACGGCGGACGGCGACCCGACTTAATGAACCGGACTCGGGTCAAGCCTATCACGAGGACGGCGACCCGGCTTAATGAACCGACCCGGGTCAAGCCTATCACGAAGATGGCGACCTGGTTTAATTAACGGAACTCGGATCAAGCCTATCACGAAGACGGCGACCCGGTTTAATGAACCAAACCCGAGTCAAGCCTATCACGAAGACGGTGACCTGATTTAATTAACCGAACTCGGATCAAGCCTATCATGAAGACGGCGACCCGATTTAATTAATCGAGCTCGGGTCAAGCCTATCACGAAGACGTTGACCCGGTTTATCGAACCGAACTCGAGTCAAGCCTATCACAAAGACGGTGACCCAAAACTTCTCGAGTTATCAGAATCCTTAGTAAAAAAAAAAGAACGTCCCAACGTCAGATATGAAATGAGCGGCAAGAGACAAGTTGTGAAGCTTCATATGAGGAAGGACCGACCCGTCGGCGAGAACTAGTCTGATCATTAAAGGCAGGAGGGGGTTGTGTGTGGTTGCCGGCAGCTGGGCGGGTTTAAGTAACCGAACCCGGTTCAAGCCTATCACGAAAACGGCGACCCGGTTTAACGAATCGAACCCGAATCAAGCCTATCACGAAGACGGTGACCCGGTTTAACAAGCCAAACCCGGATCAAGCCTATCACGAAGACGGCGACCCGGTTTAACGAATTGAACCCGTATCAAGCCTATCACGAGAACGGTGATCCGGTTTAACGAACTAGGTCAAGTCTATCGCGAAGACGGCGACCCAGTTTGAGTCAAATTGGATCTAGCCTATCACAAAGATGGCGATCCAAATCAAACATTTATTTTATTAATTATTATTAATTTTTTTTATAGAGATTTGAGCATGTCGAGCCTATCATGAAGACGGCCGCACAATCAAATCGGTTGTAGATCCGTCATCACATAATTTGCATGCTCATTTAGATCTTTCGTCGATGTTGGGGAGACGGACGTTTAGTTAATACACACGCACGATGTAGTAACGATCCATTGCCAGATTTGATCAGTTTCGACCTATCGCGAAGACGGTCGTGTTGATCAAACCTACAAAAAGTCACTATTATACTGTTTGCACGTATACACCAATCCGTTGTCGGAGAAGAAGAAAGAAGAGGCCATGAGGCCTCCTCGTGCGTCGTTGTCTTCGTCGAAGTAGTCGCAGCCGCCGCTGCCGTCGTGCCTTCAACTTTTCTTTTCTCTTTCTTTTTTTTTCTTTGCTTTTTCTTTTTTTTTTCTTTTTTTTTTTTCCCTTTGTTTCTCTTTTGTTTTCTCTCTTTTTCTTCTCCACCCTCCCCAAAAAGATCCTTTTTTGAATACTATGGTTCAATTTATAGTGATTCTAGGACCTCTTCCTTTAAGAAAATAATTCAAAGGAATTTCAAAATAAGGTAATAATATAATTTTATTTTTTTTTCCTTCCAATGGTTGGTCATCTAAGGCAAGCATAATCATTCCCCATTTATTTTATTGCCTTCTACATTTTTTATTTGAATTTCAAAAAAAATTTATCTCAACACATATGTGATATCATTAACCCGGTTACCCCCACTTATCTACCACATGAATCAAAAATAGTAAACAAGTCAAGAGAAAGGGCTTAAGAAAGTTGAATCGTTCACTAAGTATCACTATACTTACTTCGGATTAAGCACTAACCTTGAATGGTTCACTCGGCGATTACCGTGCGTTCTCGACTCCACATCCTTTGCTCGAATCTAGGGTTTAGGGTTTCTTCCAACAACATAGCTCAATGGAGTTGAGATCTCTTTGATTGCGCTCCCAAACTTGGTCTTCTTTGTGAAAAGCCTATGCAGGGAGAAAAGTGCTCACCTTCTTTCAACAATCGAGAGCGAAAGTGTGAGAGAGTGAGTGTGAAAAGGGAAGAAAATAAGAGAGAGAGAGGGAGGGTGGAAGGGAAAGAAGCTTTAGGATTCACCTAGGGATGCATATATATAACAAGGAGAACTTTCTAATTTTGGCTCTCAACTCCCTAAACCTTGCGCAACTCCCAGCTACTCAGGTCCCAAAACCTAAATTTGGTGTCTGGAACATGACCACGTTCAGAAACTCTATTTCACCTGCTCTTTGCTTAGGTTCCGGAACTTAACACTTATGCACTGGAACCTGACATATCATGTTGAACTCTCTCTTTTTCTGCACTTTTTTTTCTTCTTCTTTTCTTCTTTTTTTTAAAAAAAATTTAAGGCATTACATGAATGGATTAGTTAGTAATCCATATATTCCTAAGGAATATCACTGATAAAGTATTTAGTTAGAGTGAATTCAATTATATTGTAGTGCGTGGATGAAGTACGTATGTCATTTTGAGATGTATGACTGCTATAACTCATATTGGCGGACTTGTTCTAATTTGAGTTATGAAATTTCAAACTACTTTGTTGAAGAAGTCTTTTATGCCATAATAAAGTTTTACTACAAACCAAATACATGCAATACGAGCCAGGTGGGAGATTGTTGGGCCCGCACATATTTATATATGCAGTATGGCAGGAAGCACATTTTAATTTATTTTCACGAGTTTGAATAGTTCTCCTTAACTAATAGTTACTGTTAAATGGAAGAGTGTGACTGAAAGGACACTCTCCTTAATGGTACGTAGGAGATGAACAATTACACATTCCTATAAAAATTTACTAGGAGAGGTTTCCAATTCGCTAAGCAATTTTTGTATGCTTGTGAACTCATCTTTTAATAGTAAATGTTAAAATCGGAACGGCGAAAAGAGATCCAAAAAATAATTAATGCAGAAAAAATAAATAAAAGAAAAAAGCCTACCGAAATTTACGTGGTTCGGCCACCGATCTACGTCCACAGACGAAGATGGAGCAAAACTTATTAATGTAGAAAGACAGAGTACAAAGAAAATCTATCAAAAAAACCAAAACTGTAATTAGATCCCAAGTGCCGAACTCTACGCCTGTACAATAGACTCCAAAGTGGCTCGCTCTCACCATACGGACGACCTTAGCTCTATGTAATTAGAGCATTGCTTAATTAGAGCTCCCCATCATACAGCACGTCAACATAGCTCTCATCCGTACCGAGCTTACATAGAGCATGGCTAGACTAATTAAAGCTACGGCTTCACTAAGGCGGCCATAATTTATAATGCATATAATGCATGACTCCGAGCATGAGTCTAGTTCCAATTTCAAACATGAGTCTAGTTCTAATTCAATTAGAATTGGACTCCTACTTATAATCTATGAAGGCCAAATTAAATCTAAATTATACATTATCCTAATTAGATTAGCATTTAATTTCAGTTTAGATAACTATAAATTTAAACCAAATATAACAATCTCCATCTTAGTTTAATTTATAGCCTTCAGCCGCAATGTCGAGATCGCCACAAAACTCCACCTTGACTTAAATTCTCCTCAATGCTTCTTAATGCTCCTTAGGCCAGCAGACACCAAGTCCAAACAATGCTTGAACTTGGCAATTGTAAGAGACTTAATAAGCATATTCGCCGGATTGTCCTCAATATCAACTTTCTTAACAGTCACTATACATTTCCCAATCACATCCCGAACAAAGTAAAACTTTACATTGATGTACTTTGTTCTCTCATGAAATATTTGATTCTAAGACAAATGAATAGCACTTTGACTGTCTGAATAAACAATCGTCGGATTCCAACAAGAAGTAAGTTTTCCAAATAAGCCTCGTAGCCACATAGCTTCCTTCGCACCCTCTGTCATAACAATATATTACGCCTCGGACGTAGATAAGGCGACAGTAGGTTGTAATGAAGCTTTTCAACTAACTACACATCCACCAATGAAGAATACATAACCTGAAAGTGATCTACTCCTGTCCAAATCACCTGCAAAATCCGAATCAATATATCCAACCACACCATCATTACACCTCCCAAACTCTACACAAGTGCTAGTGGTACCTCGTAGGTATCTCAGAATCCACTTAACAGCCTACCAATGATCGAGCCTTATCAGGATTGGTCATATATCTACTAACTATGCGCACTGCATAGGAGATGCCCGGTCGTGTGCAAACCATGGCGTACATGATGCTCCCAACGGCACTAGAATAAGGAACATGTGACATGTACTCCCGCTCATCATCGGACTGCGGTGATAACTCGGCAGAAAGTCTAAAATGCACCGCAAAAAGAGTGCTCACCGATTTTGCATCTGTCATCCTGAAACGCTTTAAAATCTTCTCTATGTATTTCTCCTGTGTCAAATGCAATAGTCCTGACTTGTTGTCCTTCTTAATTTTCATGCCAAGAATTTTCTTAGCAGCATCCGGATCTTTCATCTCAAACTCACCTTTCAGTAATGTCTTTAATTTATTTATCTCAACTATATCATTCGACGCAATCAATATATCATCAATATAGAGCAACAAATATATGAAAGATTCATTATCAAGCTTTCTGAAGTATACGCAGTTGTCACGCTTGCTTCTGGAATATTCGTGACCTATCACAAAAGAGTCGAACCGCTTGTACCATTGCCGAGGAGACTGCTTCAAGCCATAAAGTGATTTCTTTAACAGAAAAATATGGTCCTCCTTTCTTTCAACAATGAATTCCTCTGACTATTTCATATAAATTTGCTCCTCAAATTCTTCATGTAGAAAAGTTGTCTTAACATCAAGCTGCTCAAGATGCAGGTCATTCATGGCTACTAACGATAA
Source organism: Puya raimondii (assembly GCA_016920855.1). Taxonomy (NCBI): domain Eukaryota; kingdom Viridiplantae; phylum Streptophyta; class Magnoliopsida; order Poales; family Bromeliaceae; genus Puya; species Puya raimondii. The sequence continues at coordinate 63,947,192 of JABWPP010000050.1, read as the reverse complement.
AAGAACATGAATAGAAGTATGCTTCACGTCGGGTGAGAAAATATCATTGAAGTCAACATCTTCTACCTTTCTGTAGCCCTTAGCAACTAAACGAGCTTTGTACCCTGTATCTTCCACACCAGGGATTTCGTCCTTTTTCTTTAAGACTCATTTGAAGCAAATAACTTTTTTGCCTGTAGGCGATTTTACTAACTCCCATGTGTGATTCTTATGGAGCGACTCAATCTCCTCATTCATCGCTACCAACCATTCTGCAGAACTAGCATAGAAATAGCTTGATTATATGTGGAAGGTTCGCCTTCTTCTTCTGTATCTTGTGCCATTGAAAGAGCATAAGCAACTAAATCCTCATAGCCATATCCCTGTGGTGGTTTGATTTGTCTCCTCGCTCTACCTATAGTAATGGTCTGCCTCTCAACTTGTGGGGTTTCAGTAACTGAGGTGTCTTACAACTGAACTTGTTCTGAATTAGAAGAACTCTTCAACTGACCTATACTATCGGTCTCTACCTCCACTTGCTTACTAGCACTCGGAGTCTCATCAGAAGAAATACCTTCAGAATATAATATAGCAAACTAATCAAATATGGCATTCCTACTAATAAATAATTTAGACGATTCAGGACACCGCAATCTATATCCCTTAACCACCGATGCATAACCAATAAAAATGCATTTTTTAGCCCTAGGTTCTAATTTGGCTTTAGCTACATGAGCATAAGTAGGACAACCAAATATTCATAAGTTAGAATAATCAGAAGGGCTGTCAGACCATACCTCCTCCGAAGTTTTGCAATCAAGTGCCGAATGTGGAGATCGATTTATCAAGTAACATGCCGTAGAGATCGCCTCTGCCCAAAAACTCTTAGCCATGCCAGCTTTAGAGAGCATGCAACGAGCTCTCTCCAAAAAAGTCCTATTCATCTTTTCAGCCACTCCATTTTGCTGTGGAGTATTAAAAACAGTTTTATGTCTGACGATCCCTTCCTTCTTGCAAAATTCTTCAAATTCTGAAGAATAGAATTCCAAACTATTATCAGTCCGTAATCTTTTTATCTTCTTTTTAGTTTGCTTTTCTATCATGACCTTCCACTGTTTGAAATAATTGAACACATCATCCTTATTTTTCAGAAAGAACACCCACGCTTTACGAGAATAGTCATCAATGAAAGTCAATATATACCTAGAACCACCATAAGTAGGAGTACGAGAGGATCCCAAAGATTAGAATGAATATAGTCCAGAGTACCTTTTGTACGATGAACTACGGCCTTAAAACTGACTATCTTTTATTTGCTAAGAACACAATGCTTGCAGAAATCCAACTTTTCTAAACTCTGACTACCAAGTAAACCTCTCTCGCTCAATTTCGTCATACCATTTTCACTCATATAGCTCAGTCCCATGTGCCATAATCTGGTGCTATCTGAATCTGACATAGAGAAAGAAGTCACCGCTACTAAGCCTGTCACAGTGGAACCCTATAGAACATATAACATGTCGGACAACTTAGCCTTCATCACTACAAAATTTTCTTTAATGACCTTCATTAATCCATCAGCCGAAGAATACCTAAAGCCTTTAGCATCAAATGTACCCAATGAGATCAGATTTTTTCTCATATCCGGGACATACCAAACCTCATATATAATCCTCACCACTCCATCGAACATCCCCTGACAGTGTCAATGCCAACAACTGTACACTTAGCGTGATTTCTCATCAGTACAACTTCACCTTGAATAGGCTTGTACGTCGAAAACCACTTTCTATGCGTACATATATGGTAGGAATACGCGGAGTGCACAAGCCATTCATTTTGTTTGCATGTCTTATCTGTAACTATGAAGAGAATATCACTACCATCTGATTCTCTTGCTACAACACTTGCTTCTGCATGAATATTAGTGATTTTCTGACCTTGATTCTTATCACCCTTATTCTTCCGCTGTTCTTTATTTTTCAACTTAAAACAATCGGCTGTTATGTGACCCTTCTTCTTACAATAATCACAAATCAGATTTCTGTGTTTTGACTTTGATCTACATGTATCTCTATTACTAGAACCCTTTTCCCAAGACCTCCCTCTACCGATCAAACCTTCTCTTTTAAAGCTTCACCTGTCTCATTACTTATCTGCATGTCAATCCTCTCTTTTAAAAGTAGAGAGGATTTAACATCATCGAGACATAAAGTATCTCGTTCAAATAAAAAGGCCTCTCGAAAATTCTTATAAGAGGGAGGTAAGAACATAATAATAAAAGGGCTCCATTTTCTTACTCAATTTTGATATCTATCGAGTGAAGATCCATAATAATAAAATTAAATTCATCTAAATAGACTTAATAGAGGTACCTATCGCCATGCGCAACATGAAGAGACGTTGCTTCAAATACAGTTTGTTAGTGAGAGACTTTGTCATGTACAAAGACTCCAACTTAAGCCACAGCTCTGCAGTAGTCTTTTCATTCAGAACCTCGCGCAATATCTCATCGGATAAACACAATTGTATTGTCGTAAGAGTTTTGTCATCAATCTCCTCCTTCTGTGTCACGCCCCGGGTTACCACTCCCGGGCACATCAACAGACCCGCCGTATACACAGTAATAAAACTGAGCATACGAAGCGAAACAACAACAACCACAAAGAGAGCTAAAGATATCAACAGAGCTGCTATTTATAAATATCAAAAGATCACTGTACATACATACATACATCATCTATAACCATAATATACAACACTGATAATATCCAACTCACTGTATGTACAGACTCATAACCATCTACCAAAATAGGGTATACCTCTAGCCACAAGTCCGAGGATCGACTACCCGACGGTCTCCTTTCCGCGCTCAGTATGCACAGCTGGGGAAGAAGACTCTGCAAAAAGGTGTCAACAACGGGTGTGAGAACTACTATCAAACAAGTAGTCCTCAGTGGGTACCGCCACCAGCCTCAGCGGTCTGCCCACTAAGTCCTCAATCTCAAGAGATATATATAGAGCAATAAAGAAAGTAGGAGATAAACTACACTACCATGAACAATGCTCAACTGTCAATATGAATACCAATGATCTGAACATATCAAATGAGGACTAACATGAATCCAATATAATACAATACAAAACCTGCGGCCTGATCATGCTCTACCCGTAGGGAGCCAGCTAGTACAGGAAACACCCTCTGTCCCTAGCACTCGTACAACCCTCTGTACGGAAAATCCAACTCCGGAGTGGTACTCGTGGGAGCGACCCAACCGAGTATAGTAACACATATCAGCGCCAAGCACCCACAGGTATATGATCGACACGACTGGGTCAACAAAGAATCACATGCCCTCGGCATCTCAAAGAATAATCAACAACAGGTATGACCCAATCAATGCTCCAGTGCTCACAATCAATCTCAACTCTACCACAAAGAGGAGGTACAACAACATAGCACGAGCCACAACATGATCGCCTACACTAATATGTACAACATCAGGTACAAGGGATATCAACAGAATAGGTGTAGGTCAAATAATGCATCACGGATATAAGAAAATCATGCATGCTCTTATATATATCATTATCTCACCTAAGATCATATCATGCGCATGCAAGCAGTAATTCAGTCTCAACCTAACATGTCATATCTACATAATCTCAGCATGGCATGCTAACATAATCCAACACTATCACATCATGCTAACATAATCCAACACTATCACATCATGCTAACATGAGAGTAAACACATAGAAAGAAGTCTACTGAATCTGGCAAACATCATCCCACCTCAAGAGCTAATCCAACTACGGTGGGGAATAACAGTATCCTCGGATCCAACCCTCCAAGAAGAATACCAGGCTCCAGCAATACTTTGATCTGAATATAACACTAAGGAATAGCTAACTCCAACAGAACAACAGCTCAGAACCAGATCAGATCCACAGAGTAGAGGAGAACAAGCTAGATCACAACTAATGCCAACACATGGCCCTTAACCTAGCTTTCTCTCTCTAGAAAGTAGCAACACGAAGTGGAAATGAGCTCAAAACCATCAGGGACTCACCTATTTATAGGCTCCCAAAATTCCACATTCGGGCGCCCGAATCCAACTTTCGGGCTTCCGGAAATCCAAAATGCCAGATGTCAGCTGGCGGCCAAGCGGTCGGCAGTGGTCGGCAGGCGGTGGGGCGGTGTGTCTCCGGCGGTCGACACGTGTCCAACGGCACGACACGTGGCTCTCCACGTCACAAGCCAAATTCGGATCCACAATCTGGGCGTCCGGTTCCTGCATCCAGATCCGAAATCAGGTCAGCCACTTCCGGACCGTCCAAAATATCCACTGGCTCCGGGAACATTCGGGCGTCCACATCCTAAGTTCCGGGCGCCCAAAATCCTCCAAGTCCAGAAACTCCTCGAAATGCCAAGTATTACATTCTCCCCTCCTTTAAATAGTTTCGTCCTCGAAACTAAGTAAAGTACTCACCTCAAGAAGCAAACAAATGGGGATAAGACCTCTGCATGACAGTCTCCAACTCCCAAGTCGCCTCTCTATCATCATAAAAATCCCACTGTACCTTGACATAAGGTATGACCCGATTACGCAATTCCCTCGTCTCACGAGTAAGAATTCGTATCGGTCGCTCCTCGTAATGCAAATCCTCTGTAAGCTCCAGTGGAGTAAAATTTATCACATGGGAAGGATCATGCATGTATCTCCTCAGTACAGATACATGGAAGACATCGTGCACTCCTGCTAATCGAGGCGGAAGGGCTATCCGATATGCCACGGGTCCTACTCTCTCCAAGATCTCGAAAGGACCAATAAATCACGGACTAAGCTTTCCGCGAATCCCAAATCTCTGTATGCCCTTTGATGGCGAAACTTTCAAAAAGACATGATCACCAACTTGAAATTCCAGATCTCGCCTCCGAGTATCAGAATAACTCTTTTGCCTGCTCTGAGCCGTCTTAATATGTCGTCGTATCAACTTAACTTTCTCCTCGGCTTCAAGCAATAGGTCTGGACCCAAAGTCTTCCTTTCACCTACATCATCCCAACACAAAGGTGATCGACATTTGCGTCCATACAATGCTTCAAACGGAGCCATCTTTATGCTCGCTTGATAGTTATTGTTGTACGCAAACTCTATTAATCTCAGATGTCGATCCCATCCTCCACCAAAATCCAAGACACAAGCCCTCAGCATATCCTCAAGTGTCTGTATAGTGCGCTCGGACTGACCATCAGTCTGGGGGTGAAATGCAGTGCTAAAATGAAGCTGAGTCCCCAAAGCTGTTTGTAAACTCCTCCAGAAATGAGAGACAAACCTCGGGTCTCTATCAGATACTATTGAGATTGGCACTCCATGCAATCTCAAAATCTCATCCATATAAAGCTGCGCAAGTCGCTCACGTGACCAAGTAATCTGCATAGGCAGGAAATGAGCAGACTTCGTCAGCCTATCAACAATCACCCAAATCGCATCACAGCCGCTCGAAGTCCTCGGCAATCCTACGACAAAATCCATCGTAATGTGATCCCACTTCCACTCAGGTATTGGAAGGCTCTGTAGCTTACCAGCTGGTACTCGATGTTCAGCCTTCACCTGCTGACATGTCAAACATTGAGCCACAGCCCTTCCAATATCCCGCTTCATGCCATTCCACCAGAAGTGAGTCTTCAGATCCTGGTACATCTTAGTTCTTCCAGGATGTACAGAATAAGGAGAATAATGTGCTTCCTTCAATATCTCCCCTCGAATCTCTAGATCCGCTGGTACACATAGACGTCCTCTATAACGAAGAACTTCGGAATCATCACAAGTAAATCCTTCAAGATCACCACTCCTCAGTTGATCTCGAATTTTCATTAAGTAAGGATCTACACTCTGTTTCTCTCGAATCCTATCCAACAGAGTGGGCTGTATGACTAAGGTCATCAGTCTCGCAGTCATCCCATGAGTAACCACTTCAAGAGACAACCTCCGCATCTCCTCTACTAGGACAGGCTGTTGAGTGATACTCATACTCAAAGTCGCCACAGCCTTCCTACTCAAAGCATCGGCAACAACATTAGCTTTGCCGGGATGGTATAGAATCAAAATATCATAATCTTTCAATAATTCCAACCATCTCCGTTACCTTAGATTCAACTCCTTCTGTGTAAACAGATACTTGAGGCTCTAGTATAAATTTCACAATATTCTCCATAGAGATAGTGGCGCCATAACTTCAGAGCAAAGACTACTGCCGCTAACTCCAAATCATGAGTGGGGTAGTTCTTCTCATACTCCTTTAGTTGTCTTGAAGCATACGCGATCACTTTACCATGTTGCATCAGCACGCAACCAAAGCCACTATGCAAAGCGTCACTATAGATTACAAATCCTTCGCCCATTACTGGCAGTGCAAGAATAGGGGCTGTCATTAATCTCTGCTTAAGCTCATCAAAATATTCTTGGCAATCATCACTCCAAACATACTTAACCCCTTTCCTGGTTAACTGAGTGAGAGGCGTAGAGAGTTTCGCAAAACTCTCCACAAATCGTCGATAATACCCAGCTAAGCCCAGAAAACTCCGCACCTCAGAAATGGTTGTCAGTCTAGGCCAATCACGAATTGCCTCAACCTTCTTAGGATCAACAGCTACTCCCGAAGCAGAAATCACATGGCCTAAAAAGGCTACCTCTCGCAACCAGAATTCACACTTCTTCAGCTTTGCATACAACTTCTTTTCTCTCAAGAGTTGCAGCACTAAACTCAGATGCTCCTCATGCTCCGCATCATCACGGGAGTAAATCAGAATATCGTCAATGAAGACTACCACAAACTTGTCCAGAAAAGACTTAAAGACTCGGTTCATCATATCCATAAATGCAGCAGGGGCATTCGTCAAACCGAAAGGCATGACAGTAAACTCATAATGCCCATACCGAGTTCTAAAAGCTGTCTTAGAGATATCCTCGGCCTTCACCTTCAACTGGTGGTAACCGGACTGAAGATCAATCTTAGAAAAGACACACGCTCCCTGTAATTGATCAAATAAATCATCGATACGTGGGAGGGGGTATCTATTCTTGATGGTCACTTTGTTTAATTCCCGATAATCCACACACAACCTAAGTGAAACATCTTTCTTCTTTACAAATAACACAGGCGCTCCCCAAGGCGACACACTAGGTCTGATAAAACCTTTATCCATAAGATCCTGCAGTTGCGCCTTCAATTCTCTCAATTCAGCTGGTGCCATTCTATAGGGTGTCTTCGAGATTGGCGCGGTTCCTGGTACCACATCAATCACGAATTCAATCTCCCTATCAGGAGGCATCGAGGATAACTCAGAAGGAAAGACATCCGGGAACTCACGGACAATAGGAATATCCTCGAGTCCTGGTACAACAGTGGGCACCTCAGTCACTGTCGCAAAATAGGCCATACATCCTCTACTCAACATCTGTCTGGCCCTAGAAGAAGAGATCGTCATAGCAAACAGTGAACTCCTACAACCTTCATATATAAACTCCTCATGTCCAGGCTCACGAAAGATCACCGTCTTGGTTCCACAATCAATCGTAGCAAAGTATCGAGATAACCAATCCATGCTTAGGATTATATCAAAATCCTGCAGCTGTCTCAATACCAATAAATCGGCAGGCATGATCCAAGGCCCTACTTGCACAGGACATCCCAAACAACCCTGCGTCACCTGCAAGCTATGGTCGGGTACCCGCACCTCCTGTGTCTGGGGTAACGACCCTATCTCTAAACCATGATGCAATGCAAATGCTCTACTAACAAAGGAATGCGATGCACCAGTATCGGATAAAGTACGCGATCTAATGCCACAAATCAAAACAATACCTGCCACCACTCGATCAGCTATCGAGGCGTCCTCAATCTGAGCAGCATAGACTCGGCCGCTCGCCGATGGCTGGCGTCGATCCGGCTGTTGTGGCATAGAAGATCGGTCCTGACTAAATACCGGGGAAGCTCCAGATACCTGCGGTGGGGAGAAAGGAACAGACGCCATAGAAGGAGCTGCTAGAAGTCTGGGACAAATCCTTCTAAAATGTCCCAGCTGTCCGCACTCATAACATCGTCCCTCTCGCCGATCACAAAGATTAACTAAATGAGGTCCTCCACAAATCACACATCGGGGAGATCCCTTCTGCTGCTGTCGCTGCTGGCGATATCCTCCGGACTGTTGGCGACTAGAAGATCCACGTCCCTGGAAACGCGATCGCTGGGGAGGTCTAGGCGGTCGCCTGCTACTCGACTGCCCTCCATCATCAGGTGCCGGGCGCTTCCTCTCCTGACCTTGAGCTGGGTCCACAAGCTGCCCTCTCGTCACAAATGTCCCTCGCTCTACCCACAGAGACTGCTCAATAGTAGCATCTAAAGTCTGAAGTCTCTGCGAGTGGACAAATGGAAATATCTCGGGTCTCAAACCCTTCTCATACAGATAAACCTTATGTATCTCATCTCTCGCCGCTGAAGGAACACAATTAAGCAATCTTGTAAATTCCCTAGCATACTCCTGCACCGAACGATTCCCTTGCTTCAGATTCTTCAAATCCTCTTCTATCTTTATCTTCACACTACTGGAAAAATATGCTCCATACATAATCCCCCGAAACTCGCTCCAAGTCATCTGTAGAGGATTCAGGGACCTGTGGTCACGGGTCCTCCTCCACCAGACATGAGCATCTCCAGATAAACAATGAACTGCCATATGCACCTGCTCCCGTGCTGGTACGAACAGATCCTCAAACAACTTCTCCATCTCGCAAATCCAAGCTTCCACCACCCACGGTTCTATGCTACTACCATTGAATCGTGGTGGATCAAATCTACAGAAGTGAGCCAATCTATCCGCCATCCGCTCCTGCTCCTCTTCAGAAAGTGCTTGACTTGGCTGAGTACTTCCTTCTCTAAGTTGAGATATTGTTGGAGTAGTTGCCGCCTGAGGTTCCATAGCTCGAGACGTAGTATTTTGCTGCTGGGAGAAAGCGTCCCACATCTTCTGTAATAAAACACTCTGCTGCCTTCCAACTGCAGCTATGTCTGCTAGCTGCTCCTGCAGATCGGGCCGTTCACTAGGTCCCGTCTGCTCAGGTATCTCCGAAGGCATCGGATGCGCTCGCGTCGATGGTCGTCGAAGAGGCATAGTAACAACCTGCAACAGAATACCCGATTAGGACCACAAACAATCTCACGACCCAATCTAGCGAAAGTCTGGAAGGGCACTTCTTTTCTTCTCAGATTATTATGTCATCTGCAGCCAACATAATTCATCTGATAAAAGAAGGCGTAAACCCTCAATCACTCTTCCTACACAAGGAAGGATTCAAAACCCAATCTTTGACTTTCGCGTTTAATCACGTCTCTCTCGTCATTCTTAGGTCTGTTATCTTAGGTTTCCTAGGCCCTCTTGACCTATTCCTAAGCTCTGATACCAACTTAATCTGTCACGCCCCGGGTTACCACTCCCGGGCACATCAACAGACCCGCCGTATACACAGTAATAAAACTGGGCATACGAAGCGAAACAACAACAACCACAAAGAGAGCTAAAAGTATCAACAGAGCTGCTATTTATAAATATCAAAAGATCACTGTACATACATACATACATCATCTATAACCATAATATACAACACTGATAATATCCAACTCACTGTATATACAGACTCATAACCATCTACCAAAATTGGGTATACCTCTAGCCACAAGTCCGGGGATCGACTCTACCCGACGGTCTCCTTTCCGCGCTCAGTATGCACAGCTGGGGAAGAAGACTCTGCAAAAAGGTGTCAACAACGGGTGTGAGAACTACTATCAAGCAAGTAGTCCTCAGTGGGTACCGCCACCAGCCTCAGCGGTCTGCCCACTAAGTCCTCAATCTCAAGAGATATATATAGAGTAATAAAGAAAGTAGGAGATAAACTACCACTACCATGAACAATGCTCAACTGTCAATATGAATACCAATGATCTGAACATATCAAATGAGGACTAACATGAATCCAATATAATACAATACAATACCTGCGGCCTGATCATACTCTATCCGTAGGGAGCCAGCTAGTACAGGAAACACCCTCTGTCCCTAGCACTCGTACAACCCTCTGTACGAAAAACCCAACTCCGGAGTGGTACTCGTGGGAGCGACCCAACCGACTATAGTAACACATATCAGCGCCAAGCACCCACAGGTATATGATCGACACGACTGGGTCAACAAAGAATCACATGCCCTCGGCATCTCAAAGAATAATCAACAACAGGTATGACCCAATCAATGCTCCAGTGCTCACAATCAATCTCAACTCTACCACAAAGAGGAGGTACAACAACATAGCACGAGCCACAACATGATCGCCTACACTAATATGTACAACAACAGGTACAAGGGATATAACCAGAATAGGTGTAGGTCAAATCATGCATCAAGGATATAAGAAAATCATGCATGCTCTTATATATATCATTATCTCACCTAAGATCATATCATGCGCATGCAAGCAGTAATTCAGTCTCAACCTAACATGTCATATCTACATAATCTCAGCATGGCATGCTAACATAATTCAACACTATCACATCATGCTAATATAATCCAACACTATCACATCGTGCTAACATGAGAGTAAACACATAGGAGGAAGTCCACTGAATCTGGCAAATATCAACCCATCTCAAGAGCTAATCCAACCACGGTGGGGAATAACAGTATCCTCAGATCCAACCCTCCAAGAAGAATACCAGGCTCCAGCAATACTTTGATCTGAATATAACACTAAGGAATAGCTAACTCCAACAGAACAACAGCTCAGAACCAGATCAGATCCACAGAGTAGAGTAGAACAAGCTAGATCACAACTAATGCCAACACATGGCCCTTAACCTAGCTTTCTCTCTCTAGAAAGTAGCAACACGAAGTGGAAATGAGCTCAAAACCATCAGGGACTCACCTATTTATAGGCTCCCAAAATTTCACATTCGGGCGCTCGAATCCAACTTCCGGGCGTCCGAAAATCCAAAATGCCAGATGTCAGCTGGCGGCCAAGCGGTCGGCTGTGGTCGGCAGGCGGTGGGGCGGTGTGTCTCCGGCCGTCGACACGTGTCCAACAGCACGACACGTGGCTCTCCACGTCACAAGCCAAATCCGGATCCACAATCCGGGTGTCCGGTTCCTGCATCCAGATCCCAAAATCCTCCAAGTCCAGAAACTCCTCGAAATGCCAAGTATTACATTCTGCTCCGGTGTTAACGAATCGGGCATCTTTTCTTTTCCCAACAGTGCCTTCTGCAATTCTTGCCGCGTTAGTATAGCACGCATCTTGACTTGCCATAATGCAAAATTGTTGATCCTGTCAAATTTCTGGATCTCGAATTTCGTCGTCATCTTAATCCTCAAGAGAATAGAAAAGCTCTGATACCAGTTTGTTAAAATCGAAACGGCGAAAAATAAATCCAGAAAATAATTAATGCAGGAAAAGAAAAGAAAATAAAATAAAAGAGCACACCGAAATTTACGTGGTTCGGCCACATCTACGTCCACGAACAAAAACAGAGCAAAATTTTATTAATGCAGAAGACGAAGTACAAAGAAAATCTCTTAAAAGATCAAAACTGTAATTAGATCCGAAGCGCCGAACTCTACGCCCATACAATAGACTCCAAAGTGGCTCGCTCTCACCGTACGGACGGCCTTAGCTCTATGTAATTGGAGCATTGCTTAATTTGAGCTCCCCCTCATACAGCACGTCAACATAGCTTTCATCCGATTACATAGTGCATGGCTAGACTAATTAAAGCTACGGCTTCATTAAGGTGGCCGTAATTTAAATGCACATATAATGCATGGCACCAAACAAGAGTGTAGTGATAGAACTTTATCGGTATGTAAAATAATAATAAATAATAAATACATATCAAAATTCAGGATTATAAGCAAAATAAAAATAACTCACAGAGCGCCACAGGGAAGAAGTTCTTTATCAATTTGCGGAAGCGAGAAGTCCGGCTATGATCTGAAATTCACCAACCGAACTTGGGTAATTTGGTTTCTCCTCCTATCTCAGGCACTCTCCTTTATGGTGTGGAACCGATGGTAATTCTCACCAGAATGCACATGAGAATGTGGCAGGACCAATACCCCCTTTATATAGAGTCCAAATCGATTTCCCATCAAAGTCTGATTAGGATTCTATTTAATTTAAATAGATGGGAACGAGATAAAATATACCATATCAAGTAATTCTATATCTATTAGAATTGACATTTATCTATAGTAAATTCAAATTTGAATATGATTAATTGTGCCATATTTATGTAAATCCTAACAATCTCCCACTTGGCTCATATTAATCATACTCCATGAACAGATTTTCTATATTTCAAACTTTATTGCGCATTATTAGAAACTTTATGGTCAAGTATCTTAGAACTTACTTGATCCTTATCTCAAACTAAAAGACTACGATGATAGGAACTATGGTGGTCCACCTCTTCATAACGAAATTTTCCTTCCATAATTACCGTATCATCTTCATCTCATAGTTGAGTACTTTATATGGCAAAACTTTATGTATGAACTGAAAACTGTATGCTCATTCACTAATAGACGAAACTGTATGTCTATTAGACGGTCCAACACAGCTGCTTCAAAACTGTAACTTTATTGAAAGAAGATAAATGTTACAATTTTATACATCAAAAGAATTAATCAAACTCATACTACTAACATGATCTGTATATGACCCAGGTGCCGGCCCCTTGGTCATCGGGTTTGCAATCATACACTTGGTACTGATGTATTCAATCTTAATGTAACATTTCTTTATCTTCTCTCTCTCAACAAGATACTTGGTGTCCAAGTGTTTACACCCCGTCGTAATCTTATTATATTGGCAAGAGAAACTGCAGCTGAACTATCACAGAAAATTCTTATTGGACGAGTACTGAAGTCCATAATCTTTAAATCTGTGATAAAGTTCCTAAGCCAAATAGCCTGTGATGTGGTCTTCTGTATATCAGCATATGATCCAAAATTTTTCTTCAAGTACCTTATAACCATTTTAGCAGCCTTCCAATGCTCTATGTCTGAATCACTTTAATAACTATCAAGTAATTCAACGACAAAAGCAATATCCGGACGTGTACACGTCTATGCATACACAAGGCTACCAACCACATATGTATAAGATATATTTTATCTGTTCAATTTTAAATTGGTTCTTGAGACGCTGAAAAGCATTAAGCTTATCCCTTTTCCGGACAGGAGCAACACTGGGCTTGCAGTTATGCATTTCAAAATTTTCAAAACCTTTTTTTTTATTTTTTATGTAGATCTTTTGAGATAGACCGAGTAAACCTTTATGTCTATCCCTTTAATTTCAATGCCAAAAATATATGAGGCCTCACTTAAATCTTTCATCTCAAAATTTTGGAAAAAAAATTCTTTAGCGTTATGCAATAGCCCAAGATCATTACTGGCAAGCAAAATGTCATTAACATAAAGGACTAAGAAAATTATTTTACTCCCACTGACCTTCAGATAAATACATTGATCAACAATATTTTCTTTAAAACCAAAGGTCAAAATGGTTTGTATAAACTTTAAATACCATTGTCGGGAGGCCTGCTTTAGTCCATATATTGATTTCTTTAATTTGCATACCAAGTGCTCCTTTCCCTTTTTTGCGAGAATCCTTCAGACTGATTCACGTATATAAATGATCTAAAAATAGATCATTTTCCAAAACACCAGAGCCAACTATCTCAGATTTGTAAGACAATGAAAAAACTTTATTATCAAACTTAAAACTGTATCCCAAACCAACAAGTTTTGAAATTAAATTCTTATAAAATTTGGGACATGAAATGTATCAACTAAAACCAAAATATGGCCAGTAGAAAGAATTAACTAATCTAAATGTTCCTACAAATTCTAATTTAGTTGGATTTTCTTCAGCATTGTAGATAGTGGCTTCAGCTTTACTGGGTTATCTGCACTTCTGAAATTCCTTTCTTCTGCAGTCATTTCTGATACTTTTGGCAGTCCTTCTTCATATGACCCATTTTCTTACAAAAGAAGCACTTGTGAGTCCAATTACTTGATTGGTCTTGTGAACCAGATGGGACTTCCTTGTTCTTTCTTTTTGAGTCATTCTTGCCTTTATCATTCTTAGCGCGCTTTATTTGTCTCTTTTCGGAAACAAAGTTAACTGTATTTTATTTCTCTTGCATTAATCTGCCTTCTTCTTGCACACACATGGTCAACAATTCATTAATTGACCATTTATCTTTATGTGTGTTATAAGAAATCTGAAATGGTCCGTATTCAAATGGCAATTAGTTCAAAATAAAGTGCACTAAGAAAGAATCAGAGATGGCTACTTCAAGTGCAGTAAGTTGCGCTGCAATATCTCGCATTTCCATAATATGCTCGCGAATCGAGCCATTTTCGGAGTACTTCATGGAAGACAGTTTATTCATTAGGGTGCTTGCCAAAGCTTTACTGGAGCTTACAAACTGTTGCTCCACATCATTCAAGAAATTGCGGGCTGTCTTACATTCTGAAATTGAATTCCGAATGTTTTTACCGATACGTGCTTTCATCAGCATTAAACTAAGCCGATTAGAACGCTCCCACTTTTCTAAAAATTCTTTTTCAGTCGGCGTACTTTTATCTGTAAGAGCAGCAGGTTTATCCTCTCTTAAAGCTAAATCCAGATCCATACATCCTAATGGCAGCATGATCTGCTCTTTCCACTCCGAGTAATTAGAACCATTAAGTATAGGAACAGAATCACCAATAGGAACAAAGGATTGAGTCATAGCTGAAAAATATAAAACATGTTTTATCAATAAATACCACATCCTAAAGTTCCACACCAAAATTTAAAAATACACCTTATATGACCTCACAACACCTCCTTTGGGAGCAGAATTATGAGTATAAGTATTTTTCTTTCTTTATTCATATACTTTATATGACATCATAATCCCTCCTTTGGAAGCAGAATTATGAGTATAAGTATTTTTCTTTCTTTATTCATATACTTTATATGACATCATAATCCCTCCTTTGGGAGCAGAGTTACGAGCATAAATATGCAATCTCTTTATCAGAGATTAATTTAAACTTTCTGCAGGTCGTGGTAATTTCAAGTTTCTCATATAAAGAAATTGTCAGCTTTGGCCATGCAAATTTTTCCAAACGAGTTACAAGAAAATTATCATCCTACACCACTCATATACCTTCATGTCTAGACCTCCTTTGGGAGCAGACTAAACATAATATTAGGGTGCAATTTCTGCATGCACTTCTTTTAAATAATTAATTTTATCTTTTCTTCTGATCGAAGCCGCTTTGGCTTGCACTCGAACAGTTGAAGCAATAAATTAATTCGACTTAGTGCTTGTATGATTAACATGAAAATTATCCTGAAGCGCTTCTTTAAAGCAAATTAAATTATTATTTCTTTTAATTAGGACCGCTTTGGCTTGCACCTAACCAATCGAAATAATAAATAAATTTAACTTAGCGCCGAATCTTAAATAATCTAAAACAAATATGATTATTTAATTTCATGTTATGTTCGATCAAAATAAGAATATAGATGCAATTATATAGAACATAATATTGCAACCAAATTTAAACTTTATATATTTTTATTTGACCACAAAAATAAAATAAACACATTTATGATAAATTAATATTGTATGCAAGATTAAATTTTTATGTGAACAGATTCTGTTGAATAAATGTATTTAAACAAAATGATGAGCATGCGTATCCCTGGATAATATGCAAAAGAAACCATGACGGAATCAACATGTCATGATAGGCCTATATTTATATTCATTTTAAAACTGAACAAACTCATCCTTCTCTTATATAATTGACCCAGTCAACATGCTAGCCAACCACGAGGTTCAAAACAAGAGTGGGGCTCTAATTTTAATGTAACAACAAGATAAGACATATAATTAAAGCTGATCTGTAGTTAGCTAATAAATATTAGCTTGAAAAAGAAGCCAATCAATTAATAAAGTTTTGACCATAATGCATATGAAATCCACTGTAATCGTCATATGTTGCACCTTATAATTGATCCAATTCAAAAGATTGTCGATCATCCTACATGATCAGATCACCATCACGGTTCCGCACCGCTTGTGAGCACCAATTAAGTACGGACTACAACCTTCTCCGAATCATCAAACTAATTAATTAGGTTTCGGACTATAACGTGCACAAATTTCATGCGCGCCGAAACGCAATACTAATTAATTAGCTTTTGGACTATAAGCTGCAAGATGCATGCAACGGTTAGATCCAATGCATGTATGTAGCCAAGCGTACCTTATTAACCCAATCTCTCTTTAAGGATTATCAAGAATCATGCAGGGTCATAACACCGTGACAACTCCGCATCATGAGCACGTGTCATGATTTCAAAGAAGACTACCGACTCAAACTTAATTTGTCCATAAATTAAAGTCATATAGCATGCAAAGGTTTATAAGATTCAAAGATTAAATTACAAGATAAAACCCTACATGCACAAATTATACGGTCATGTGATCTTAATTAGGATAAAAAATAATTAATTATAACGAATAATAAATGACTAATTTGCAAAACTATAACAAAAGGACAAGCATGAACTGCAATTTGCAAATTGGTCCTTAAGTCCCCTATGTAACCCAGAATCTAGAAGATTACCAAACCGTGGTTGGAAACTAAAATAACCATGGTTAGTATAAGCCTAATAAATAAAACTAGTGTTCATCTTCTTCCCCAAGTAATTTAATGCTAACTTCACGTACGTGAGGCTAAGATCCACAAAATAGCGCTCAAGAACATCAAAACTTGCCGACCCCATGACTTCTCTCTTCCACGCTCATCGCACCGCCGCGCTAATCCGAATCGACGGTCGCGATAATCGGGATCATAGTCACACATGGTGGAGATAAAGGTCGACGTGTAATGCCGCCGAGATATGAGTTTATGTCCATGCTACGATCCGACTCATGCATGATCCATAGGATCCGAAAATATTTGGCCCCTTAGCAATCTTTATAAGAGCCTTGCGATCATAACATCTCAGATCCCACGGTATTGGGGTCGGCGTCCACTTCATGCGATCAAAAGTCGCTTAGACGCCGACTAATTAGCGTGATTGGCATTTAATTAAGCATGCCGTACGCCCGAACCATATGAAGAAGATGAACAGTGCGGCCTCAATTAAGGCTGCTGTACATGCATAGGTAATAATTAAGACGTATGCATAAGGTTTCAAAGATAGCTCATAGTTAGTTAATTCGGATTCGGCAAAAATTCGGTACGGATATAATTCGAATAAAATTCGTATTTTAATTTTAAAATTCGATAAAAAATACGGTTTAAAAAACGGATTCGTCAATTATTCGGATATGTGATTTATACGAGAATTATACGTTCAGCGTTTAAAAATTCGGAATCAAAAGTTCGGCTACTGAATTAATTATTTATAAAAAAATTAATACTATTATTATAAATAATTATAATTTTTATAAACTTAAAACTAAAAAATATATAAAATAAAATTTATCATTTATATATATATATATATATATATATATACCCACCGAGGGCTGTGAGTGAGAGGTCCATGTGGACCTCTCACTCACCGCGGTCCACGAGGCTGAGTGCAGCCTCGTGGACCGCGACTTTTTAGTCGCGCCCAACGCTGCGTGCGGAGGGCTAAGAGCCTAAGAGTGAGAGGTCCATGGACCTCTCACTCACCGCGGTCCACGAGGCTGAGTGCAGCCTCGTGGACCGCGATTTTTTAGTCGCGCCCAACGCCGCGTGTTTTTTCTGTTCATCTTCCCTCTCCTTTCTCTTCTTTTACTGTTGCTCCGTCACTATTTCTTCAAAATCGAAAGCCAAGGTTGCTCGATTGCTCAGGACGAGATGCACAGATCATCGAAGCAGTGGTCGCGCGCAGTCGGTCCGAAAAATTTCGTCCTTCCGCAGCCGCTAAATTCAATTTTTTGAAAAAATTGGCCCTTCCGCCGCCGCCGACGCCGAATTTTTCAGAATATTGTTCGGGGATGCCGTTTTGATCGCGAATTTCTTGAGCGAGTAAAAAAATCGCGTATTATTCCTGATCGCTGGAAAAAATTCGCAGACGGACAGTTTTATACGGTATTTCAATAGTTCGTGAATAATACGCGTATTATACGCGTATTAACTAACTATGAGATAGCTATGACATTGTAAACCGTGTCCAAAATAATTCCAAAGGTTAAGCATGATTGATTAGAAAAATAAAAAAATATGCACACAATATTTAATATTATCAACCATTGGCTCTGATACCAATTGATAGAACTTTATCGGTACGTAAAACAATAATAAATAATAAATACATATCAAAATTCAGGATCATAAGCAAAATAAAAATAACTCACAGAGCGCCATAGGAAAGAAATTCTTTATCAATTTGCGAAAGCGAGAAGTCCGGCTATGATCTGAAATTTACCAACCGAATTTGGATGATTTGGTTTCTCCTCCTATCTCAGGCACTCTCCTCTATGGTGTGGAACCGATGGTAATTCTCACCAGAATGCGAACTTGGGTGATTTGGTTTCTCCTCTTATCTCAGACACTCTCCTTTATGGTGTGGAACCGATGGTAATTCTCATCAGAATGTACATGAGAAGGTGGCAGGACCAATACCCCTTTATATAGAGTCCAAATCGACTTCCCATCAAAGTCTGACTAAGATTCTATTTAATTTAAATAGATGAAAACGAGATAAAATATACCATATCAAGCCGTTATATATCTATTAGAATTGACCTTTATCTATAATAAATTCAAATTTGAATATAATTAATTGAGCCATATTTATGGAAATCCTAACATGTAATTCTAATTCCAAACATGAGTCTAGTTCTAATTCAATTAGATTCAGTCTCTTACTTATAATTCATGTAGGCCAAATTAGATTTAAATTATACTTTATTCTAATTAAATTAGGATTTAATTTCAGCTTAGATAACTATAAATTTAAATCAAATATAACAGTAGTAAAGGCTAAGAGGGAGAGGAAGGAATCCATTATGAGATTGAAGAATTTCTGATATACCAATCAAGAGATGACCCCATGTATGTTTTATTTAACAATTTTTGTTCATGAAATCGGAGCGATTCCCGACCCTAACATGAAGACCTTCTCAAATATGAGTCATAATGAAACACTAGTAAAGGCATCCGCACGTTGCGGCAGGTCGATTACGCAGAAATATATAAATAAACGTAGCTGAAGAAAAAAAAACAATACAAAAAATAAAAAAGTCAAAGAATAAAAAAAAAAAAAATTAAAAGAAATTGAAGAAGAAGAAGCAGCCGCTCCTGTAGTAAAAATCTAAGAATAAAAGTATAATTAGGATAAAAAACAATATGGGCAAAATCAAAAAAATAATAAATTATATTTATAGCAGCAGTAAAAATTAAGGACTAAAATGTCATATGCCTTATAGATCGAGCAAAAATTACAACTAATTAAAGTTTGAGAACTAAAATCTCACGTACCTCATAGTTTAAGCTAGAATTTGTAACGCACTAAAGTTTGAGGACTAAAGTGCCACGCGACTTATAGTTTGAGGATCAGAAGTGCAATTTATCTTTTTTATTTTTTATTTTTATTCGAAATGAAGACAGAGTTGAGCATCGATAGATTTTGTTGAATAAATAATTTTGTTCGGGGAAACAAACTATCTAATAAATTTTAAAATGCATAATTATTAAAATTAAAACTATCTAATAAATTTTGGATATTTCAGAAAATCTTTAGTATGAAGTTGGTCGCTGTTCGGACTATAAATATGATATTAAAGTTTGATCTTGAAATCAGAGTAAAAATGTATAAAACTTTTCTGAACTATGGATCATTTTGAATCAGTTATCCAACATTTCAAAAGTTTGTTTTTATTATCCAACTTTTCAATGTGTTAGATTTGAGTCGGTCATGGTACTTTGACTTTAAAATTTGAATGCGTCATTTATCTTTATAGATTTAGTTAGTATATTTTATATAATTCTCACAACTAAATTTATTAAAATAAGTAATTAACTTAAACTCCACTAATATTTCTCTCATTTTTTACTGTACAATCTATATTTAAATTATCAATGTTATACAATCAAAATTTATATTTAATACATGCAATCTAAACTATCTATAAAAGCTATATGTAAGAAAATTACATATTTAGATTTTATAATTAGAGAAAGGAGAATTAGATTAGATAAAAAAAAAAAAAAAAGGCGCACAATTTCAAAAAATAAAAGAAAAAAAAGAAATTGGCCGGCCCCACCCCACCCACTCCAAAGCCCTGAACGCCTTTGCCCTCAGGAGTCAGGACTGCGTGGAGAGGGGAGTGGAGGGGAGAGGAGTGGAGGGCTGACGCCTAGCTTTTGTAAATTACAGATTCATCTTAGTTTTAAAAATTATTTCTCAAATTACATGAAATAATTAAAATGGGAGTAAATTATAATTCATGAAATGTTAATTAAAAAAGGTTCAAAAGACAGGTTTGAAAATGGCCTATTGTTGTGGGCGGTCTAAGTGCATTTTACCTAAACCACCTACAGACCATATGTAAATTTTACACTTTCGCTTTTCAGAGACCCAAATGTACTCACTTATCTTAATAATTTTTTATACTAAAAATCTGAAAAATATTATAAACCCTTAGGTCCTGTTTGATTCGGAGATAATAAATATTGAAATAAACTTTTTTTTATCTCCGGGATGGCTTATTATTTCGGAATAGTCAAAAATAAATATAAAATTGTGTTTGATTTGTAATGCTACTTTTTTCAAGAATAACTGAAATTATGTTTGATTAATTTTATAAAATATAATTTAATATAAAATAATTTATTATAAAAATAATTTATTGTAAAAATAATTTATTGTAAAAAATAATTCTAAAAAATAATTTATTATAAATTATTTGTTTATAAAAATATTTTTTATAATAATATAATTTTTTTTTCAAATTCTACTCAAACTTAAATTTAATAAAAATAATTTATTATAATATTTAAGTATAATTTATTATAATAAGATATTATAATATTTAAATATAAATAATATGTATTAATATAGTATATTTAATAATTTTAATAAGAATAATTTATTATAATATATAAGATATTATGTCTATGTAATTTAGTTTTAATGTAATTTATAATCTTAATAAAGCTTGAAATTAAATCTTGGAATAGCACTATTCCACCAAACGGGACTATTCCGGAATAACCGAAAATAGCAAGATTTGACCGCGATAAATATTCTTGGCAAAAAATATTCTGTTTGAAATAATAGCGGGGATAACTTTCGTTAGATGATAAAGTAAAGAATGCACCTCTCTAGTAAAGTGTACAAATAATATTTTTCTTTAAAATGTGCACCGATTTTTGTTCTCATATAAGAAGAACGCGTTAAGCCGTTGTTTTATTTTATTCCAACAATATCCTTTCACTTATTTATCATCTTATTTTAGAAAAAAAATTATATTAAAATCAAAATTTGAAACTAAAAATTTAAAATATAAAACTAAAATTAAAATTTAAAATTTAAAAATTAAAAACTTAAATTTAAATTTTGAAAATTTAAAATTTAAATTCAAAATTTGAATTTTAAATATTTAAAATTTAAAATTTAAAATTAAAAATTAAAATTTACAAATTGAAATTTTGAATTTTAAAATTTTGAAATTTGCAATATGAAAATTTAAAACTTGTAATTTTAAATTTAAGTTTATCATAAATTTAAAGTTGGAAGTTTCAAATTTTGAAATTTGAAATTTAAAGTTTGAGATTTAAAATTTAAAATTTGAAAAATCAAATATACAATTTAAAATTTAAAATTTAAATTTAAATATAAATTTGAATCTAAAATTAAAAGAAAATTTTAAAATTTCAGTCTAAAATCAGAATCAGATTTCAAGAAGCAGGTTTTAACTAATTTTGATTTTAGATTTCAAAAATCAAAAAACTTATTCTAAAAATCAGAATCAGATTTTGAAAACGAGAATGTTAAACACTCTATTAAACTGAAAATCACTTTTGGCTCCAAAATCACTTTTCAAAAGCTAGGGAAAACACTGTCTGTAAAGATCGAGAATTTTACTATACAATTTAACCCTTCGTTGACGATGTTTATGTGTGTATTTTAATTACATAATCATTCGTCAAGTTTCGGAAGAAAATAATTTAAAATGAAAGAGTTACGCGATTTCGAAAATTCACTTAAGTGAATAGTAACTCTGGTTTTTCGGATAGGCCGATGATTAGAGATGGCTTCTGGAGTGTGTCGGACTCTGTTCATAGTGGTCCAATAGCTCGTTTTCAACTGTTCGACTATTCTGGACTCGATGGCACTGACGGATTTTGGATTTGATGCACGGTTTCCGAGAAAAGCCTACTTTATGTTGAGGGACCAAATTGTAATTATACATGTGAACGGTAAAGGGGTTTATGGATCTGCGAATCGGCAATCAAATCGAACAAAACAAAATCGTGAGCTCGATGTCTCGGTAGTGCTGAACGCGCTGGTGCAATCCGTTCGGAAATCTGACGGACGGATCTCGAGATTTTGCATGACTATCGAGGAGGGGTTGAAGTGGTGTTTTCGAAATTCGTACAAACCCCTTATATTGTATGTACCGAATCGCTTGAGACCGTACATGAGGGTGCGTACGCGTGTTTTACACATGCTGTGGAGAGCTTGGCTATAAATTCTGAAGTTTGGGGGTGTTTGCTGCAAAATGATACCTTGGTATATATAAGTAACTGGGGTTTCCTCCTCCACGAACCCTAACCCTAGCATCTATCCCCTCCAAACTGAACCCAGCAGCCTCCCCTCCCTCCTCTGCGCGTCGCGCGCCACTCCAGCCGCCAACGCCGGCGATCAAGCTCCGGCCGGCCAAGACAACCAACCACCTCCACAACCTCTCTTTCTCTTTCTCTCCATCTCTGCCAGGGACCAACCCGAGGGGAAACCACACAATGGGCTTCACTCCTGCGGTGCCCCCGAGCCCCGGCCAACCCCTGCTGCTGCCGCCGCCGTCCCTGCGCGCCGCCACGGCCGCTGTGAACAGTCTGCACCAGTTCTGGTGTAGATCTGGCGAGAACAGCATGGGTTCCCTCTCCCTGCGTTGCCGCCGCCCAAGATCTATCGGGCCACTCTCCTCCGGCCTCAGGCAACCCGCCGCCGCCGCCTCGGAGTGCCCCGGCCGCCGCCGTGGCCGTTGGACCCCTAGAACCCGAGCCCTGAAACCGTGCGGGCTCGTGTTGCTCCAGCTCCGCCGCCGCCGCCTCCCGCCGGCAGCCACTCCCACGCCGGAGTCCCCCCGACATCCGCATCCCCCTGCCGTCGCCACGCCGTCGCCGGAGCCGCCGTTGGCCAGATCCGGGCTGCCCTAGCCTTGCCTCTCCGCGGCTAGGGCTTTGTCGCCCGCCGCCTGCGCTGCTTCCCGCCGCCGGTGGACACCTCGGCTGGTTGTCCCCGGCCGGCCTCACCCTCCTCCCGCCGGCTCAGCCGCCGTCGAGGCCGCCGCCGGCCGGTGGTGGCTTCCTTGCTCTCGGATTCAGCCCGAGCAGGGCATGATTTACGCCGTCTTGCCGTTCCAGCCATCTGGGCCACCTCCGTTGACCCCGCTGGTGAGCACAACCTTTCTGAGTTGCTGACTACCTCCGTGCTCACATGTTTTGTGGTTATCGAGGCCTGAAACAGCAAGTTATTGATCGTCGCTCCCGGACCGCCTTTCCGGTTGAGGTTCCGGTCGCTCCCGTGCACTCCTCGGCTGTTCTCTGTGCTCCGGACAGCGAGCACAGCCTCCGCCTCATCGAGACCTAGCATTGTGTGTCTCGGCGGGCCTCGATAATGCTTTAATGGAGGTCCGGTTGACGATCCACCACAGTCGGAAGACAGACGCGATATTCGTACAGGTGGGTACTTTGATTCGAGGTTGACCTTGTGGTGTATGCTCGGTGACGTCCTCTCCACTCTCTTTTATATTCCTTGCATATTCTACTTGTGAGCTTAGCACCCATTGACCTTTATGATTATTGCTCTACTTGTTTATATTCCAGTATTTATTATCATGATCTAGAAGTAGAGCGGTTTGACTATTGTGACCTATTCGGTCGGTTCTGTGTTCCTTATGACTGGATGACCCATGTGGTCGGGTTGCCCTGCGGGGTAGGATTGTTGGTTTGTTGACGACAGATGGTTATTGATCATATTCGCATTGATCGCCACGGCTTATGCGCATCTTCACGTACACCAGCGGTTTGGCCACCGCAAGAGGGTGTACTTTTCCGGAAAAGTGGTCGGTCGTCGACCCGTGGACCCGGTGGTGGTTTTCGCTAGGGACGTATGCCAGGGAGAGCCTTATGTGGCATTGCCTGAGGTCTTTAGACCGACACGGCGGTTGGATTGGGTATATTTGAACTATTCTTCCATTGATGCATTATTCATACAGTAGCTGTAGTTTATTAACCTGCTTCTCCACTTACTTGCATAGCTACTGTATTACTCTACTCCTTTCAGTTTCTTGTCTGCCAGTGCAGTACCCACTGGGAGGGGGAGACATGTGTACATGTTCTCACCCCCCACTATCATTTACAGGTGACTTGGGAGGAGAGGGTTGGGACGGTGCGCGAGGCACAACGGGCGAGTGACTCTTGGAGCCCGACTAGCTAGCGGTCTAGCTTTCCTACCCTCCTATTACTTGCATTAGACTTTGTGGTTCAGTGGAGTTGGATTTTTGGAACTTGATTTCGTATGATTACTGTAATAAGTAACTTGACATGGTTTTATGTGGATTTTTGGAAAAATGATGTCTCCTACCCATCGAGGTAGCTGTTTTCAAAAAGAAAAGGTTTTCACGCATTAAGATTCTTAGTGTTTCAAATCTGAGGTTCCTGTGTGGGGAACGTTTCAACTGATAGATGTAATTGTTTATGTATCGTAATTATGAATGGTTGTGAGTGGATGGAAATGTTTGTATATTGTATATTGTGCGACGCCGTGCAAATACAGGGGAGACTCTGTCCGTTTGTCACGGAGATCCTCTGTATTTGTGGCGGGTCTGTTGCACGTCCTTGGGTCAAGATTTATAATATAAAAAAAAATGGGCACTTTTCGCTGAACTCTGAATTTTCAAAACAGCCCGATAATTTTGGCTTATAGAAAGGGACCCCGGGGCGTGACACTGTCAGACCCCAGGTAGTCCTATATCTAATAGGACTAAAACTCTTAATCCGACTATAGCATTTTGGGTGGTGGCTAGGGGTGGAACTGGGCCCGGGCCTAAACAAGGCCCGACCCGATGGGCCATGTTTGGGCCGGGCTTTGGGTATTAAAAACATAACTTTGGTTCGGTCCGGGCTTAAAAATTTAGGCCCGAAAAAATTTTGAGCCTATTTGGGCATGTCCAAGCCCAGCCCGAGCCCGACCCGAGAGCCCGATATATTAATTACCAAAATAAAATATTTAATTATATATATATATATAATATTTATCTATAAAAGGAATAAATGATATAATATATCATATATAGTATATACTAGTATTTGACCCGTGCGATGCACGGCTAATGTAATAATATAAGGTAACAAAAGTTATTATGTAATGATAAAAAAAAAAATTATTCAAACTAATATTATATTTTTTAACAAATAAATAAATATACTATCAATATTAATTATAGTACATACTGAATTATAAAAACTGGATAAACAAAATTATGGACCAAATAAGAGCAAAATTCAACCATGCACATTTAATCAACTGAAGTTCACATTTGCAATATGCAAGTTTCAATTCCAGAATATTCATACATAAATACTAAAAATTAATTATCTTCAAGTCAGTGTAAGCAACTAAAAATCACAATTGACAAAAAAAATAAATAAATAAGTACAATTATAGAAAAAGACTCAAATCTTAAAAGTTTATAGACACTTATATCCCGCTAAATGTCACCACTTTTGGATATTTCACTCGGTGTAGCCAAAGACCAATAAAACCTAAAAGACAATTTAGAGCTAGAGTTTCTCTTCTCTGGGATGACCAAATTTACTAAAAGCATCCAACTTGCAAGCTTTGTTGCATGAAGATGGAAAGTACATGCTTCAATAGCAATGTAGATAATTTGTTAGATAAGTTAAATGAAAAATATCTTAATATTAGTGGAATTTTTCAAGAAAAAATCTAAATATATTAAAAATATAAAATGACAGAGTTGAATTCATGAAAAATTAGAAATTTTGAAATAACATGAAGAAAAATAAACCGCTTACCTATTTTAAGTTCTGAAATACTTCTTTAAAAACCACATTGCTTGTGGTTTTGGATAACAAACCATCTTTATCACAAATTAGAATTTTCAATCCATTCTTGCTTCGAACTCTAGATATTGCAACGTATAATTGACCATGGCTGAAAATCGGTCTAGGTAGATACAATCCAACATGTGATAACGATTGACCTTGACTTTTGTTTATTGTCATAGCAAAACAAACAGCCAATGGCAATTGCCTTCGTTGCATTTTAAAAGGTAACTTGGAGTCTGATGGAGTAATCGCCATACGGGGTATAAACACCTTCTCCCCAATATTGCTCCAAGAGATCACTTTTGCTTCTAGTATGTGTTTTCCCAACTGAGTGATCACTAATCTGGTTCCATTGCATAAACCTGAAGACTTGTCTATGTTTCTCAATAACATCACAGGAGCATCCTCAAGTAGAATTGTTATTTTTTTTGTTTCTTTACCGTCCTTGCAGCTTTCTTTCATTTTACTAATTCCAGAAAGCTTTCCAATGACATCTAATAAATTAGAAAAATAAAATGTAAGAATCAATATAGTAGGTACACATATCAAAAATTAAATTTTAAAAATCAATTATTTGATACATGTAACAACTCTTACCTACTAAATATTTGTCATCAGCGACCTTAGCAAGTATTTCATCAAAATGGGTAAATATAAATTCATACTTTGATATTGTCAAAACATCTTCCACCTCACAAAAAACCGTAGAATATTGAAAATTGATTTTGTAAGGATGTTTAGTTGTCCTGTAGGAGCCACTGCTTTGCCCCACTCCAAACTGGTTGATCACATAAACTTTTCCTTCCGTAAAAATGCCTTTAAATTTGTTCAAGAAAGCTCTTCTTACCGTTGCATGTATCCTATCTTCCTGAAATAGAAAATAAACCTATTATGTAGTATCTTGTAGTAAAAACGAAGCTAGTAATATTTCAGCAAATAAAAATTGTAAGATCCTAAAAGTAGCTTTGCACTCTCAAGTCAACATCACCCATTTGACGTGCATCATGAAACACAGAATATAAATATGCCTTCAATATAAATATTGGATTTCACCAAATATCATAGCACAGCAAGTTTACATGCATGCAGGGACTCATGTTACATATAATTTGAAAATGACAGTCATGATATCTTACATTTTGATCAGAAAGAACCAACTCTAAACTATTCACCACCTCTGGACGCTGAAATTCAGGCATAGTATACAGACAAATCACTCTGACTTTGATCTTCCATTTATCTCCAAGAGGAGTGATGTCACTTATAGAATCAAACCTAGGTATCATATCCTGAGAACAATAAGACATCAAGAAAAAAAGTTAGTACTTGCTTCGTATTTAAGTAATAAAATGAAAACAATATGTTATATTATAATTTATCAACATCTAAAAATTAAGAAAAATTGCTCAATAGATACTTAACTGAAATGTGCTGAATAATGTTAAAACGAAGTGAAAATTATAGGAGTGATAGTAGGGAACGAAGTGAAAATTATAGAAAGAGTGATAATAGGGAAGTGGCATGCAATATTTATAGTAATAATTAGCTTTATCTGAAAAATGAATAAAATTTGGAACCATAAAATAAAAGATATAATTTGGTAAATTATAATATAATAAAGTCTTCCATTCACGTCATTTAATTTGATTTTATTGAATAACAAATTGAATGTAATAAAATGACATGAATGGTAACCTTCAGAATATAGAATAATATTTAAAAAATGGTAACCTTTAGTATATAACAAATTGAATAGAATAAAATGACATGAATGGTAACCTTCAGAATATAGGAAATATTTGAAAAATTGTAACCTTTAGTATACAATAAATTGAATAGAATAAAATGACATCAATGGTAACCTTTAGAATAATATTTGAAAAATGGTAACCTTTAGTATACAATAAATTGAATAGAATAAAATGACATAAATGGTAACCTTTAGAAAAATGGGCAAAATATGTAATTGGCAAAATATTTAATGACACGTGGCAAGCATATAGGAAAACACGTGTCAGTTTTACACAAAGGGTTCTACTTTAGTATATAGTAAATGATTATTATTAATGATATATATTTATATATATATATGAGGATATATTATATATTAACAAAATATTTAGTTCCATATTAGGATATATTAAATAGTATTATTATATATTTCATTGATGGATAATTATTGGTAGACATTAATGGTATTATATTTGATGTTAGATACTAATTTCTTTGATGTGATCAAACCCCAATAAAAATAGGTATTTTATTTTAATTTTATTCAATAAAAGTATTTATGTATTACTAGTGTAGGAACCCGCGCGATGCGGCGAATATAATCATATTTTATTGAATTTAATAATATAAAAAATACTTTAAAATTTTTAGAATAGAATTACAATTCAATGAAAATCAACGAAAGATAAAAATAACTATAGGAGAAAAAAATTTGTTATATAGAAATCGGACCCCTTTGTACTCTCATTTAGGGCATTCTCTACTGACACCGACGATTTCGTGAAGTACCACAGTGCTTTCAACCCCTTTTCGGTAAATCCATATCCTAGCCGATACTTCTCATCCTTTGAGGCCATTAGAGGAGAGGGATACACACCCTTTGCATAACTATACATTACAAATTTAAGTGGTCGAGATCGAGGGAGGAGGGTTGGGAGCTAGAGTTAGAGTTCGACTCACCCGAGGTTGACGGCGAGGGTGAGGGCGAGGGCGAGGGCGAGTGCGGCGCGTCTGCGGGGCTTGAGGTTGGAGCTGACGTAGTAGGCGAGGTCGTTGTTGAGGACGCCGTATGCGGTGCCCACGGGCTCCTCGGGCAACGCCTCTTAGAAAATAGAAATTAATAAGGCGGGAAGTCGAAGCAGCGACGTTACAGAGAAGGAATTAATGAGACGGGAAGCCGAAGAGGCATACGTTACGGGAAAGAAATTAATGAGACGGGAAGCCGAAGAGGCAGACTTTACGGGGAAGGAATTAATGAGACGGGAAGCCGAAGAGGGAGACGTTACGGGGAAGACGAGCGGTCGCAATGATTGGAGAGTAGAATTTTGAGAAGGAGAGACTATGGTGCTGCCACGTGGTAAAAATTTATGAGGAATAATGTATAGGTATAGATATGATAAATGCATAAAATGGGCCTCCACAAAGCCTGATGGGTATTGGGCATTGGGCTTGGACTTGGGCTTGGGCCGAGCCTTAATTTTCAAAAAAAATTGGGTAAAAGCCCGACCCGAAGCCCAACATTTTTTTTTGGGCCGGGCTTGGGCATAGTATTACCCGACCCAAGTCCGGTCTAGTTCCACCCCTAGTGGTGGCTAGGCCTAATAGGTTAAGAAAATTAAGCGTACTAAAATTAAGACTTAAAGGAGGAAAGATTGTGAGAAATCAGATTATCCTATATATAAAATCTAATAGGAAAAAAATAAAGTAATAGTCCAACAGTGTTCTTGAAAAAGAAACGAAACTAGCGTAGTAAACAAATAAAAGCTTCTCAAAGTACAAAGTACGGTAAAGTAAAATTAAACTATTTATAATAAGTAATGCTATATGTACATTTATATCATAGGTGTAAAATTTACACTATATACTTTCTAGAATGTAGCTGTTTAGTTTTTTCTATTTGTTTTATCGTATTTTTTTACTAAAATCTCTAAAAAATTTAAATTCTTGAATTTTCGGAGTGTAAGATGTACATCCTATGATGAGTATATGTAAGTACTTTCCATTTTTTAATTGGTATATAGTGATGTAACATGAGCAGAAAATTAATTTATGTGAATCGATCAAAGCAGGAGCAATAAACATTAATAATGGGCTTTATACTACTTGCAAGTAATATAGAGCAGGTTCGATGCTTACCTGTAATAATCTTGTTTTGTTTTTGCTTTATTTTCTTTGTTTCTTTTACATGAACTACAGGTTACTGCTTGAATTCTTGTTGGACCCTGTTGATCGAGTTACAATTTTTCACTCGGCCATCAAATTAGACTCAGCCATTTCGGAAACAACGGATCGCATTACACGATCATACTCTGTAAAGTACATACCAAACCACATTGGGTGGTCATAAATAAGTTCTCTTCAAAACTTTTAAGGTTTTTTTTTTTTTTTTTTTTTCTTGGAGCATGTGTGTGCGCATGTGCATATTTGACTCTCAAATAGGAATCAAGGATGATCAAATGAGTCTCAAACACTTCTTAATCTGCTGTTAGAATTTAAGTAGTCAAGAGGATGTTTGAATTGGTATAATTGGTAAAACTGAACTCGAGTTTGAACGAAGTGATCAAGTTCAAACGTTTGATTTGATGTTGATGGAAGATGACTAAACCAAACTTGCTCCAATCGAGCCCGATCCACTAAACTAGACTTCAAAGTGAATCAATTTGAAGCTATTTTTCCTCGGTCCAATCCCTCGCAAGTGCTCATTCGTGACCCCGCCCCACTCCCCCAAAAATTGCTTACACAAAACCCTTGCATACTATGGTTTCCCTCTCTCTCCTCTCCAGCATTCTCTCTCTCTCTCAAAAGATAATTGTTGGGCGCTGTTTTTCCTGGACCGTTGACCGGGCCCAAACCCTCTCGATATGTGTGTGAAAAGGTAAAACAGCTTCCTGAAATGACCCTCGAATGCGCCACGATCATATCAAGCGATTCGATTGAGGAGGGATCGGCTTAACCGGATTCTATCTCACTTCACTAATTAAAGCCGAAGATTCAGGGTATTCGGCTGATCAAAGATTCGGTTGAATGAACCGAGTCATTGTATTGTGGGGAAGTCTGGATTACAAGTACAATTAAGACTACTCCTAAGAAAAATTATAAATGCTGGAAGGGTAAAGATTACATGTAGATTACTCCTAGAAAAACTGTAAATGCTGAAAGTAGAAGTATTAAAAATGCAGTGGTCTTCTCGTTCGCAGGGGAGAGAAAGACCTCTATTACAGGCTTCGAAATTACTATTTATAGCTCACATTATTAGTCGGTTTTGGTAGTGGGGATAGTGCTATAGCCATGATCGCGTAAGTTACGCTCCATGATCGCGTAAGTTACACCCCATGATCGCGTAAGTTACGCCCCACTTCTCAACTGTTCCCGCCTAAAGTCTGCCTGACCCTACAAAAGCATGCATATGTTGTCAGTGAAGATTTTGTGTGAAGCCTTGGAGACGACGTACCCGGGGCTAGGGTGAGCTGAGGGGGGACAGCGTAAGTGAGCGAATGTGTGTAAGCCCAGTCAAAGATTCCTATTCTAGGCGGGGCGGGCCATCCACCTTCGAATGGTGTTGGTCCGTAGGACCGTGAACGGATTCGCCTCTGGCCTCTGGGCACGTCGGAACCGCATGAGTTCACCGGGGTGGAGCACGGTCCGCCAAAATCGGCATAGGTTAGGTGCTATTGATGGAACATGGTAAGCCCATCTTTCTCCATATGGAAGTGCTGCGGGCACATAGAGATGTGGGTAGAGGAAGTCTCAAAAAGCGAAGGCCGAGCTGTAGGTCACGTGACCTGCACCGAAAAGGTGGCTGACTGGGCTTTCTCCTGGATCAAAGCAGATCAGCTCGCCAAATTCGTCGATCGAATCGGGCGTCCCTCCACGTCGAATGAAAATAGGGGGCCGGGTTCTCTTTCTACAACCCTCTTTATATGATAGGCCCGGCTCTCCACCTTCAGGCGTCTTGTTGTCGGCTCCTGGTGTACCACGTGTCTTATTTCTTTGGCTCGTGCGTGGTCCAATTTGTCTATCTTATGGCGCGTTAATTTTTTGGCATCAACAATGCCCCCCCAATAGTC
This sequence comes from Puya raimondii, assembly GCA_016920855.1. Taxonomy (NCBI): domain Eukaryota; kingdom Viridiplantae; phylum Streptophyta; class Magnoliopsida; order Poales; family Bromeliaceae; genus Puya; species Puya raimondii. The sequence continues at coordinate 63,914,992 of JABWPP010000050.1, read as the reverse complement.
TTTCGAATGAATATTCGGATGACTATTGGTGCCAAATCAACGGCCTAATGACAGCCGAGACCCGAGCTTTAGTCTTGCTGGTCTTGGTCGGCTTAAAGAAAGCACATTTATATGGTTGTCGACTCTTTACCATTTCAGGCGCATACACTTCGGCTTCATCAGCCGATTCTCACTTTTACTCGATTGGCTCGGCTCTTCTTGAACCGACCGTTCTTCTATCAAAGATTTCTCCTTGCCTTTACCATCTCAGCTGCATAAACTTCGGCTTCATCAGCCGATTCTTCATTTTCACTTGATTGGCTCGGCTCTTCTTGAACCGACTGTTCTTCTATTAAGGATTTCTCCTTACATTTGCTCCAATTTTTATTTCGGCTCCATTGCGGCTGATCATCTTTATTTTTCTTCTGAAATTGCTTATATTGAGTAATCCGAACGCCCAAATTAAACAGATTCGAAAAATATTTATCTTCAAAATGGTCTTTTATTTTAAAATGTAGACCATTAATTACCATTTTAGCGAATTCTGACTCTAGCATCCTAACAAAGCAACGACTCCTTGCCGTTTTAAATCGGTTTAGGTATTCCTCAACCGATTCCCCCAGCTTTAGTCGAAACTGGGCTAGATCAGCAACTGAAAGCTCTGGTTCTGATCTATAGAACTGCTCATGGAACTTTCTTTCCAATTCATCCCAATCGCGGACAGAATTAACCGGTAAACTTGGATACCAAATAAATACAGTTTTGGTTAATGAAGTATTAAACAATCTAAGTTTGAGGAACGGATCGGTGGCGGCCTCTCTGCACTGGGCCGTAAATCGCGCGACGTGCTCAACCGTATTTTCAGTTTCATCACCAGAAAATTTATCGAACTTCGACATTTTTCAGTTTGCCGGATAGGGATGTTCTATATCTATATTCGCAGGATAAGGAGATCGAAATACGGGCCGCATTGCCGGCCTAGCTCCTACTTCAAAAGTATTGCGAATTGCTTCTTCGATTTGAGCATATAACTCATTATTATTCCCTAAAGCAGGAACATGTGCTTGAAGTTGGGCCGGATTCGGCCCTTGAGGATTTCCATAATTCTGCCCTGGCGCGACAGGATTCATACCCTAAAAAATATTTGGGGCTTGCCCCCCAGCCCTTACCCCTATATTTTGGGGTTAATAGACTGGTAATGGTGGTAGTGGAAGTAAACCCCACGCTACTTCTGGTTGTTGACCGGCGTTTAAAGTTGTCGGTCTATAGATAGCCTGAAAAGGCGCCATTTGGGGTTGTGCTTGTGTGACCGCCGATGTAACATGATTTTGTGGCGCCGGCGTAGTTAGGAGTCCTTGTGGACCTCCGTAAGTTTGCTCGTTTCGGGCTAGCAGTTGCCCGATTCGAGCAATATTTTTGTTGGAGGCCGTGATAGTGGCCAGCACCGCGTCTAGTCGAGCGGTACTTTGATAACTATTTTGATCTAAAGTTTGCAGGACTCGGGTCATTTGGCCGAGCGCCTGAGTCAGACTCGGCTCCTGATGAGCCGAGTGTCCGCTACTTTCACCCCCAGCAGGTAACACCGTCTGATGCTCGTTCGCATTTTCGGCGCTACTAGCGTGGTCATTCCCTGAAGGCCTAAGAATGACTCTGTTTCGGAGGTTCATAGCATTATCGTCAGCCATAAGATAAAGATCAAATGAGGATTTACCTGAGTGAGTCCCACCGGGCGTGCCAAAAATTATTGGGCGCTGTTTTTCCTGGACCGTTGACCGGGTCCAAACCCTCTCGATATGTGTGTGAAAAGGTAAAACAGCTTCCTGAAATGACCCTCGAATGCGCCACGATCATATCAAGCGATTCGGTTGAGGAGGGATCGGCTCAACCGGATTCTATCTCACTTCACTAATTAAAGCCGAAGATTCAGGGTATTCGGCTGATCAAAAATTCGGTTGAATAAACCGAGTCATTGTATTGTGGGGAAGTCTGGGTTACAAGTACAATTAAGACTACTCCTAAGAAAAACTGTAAATGCTGGAAGGGTAAAGATTACATGTAGACTACTCCTAGAAAAGCTGTAAATGCTGAAAGTAGAAGTATTGAAAATGCAGTGGTCTTCTCGTTCGCATGGGAGAGAAAGACCTCTATTACAGGCTTCGAAATTACTATTTATAGACCACATTATTGGTCGGTTTTGGTAGTGGGGGTAGTGCTATAGCCATGATCGCGTAAGTTACGCTCCATGACCGCGTAAGTTACACCCCATGATCGCGTAAGTTACGCCCCACTTCTCGACCGTTCCCGCCTAAAGTCTCTCCACCTTCAAGCGTCTTGTTGTCGGCTCCTGGTGTACCACGTGTCCTTATTTCTTTGGCTCGTGCGTGGTCCAATTTGTCTATCTTATGGCGCGTTAATTTTTTGGCATCAACAATAATATTTTATCATAACTTTTGAGAATTTATATAATGATCGAGCTCACCAGTACTAATAACTCGTTGAGCCCAAACTTTTCATCCAAAATTCTTAATCCAAGTTATAATTACTAGGGTCCTGATCCTTATATTCTCAATGTAAAAAATTTGATACTAGAATCCTGGTCCTTAAATTCTGAATATAAAAAATTTAATGTGGAACTATTGGGGCGTTACAGACTCTCTTCGTTTAGACGTCCTCGTCAAGTCATATTTTTTAATCATTCCTTAGCCCACTTGACAATGTGAGACTCGTCTTACACTTCTAACTGGCAAACTATCTCTGATACCAAATATAACGACCCAGCTCACTAATACTACTTGTTAGGTTCAAATCACTAGCATATAATACTTAAGCCTATTTATTATTATTAAGGTTCTTAGTCCTTATATTTCTAATCATATTCTCTTTTCGATATGATATGAAAGTGTAGGGACGTCACAATTTATCTTATTGGTATTTTTTGTTAATTTCTTGAGTTTTTATTTTATAATTATTTTGTGTTAATTTTTAAAAGGCCTTTTTGCATAAAAAAATCTAGGTTTTCAACTTTTGCAAATCTAGTACACATTTTAGGATTTTGCAGATTAGGTTTGATTTTTTAAAAAGATGACCAAACTACCCCTTATTCAAAATGCATAAAAAGTATATGCATTAAATGTCTTGAAAAATACAACTGACAAGTCATTATTGCAGTTACCCTTTTATTGCGAAATGGAATTCTCATCTAACATATGAATAAAAACTTCAAATAATAAGAAAAAAAATAGTGCAATATCCTCTAAAATATTGCAACATCTTTTTAAATTGTGCAACATTTCTTTCTAAATAGTACAATATTTGTAGAAATAGTGCAATATTTGAATAAGTTATATAATATTGCATAATTTTTACACTAAATTATAAATAATATAGCACGTTACGTACAAATAGTATAATATATTATAATATACTATAAAAATCATACAATATGTATAAAAATGGTGCATATCTTGCACTATTTGTACAAATATTTATACTATTTATATAAACATTGCACTATTAGAGAGAGTTTTGCACCATTTAGATGGGTATACTGCACTCTTTTTTAAAAAAATTAAAGTGTAATGCATATATTAAATAAGTGCCAAATTTTTTAGAAAGGACAATTGCTAAGTCATAATTGCATATACCTTTCTCATGAAACAAAAATTCTCATTTAAGACAAAATAAAAAATAAAGTATAATTAATAAGATGAAAGAGTGTAATATCTTTTCAAATTGTGCAATATTTTTTTCCAAATAGTATAATATTTTTGCAAATAGTTCAATATTTGCACAATTTACATAATGTTGCATAATTTTTACACTAAATTATGAATAATATAGTATGTTATGTACAAATATGTAACGACCCGGCCCACTAGCAATAATAACTCGTTGGGCCCAAACCACAGGCCCAAAATATTTAAGCTCAGTTATTATTACTAATGCCTATGGTCTCTTATATATCCAACAATCCCATTCCCATCCCATGTGGGACTATTGGGGTGTCACAGACTCTTCCCGTTTAGACCCTGACATCCTCGTCAGCCCCATCACACACACAGCCCTAGATCACCAAGGACCCTGGCATAGCCTGTCACCTTGTCATTCAGACCTTGGCATAGCCTGTGTAAGACCCCAAATAGTCCTATATATAAGATATAATAGGGCTAAACTCTTAACCCGGCTTAAGCATTTTGGGCAGTGGCTAGGCCCAATAGGTTAAGAGAGTTAAGCGTGCTAGGACGGGAGTAGTCCTAGGATGGGTGACCCCCTGGGAAGTTGGGGCGTCACAGTTGGTATCAGAGCCAATTACCAGCCGGAAGTGTGAGATGAGTCTCGGTTGAGTCAGGATTGTACAGCAGGGAGAGCGAGGCTATCATGCTGTTGACTGTTGTGGGTGGAGCGCGGCTCACCACAAGGTCAGTTTAGGCTAGCGAGACGAGTCTCACATCGCCTGGTACTTGTGAGTCTGAGCCCGACGAGGACGTCAAGGCTTAAAGGGGGGGAGATTGTAAGACCCCAGATAGTCCTATATATAAGATATAATAGGGCTAAACTCTTAACCCGGCTTAAGCATTTTGGGTGGTGGCTAGGCCCAAGAGGTTAAGAGAGTTAAGCGTGCTAGGACGGGAGTAGTCATAGGATGGGTGACCCCCTGGAAAGTTGGGACTGTTGTGGGTGGAGCGCGGATCACCACAAGGTCAGTTTAGGCTAGCGAGACGAGTCTCACATCGCCTGGTACTTGTGAGTCTGAGCCTGACGAGGACGTCATGGCTTAAAGGGGAGGAGATTGTAAGACCCCAGATAATCCTATATATAAGATATAATAGGGCTAAACTCTTAACCAGGCTTAAGCATTTTGGATGGTGGCTAGGCCCAAGAGGTTAAGCTAAGAGTGATAGGACGGGAGTAGTCCTAGGATGGGTCCCTGGGAAGTTGGAGCGTCACAGCCTGTCACCTTGTCATTCATACTCTGACTCAGCCAAGACCTGTCACATATTTTCGGCTGGTGATTGGCTCTGATACCAAATGTAACGATCCGGCCCACTAGCAATAATAACTCGTTGGGCCCAAACCACAGGCCCAAAATGCTTAAGCCCAGTTATTATTACTAGTGTCCATGATCTTTTATATACCCAATCACAACCCCATCCCATCCCATGTGGGACTATTAGGGTGTCACAAAATAGTATAATATATTACAATATATTATAAGAATCATGCAATATATGTATAAATGATGCATATTTTGCACTATTTGTATAAATATTTATACTATTTATGTAAACGTTATACTATTAAGAGAGAATGTTGTACCATTTAGATGGATATACTGCACTCTTTCTTTTTAAAAATTAAATTGCATTATATGTTAAATAAAGTGTCAAATTTTCTAGAAAGGACAAATGCTAAGTCATAATTGCATGTACCTTTCTCGAGAGACGAGAATCTTTATTTGAGACAAAATAAAAAATAAAGCATAATTAATAAGATAAAAAAGTGCAATATCTTTTCAGATTGTGTAACATTTTCTTCCAAATAGTATAATATTTATGCAAATAGTACAACATTTAGATAATTTATATAATGTTGCATAATTTATACACTAAATTATAAATAATATAGTATATTACGTACAAATAGTATAATATATTATAATATATTCTAAAAATCATACAATATGTGTACAAACGATACATATATTATACTATTTGTACAAATATTTACACTATTTATGTAAACGATGCACTATTAGGAGAGAATATTGCACCATTTAGATGGTATATTGCACTTTTTCTTTTTAAAAATTAAATTACATTGTATATTAAATAAGTGTCAAATTTTTTGAAAATGACAACTACTAAGTCATAATTGCATATACCTTTCTTGAGAGACGAAAATCTTTATTTAAGACAAAATAAAAAATAAATTATAATTAATAAGATGAAAGAGTGCAATATCTTCTCAAATTATGCAACATTCCTTTCAAATAGTGCAATATTTGTGCAAATAGTGCAATATTTGTGCAAATAGTGCAACATTTGCATAATTTATATAATATTGTATAATTTTTATACTAAATTATAAATAATATAGTATATTATGTACAAATAGTATAATATATTAAAATATATTATAAAAATTATGCAATATTTGTATAAACGATACATGTGTTGCATTATTTGTACAAATATTTACATCATTTATATGAACATTGCACTATTAGGAGAGAATGTTGCACCATTTAGATGGTATATTGCACCCTTTTTTAAAAAAAATTAAATTGCATTGTAAATTAAGTAAAAATGTCAAATTTCTTGAAAATGGACAACTGCTAAGTCATAATGACATGTACCTTTCTGGACAGACGAGAATCCTCATTCAAGACAAAATAAAAAAATAAAGTATAATTAATAAGATGAAAGAGTACAATATCTTCTCAAATATTGTTAATTTTTTTCAAATAGTGAAACATTTCCTTCCAAATAGTGCAATATTTGTATAAATAGTGCAACATTTGCATAATTTATATAATGTTACATAATTTTTACACTAAAAGAGAAGATTACATACAAATAGTATAATATATTACAAGAGTTCAGCTGGAATATTATTAATAGTATTTGGGCTTTTTTGCTATCGATTTTTTAGCCGTTAGATTTATACTTTAATAAATTCCACTCTTTAGATCATACTATTGAACCAAACACCCTGTCACGCCCCGCCGGGCCTTTAACACCAACTAGGTGGAAAGGATAACCGCACGGGCGCATGCCCCAGACCCGCCGAACGGATAGAGCCTCTTCTACCCGCCCAAGGCGTCACAACACAAGCTTATCCATGAGGTTCCAACTAGGAACGGAGTACAAGAGTTGCACAAGGAAAGTATCAACATAAAGAAGTTCTACTTCTATTACATCACATTGCACATTTATACATGCCCAAATTTTTCTTTTCTTTCTTTTCATTCCATATACCATGTTCCAAAACTATGGAATACATAAGTTTCATACATGTAATGGAAATCCCCTATACTATCAAAGTCCAAGACTAGGGGTACAACTCTATATATCACCAAAATGGAAGGGCCGCTATCTAGAGAGCCAAACCCTTGCCTCGCTCCGCCGCCTCACTCGCGGAAGGACCTGGAAAACGTGGGGTGAGAACTATAAACATAGTTCCTAGTGGGTAAGGCCACCCAAGAGAGAAGCTCGACCCACCAAGTCCAAAGAAACACATATGCATAAGTTAGATCACAAATAACTATGCAACAATTATTTACATGCATGTAAATAAACATAAAGGATGTAACCAAATGAAATATAAATTATCATTCTCTCCTAGGTTCATCCTATATTTCACATTGACTAAGTTCAATTACTTGTCATTTACTTATGGTTTCGGAATCGCCGTCTTACCATAAGGGTTCCAACATTCAAGGAGTGAACTCGTCACCTCCTAGTTCGAGTACCGAACTCGTCGCATACTCGGGATAGCAAAATCGTCGCATACCCCATCTCAACACCGCCATCACATGGCATGGGTAGCGAACTCGTCGCATACCCGGGATAGCAACCTCGTCGCACATCCCATCTCGACACCGCCAACTCATGGCGTGGTAGCGAAATCGTCGCATACCCGGGATAGCAAAATCGTCGCACATCCCGTGTCAATACCGCCAACTCATGGCATGGTAGCGAAATCGTCGACTACCCGGGATAGCAAAATCGTCGCACATTCCGTTTCAACACCGCCAACTCATGGCATGGTAGCGAAATCGTCGACTACCCGGGATAGCAAAATCGTCGTACATCCCTTTGTTCACATTTTCTTCACTTGCCAACCTAAGTCTCATGACCTTAGGTTCAAGTCACTAAGTCTCACCTATGTTCAATAACACTAGGTTTACTTTCTCATTCTCAACCTAGGTTCCATGACTCTAGGTTCCAATCTCATGTCCAACCTATGTTCAATGACACTAGGTTCCATTCTCACATGTTCCAACCTATGTTCAATAACACTAGATTCTATTCTCACATGTTCCAACCTATGTTCAATAACACTAGGTTCTATTCTCACATGTTCCAACCTATGTTCAATGACACTAGGTTCTATTCTCACATGTTCCAACCTATGTTCAATAACACTAGGTTCTATTCTCACATGTTCCAACCTATAATCAATAACACTAGGTTCTATCATACATGCAATCATGTAACAAGTATAGATAATTGAATTATACTTGAATTCTATATCATGCAATAGGAGCTCATTGCTCTACCTATCATGATTTTACCTTTGCCAACATGCAAATTCTAGGGTTCACAACACATACCATTTTATCTTTAAATGGATAATTACCCCCAATACATGTGAAAAGACTGTTTTGCCCCTCTCCACAAACAACACAAACAACCAGCCAAAACTGGAATTTCGTAACACTGTATACCGGTATGTGCATTGCATACCGGTATACGGGTGCTATTCCGGTATACCCCGGAGGATTCCGCAGAACCCGAGAGCTGGGTTCTCGGTTTCAACCATGGCATTCCGGTATACCATCATCACATACCGGTACTAATCACTTCAGTACCGGTATGGAGGTCCACATACCGGAATCCAGTGCAGACTTCACAAGTTTAGCAGTTTTAACTTTTCGAAGTCCGTTTTCGCGCCTCATTTGCGTCGAAAATACTTCTCACAAGTCCCAAACTTGGCTGAAGCCTCACATATAGCCTCTCTTGCTATTTTTCCATCGGAACTCCATAATTTGTAGAAGTTCGGTACGATGCACTGAAATTCAGTGTACTACATTCCTCCCTCCTTAAAGAGAGTTTCGGCCGCGAAACTGAATCATACCTCAGCTGGACTCAGCGAAGAGGTAAGGAAACCGCTCCTTCATTGAGCTTTCCAATTCCCACGTAGCTTCTCGCTCACCGTGATTTGTCCATTTCACCTTTACATAAGGAATTTTACGGTTCCTCAAACTTTTCACCTCGTGATCCATGATACACAAGGGAAATTCCTCATAAGTCATATCCTCATGTAGCACCATAGGCACATACTCGATTATGTGCACCGGATCATACATGTACTTACGGAGCGTCGATACATGGAACACATTGTGTATCCCCGCAAGTTTCGGCGGCAAAGCTAGCCGATATGCCACGGATCCCACACGCTCCAAAACCTCATAAGGTCCAATGTAACGGGGACTCAACTTACCCCGAACACCAAATCGTTTCACCCCTCTCATGGGTGACACTTTCAAGAAGACGCGGTCTCCTACCGCGAATTCCAAATCTCGTCGACGTCGATCCGCATAACTCTTTTGTCTAGATTGAGCCGTCGATAAGCGTTCGCGTGCCAAGCGGACCTTTTCCTCCGCTTCACGCAACACATCCAGTCCTAAGACCCTTCTCTCGCCGACTTCGCTCCAATAAATAGGAGAGCGGCATTTTCTTCCATACAAGGCTTCAAACGGTGCCATACCGATGCTAGATTGATAGCTATTATTATAAGCGAACTCAGCCATCGGCAAATGTGTAGGCCATGCACCCTTGAAGTCCATCACACACGCTCGCAGCATATCCTCCAAAATCTGAATTGTCCTTTCCGATTGACCGTCAGTTTGAGGATGAAATGCTGAACTGAAATCGAGCCGTGTACCCAAAGCTTCTTGCAAGCTTTTCCAAAAATGCGATGTAAAACGGGGATCTCGATCTGAGACTATCGAAGTCGGGACCCCGTGTAACCGCATAATCTCGTCCAGGTAGACTTGTGCTAAGTTGTCTCCCGACCAAGTGGTGTGGATTGGCAAAAAGTGTGCCGACTTTGACAAACGATCCACCACCACCCAAATCGCGTCGTGGCCACCTTGTGATCGAGGTAAACCCACAACGAAGTCCATTGCTATGTTCTCCCACTTCCAAACTGGAATGGGCAACCCTTGCAATTTTCCCGCCGGAAAGCGACGCTCGGCCTTCACCTGTTGGCATACTAAGCATTGTGTCACAAAGCGTCCAACATCAAGTTTCATCCCCGGCCACCAATAATGTAATTTAATATCCTTGTACATTTTGGTGTCGCCCGGGTGAATCGCATAGGGAGAAGTGTGAGCTTCTTTCAAGATCTCCCCACGAATATCCTTGACTTTTGGCACGCACAATCGATTTCGGAATCGAATTGCGCCCTTCGAGTCTACATGAAAATCACCGGCGCGCCCGCTCTCGATAGCACTCCGCACCTTTTGGAGTTCCGGATCAACGGATTGCTTTTCTTTTATTTGCTCCAACAAAGTTGGCCAAATCTCGAGATTCATAAGTCTAGCGGGGACGTCCGGGGCCACGACTTCCAAGTCAAACCGGCCCATCTCCTTGATTAACGGCATTTGTCCCGTCATCTCAATTGCGAAGTTCTCCACGGATTTTCTACTGAGCGCATCGGCCACCACATTGGCTCTATCGGGGTGGTACAAAATGGTTAAGTCGTAATCCTTTATCAACTCCAACCATCTCCGCTGCCTCAAATTCAACTCCTTTTGAGTGAATAAATACTTTAAGCTTTTATGATCCGTGTAAACCTCACAGTGTTCCCCGTACAAATAGTGTCTCCACAACTTAAGTGCGAAGACCACCGCCGCAAGCTCTAAGTCGTGGGTGGGATAATTTTGCTCATAGCTCTTTAGCTGTCGAGAGGCATATGCTATTACTTGTCCTCTTTGCATAAGCACACACCCAAGACCACGCCGTGATGCATCACTATACACCACAAAGCCCTCCCCCGCAATCGGCAGGGCGAGAACCGGAGCCGAAGTCAACCTTTCCTTTAGCTCCTTAAAGCTTTGGTCGCAATCCTCGCTCCAAACATATTTGGCTCCCTTGCGGGTAAGACGCGTTAGTGGACCGGAGATTTTTGAAAATCCCTCCACGAACCGCCGATAGTACCCCGCAAGACCCAAAAAGCTTCGCACTTCCGTGACATTGGTCGGGCGAGGCCAATCCTTGATTGCCTCAACTTTCATAGATTCCACCGATACTCCTTACGCGGAGATCACATGACCCAAGAAAGCGACCTCATGAATCCAAAATTCGCACTTTTTTATCTTGGCGAACAACTTGTTCTCTCGAAGAACTTGAAGCACAATCCTTAGGTGCTCTTTATGTTCCTCTTCACTCCGAGAGTAGACAAGAATATCATCTATGAACACAACCACAAATTGATCCAATAGTGGTTTGAACACACGGTTCATTAAATCCATGAACGCTGCCGGGGCATTGGTAAGCCCGAAAGGCATAACCGTGAATTCATAGTGTCCATACCGCGTCCTAAATGCGGTCTTATGCACATTCTCCGGTTTGATCTTCAATTGGTGATAACCGGATTGCAAATCAATCTTTAAATACACCCGAGACCCTTGCAACTGATCGAACAAGTCATCAATTCGGGGTAACGGGTACTTATTCTTGACGATCACTTTATTCAACTCGCGGTAATCTACACATAACCGCAGCGAACCGTCCTTTTTCCGCACAAATAGAACAGGGGCTCCCCAAGGTGACACACTTGGCTTTACGAAACCCTTGTCCATTAAATCTTGCAATTGTGCTTTCAATTCCTTCAGTTCCGCGGGTGCCATCCTGTACGGGGCCTTAGAAATCGGCGTCGTACCCGGGAGCAAATCGATCACGAATTCTATTTCCCGGTCCGGTGGCATTCCGGGCAACTCCGTCGGAAATACATCCGGGAACTCTTGGACTATAGGAATGTCCTCGAGCCCCAACACTTCTTTTCGGTCATCCACTACCGTCGCCAAGTAGGCAATGCAACCACTAGCAATAAGCTTCCTTGCTTGCGACGTGGACACCATTGACGCAAAGAGCGAACTCTTGCAACCACGGTACACAAACTCTTTGTGCCCGGGTTCTCTAAACCTCACTATCCGGCTCTCACAATCAATAGTAGCGTGATATTTTGAGAGCCAATCCATTCCTAGGATTAAGTCATACTCATTCATTCGACTTAACACCAGCAAATCAACTGGCATGATCCAGTTTTCAACCCTCACTGGACAACCTACACACGCGTGATGTACACAAAAGGTGTGTTCAGGTACTTGCACAGTTCTTGCATGTGTGGCATCTACAATTTCTATTCCGTGTGCAATAGCAAATGATCGAGCAATGAATGAATGCGATGCACCTGTATCAAACAAAGCTCTACATCGAATGCCTCTAGTTAACACAATACCTGCCACGACATCATCCTGGGCAGAAGGCTCCTCCACCTGTGAGGCGAATACCCGTCCACTGGGGCTGGTCGCTGGCCCTCGGCTGGTCTCGGTGGCTGTGTACGGCCAGCCGACATTGCCGCGGGTGGGATGCCCGCAAGCTGTCTCGGCGATGCAAATGCCGATGCCGACGACGGTGCTCGGCCATCATCCATCGGGCAGTTGTACCGCATGTGACCCGGCTGTCCGCATTTGTAGCACCGGCCCTCACGATAATCACATTGTTGAGGGTTGTGGGGGCCGCTACAAATCGGGCACTGAGTTGAGGGTCGGTTCCGCCGGGACCCTCGCGATTGGTTTTGCGACTGAGAGTGCTTCGGACGTCACTTTGAGCTAGATTGCCCACCCGAGCCACCCGCCGGTTGCTTCTTTCCTTTTTCTTTTTCTTTTTCTCTCTCCCACGACTCGCGCTCCTCGCGCGCACATGCATTCTCGTGCTCCACCCAAAGAGCACGGTCCAAGACCTCCGCAAAGGTCTTTAGCTTGAGGGCGTGAACCGCCCGAAAGATCTCCGGTCGAAGTCCGCGCACGAAACAGTCGACCTTGTCCAACTCTCCGCGGACAACGTGCGGTACATAATTAATAATGTACGAGAACTCCCTCTCGTACTCGCGCACGGTGCGGTTCCCTTGCTTCAACTTCCGGAACCTTTCTTGAAGTTTCCTTTTCTCGCTATCGGGGAAGTAGGCAGCGAACACCATGCCCCGAAATTCCTCCCACGTCGGTGGCGGAAGGCTAGGGAGTCGATCACGCCGGACTCCCTTCCACCACACCTTCACCGATCGCTCTAAACAATGAGCGGCGAGGTGCACTTTGTCCCTCTCCAAGGTATACAGATCCTCGAAGAGTGTCTCCATGGCATCGATCCATGTCTCTACGTCCCATGGATCCACGTTCTCCCCGTTGAAGATAGGCGGGTTGAACTTCTTGAACCTCATTAGAGCCGCAAGTACGCGCTCTCGCTCCGCATCCTCCATCTCGGAGTCGGGCAGAGGAGTACCCGACCCACCGGCTACAATCGGTGATGCCGGTGGCGCCACAGCCGGCGCCGGTGTCACCTCCTCGGCCGGTGCCGAAGCAGAGGCCGGAGGTACTCCCGTTCTCTCCTCCCTAACCGCAGCCGCTTGCTGCGCCATCTCATCTTGGAGCTTTTTAATTTGCTCCTCCTGTCGCTGCATGGTTTCGGCCTGTCGCCGAACCACGCCCATCAACTCGGTCAACTCATTACGAAGACCCGAGTTCTCACCCTCCCCGAGTTGTTCGGGAGCCGCGCTCGATTCTCCGAGCCCAGCCCTCGTAGGAGGCCGTCCACGTACCATTATCTCCTGAAAACACAACGACTTTGGTCATTTCATGACATTCAAAGTCATTCGCAACACTATATTTTACGAAAATAAACGTGAACCCAATCTAGGCGAAAGTCACACAAGGGTCCTTATTCCCCTCACTTGGTTTCATGTTGTCGGCCGCCAACACGAACACACTTGGCGAAGAATAAGACACACCTCGAATCTACCTCTATTTCCAACTAGAGGCATAAGGACATAACCCAATCACTTATCTTTCGCCACATCAAAGATCTCGACACTCACGAGCCTACACTCCTAGGGTCTTTTCCATCCCAGGGTTTTCTTAGGTCCACCTAGACCGTTTCTATGCTCTGATACCACCTCAGTCTGTCACGCCCCGCCGGGCCTTTAACACCAACTAGGTGGAAAGGATAACCGCACGGGCGCATGCCCCAGACCCGCCGAACGGATAGAGCCTCTTCTACCCGCCCAAGGCGTCACAACACAAGCTTATCCACGAGGTTCCAACTAGGAACGGAGTACAAGAGTTGCACAAGAAAAGCATCAACATAAAGAAGTTCCACTTCTATTACATCACATTGCACATTTATACATGCCCAAAATTTTCTTTTCTTTCTTTTCATTCCATACACCATGTTCCAAAACTATGGAATACATAAGTTTCATACATGTAATGGAAATCCCCTATACTATCAAAGTCCAAGACTAGGGGTACAACTCTATGTATCACCAAAATGGAAGGGCCGCTATCTAGAGAGCCAAACCCTTGCCTCGCTCCGCCGCCTCACTCGTGGAAGGACCTGGAAAACGTGGGGTGTCAACTATAAACATAGTTCCCAGTGGGTAAGGCCACCCAAGAGAGAAGCTCTACCCACCAGGTCCAAACAAACACCATATGCATAAAGTTAGATCACAAATAACTATGCAACAATTATTTACATGCTTGTAAATAAACATAAAGGATGCAACCAAATGAAATATAAATTATCATTCTCTCATAGGTTCATCCTATATTTCACATTGACTAAGTTCAATTACTTGTCATTTACTTATGGTTTCGGAATCGCCGTCTTACCATAAGGGTTCCAACATTCAAGGAGTGAACTCGTCACCTCCTAGTTCGAGTAGCGAACTCGTCGCATACTCGGGATAACAAAATCGTCGCATACCCCATCTCAACACCGCCATCACATGACATGGGTAGCGAACTCGTCGCATACCCGGGATAGCAACCTCGTCGCACATCCCATCTCGACACCGCCAACTCATGGCGTGGTAGCAAAATCGTCGCATACCCGGGATAGCAAAATCGTCGCATACCCGGGATAGCAAGCTTGCTCCGACCAGGGCTGTTTTTGTCTTGGTTGGGCCGCATGCAAGGCTTGGAGCTTCCTGTTGCCTCCCGAAACTCGGAAAGGTGAGCACGATGATCGCGGTGACGCGCTGATCACCGTGCACACCTTATTTTACTGTTTTGGCGTGCCGTTTCGCTGTTTAGCCTTTGTCGGCTTTATTATCGCATGTGGGTGCTATTTTTATGGGTTGTTTGAGCCTGCGACTGTTCCTGTCGCAGTGGGGCTGTGAGCACAACCTCCGTTACGTCGTTCCCTATCCGCTGGTGCTTGCAGAAGGTCTTGCGGACCAACGGAGTGCTCAAACGGCCTTCTTTAGGCTTTTTATTGTGTGTATGTTGCTCGTTTTAGGGCTTTAGTGTTTGTGGCAGCGTTGTGATGCTGCGGGCAGCAAGGGCATGAACCTTGAGGCCCTGTGGACTGGTTGTCCAACCCCTTCGCCCTTCGCGGAGATCCGGATTGATTTTCGGTGCGTTTTACGATGTAGTAGTCGGCGCAACGCGTGTTTTAGACGTGTGACTCACTTGCTGGTTTCGCGAGTGACTTGGCTTCGTCGTTTAGCCTCGTTGGCTGTTCCTCATCGCTGTCCCAAAGTTTCGAGGACAGCGGATGAGTGACGATGGGTTCCGGTGCCAAATCGGCATTTTACGGGAACCCGAAAAGTTGTTTCGGGTGCGTTTGTGTTCGTCGCACCCCGAGCTTGTGCTCGCTGTCCTGTCACCTTGTTTTGTGTATTTGGGGACAGCGGAGGACTTGGTTTGGTTGTTGGTACCCCTCTGGGGCTTGGTGTGGTTTCGGGATCGTCCCGGTGGGTTTTCCGGACGATCCGTCAGTTTCGGGTTGTGAGCGCTATGTGATTAGTGTCGACTTGGTGGACCTTGACCCTGTGAGTCTTTCGTAGGTCATGTCGTGGTTCCCGAGAGCCGTCGGTATTAGGCTCAATCGTTTCTACAGGTGGGTACTTCGATCCGGAGTCGGTTCAGTGGACTACGGTGATACCTTTCTATCCCTTCTCTTGCATTTCGTTATTAGTTCACTTGACTCCTGTTGACTCTACTTATGCGTGCTTGCCTTAGTAGAGTAGTTGTGGTTTGCATGATTATTGAGACGACCTCGTTGGTCGGTGGTGATCGCCTGTTGTTCCGAGCGATCCTCGTGTTTCGGTTTATCAGTTGCTTCACGGCTCGTTGCCGTTTTGTGGATTGAGCATTCGCATCGATCGTTACAGCTCTTCTAGCACCTCACGTATGCCAGCGGTCTGATCCACCATTTGGGTCGTCTTTTTCGAAAAAGGGTCGCGTGTATGCGACCCGTGAGCCTCGACGCATGTGCGTCTGGAAGGTTTTGTGCCGATGGTTGAGCAGGTAGTGACAGTGCCAGGGATCCGTCCCGGTGACCTATGGATTGGGTATACATTTGTGGTTATCACTGTTGATGCATATACTATTTGCTTGCAGTAGCATAGTTGTTCAGTTGTAAGTCAGCCTCATACTTATTTGTGCTACTGTTTACCTTATCTATCTCTTTGTTGACCCTCGTTCCGGTGTGTACACCTCGCCTTCGTCGGCTTGCGGTGCCCACTGGGAGGGGAGACATGTTTACATGTTCTCACCCCCCGCCATCGTTGTTGTTTTCAGGTGAGCAGGGTGGTGGGATCGGGACGCAGCGAGGCACGCCTAGATAGTGGTAATAAAGGTCCCGACCTGTGAGGTTCCTCCCTTCAGATTGGTTATCGCCTTTATCCCTTTATCAGTTAGTTGTGGATGTGGTTCAGTTACACTTTGGTTGTTTTGTCTTGCATGTTTGGATCTCGTGGATTTGGTTCAGTTTTTATGTGCTGATTGCATGCTTAGACATTACGGATGACTTTGCTTACTAGATCTCTATTCTGGTTTACTTATGGCCTAATATTGTGTATCATGGATTTCTAAAACCACAAAAGGCGTTGGCGGTGATTTGTTTTTGGCCATGAAATTCTAGTGGTTTTGGCTTTGCATGTCAATGGCACAAACACCCTAGGGTAGGGGATATGTGAGGGGTCTTTGGCAATGTGAGGTACGCCTAAAAATCAATTATTTGGACCCTGGTCGCGGTATAATTTGGCTAAATTGAATGGGTTCCTTTTAGGAAGAATCTGTATAGAGCCTACTTGTATGTTTCAGTATATTGAGTTGATTTTAGTGGTTCGTAACGAGTAACGAACCGTTTTCTTGTAGAAGCTTGGGTTGAAGCAAGAACTCTAGGCTTGGACACTTAGGAGCTTGAAAGAATACCAAGATTTGAAAACTCTTGAGGTGGGTTTGTGATTACCGAAGGTGATTAGGTCACTTCGCTATGTCTAGGGTAATTATCCCATTTAAAAAATAAAATGGTAATGTTATTTGAGAACCCTGAAGCAATTTGCATGTTGGCATAGATAAAAATCAAGGATAGGTTGAACAATGGAACTCCAATTGCATGATGGATATTTTCAAGTACAATTCAATTTATTGATACTTGTTGCATGGTTGCATGTGAGATTTAAACCTAGTGTTATTGAACATAGGTTGGAACATGTGAGATTTAAAACCTAGTTGGAGTATTGTTGATTTTAAACATTGAGTGTTACTTGACACATAGGTTTGATTGCATGTTGAGATTGAAAAATACCTAGTGTTGTTTTGAACAACTAGGATTAAAAAAAAAAACAAAAAATCGTGAGATTAAAAAACACCAGTGTTCTTATTGAACATATAGGTTTAGGAACATGATGACAGATTTAAAACCTAGTGTGATATTTAGAACATAGGTTGGGACAATGTGATGAATTTATAACCTAGATGTTGTTTTGCAACATAGGTTTTTGGTCAACATGGTTTGGGAGAAATTTGAAAACCTAGTGTCATTGAATTCATAGGTTTTGGGACCCCAATGTGATTGGAAAATCCTAAGAGTCATGGAACACTAGGTTGGCAAAAATGCGAAAAGAAAGTAAAGCCTAGTGTTTTTATCAACGGTACATGTGCGGCGAGACCCTTTAAGTGACGGATTGAACCTAAGATCATCTCATGATTTTAGGTTGGCAAGTAAATGTTGGAGAAAGTACTGTGGATGCGTGCCAATACGATTTTCCCGCCTAAAAAGCAAACCCGGGTATCGATATGACGCATTTCGCGCTTACCATCAGCCAACCGAGTCTAGGTTTGGATAACGCGACAAGGGGGATACAAAAAAGCGACGAATTTCCGCTGATCCCTGGGGTATGCCGACGATTTTCAGCTACCGCTAAATACCCCGCGCCACGTGAGTATGAGCGGTGTCGAGGGGGAGATGTGCGAACCAAGGTCCCCCGCCCATCCCCCGGGTATGCGACCCGATTTCGCTACCATGCCCATGTGGGGATGGGCTGGTGTTGAGACGCGGGTTAAAAATGCCCGACGAATTCGCATGTCCCCGAGGTATGCGACGATTTCCCCGCTACTTCGAACTAGGAAGGTGACAAGCTCCACTCCCTTGAATGTGTTGGAAAACAAATATGGTTGAGACGGCGATTCCCGAAACCATTAGTAAATGACAAAGTAAAAGAACTTAGTCCATTGGTGAAGAACATAGGCGATACCTTAGGAGAGAGACAATAATCAGATATATTTCATTTGGTTGCATCCCTTTATGTTTATTTACAAGCATGTAAATATTGTTTGTTAAATAGTTTAATGTGATCTAACTTATTGCATATGGTGTTACTTTGGACTGGTGCGTCAGCTTCTCTCTCGGGTGG
Source organism: Puya raimondii (assembly GCA_016920855.1). Classification (NCBI taxonomy): domain Eukaryota; kingdom Viridiplantae; phylum Streptophyta; class Magnoliopsida; order Poales; family Bromeliaceae; genus Puya; species Puya raimondii. Next base: position 63,896,305 of record JABWPP010000050.1, on the reverse strand, counting down.
TGGCCTTACCGCACTGGGAACTAATGTTTATTATAGTTCTCGCTCCCACATTTTCCAGGTCCTTCCGCGGGTGAGGCGGCGGAGCG